>OX246749.1:21486396-22086396 GCA_945910005.1 Isoperla grammatica | reverse complement strand
TCACCGTCACAAGCGAGGAAACATGCGTTGTCTTCATATGTTGCATGTAGTTGCTCTCATGTCACTGATTTAGCGCAGGGTTTATCAAGTACAGTCACCTTCACAAGCGAGGAAACATGCGTTGTCTTCATATGTTGCATGAAGTTGCTCTCATTTCACAGACTTAGCGCAGGGCTTATCAAGTACAGTCACCTTCACAAGCGTGGAAACATGCGTTGTCCTCATATGTTGCATGTAGTTGCTCTCATGTCACTGACTTAGCGCAGGGTTTATCAAGTACAGTCACCTTCACAAGCTAGAAAACATGCGTTGTCTTCATATGTTGCATGTAGTTGCTCTCATGTTACTGACTTAGCGCAGGGTTTATCAAGTACAGTCACCTTCACAAGCGAGGAAACATGCGTTGTCTTCATATGTTGCATGTAGTTGCTCTCATGTCACTGACTTAGCGCAGGGTTAATCAAGTACAGTCACCATCACAAGCGAGGAAACATGCGTTGTCTTCATATGTTGCATGTAGTTGCTCTTATGTCACTGACTTATCGCAGGGTTTATCAAGTACAGTCACCTTCACAAGCGAGGAAACATGCGTTGTCTTCATATGTTGCATGAAGTTACTCTCATGTCACTGACTTAGCGAAGGGTTTATCAAGTACAGTCACCGTCACAAGCGAGGAAACATGCGTTGTCTTCATATGTTGCATGTAGTTGCTCTTGCCGGCGCAGTTGGCCGAGGTCGATTAGGCGTTGGTCTAGTAAACCTCGGTCTCTGCGTTCCAGGTTCGAATCCTGGCTTGGGCATGGATGTAAAGTGGCGTTTTTTCATCCTCACAATCACCCACTCACCGTCTCGATTAGCCTCGTTGCAAAAATATGGGACGTAAAACCCCAAATATCATCATCATCATGTAGTTGCTCTTATGTCATGACTTAGCGCAGGGTTTATCTAGTACAGTCACCTTCACAAGCGACGAAACATGCGTTGTCTTCATTAGTCTCATGTAGTTGCTCTCATGTCACTGACTTAGCGCAGGGTTTATCAAGTACAGTCACCGTCACAAGCGAGGATACATGCGTTGTCTTCATATGTTGCATGTAGTTGCTCTCATGTCATTGACTTAGCGCAGGGTTTATCAAGTACAGTCACCTTCACAAGCGAGAAAACATGCGTTGTCTTCATATGTTGCATGTAGTTGCTCTCATGTCACTGACTTAGCGCAGGGTTTATCAAGTACAGTCACCGTCACAAGCGAGGAAACATGCGTTGTCTTCATATGTTGCATGTAGTTGCTCTCATGTCACTGACTTAGTGCAGGGTTTATCAAGTACAGTCACCTTCACAAGCAAGGAAACATGCGTTGTCTTCATATGTTGCATGTAGTTGCTCTCATGTCACTGACTTAGCGCAGGGTTTATCAAGTACAGTCACCGTCACAAGCGAGGAAACATGCGTTGTCTTCATATGTTGCATGTAGTTGCTCTCATGTCACTGACTTAGCGCAGGGTTTATCACGTACAGTCACCGTCACAAGTAGAAAACATGCGTTGTCTTCATATGTTGCATGTAGTTGCTCTCATGTCACTGACTTAGCGCAGGGTTTATCAAGTACAGTCACCGTCACAAGCGAGGAAACATGCGTTGTCTTCATATGTTGCATGTAGTTGCTTTCATGTCACTGACTTAGCGCAGGGTTTATCACGTACAGTCACCGTCACAAGCGAGGAAACATGCTTTGTCTTCATATGTTGCATGTAGTTGCTCTCATGTCACTGACTTAGCGCAGGGTTTATCAAGTACAGTCATCTTCACAAGCGAGGAAACATGCGTTGTCTTCATATGTTGCATGTAGTTGCTCTCATGTCACTGACTAAGCGCAGGGTTTATCAAGTACAGTACCGTCACAAGCGAGGAAACATGCGTTGTCTTCATATGTTGCATGTAGTTGCTCTCATGTCACTGACTTAGCGCAAGGTCTATCAAGTACAGTCACTTTCACAAGCGAGGAAACATGCGTTGTCTTCATATGTTGCATGTAGTTGCTCTCATGTCACTGACTTAGCGCAGGGTTTATCTAGTACAGTCACCTTCACAAGCGAGGAAACATGCGTTGTCTTCATATGTTGCATGTAGTTGCTCTCATGTTACTGACTTAATGCAGGGTTTATCAATTACAGTCACCGTCACAAGCGAGGAAACATGCGTTGTCTTCATATGTTTCATGTAGTTGCTCTCATGTCACTGACTTAGCGCAGGGTTTATCAAGTACAGTCACCGTCACAAGCGAGGAAACATGCGTTGTCTTCATATGTTGCATGTAGTTGCTTTCATGTCACTGACTTAGCGCAGGGTTTATCAAGTACAGTCACCTTCACAAGCTAGAAAACATGCGTTGTCTTTATATGTTGCATGTAGTTGCTTTTATGTCACTGACTTAGCGCTGGGTTTATCAAGTACAGTCACCGTCACAAGCGAGAAAACATGCCTTGTCTTCATATAATGCATGTAGTTGCTCTCATGTCACTGACTTAGCGCAGGGTTTATCAGGTACAGTCACTGTCACAAGCGAGGAAACATGCGTTGTCTTCATATGTTGCATGTAGTTGTTTTCATGTCACTGACTTAGCGCAGGGTTTATCAAGTACAGTCACCGTCACAAGCGAGGAAACATGCGTTGTCTTCATATGTTGCATGTAGTTGCTTTCATGTCACTGACTTAGCGCAGGGTTTATCAAGTACAGTCACCTTCACAAGCTAGAAAACATGCGTTGTCTTTATATGTTGCATGTAGTTGCTTTCATGTCACTGACTTAGAGCTGGGTTTATTAAATACAGTCACCGTCACAAGCAAGGAAACATGCCTTGTATTCATATAATGCATGTAGTTGCTCTCATGTCACTGACTTAGCGCAAGGTTTATCAAGTACAGTCACCGTCACAAGCGAGGAAACATGCGTTGTCTTCATATGTTGCATGTAGTTGCTTTCATGTCACTGAATTCGCGCAGGGTTTATCAAGTACAGTCACTTTCACAAGCAAAGAAACATGCGTTGTCTTCATGTGTTGCATGTAGTTGCTTTCATGTCACTGACTTAGCGCAGGGTTTATCAAGTACAGTCACCTTCACAAGCGAGGAAACATGCGTTGTCTTTATATGTTGCATGTAGTTGCTTTCATGTCACTGACTTAGCGCTGGGTTTATCAAGTACAGTCACCGTCACAAGCGAGGAAACATGCCTTGTCTTCATATAATGCATGTAGTTGCTCTCATGTCACTGACTTAGCGCAGGGTTTATCAAGTACAGTCACCGTCACAAGCGAGGAAACATGCGTTGTCTTCATATGTTGCATGTAGTTGCTTTCATGTCACTGACTTAGCGCAGGGTTTATCAAGTACAGTCACTTTCACAAGCGAGGAAACATGCGTTGTCTTCATGTGTTGCATGAAGTTGCTTTTATATCACTGACTTAGCGCTGGGTTTATCAAGTACAGTCACCGTCACAAGCGAGGAAACATGCGTTGTCTTCATATAATGCATGTAGTTGCTCTCATTTCACTGACTTAGCGCAGGGTTTATCAAGTACAGTCACCTTCACAAGCGATGAAACATGCGTTGTCTTCATATGTTGCATGTAGTTGCTCTCATGTCACTGAATTAGCGCAGGGTTTATCACGTACAGTCACCTTCACAAGCGAGGAAACATGCGTTGTCTTCATATGTTGCATGTAGTTGCTCTCATGTCACTGACTTAGCGCAGGGTTTATCAAGTACAGTCAACGTCACAAGCGAGGAAACATGCGTTGTCTTCATATGTTGCATGTTGTTGCTCTCATGTCAATGACTTAGCGCAGGGTTTATCAAGTACAGTCACCGTCACAAGCGAGGAAACATGTTTTGTCAAAATATGTTGCATGAAGTTGCTCTCATGTCACTGACTTAGCGCAGAGTTTATCAAGTACAGTCACCTTCACAAGCGAGGAAACATGCGTTGTCCTAATATGTTCAAGAAGTGGCTTTCATGTCACTGACTTAGCGCAGGGTAATCAAGTACAGTCACCTTCACAAGCGAGGAAACATACGTTGTCTTCAAATGTTGCATGAAGTTGCTCTCATTTCACAGACTTAGCGCAGGGTTTATCAAGTACACTCACGTTCACAAGCGAGGAAACATGCGTTGTCCTCATATGTTGCATGTAGTTGCTCTCATGTCACTGACTTAGCGCAGGGTTTTATCAAGTACAGTCACCTTCACAAGCGAGGAAACATGCGTTGTCCTCATATGTTTAAGAAGTGGCTTTCATGTCACTGACTTAGCGCAGGGTTTATCAAGTACAGTCACCTTCACAAGCGAAAAACATGCGTTGTCCTAATATGTTCAAAAATTGGCTTTAATGTCACTGACTAAGCGCAGGGTTTATCAAGTACAGTTACCTTCACAAGCGAGGCACAATGCGTTATCTTCATATGGTGCATGTAGTTGCTCTCATGTCACTGACTTAGCGCAGGGTTTATCAAGTACAGTCACCTTCACAAGTGAGGAAACATGCGTTGTCCTAATATGTTCAAGAAGTGGCTTTCAGGTCACTGACTTAGCGCAGGGTTTATCAAGTACAGTCACCTTCACAAGCGAGGAAACATAAGTTGTCTTCATATGTTGCATGAAGTTGCTCTCATTTCACAGACTTCGCGCAGGGTTTATCAAGTACACTCACGTTCACAAGCGAGGAACCATGCGTTGTCCTCATATGTTGCATGTAGTTGCTCTCATGTCACTGACTTAGCGCTGGGTTTTATCAAGTACAGTCACCTTCACAAGCGAGGAAACATGCGTTGTCTTCATATGTTGCATGTAGTTGAACTCAAGTCACTGACTTAGCGCAGGGTTTATCAAGTACAGTCACCGTCACAAGCGAGGAAACATGCGTTGTCCTAATATGTTCAAAAATTGGCTTTAATGTCACTGACTTAGCGCAGGGTTTATCAAGTACAGTTACCTTCACAAGCGAGGCACAATGCGTTATCTTCATATGTTGCATGTAGTTGCTCTCATGTCACTGACTTAGCGCAGGGTTTATCAAGTACAGTCACCTTCACAAGCGAGGAAACATGCGTTGTCTTCATATGTTGCATGTAGTTGCTCTCATGTCACTGACTTAGCGCAGGGTTTATCAAGTACAGTCACCGTCAAAAGCGAGGAAACATGCGTTGTCTTCATATGTTGCATGTAGTTGCTCTCATGTCACTGAATAAGCGCAGGGTTTATCACGTACAGTCACCTTCACAAGCGAGGAAACATGCGTTGTCTTCATATGTTGCATGTAGTTGCTCTCATGTCACTGACTTAGCGCAGGGTTTATCAAGTACAGTCAACGTCACAAGCGAGGAAACATGCGTTGTCTTAATATGTTGCATGTAGTTGCTCTCATGTCAATGACTTAGCGCAGGGTTTATCAAGTACAGTCACCGTCACAAGCGAGGAAACATGTTTTGTCATAATATGTTGCATGTAGTTGCTCTCATGTCACTGACTTAGCGCAGGGTTTATCAAGTACAGTCACCTTCACAAGCGAGGAAACATGCGTTGTCCTAATATGTTCAAGAAGTGGCTTTCAGGTCACTGACTTAGCGCAGGGTTTATCAAGTACAGTCACCTTCACAAGCGAGGAAACATGCGTTGTCTTCATATGTTGCATGAAGTTGCTCTCATTTCACAGACTTAGTGCAGGGTTTATCAAGTACACTCACGTTCACAAGCGAGGAACTATGCGTTGTCCTCATATGTTGCATGTAGTTGCGCTCATGTCACTGACTTAGCGCTGGGTTTTATCAAGTACAGTCACCTTCACAAGCGAGGAAACATGCGTTGTCTTCATATGTTGCATGTAGTTGCTCTCATGTCACTGACTTAGCGCAGGGTTTATCAAGTACAGTCACCGTCACAAGCGAGGAAACATGCGTTGTCTTCATATGTTGCATGTAGTTGAACTCAAGTCACTGACTTAGCGCAGGGTTTATCAAGTACAGTCACCGTCACAAGCGAGGAAACATGTGTTGTCCTAATATGTTGCATGTAGTTGCTCTCATGTCACTGACTTAGCGCAGGGTTTATCAAGTACAGTCACCTTCACAAGCGAGGAAACATGCGTTGTCCTAATATGTTCAAGAAGTGGCTTTCATGTCACTGACTTAGCGCAGGGTTTATCAAGTACAGTCACCTTCACAAGCGAGGAAACATGCGTTATCCTAGTATGTTCAAGTAGTGACTTTCATGTCACTGACTAAGCGCAGGGTTTATCAAGTACAGTCACCTTCACAAGCGAGGAAACATGCGTTGTCTTCATATGTTGCATGTAGTTGCTCTCATATCACTGACTTATCGCAGGGTTTATCACGTACAGTCACCGTCACAAGCGAGGAAACATGCGTTGTCTTCATATGTTGCATGTAGTTGCTCTCATGTCACTGACTTAGCGCAGGTACAGTCACAATCCCAGCGAGAAAACATGCGTTGTCCTAAAATGTTGCATGTAGTTGCTCTCATGTCACTGACTTAGCGCAAGGTTTATCAAGTAGAGTCACCGTCACAAGCGAGGAAACATACGTTGTCTTCATATGTTGCATGTAGTTGCTCTCATGTCACTGACTAAGCGCAGGGTTTATCAAGTACAGTCACCTTCACAAACGAGGAAACATGCGTTGTCTTCATATGTTGCATGTAGTTGCTCTCATGTCACTGACTTAGCGCAGGGTTTATCAAGTACAGTCACCTTCACAAGCGAGGAAACATGCGTTGTCCTAATATGTTCAAGTAGTGGCTTTCATGTCACTGACTAGGCGCAAAGTTTATCAAGTACAGTCACCTTCACAAGCGAGGAAACATGCGTTGTCTTCATATGTTGCATGTAGTTGCTCTTATGTCACTGACTTAGCGCAGGGTTAATCAAGTACAGTCACCGTCACAAGCGAGGAAAAATGCGTTGTCTTCATATGTTGCATTTAGTTGCTCTCATGTCACTGACTTAATGCAGGGTTTATCAATTACAGTCACCGTCACAAGCGAGGAAACATGCGTTGTCTTCATATGTTGCATGTAGTTGCTCTCATGTCACTGACTTAGCGCAGGGTTTATCAAGTACAGTCACCGTCACAAGCGAGGAAACATGCGTTGTCTTCATATGTTGCATGTAGTTGCTTTCATGTCACTGACTTAGCGCAGGGTTTATCAAGTACAGTCACCTTCACAAGCTAGAAAACATGCGTTGTCTTCATATGTTGCATGTAGTTGCTTTCATGTCACTGACTTAGCGCTGGGTTTATCAAGTACAGTCACCGTCACAGGCGAGGAAACATGCGTTGTCCACATATGTTGCATGTAGTTGCTCTCATGTCACTGACTTAGCGCAGGGTTTATCAAGTACAGTCAACGTCACAAGCGAGGAAACATGCGTTGTCTTCATATGTTGCATGTAGTTGCTCTCATGTCAATGACTTAGCGCAGGGTTTATCAAGTACAGTCACCGTCACAAGCAAAAAATCATGTTTTGTCCTAATATGTTGCATGTAGTTGCTCTCATGTCACTGACTTAGCGCAAGGTTTATCAAGTACAGTCACCGTCACAAGCTAGGAAACATGCGTTGTCTTCATATGTTGCATGTAGTTGCTTTCATGTCACTGACTTCGCGCAGGGTTTATCAAGTACAGTCACCTTCACAAGCGAGGAAACATGCGTTGTCCTCATATGTTTAAGAAGTGGCTTTCATGTCACTGACTTAGCGCAGGGTTTATCAAGTACAGTCACCTTCACAAGCGAAAAACATGCGTTGTCGTAATATGTTCAAAAATTGGCTTTTATGTCACTGACTTAGCGCAGGGTTTATCAAGTACAGTAACCTTCACAAGCGAGGCACAATGCGTTGTCTTCATATGTTGCATGTAGTTGCTCTCATGTCACTGACTTAGCGCAGGGTTTATCTAGTACAGTCACCTTCACAAGCGAGGAAACATGCGTTGTCTTCATATGTTGCATGTTGTTGCTCTCATGTTACTGACTTAATGCAGGGTTTATCAATTACAGTCACCGTCACAAGCGAAAACATGCGTTGTCTTCATATGTTTCATGTAGTTGCTTTCATGTCACTGACTTAGCGCAGGGTTTATCAAGTACAGTCACCGTCACAAGCGAGGAAACATGCGTTGTCTTCATATGTTGCATGTAGTTGCTTTCATGTCACTGACTTAGCGCAGGGTTTATCAAGTACAGTCACCTTCACAAGCTAGAAAACATGCGTTGTATTTATATGTTGCATGTAGTTGCTTTTATGTCACTGACTTAGCGCTGGGTTTATCAAGTACAGTCACCGTCACTATCGAGAAAACATGCCTTGTCTTCATATAATGCATGTAGTTGCTCTCATGTCACTGACTTAGCGCAGGGTTTATCAAGTACAGTCACTTTCACAAGCGAGGAAACATGCGTTGTCTTCATATGTTGCATGTAGTTGCTTTCATGTCACTGACTTAGCGCAGGGTTTATCAAGTACAGTCACCGTCACAAGCGAGGAAACATGCGTTGTCTTCATATGTTGCATGTAGTTGCTTTCATGTCACTAACTTAGCGCAGGGTTTATCAAGTACAGTCACCTTCACAAGCTAGAAAACATGCGTTGTCTTTATATGTTGCATGTAGTTGCTTTCATGTCACTGACTTAGCGCTGGGTTTATTAAATACAGTCACCGTCACAAGCGAGGAAACATGCCTTGTATTCATATAATGCATGTAGTTGCTCTCATGTCACTGACTTAGCGCAAGGTTTATCAAGTACAGTCACCGTCACAAGCTAGGAAACATGCGTTGTCTTCATATGTTGCATGTAGTTGCTTTCATGTCACTGACTTCGAGCAGGGTTTATCAAGTACAGTCACCTTCACAAGCGAGGAAACATGCGTTGTCCTCATATGTTTAAGAAGTGGCTTTCATGTCACTGACTTAGCGCAGGGTTTATCAAGTACAGTCACCTTCACAAGCGAAAAACATGCGTTGTCGTAATATGTTCAAAAATTGGCTTTTATGTCACTGACTTAGCGCAGGGTTTATCAAGTACAGTAACCTTCACAAGCGAGGCACAATGCGTTGTCTTCATATGTTGCATGTAGTTGCTCTCATGTCACTGACTTAGCGCAGGGTTTATCAAGTACAGTCACCTTCACAAGCAAAGAAACATGCGTTGTCTTCATATGTTGCATGTAGTTGCTCTCATGTCACTGACTTAGCGCAGGGTTTATCAAGAACAGTCACCGTCAAAAGCGAGGAAACATGCGTTGTCTTCATATGTTGCATGTAGTTGCTCTCATGTCACTGAATTAGCGCAGGGTTTATCACGGTCAGTCACCTTCACAAGCGAGGAAACATGCGTTGTCTTCATATGTTGCATGTAGTTGCTCTCATGTCACTGACTTAGCGCAGGGTTTATCAAGTACAGTCAACGTCACAAGCGAGGAAACATGCGTTGTCTTCATATGTTGCATGTAGTTGCTCTCATGTCAATGACTTAGCGCAGGGTTTATCAAGTACAGTCACCTTCACAAGCGAGGAAACATGCGTTGTCTTCATATGTTGCATGTAGTTGCTCTCATGTCACTGACTTAGCGCAGGGTTTATCAAGTACAGTCACCTTCCCAGCGAGAAAACATGCGTTGTCCTAATATGTTGCATGTAGTTGCTCTCATGTCACTGACTTAGCGCAGGGTTTATCAAGTACAGTCACCGTCACAAGCGAGGAAACATGCGTTGTCTTCATATGTTGCATGTAGTTGCTCTCATGTCACTGACTTAGCACAGGGTTTATCACGTACAGTCACCGTCACAAGTAGGAAACATGCGTTGTCTTCATATGTTGCATTTAGTTGCTTTCATGTCACTGACTAAGCGCAGGGTTTATCAAGTACAGTCACCTTCACAAGCGAGGAAACATGCTTTGTCTTCATATGTTGCATGTAGTTGCTTTCATGTCATTGACTTAGCGCTGGGTTTTTCAAGTACAGTCACCGTCACAAGCGAGGAAACATGCGTTGTCTTCATATAATGCATGAAGTTGCTCTCATGTCACTGACTTAGCGCAGGGTTTATCAAGTACAGTCACCGTCACAAGCGAGGAAACATGCGTTGTCTTCATATGTTGCATGTAGTTGCTCTCATGTCACTGACTTAGCGCAGGGTTTATCAAGTACAGTCACCGTCACAAGCGAGGAAACTTGCGTTGTCTTCATATGTTGCATGTAGTTGCTCTCATGTCACTGACTTAGCGCAGGGTTTATCAATAACAGTCACCGTCACAAGCGAGGAAACATGCGTTGTCCTAATATGTTGCATGTAGTTGCTCTCATGTCACTGACTTAGCGCAGGGTTTATCAAGTACAGTCACCTTCACAAGCGAGTAAACATGCGTTGTCCTAATATCTCCAAGAAGTGGCTTTCATGTCACTGACTTAGCGCAGGGTTTATCAAGTACAGTCACCTTCACAAACGAGGAAACATGAGTTGTCTTCATATGTTGCTTGTAGTTGCTCTCATGTCACTGACTAAGCGCAGGGTTTATCAAGTACAGTCACCGTAACAAGCGAGGAAACATGCGTTGTCCTCATATGTTGCATGTAGTTGCTCTCATGTCACTGACATAGCGCAGGGTTTATAAAGTACAGTCACCGTCAAAAGCGAGGAAACATGCGTTGTCTTCATATGTTGCATGTAGTTGCTCTCATGTCACTGACTTAGCGCAGGGTTTATCAAGTACAGTCACCTTCCCAGCGAGGGAACATGCGTTAACCTAATATGTTGCATGTAGTTGCTCTCATGTCACTGACTTAGCGCAGGGTTTATCAAGTACAGTCACCGTCACAAGCGAGGAAACATGCGTTGTCTTCATATGTTGCATGTAGTTGCTCTCATGTCACTGATTTAGCGCAGGGTTTATCAAGTACAGTCACCTTCACAAGCGAGGAAACATGCGTTGTCTTCATATGTTGCATGAAGTTGCTCTCATTTCACAGACTTAGCGCAGGGCTTATCAAGTACAGTCACCTTCACAAGCGTGGAAACATGCGTTGTCCTCATATGTTGCATGTAGTTGCTCTCATGTCACTGACTTAGCGCAGGGTTTATCAAGTACAGTCACCTTCACAAGCTAGAAAACATGCGTTGTCTTCATATGTTGCATGTAGTTGCTCTCATGTTACTGACTTAGCGCAGGGTTTATCAAGTACAGTCACCTTCACAAGCGAGGAAACTTGCGTTGTCTTCATATATTGCATGTAGTTGCTCTCATGTCACTGACTTAGCGCAGGGTTAATCAAGTACAGTCACCATCACAAGCGAGGAAACATGCGTTGTCTTCATATGTTGCATGTAGTTGCTCTTATGTCACTGACTTATCGCAGGGTTTATCAAGTACAGTCACCTTCACAAGCGAGGAAACATGCGTTGTCTTCATATGTTGCATGAAGTTACTCTCATGTCACTGACTTAGCGAAGGGTTTATCAAGTACAGTCACCGTCACAAGCGAGGAAACATGCGTTGTCTTCATATGTTGCATGTAGTTGCTCTTGCCGGCGCAGTTGGCCGAGGTCGATTAGGCGTTGGTCTAGTAAACCTCGGTCTCTGCGTTCCAGGTTCGAATCCTGGCTTGGGCATGGATGTAAAGTGGCGTTTTTTCATCCTCACAATCACCCACTCACCGTCTCGATTAGCCTCGTTGCAAAAATATGGGACGTAAAACCCCAAATATCATCATCATCATGTAGTTGCTCTTATGTCATGACTTAGCGCAGGGTTTATCTAGTACAGTCACCTTCACAAGCGACGAAACATGCGTTGTCTTCATTAGTCTCATGTAGTTGCTCTCATGTCACTGACTTAGCGCAGGGTTTATCAAGTACAGTCACCGTCACAAGCGAGGATACATGCGTTGTCTTCATATGTTGCATGTAGTTGCTCTCATGTCATTGACTTAGCGCAGGGTTTATCAAGTACAGTCACCTTCACAAGCGAGAAAACATGCGTTGTCTTCATATGTTGCATGTAGTTGCTCTCATGTCACTGACTTAGCGCAGGGTTTATCAAGTACAGTCACCGTCACAAGCGAGGAAACATGCGTTGTCTTCATATGTTGCATGTAGTTGCTCTCATGTCACTGACTTAGTGCAGGGTTTATCAAGTACAGTCACCTTCACAAGCAAGGAAACATGCGTTGTCTTCATATGTTGCATGTAGTTGCTCTCATGTCACTGACTTAGCGCAGGGTTTATCAAGTACAGTCACCGTCACAAGCGAGGAAACATGCGTTGTCTTCATATGTTGCATGTAGTTGCTCTCATGTCACTGACTTAGCGCAGGGTTTATCACGTACAGTCACCGTCACAAGTAGAAAACATGCGTTGTCTTCATATGTTGCATGTAGTTGCTCTCATGTCACTGACTTAGCGCAGGGTTTATCAAGTACAGTCACCGTCACAAGCGAGGAAACATGCGTTGTCTTCATATGTTGCATGTAGTTGCTTTCATGTCACTGACTTAGCGCAGGGTTTATCACGTACAGTCACCGTCACAAGCGAGGAAACATGCTTTGTCTTCATATGTTGCATGTAGTTGCTCTCATGTCACTGACTTAGCGCAGGGTTTATCAAGTACAGTCATCTTCACAAGCGAGGAAACATGCGTTGTCTTCATATGTTGCATGTAGTTGCTCTCATGTCACTGACTAAGCGCAGGGTTTATCAAGTACAGTACCGTCACAAGCGAGGAAACATGCGTTGTCTTCATATGTTGCATGTAGTTGCTCTCATGTCACTGACTTAGCGCAAGGTCTATCAAGTACAGTCACTTTCACAAGCGAGGAAACATGCGTTGTCTTCATATGTTGCATGTAGTTGCTCTCATGTCACTGACTTAGCGCAGGGTTTATCTAGTACAGTCACCTTCACAAGCGAGGAAACATGCGTTGTCTTCATATGTTGCATGTAGTTGCTCTCATGTTACTGACTTAATGCAGGGTTTATCAATTACAGTCACCGTCACAAGCGAGGAAACATGCGTTGTCTTCATATGTTTCATGTAGTTGCTCTCATGTCACTGACTTAGCGCAGGGTTTATCAAGTACAGTCACCGTCACAAGCGAGGAAACATGCGTTGTCTTCATATGTTGCATGTAGTTGCTTTCATGTCACTGACTTAGCGCAGGGTTTATCAAGTACAGTCACCTTCACAAGCTAGAAAACATGCGTTGTCTTTATATGTTGCATGTAGTTGCTTTTATGTCACTGACTTAGCGCTGGGTTTATCAAGTACAGTCACCGTCACAAGCGAGAAAACATGCCTTGTCTTCATATAATGCATGTAGTTGCTCTCATGTCACTGACTTAGCGCAGGGTTTATCAGGTACAGTCACTGTCACAAGCGAGGAAACATGCGTTGTCTTCATATGTTGCATGTAGTTGTTTTCATGTCACTGACTTAGCGCAGGGTTTATCAAGTACAGTCACCGTCACAAGCGAGGAAACATGCGTTGTCTTCATATGTTGCATGTAGTTGCTTTCATGTCACTGACTTAGCGCAGGGTTTATCAAGTACAGTCACCTTCACAAGCTAGAAAACATGCGTTGTCTTTATATGTTGCATGTAGTTGCTTTCATGTCACTGACTTAGAGCTGGGTTTATTAAATACAGTCACCGTCACAAGCAAGGAAACATGCCTTGTATTCATATAATGCATGTAGTTGCTCTCATGTCACTGACTTAGCGCAAGGTTTATCAAGTACAGTCACCGTCACAAGCGAGGAAACATGCGTTGTCTTCATATGTTGCATGTTGTTGCTTTCATGTCACTGAATTCGCGCAGGGTTTATCAAGTACAGTCACTTTCACAAGCAAAGAAACATGCGTTGTCTTCATGTGTTGCATGTAGTTGCTTTCATGTCACTGACTTAGCGCAGGGTTTATCAAGTACAGTCACCTTCACAAGCGAGGAAACATGCGTTGTCTTTATATGTTGCATGTAGTTGCTTTCATGTCACTGACTTAGCGCTGGGTTTATCAAGTACAGTCACCGTCACAAGCGAGGAAACATGCCTTGTCTTCATATAATGCATGTAGTTGCTCTCATGTCACTGACTTAGCGCAGGGTTTATCAAGTACAGTCACCGTCACAAGCGAGGAAACATGCGTTGTCTTCATATGTTGCATGTAGTTGCTTTCATGTCACTGACTTAGCGCAGGGTTTATCAAGTACAGTCACTTTCACAAGCGAGGAAACATGCGTTGTCTTCATGTGTTGCATGAAGTTGCTTTTATATCACTGACTTAGCGCTGGGTTTATCAAGTACAGTCACCGTCACAAGCGAGGAAACATGCGTTGTCTTCATATAATGCATGTAGTTGCTCTCATTTCACTGACTTAGCGCAGGGTTTATCAAGTACAGTCACCTTCACAAGCGATGAAACATGCGTTGTCTTCATATGTTGCATGTAGTTGCTCTCATGTCACTGAATTAGCGCAGGGTTTATCACGTACAGTCACCTTCACAAGCGAGGAAACATGCGTTGTCTTCATATGTTGCATGTAGTTGCTCTCATGTCACTGACTTAGCGCAGGGTTTATCAAGTACAGTCAACGTCACAAGCGAGGAAACATGCGTTGTCTTCATATGTTGCATGTTGTTGCTCTCATGTCAATGACTTAGCGCAGGGTTTATCAAGTACAGTCACCGTCACAAGCGAGGAAACATGTTTTGTCAAAATATGTTGCATGTAGTTGCTCTCATGTCACTGACTTAGCGCAGAGTTTATCAAGTACAGTCACCTTCACAAGCGAGGAAACATGCGTTGTCCTAATATGTTCAAGAAGTGGCTTTCATGTCACTGACTTAGCGCAGGGTAATCAAGTACAGTCACCTTCACAAGCGAGGAAACATACGTTGTCTTCAAATGTTGCATGAAGTTGCTCTCATTTCACAGACTTAGCGCAGGGTTTATCAAGTACACTCACGTTCACAAGCGAGGAAACATGCGTTGTCCTCATATGTTGCATGTAGTTGCTCTCATGTCACTGACTTAGCGCAGGGTTTTATCAAGTACAGTCACCTTCACAAGCGAGGAAACATGCGTTGTCCTCATATGTTTAAGAAGTGGCTTTCATGTCACTGACTTAGCGCAGGGTTTATCAAGTACAGTCACCTTCACAAGCGAAAAACATGCGTTGTCCTAATATGTTCAAAAATTGGCTTTAATGTCACTGACTAAGCGCAGGGTTTATCAAGTACAGTTACCTTCACAAGCGAGGCACAATGCGTTATCTTCATATGGTGCATGTAGTTGCTCTCATGTCACTGACTTAGCGCAGGGTTTATCAAGTACAGTCACCTTCACAAGCGAGGAAACATGCGTTGTCTTCATATGTTGCATGTAGTTGCTCTCATGTCACTGACTTAGCGCAGGGTTTATCAAGTACAGTCACCGTCAAAAGCGAGGAAACATGCGTTGTCTTCATATGTTGCATGTAGTTGCTCTCATGTCACTGAATAAGCGCAGGGTTTATCACGTACAGTCACCTTCACAAGCGAGGAAACATGCGTTGTCTTCATATGTTGCATGTAGTTGCTCTCATGTCACTGACTTAGCGCAGGGTTTATCAAGTACAGTCAACGTCACAAGCGAGGAAACATGCGTTGTCTTCATATGTTGCATGTAGTTGCTCTCATGTCAATGACTTAGCGCAGGGTTTATCAAGTACAGTCACCGTCACAAGCGAGGAAACATGTTTTGTCATAATATGTTGCATGTAGTTGCTCTCATGTCACTGACTTAGCGCAGGGTTTATCAAGTACAGTCACCTTCACAAGCGAGGAAACATGCGTTGTCCTAATATGTTCAAGAAGTGGCTTTCAGGTCACTGACTTAGCGCAGGGTTTATCAAGTACAGTCACCTTCACAAGCGAGGAAACATAAGTTGTCTTCATATGTTGCATGAAGTTGCTCTCATTTCACAGACTTCGCGCAGGGTTTATCAAGTACACTCACGTTCACAAGCGAGGAACCATGCGTTGTCCTCATATGTTGCATGTAGTTGCTCTCATGTCACTGACTTAGCGCTGGGTTTTATCAAGTACAGTCACCTTCACAAGCGAGGAAACATGCGTTGTCTTCATATGTTGCATGTAGTTGAACTCAAGTCACTGACTTAGCGCAGGGTTTATCAAGTACAGTCACCGTCACAAGCGAGGAAACATGCGTTGTCCTAATATGTTCAAAAATTGGCTTTAATGTCACTGACTTAGCGCAGGGTTTATCAAGTACAGTTACCTTCACAAGCGAGGCACAATGCGTTATCTTCATATGTTGCATGTAGTTGCTCTCATGTCACTGACTTAGCGCAGGGTTTATCAAGTACAGTCACCTTCACAAGCGAGGAAACATGCGTTGTCTTCATATGTTGCATGTAGTTGCTCTCATGTCACTGACTTAGCGCAGGGTTTATCAAGTACAGTCACCGTCAAAAGCGAGGAAACATGCGTTGTCTTCATATGTTGCATGTAGTTGCTCTCATGTCACTGAATAAGCGCAGGGTTTATCACGTACAGTCACCTTCACAAGCGAGGAAACATGCGTTGTCTTCATATGTTGCATGTAGTTGCTCTCATGTCACTGACTTAGCGCAGGGTTTATCAAGTACAGTCAACGTCACAAGCGAGGAAACATGCGTTGTCTTCATATGTTGCATGTAGTTGCTCTCATGTCAATGACTTAGCGCAGGGTTTATCAAGTACAGTCACCGTCACAAGCGAGGAAACATGTTTTGTCATAATATGTTGCATGTAGTTGCTCTCATGTCACTGACTTAGCGCAGGGTTTATCAAGTACAGTCACCTTCACAAGCGAGGAAACATGCGTTGTCCTAATATGTTCAAGAAGTGGCTTTCAGGTCACTGACTTAGCGCAGGGTTTATCAAGTACAGTCACCTTCACAAGCGAGGAAACATGCGTTGTCTTCATATGTTGCATGAAGTTGCTCTCATTTCACAGACTTAGTGCAGGGTTTATCAAGTACACTCACGTTCACAAGCGAGGAACTATGCGTTGTCCTCATATGTTGCATGTAGTTGCGCTCATGTCACTGACTTAGCGCTGGGTTTTATCAAGTACAGTCACCTTCACAAGCGAGGAAACATGCGTTGTCTTCATATGTTGCATGTAGTTGCTCTCATGTCACTGACTTAGCGCAGGGTTTATCAAGTACAGTCACCGTCACAAGCGAGGAAACATGCGTTGTCTTCATATGTTGCATGTAGTTGAACTCAAGTCACTGACTTAGCGCAGGGTTTATCAAGTACAGTCACCGTCACAAGCGAGGAAACATGTGTTGTCCTAATATGTTGCATGTAGTTGCTCTCATGTCACTGACTTAGCGCAGGGTTTATCAAGTACAGTCACCTTCACAAGCGAGGAAACATGCGTTGTCCTAATATGTTCAAGAAGTGGCTTTCATGTCACTGACTTAGCGCAGGGTTTATCAAGTACAGTCACCTTCACAAGCGAGGAAACATGCGTTATCCTAGTATGTTCAAGTAGTGACTTTCATGTCACTGACTAAGCGCAGGGTTTATCAAGTACAGTCACCTTCACAAGCGAGGAAACATGCGTTGTCTTCATATGTTGCATGTAGTTGCTCTCATATCACTGACTTATCGCAGGGTTTATCACGTACAGTCACCGTCACAAGCGAGGAAACATGCGTTGTCTTCATATGTTGCATGTAGTTGCTCTCATGTCACTGACTTAGCGCAGGTACAGTCACAATCCCAGCGAGAAAACATGCGTTGTCCTAAAATGTTGCATGTAGTTGCTCTCATGTCACTGACTTAGCGCAAGGTTTATCAAGTAGAGTCACCGTCACAAGCGAGGAAACATACGTTGTCTTCATATGTTGCATGTAGTTGCTCTCATGTCACTGACTAAGCGCAGGGTTTATCAAGTACAGTCACCTTCACAAACGAGGAAACATGCGTTGTCTTCATATGTTGCATGTAGTTGCTCTCATGTCACTGACTTAGCGCAGGGTTTATCAAGTACAGTCACCTTCACAAGCGAGGAAACATGCGTTGTCCTAATATGTTCAAGTAGTGGCTTTCATGTCACTGACTAGGCGCAAAGTTTATCAAGTACAGTCACCTTCACAAGCGAGGAAACATGCGTTGTCTTCATATGTTGCATGTAGTTGCTCTTATGTCACTGACTTAGCGCAGGGTTAATCAAGTACAGTCACCGTCACAAGCGAGGAAAAATGCGTTGTCTTCATATGTTGCATTTAGTTGCTCTCATGTCACTGACTTAATGCAGGGTTTATCAATTACAGTCACCGTCACAAGCGAGGAAACATGCGTTGTCTTCATATGTTGCATGTAGTTGCTCTCATGTCACTGACTTAGCGCAGGGTTTATCAAGTACAGTCACCGTCACAAGCGAGGAAACATGCGTTGTCTTCATATGTTGCATGTAGTTGCTTTCATGTCACTGACTTAGCGCAGGGTTTATCAAGTACAGTCACCTTCACAAGCTAGAAAACATGCGTTGTCTTCATATGTTGCATGTAGTTGCTTTCATGTCACTGACTTAGCGCTGGGTTTATCAAGTACAGTCACCGTCACAGGCGAGGAAACATGCGTTGTCCACATATGTTGCATGTAGTTGCTCTCATGTCACTGACTTAGCGCAGGGTTTATCAAGTACAGTCAACGTCACAAGCGAGGAAACATGCGTTGTCTTCATATGTTGCATGTAGTTGCTCTCATGTCAATGACTTAGCGCAGGGTTTATCAAGTACAGTCACCGTCACAAGCGAAAAATCATGTTTTGTCCTAATATGTTGCATGTAGTTGCTCTCATGTCACTGACTTAGCGCAAGGTTTATCAAGTACAGTCACCGTCACAAGCTAGGAAACATGCGTTGTCTTCATATGTTGCATGTAGTTGCTTTCATGTCACTGACTTCGCGCAGGGTTTATCAAGTACAGTCACCTTCACAAGCGAGGAAACATGCGTTGTCCTCATATGTTTAAGAAGTGGCTTTCATGTCACTGACTTAGCGCAGGGTTTATCAAGTACAGTCACCTTCACAAGCGAAATACATGCGTTGTCGTAATATGTTCAAAAATTGGCTTTTATGTCACTGACTTAGCGCAGGGTTTATCAAGTACAGTAACCTTCACAAGCGAGGCACAATGCGTTGTCTTCATATGTTGCATGTAGTTGCTCTCATGTCACTGACTTAGCGCAGGGTTTATCAAGTACAGTCACCTTCACAAGCAAAGAAACATGCGTTGTCTTCATATGTTGCATGTAGTTGCTCTCATGTCACTGACTTAGCGCAGGGTTTATCAAGAACAGTCACCGTCAAAAGCGAGGAAACATGCGTTGTCTTCATATGTTGCATGTAGTTGCTCTCATGTCACTGAATTAGCGCAGGGTTTATCACGGTCAGTCACCTTCACAAGCGAGGAAACATGCGTTGTCTTCATATGTTGCATGTAGTTGCTCTCATGTCACTGACTTAGCGCAGGGTTTATCAAGTACAGTCAACGTCACAAGCGAGGAAACATGCGTTGTCTTCATATGTTGCATGTAGTTGCTCTCATGTCAATGACTTAGCGCAGGGTTTATCAAGTACAGTCACCTTCACAAGCGAGGAAACATGCGTTGTCTTCATATGTTGCATGTAGTTGCTCTCATGTCACTGACTTAGCGCAGGGTTTATCAAGTACAGTCACCTTCCCAGCGAGAAAACATGCGTTGTCCTAATATGTTGCATGTAGTTGCTCTCATGTCACTGACTTAGCGCAGGGTTTATCAAGTACAGTCACCGTCACAAGCGAGGAAACATGCGTTGTCTTCATATGTTGCATGTAGTTGCTCTCATGTCACTGACTTAGCACAGGGTTTATCACGTACAGTCACCGTCACAAGTAGGAAACATGCGTTGTCTTCATATGTTGCATTTAGTTGCTTTCATGTCACTGACTAAGCGCAGGGTTTATCAAGTACAGTCACCTTCACAAGCGAGGAAACATGCTTTGTCTTCATATGTTGCATGTAGTTGCTTTCATGTCATTGACTTAGCGCTGGGTTTTTCAAGTACAGTCACCGTCACAAGCGAGGAAACATGCGTTGTCTTCATATAATGCATGAAGTTGCTCTCATGTCACTGACTTAGCGCAGGGTTTATCAAGTACAGTCACCGTCACAAGCGAGGAAACATGCGTTGTCTTCATATGTTGCATGTAGTTGCTCTCATGTCACTGACTTAGCGCAGGGTTTATCAAGTACAGTCACCGTCACAAGCGAGGAAACTTGCGTTGTCTTCATATGTTGCATGTAGTTGCTCTCATGTCACTGACTTAGCGCAGGGTTTATCAATAACAGTCACCGTCACAAGCGAGGAAACATGCGTTGTCCTAATATGTTGCATGTAGTTGCTCTCATGTCACTGACTTAGCGCAGGGTTTATCAAGTACAGTCACCTTCACAAGCGAGTAAACATGCGTTGTCCTAATATCTCCAAGAAGTGGCTTTCATGTCACTGACTTAGCGCAGGGTTTATCAAGTACAGTCACCTTCACAAACGAGGAAACATGAGTTGTCTTCATATGTTGCTTGTAGTTGCTCTCATGTCACTGACTAAGCGCAGGGTTTATCAAGTACAGTCACCGTAACAAGCGAGGAAACATGCGTTGTCCTCATATGTTGCATGTAGTTGCTCTCATGTCACTGACATAGCGCAGGGTTTATAAAGTACAGTCACCGTCAAAAGCGAGGAAACATGCGTTGTCTTCATATGTTGCATGTAGTTGCTCTCATGTCACTGACTTAGCGCAGGGTTTATCAAGTACAGTCACCTTCCCAGCGAGGGAACATGCGTTAACCTAATATGTTGCATGTAGTTGCTCTCATGTCACTGACTTAGCGCAGGGTTTATCAAGTACAGTCACCGTCACAAGCGAGGAAACATGCGTTGTCTTCATATGTTGCATGTAGTTGCTCTCATGTCACTGATTTAGCGCAGGGTTTATCAAGTACAGTCACCTTCACAAGCGAGGAAACATGCGTTGTCTTCATATGTTGCATGAAGTTGCTCTCATTTCACAGACTTAGCGCAGGGCTTATCAAGTACAGTCACCTTCACAAGCGTGGAAACATGCGTTGTCCTCATATGTTGCATGTAGTTGCTCTCATGTCACTGACTTAGCGCAGGGTTTATCAAGTACAGTCACCTTCACAAGCTAGAAAACATGCGTTGTCTTCATATGTTGCATGTAGTTGCTCTCATGTTACTGACTTAGCGCAGGGTTTATCAAGTACAGTCACCTTCACAAGCGAGGAAACATGCGTTGTCTTCATATGTTGCATGTAGTTGCTCTCATGTCACTGACTTAGCGCAGGGTTAATCAAGTACAGTCACCATCACAAGCGAGGAAACATGCGTTGTCTTCATATGTTGCATGTAGTTGCTCTTATGTCACTGACTTATCGCAGGGTTTATCAAGTACAGTCACCTTCACAAGCGAGGAAACATGCGTTGTCTTCATATGTTGCATGAAGTTACTCTCATGTCACTGACTTAGCGAAGGGTTTATCAAGTACAGTCACCGTCACAAGCGAGGAAACATGCGTTGTCTTCATATGTTGCATGTAGTTGAACTCAAGTCACTGACTTAGCGCAGGGTTTATCAAGTACAGTCACCGTCACAAGCGAGGAAACATGTGTTGTCCTAATATGTTGCATGTAGTTGCTCTCATGTCACTGACTTAGCGCAGGGTTTATCAAGTACAGTCACCTTCACAAGCGAGGAAACATGCGTTGTCCTAATATGTTCAAGAAGTGGCTTTCATGTCACTGACTTAGCGCAGGGTTTATCAAGTACAGTCACCTTCACAAGCGAGGAAACATGCGTTATCCTAGTATGTTCAAGTAGTGACTTTCATGTCACTGACTAAGCGCAGGGTTTATCAAGTACAGTCACCTTCACAAGCGAGGAAACATGCGTTGTCTTCATATGTTGCATGTAGTTGCTCTCATATCACTGACTTATCGCAGGGTTTATCACGTACAGTCACCGTCACAAGCGAGGAAACATGCGTTGTCTTCATATGTTGCATGTAGTTGCTCTCATGTCACTGACTTAGCGCAGGTACAGTCACAATCCCAGCGAGAAAACATGCGTTGTCCTAAAATGTTGCATGTAGTTGCTCTCATGTCACTGACTTAGCGCAAGGTTTATCAAGTAGAGTCACCGTCACAAGCGAGGAAACATACGTTGTCTTCATATGTTGCATGTAGTTGCTCTCATGTCACTGACTAAGCGCAGGGTTTATCAAGTACAGTCACCTTCACAAACGAGGAAACATGCGTTGTCTTCATATGTTGCATGTAGTTGCTCTCATGTCACTGACTTAGCGCAGGGTTTATCAAGTACAGTCACCTTCACAAGCGAGGAAACATGCGTTGTCCTAATATGTTCAAGTAGTGGCTTTCATGTCACTGACTAGGCGCAAAGTTTATCAAGTACAGTCACCTTCACAAGCGAGGAAACATGCGTTGTCTTCATATGTTGCATGTAGTTGCTCTTATGTCACTGACTTAGCGCAGGGTTAATCAAGTACAGTCACCGTCACAAGCGAGGAAAAATGCGTTGTCTTCATATGTTGCATTTAGTTGCTCTCATGTCACTGACTTAATGCAGGGTTTATCAATAACAGTCACCGTCACAAGCGAGGAAACATGCGTTGTCTTCATATGTTGCATGTAGTTGCTCTCATGTCACTGACTTAGCGCAGGGTTTATCAAGTACAGTCACCGTCACAAGCGAGGAAACATGCGTTGTCTTCATATGTTGCATGTAGTTGCTTTCATGTCACTGACTTAGCGCAGGGTTTATCAAGTACAGTCACCTTCACAAGCTAGAAAACATGCGTTGTCTTCATATGTTGCATGTAGTTGCTTTCATGTCACTGACTTAGCGCTGGGTTTATCAAGTACAGTCACCGTCACAGGCGAGGAAACATGCGTTGTCCACATATGTTGCATGTAGTTGCTCTCATGTCACTGACTTAGCGCAGGGTTTATCAAGTACAGTCAACGTCACAAGCGAGGAAACATGCGTTGTCTTCATATGTTGCATGTAGTTGCTCTCATGTCAATGACTTAGCGCAGGGTTTATCAAGTACAGTCACCGTCACAAGCGAAAAATCATGTTTTGTCCTAATATGTTGCATGTAGTTGCTCTCATGTCACTGACTTAGCGCAAGGTTTATCAAGTACAGTCACCGTCACAAGCTAGGAAACATGCGTTGTCTTCATATGTTGCATGTAGTTGCTTTCATGTCACTGACTTCGCGCAGGGTTTATCAAGTACAGTCACCTTCACAAGCGAGGAAACATGCGTTGTCCTCATATGTTTAAGAAGTGGCTTTCATGTCACTGACTTAGCGCAGGGTTTATCAAGTACAGTCACCTTCACAAGCGAAAAACATGCGTTGTCGTAATATGTTCAAAAATTGGCTTTTATGTCACTGACTTAGCGCAGGGTTTATCAAGTACAGTAACCTTCACAAGCGAGGCACAATGCGTTGTCTTCA
Organism: Isoperla grammatica; assembly: GCA_945910005.1. Classification (NCBI taxonomy): domain Eukaryota; kingdom Metazoa; phylum Arthropoda; class Insecta; order Plecoptera; family Perlodidae; genus Isoperla; species Isoperla grammatica. The sequence continues at coordinate 22,062,720 of OX246749.1, read as the reverse complement.
TATGTTGCATGTAGTTGCTCTCATGTCACTGACTTAGCGCAGGGTTTATCAAGTACAGTCACCTTCACAAGCAAAGAAACATGCGTTGTCTTCATATGTTGCATGTAGTTGCTCTCATGTCACTGACTTAGCGCAGGGTTTATCAAGAACAGTCACCGTCAAAAGCGAGGAAACATGCGTTGTCTTCATATGTTGCATGTAGTTGCTCTCATGTCACTGAATTAGCGCAGGGTTTATCACGGTCAGTCACCTTCACAAGCGAGGAAACATGCGTTGTCTTAATATGTTGCATGTAGTTGCTCTCATGTCACTGACTTAGCGCAGGGTTTATCAAGTACAGTCAACGTCACAAGCGAGGAAACATGCGTTGTCTTCATATGTTGCATGTAGTTGCTCTCATGTCAATGACTTAGCGCAGGGTTTATCAAGTACAGTCACCTTCACAAGCGAGGAAACATGCGTTGTCTTCATATGTTGCATGTAGTTGCTCTCATGTCACTGACTTAGCGCAGGGTTTATCAAGTACAGTCACCTTCCCAGCGAGAAAACATGCGTTGTCCTAATATGTTGCATGTAGTTGCTCTCATGTCACTGACTTAGCGCAGGGTTTATCAAGTACAGTCACCGTCACAAGCGAGGAAACATGCGTTGTCTTCATATGTTGCATGTAGTTGCTCTCATGTCACTGACTTAGCACAGGGTTTATCACGTACAGTCACCGTCACAAGTAGGAAACATGCGTTGTCTTCATATGTTGCATTTAGTTGCTTTCATGTCACTGACTAAGCGCAGGGTTTATCAAGTACAGTCACCTTCACAAGCGAGGAAACATGCTTTGTCTTCATATGTTGCATGTAGTTGCTTTCATGTCATTGACTTAGCGCTGGGTTTTTCAAGTACAGTCACCGTCACAAGCGAGGAAACATGCGTTGTCTTCATATAATGCATGAAGTTGCTCTCATGTCACTGACTTAGCGCAGGGTTTATCAAGTACAGTCACCGTCACAAGCGAGGAAACATGCGTTGTCTTCATATGTTGCATGTAGTTGCTCTCATGTCACTGACTTAGCGCAGGGTTTATCAAGTACAGTCACCGTCACAAGCGAGGAAACTTGCGTTGTCTTCATATGTTGCATGTAGTTGCTCTCATGTCACTGACTTAGCGCAGGGTTTATCAATAACAGTCACCGTCACAAGCGAGGAAACATGCGTTGTCCTAATATGTTGCATGTAGTTGCTCTCATGTCACTGACTTAGCGCAGGGTTTATCAAGTACAGTCACCTTCACAAGCGAGTAAACATGCGTTGTCCTAATATCTCCAAGAAGTGGCTTTCATGTCACTGACTTAGCGCAGGGTTTATCAAGTACAGTCACCTTCACAAACGAGGAAACATGAGTTGTCTTCATATGTTGCTTGTAGTTGCTCTCATGTCACTGACTAAGCGCAGGGTTTATCAAGTACAGTCACCGTAACAAGCGAGGAAACATGCGTTGTCCTCATATGTTGCATGTAGTTGCTCTCATGTCACTGACATAGCGCAGGGTTTATAAAGTACAGTCACCGTCAAAAGCGAGGAAACATGCGTTGTCTTCATATGTTGCATGTAGTTGCTCTCATGTCACTGACTTAGCGCAGGGTTTATCAAGTACAGTCACCTTCCCAGCGAGGGAACATGCGTTAACCTAATATGTTGCATGTAGTTGCTTTCATGTCACTGACTTAGCGCAGGGTTTATCAAGTACAGTCACCGTCACAAGCGAGGAAACATGCGTTGTCTTCATATGTTGCATGTAGTTGCTCTCATGTCACTGATTTAGCGCAGGGTTTATCAAGTACAGTCACCTTCACAAGCGAGGAAACATGCGTTGTCTTCATATGTTGCATGAAGTTGCTCTCATTTCACAGACTTAGCGCAGGGCTTATCAAGTACAGTCACCTTCACAAGCGTGGAAACATGCGTTGTCCTCATATGTTGCATGTAGTTGCTCTCATGTCACTGACTTAGCGCAGGGTTTATCAAGTACAGTCACCTTCACAAGCTAGAAAACATGCGTTGTCTTCATACGTTGCATGTAGTTGCTCTCATGTTACTGACTTAGCGCAGGGTTTATCAAGTACAGTCACCTTCACAAGCGAGGAAACATGCGTTGTCTTCATATGTTGCATGTAGTTGCTCTCATGTCACTGACTTAGCGCAGGGTTAATCAAGTACAGTCACCATCACAAGCGAGGAAACATGCGTTGTCTTCATATGTTGCATGTAGTTGCTCTTATGTCACTGACTTATCGCAGGGTTTATCAAGTACAGTCACCTTCACAAGCGAGGAAACATGCGTTGTCTTCATATGTTGCATGAAGTTACTCTCATGTCACTGACTTAGCGAAGGGTTTATCAAGTACAGTCACCGTCACAAGCGAGGAAACATGCGTTGTCTTCATATGTTGCATGTAGTTGCTCTTGCCGGCGCAGTTGGCCGAGGTCGATTAGGCGTTGGTCTAGTAAACCTCGGTCTCTGCGTTCCAGGTTCGAATCCTGGCTTGGGCATGGATGTAAAGTGGCGTTTTTTCATCCTCACAATCACCCACTCACCGTCTCGATTAGCCTCGTTGCAAAAATATGGGACGTAAAACCCCAAATATCATCATCATCATGTAGTTGCTCTTATGTCATGACTTAGCGCAGGGTTTATCTAGTACAGTCACCTTCACAAGCGACGAAACATGCGTTGTCTTCATTAGTCTCATGTAGTTGCTCTCATGTCACTGACTTAGCGCAGGGTTTATCAAGTACAGTCACCGTCACAAGCGAGGATACATGCGTTGTCTTCATATGTTGCATGTAGTTGCTCTCATGTCATTGACTTAGCGCAGGGTTTATCAAGTACAGTCACCTTCACAAGCGAGAAAACATGCGTTGTCTTCATATGTTGCATGTAGTTGCTCTCATGTCACTGACTTAGCGCAGGGTTTATCAAGTACAGTCACCGTCACAAGCGAGGAAACATGCGTTGTCTTCATATGTTGCATGTAGTTGCTCTCATGTCACTGACTTAGTGCAGGGTTTATCAAGTACAGTCACCTTCACAAGCAAGGAAACATGCGTTGTCTTCATATGTTGCATGTAGTTGCTCTCATGTCACTGACTTAGCGCAGGGTTTATCAAGTACAGTCACCGTCACAAGCGAGGAAACATGCGTTGTCTTCATATGTTGCATGTAGTTGCTCTCATGTCACTGACTTAGCGCAGGGTTTATCAAGTACAGTCACCGTCACAAGCGAGGAAACATGCGTTGTCTTCATATGTTGCATGTAGTTGCTTTCATGTCACTGACTTAGCGCAGGGTTTATCAAGTACAGTCACCTTCACAAGCTAGAAAACATGCGTTGTCTTCATATGTTGCATGTAGTTGCTTTCATGTCACTGACTTAGCGCTGGGTTTATCAAGTACAGTCACCGTCACAGGCGAGGAAACATGCGTTGTCCACATATGTTGCATGTAGTTGCTCTCATGTCACTGACTTAGCGCAGGGTTTATCAAGTACAGTCAACGTCACAAGCGAGGAAACATGCGTTGTCTTCATATGTTGCATGTAGTTGCTCTCATGTCAATGACTTAGCGCAGGGTTTATCAAGTACAGTCACCGTCACAAGCGAAAAATCATGTTTTGTCCTAATATGTTGCATGTAGTTGCTCTCATGTCACTGACTTAGCGCAAGGTTTATCAAGTACAGTCACCGTCACAAGCTAGGAAACATGCGTTGTCTTCATATGTTGCATGTAGTTGCTTTCATGTCACTGACTTCGCGCAGGGTTTATCAAGTACAGTCACCTTCACAAGCGAGGAAACATGCGTTGTCCTCATATGTTTAAGAAGTGGCTTTCATGTCACTGACTTAGCGCAGGGTTTATCAAGTACAGTCACCTTCACAAGCGAAATACATGCGTTGTCGTAATATGTTCAAAAATTGGCTTTTATGTCACTGACTTAGCGCAGGGTTTATCAAGTACAGTATCCTTCACAAGCGAGGCACAATGCGTTGTCTTCATATGTTGCATGTAGTTGCTCTCATGTCACTGACTTAGCGCAGGGTTTATCAAGTACAGTCACCTTCACAAGCAAAGAAACATGCGTTGTCTTCATATGTTGCATGTAGTTGCTCTCATGTCACTGACTTAGCGCAGGGTTTATCAAGAACAGTCACCGTCAAAAGCGAGGAAACATGCGTTGTCTTCATATGTTGCATGTAGTTGCTCTCATGTCACTGAATTAGCGCAGGGTTTATCACGGTCAGTCACCTTCACAAGCGAGGAAACATGCGTTGTCTTCATATGTTGCATGTAGTTGCTCTCATGTCACTGACTTAGCGCAGGGTTTATCAAGTACAGTCAACGTCACAAGCGAGGAAACATGCGTTGTCTTCATATGTTGCATGTAGTTGCTCTCATGTCAATGACTTAGCGCAGGGTTTATCAAGTACAGTCACCTTCACAAGCGAGGAAACATGCGTTGTCTTCATATGTTGCATGTAGTTGCTCTCATGTCACTGACTTAGCGCAGGGTTTATCAAGTACAGTCACCTTCCCAGCGAGAAAACATGCGTTGTCCTAATATGTTGCATGTAGTTGCTCTCATGTCACTGACTTAGCGCAGGGTTTATCAAGTACAGTCACCGTCACAAGCGAGGAAACATGCGTTGTCTTCATATGTTGCATGTAGTTGCTCTCATGTCACTGACTTAGCACAGGGTTTATCACGTACAGTCACCGTCACAAGTAGGAAACATGCGTTGTCTTCATATGTTGCATTTAGTTGCTTTCATGTCACTGACTAAGCGCAGGGTTTATCAAGTACAGTCACCTTCACAAGCGAGGAAACATGCTTTGTCTTCATATGTTGCATGTAGTTGCTTTCATGTCATTGACTTAGCGCTGGGTTTTTCAAGTACAGTCACCGTCACAAGCGAGGAAACATGCGTTGTCTTCATATAATGCATGAAGTTGCTCTCATGTCACTGACTTAGCGCAGGGTTTATCAAGTACAGTCACCGTCACAAGCGAGGAAACATGCGTTGTCTTCATATGTTGCATGTAGTTGCTCTCATGTCACTGACTTAGCGCAGGGTTTATCAAGTACAGTCACCGTCACAAGCGAGGAAACTTGCGTTGTCTTCATATGTTGCATGTAGTTGCTCTCATGTCACTGACTTAGCGCAGGGTTTATCAATAACAGTCACCGTCACAAGCGAGGAAACATGCGTTGTCCTAATATGTTGCATGTAGTTGCTCTCATGTCACTGACTTAGCGCAGGGTTTATCAAGTACAGTCACCTTCACAAGCGAGTAAACATGCGTTGTCCTAATATCTCCAAGAAGTGGCTTTCATGTCACTGACTTAGCGCAGGGTTTATCAAGTACAGTCACCTTCACAAACGAGGAAACATGAGTTGTCTTCATATGTTGCTTGTAGTTGCTCTCATGTCACTGACTAAGCGCAGGGTTTATCAAGTACAGTCACCGTAACAAGCGAGGAAACATGCGTTGTCCTCATATGTTGCATGTAGTTGCTCTCATGTCACTGACATAGCGCAGGGTTTATAAAGTACAGTCACCGTCAAAAGCGAGGAAACATGCGTTGTCTTCATATGTTGCATGTAGTTGCTCTCATGTCACTGACTTAGCGCAGGGTTTATCAAGTACAGTCACCTTCCCAGCGAGGGAACATGCGTTAACCTAATATGTTGCATGTAGTTGCTCTCATGTCACTGACTTAGCGCAGGGTTTATCAAGTACAGTCACCGTCACAAGCGAGGAAACATGCGTTGTCTTCATATGTTGCATGTAGTTGCTCTCATGTCACTGATTTAGCGCAGGGTTTATCAAGTACAGTCACCTTCACAAGCGAGGAAACATGCGTTGTCTTCATATGTTGCATGAAGTTGCTCTCATTTCACAGACTTAGCGCAGGGCTTATCAAGTACAGTCACCTTCACAAGCGTGGAAACATGCGTTGTCCTCATATGTTGCATGTAGTTGCTCTCATGTCACTGACTTAGCGCAGGGTTTATCAAGTACAGTCACCTTCACAAGCTAGAAAACATGCGTTGTCTTCATATGTTGCATGTAGTTGCTCTCATGTTACTGACTTAGCGCAGGGTTTATCAAGTACAGTCACCTTCACAAGCGAGGAAACATGCGTTGTCTTCATATGTTGCATGTAGTTGCTCTCATGTCACTGACTTAGCGCAGGGTTAATCAAGTACAGTCACCATCACAAGCGAGGAAACATGCGTTGTCTTCATATGTTGCATGTAGTTGCTCTTATGTCACTGACTTATCGCAGGGTTTATCAAGTACAGTCACCTTCACAAGCGAGGAAACATGCGTTGTCTTCATATGTTGCATGAAGTTACTCTCATGTCACTGACTTAGCGAAGGGTTTATCAAGTACAGTCACCGTCACAAGCGAGGAAACATGCGTTGTCTTCATATGTTGCATGTAGTTGAACTCAAGTCACTGACTTAGCGCAGGGTTTATCAAGTACAGTCACCGTCACAAGCGAGGAAACATGTGTTGTCCTAATATGTTGCATGTAGTTGCTCTCATGTCACTGACTTAGCGCAGGGTTTATCAAGTACAGTCACCTTCACAAGCGAGGAAACATGCGTTGTCCTAATATGTTCAAGAAGTGGCTTTCATGTCACTGACTTAGCGCAGGGTTTATCAAGTACAGTCACCTTCACAAGCGAGGAAACATGCGTTATCCTAGTATGTTCAAGTAGTGACTTTCATGTCACTGACTAAGCGCAGGGTTTATCAAGTACAGTCACCTTCACAAGCGAGGAAACATGCGTTGTCTTCATATGTTGCATGTAGTTGCTCTCATATCACTGACTTATCGCAGGGTTTATCACGTACAGTCACCGTCACAAGCGAGGAAACATGCGTTGTCTTCATATGTTGCATGTAGTTGCTCTCATGTCACTGACTTAGCGCAGGTACAGTCACAATCCCAGCGAGAAAACATGCGTTGTCCTAAAATGTTGCATGTAGTTGCTCTCATGTCACTGACTTAGCGCAAGGTTTATCAAGTAGAGTCACCGTCACAAGCGAGGAAACATACGTTGTCTTCATATGTTGCATGTAGTTGCTCTCATGTCACTGACTAAGCGCAGGGTTTATCAAGTACAGTCACCTTCACAAACGAGGAAACATGCGTTGTCTTCATATGTTGCATGTAGTTGCTCTCATGTCACTGACTTAGCGCAGGGTTTATCAAGTACAGTCACCTTCACAAGCGAGGAAACATGCGTTGTCCTAATATGTTCAAGTAGTGGCTTTCATGTCACTGACTAGGCGCAAAGTTTATCAAGTACAGTCACCTTCACAAGCGAGGAAACATGCGTTGTCTTCATATGTTGCATGTAGTTGCTCTTATGTCACTGACTTAGCGCAGGGTTAATCAAGTACAGTCACCGTCACAAGCGAGGAAAAATGCGTTGTCTTCATATGTTGCATTTAGTTGCTCTCATGTCACTGACTTAATGCAGGGTTTATCAATAACAGTCACCGTCACAAGCGAGGAAACATGCGTTGTCTTCATATGTTGCATGTAGTTGCTCTCATGTCACTGACTTAGCGCAGGGTTTATCAAGTACAGTCACCGTCACAAGCGAGGAAACATGCGTTGTCTTCATATGTTGCATGTAGTTGCTTTCATGTCACTGACTTAGCGCAGGGTTTATCAAGTACAGTCACCTTCACAAGCTAGAAAACATGCGTTGTCTTCATATGTTGCATGTAGTTGCTTTCATGTCACTGACTTAGCGCTGGGTTTATCAAGTACAGTCACCGTCACAGGCGAGGAAACATGCGTTGTCCACATATGTTGCATGTAGTTGCTCTCATGTCACTGACTTAGCGCAGGGTTTATCAAGTACAGTCAACGTCACAAGCGAGGAAACATGCGTTGTCTTCATATGTTGCATGTAGTTGCTCTCATGTCAATGACTTAGCGCAGGGTTTATCAAGTACAGTCACCGTCACAAGCGAAAAATCATGTTTTGTCCTAATATGTTGCATGTAGTTGCTCTCATGTCACTGACTTAGCGCAAGGTTTATCAAGTACAGTCACCGTCACAAGCTAGGAAACATGCGTTGTCTTCATATGTTGCATGTAGTTGCTTTCATGTCACTGACTTCGCGCAGGGTTTATCAAGTACAGTCACCTTCACAAGCGAGGAAACATGCGTTGTCCTCATATGTTTAAGAAGTGGCTTTCATGTCACTGACTTAGCGCAGGGTTTATCAAGTACAGTCACCTTCACAAGCGAAAAACATGCGTTGTCGTAATATGTTCAAAAATTGGCTTTTATGTCACTGACTTAGCGCAGGGTTTATCAAGTACAGTAACCTTCACAAGCGAGGCACAATGCGTTGTCTTCATATGTTGCATGTAGTTGCTCTCATGTCACTGACTTAGCGCAGGGTTTATCAAGTACAGTCACCTTCACAAGCAAAGAAACATGCGTTGTCTTCATATGTTGCATGTAGTTGCTCTCATGTCACTGACTTAGCGCAGGGTTTATCAAGAACAGTCACCGTCAAAAGCGAGGAAACATGCGTTGTCTTCATATGTTGCATGTAGTTGCTCTCATGTCACTGAATTAGCGCAGGGTTTATCACGGTCAGTCACCTTCACAAGCGAGGAAACATGCGTTGTCTTAATATGTTGCATGTAGTTGCTCTCATGTCACTGACTTAGCGCAGGGTTTATCAAGTACAGTCAACGTCACAAGCGAGGAAACATGCGTTGTCTTCATATGTTGCATGTAGTTGCTCTCATGTCAATGACTTAGCGCAGGGTTTATCAAGTACAGTCACCTTCACAAGCGAGGAAACATGCGTTGTCTTCATATGTTGCATGTAGTTGCTCTCATGTCACTGACTTAGCGCAGGGTTTATCAAGTACAGTCACCTTCCCAGCGAGAAAACATGCGTTGTCCTAATATGTTGCATGTAGTTGCTCTCATGTCACTGACTTAGCGCAGGGTTTATCAAGTACAGTCACCGTCACAAGCGAGGAAACATGCGTTGTCTTCATATGTTGCATGTAGTTGCTCTCATGTCACTGACTTAGCACAGGGTTTATCACGTACAGTCACCGTCACAAGTAGGAAACATGCGTTGTCTTCATATGTTGCATTTAGTTGCTTTCATGTCACTGACTAAGCGCAGGGTTTATCAAGTACAGTCACCTTCACAAGCGAGGAAACATGCTTTGTCTTCATATGTTGCATGTAGTTGCTTTCATGTCATTGACTTAGCGCTGGGTTTTTCAAGTACAGTCACCGTCACAAGCGAGGAAACATGCGTTGTCTTCATATAATGCATGAAGTTGCTCTCATGTCACTGACTTAGCGCAGGGTTTATCAAGTACAGTCACCGTCACAAGCGAGGAAACATGCGTTGTCTTCATATGTTGCATGTAGTTGCTCTCATGTCACTGACTTAGCGCAGGGTTTATCAAGTACAGTCACCGTCACAAGCGAGGAAACTTGCGTTGTCTTCATATGTTGCATGTAGTTGCTCTCATGTCACTGACTTAGCGCAGGGTTTATCAATAACAGTCACCGTCACAAGCGAGGAAACATGCGTTGTCCTAATATGTTGCATGTAGTTGCTCTCATGTCACTGACTTAGCGCAGGGTTTATCAAGTACAGTCACCTTCACAAGCGAGTAAACATGCGTTGTCCTAATATCTCCAAGAAGTGGCTTTCATGTCACTGACTTAGCGCAGGGTTTATCAAGTACAGTCACCTTCACAAACGAGGAAACATGAGTTGTCTTCATATGTTGCTTGTAGTTGCTCTCATGTCACTGACTAAGCGCAGGGTTTATCAAGTACAGTCACCGTAACAAGCGAGGAAACATGCGTTGTCCTCATATGTTGCATGTAGTTGCTCTCATGTCACTGACATAGCGCAGGGTTTATAAAGTACAGTCACCGTCAAAAGCGAGGAAACATGCGTTGTCTTCATATGTTGCATGTAGTTGCTCTCATGTCACTGACTTAGCGCAGGGTTTATCAAGTACAGTCACCTTCCCAGCGAGGGAACATGCGTTAACCTAATATGTTGCATGTAGTTGCTTTCATGTCACTGACTTAGCGCAGGGTTTATCAAGTACAGTCACCGTCACAAGCGAGGAAACATGCGTTGTCTTCATATGTTGCATGTAGTTGCTCTCATGTCACTGATTTAGCGCAGGGTTTATCAAGTACAGTCACCTTCACAAGCGAGGAAACATGCGTTGTCTTCATATGTTGCATGAAGTTGCTCTCATTTCACAGACTTAGCGCAGGGCTTATCAAGTACAGTCACCTTCACAAGCGTGGAAACATGCGTTGTCCTCATATGTTGCATGTAGTTGCTCTCATGTCACTGACTTAGCGCAGGGTTTATCAAGTACAGTCACCTTCACAAGCTAGAAAACATGCGTTGTCTTCATACGTTGCATGTAGTTGCTCTCATGTTACTGACTTAGCGCAGGGTTTATCAAGTACAGTCACCTTCACAAGCGAGGAAACATGCGTTGTCTTCATATGTTGCATGTAGTTGCTCTCATGTCACTGACTTAGCGCAGGGTTAATCAAGTACAGTCACCATCACAAGCGAGGAAACATGCGTTGTCTTCATATGTTGCATGTAGTTGCTCTTATGTCACTGACTTATCGCAGGGTTTATCAAGTACAGTCACCTTCACAAGCGAGGAAACATGCGTTGTCTTCATATGTTGCATGAAGTTACTCTCATGTCACTGACTTAGCGAAGGGTTTATCAAGTACAGTCACCGTCACAAGCGAGGAAACATGCGTTGTCTTCATATGTTGCATGTAGTTGCTCTTGCCGGCGCAGTTGGCCGAGGTCGATTAGGCGTTGGTCTAGTAAACCTCGGTCTCTGCGTTCCAGGTTCGAATCCTGGCTTGGGCATGGATGTAAAGTGGCGTTTTTTCATCCTCACAATCACCCACTCACCGTCTCGATTAGCCTCGTTGCAAAAATATGGGACGTAAAACCCCAAATATCATCATCATCATGTAGTTGCTCTTATGTCATGACTTAGCGCAGGGTTTATCTAGTACAGTCACCTTCACAAGCGACGAAACATGCGTTGTCTTCATTAGTCTCATGTAGTTGCTCTCATGTCACTGACTTAGCGCAGGGTTTATCAAGTACAGTCACCGTCACAAGCGAGGATACATGCGTTGTCTTCATATGTTGCATGTAGTTGCTCTCATGTCATTGACTTAGCGCAGGGTTTATCAAGTACAGTCACCTTCACAAGCGAGAAAACATGCGTTGTCTTCATATGTTGCATGTAGTTGCTCTCATGTCACTGACTTAGCGCAGGGTTTATCAAGTACAGTCACCGTCACAAGCGAGGAAACATGCGTTGTCTTCATATGTTGCATGTAGTTGCTCTCATGTCACTGACTTAGTGCAGGGTTTATCAAGTACAGTCACCTTCACAAGCAAGGAAACATGCGTTGTCTTCATATGTTGCATGTAGTTGCTCTCATGTCACTGACTTAGCGCAGGGTTTATCAAGTACAGTCACCGTCACAAGCGAGGAAACATGCGTTGTCTTCATATGTTGCATGTAGTTGCTCTCATGTCACTGACTTAGCGCAGGGTTTATCACGTACAGTCACCGTCACAAGTAGAAAACATGCGTTGTCTTCATATGTTGCATGTAGTTGCTCTCATGTCACTGACTTAGCGCAGGGTTTATCAAGTACAGTCACCGTCACAAGCGAGGAAACATGCGTTGTCTTCATATGTTGCATGTAGTTGCTTTCATGTCACTGACTTAGCGCAGGGTTTATCACGTACAGTCACCGTCACAAGCGAGGAAACATGCTTTGTCTTCATATGTTGCATGTAGTTGCTCTCATGTCACTGACTTAGCGCAGGGTTTATCAAGTACAGTCATCTTCACAAGCGAGGAAACATGCGTTGTCTTCATATGTTGCATGTAGTTGCTCTCATGTCACTGACTAAGCGCAGGGTTTATCAAGTACAGTACCGTCACAAGCGAGGAAACATGCGTTGTCTTCATATGTTGCATGTAGTTGCTCTCATGTCACTGACTTAGCGCAAGGTCTATCAAGTACAGTCACTTTCACAAGCGAGGAAACATGCGTTGTCTTTATATGTTGCATGTAGTTGCTCTCATGTCACTGACTTAGCGCAGGGTTTATCTAGTACAGTCACCTTCACAAGCGAGGAAACATGCGTTGTCTTCATATGTTGCATGTAGTTGCTCTCATGTTACTGACTTAATGCAGGGTTTATCAATTACAGTCACCGTCACAAGCGAGGAAACATGCGTTGTCTTCATATGTTTCATGTAGTTGCTCTCATGTCACTGACTTAGCGCAGGGTTTATCAAGTACAGTCACCGTCACAAGCGAGGAAACATGCGTTGTCTTCATATGTTGCATGTAGTTGCTTTCATGTCACTGACTTAGCGCAGGGTTTATCAAGTACAGTCACCTTCACAAGCTAGAAAACATGCGTTGTCTTTATATGTTGCATGTAGTTGCTTTTATGTCACTGACTTAGCGCTGGGTTTATCAAGTACAGTCACCGTCACAAGCGAGAAAACATGCCTTGTCTTCATATAATGCATGTAGTTGCTCTCATGTCACTGACTTAGCGCAGGGTTTATCAGGTACAGTCACCGTCACAAGCGAGGAAACATGCGTTGTCTTCATATGTTGCATGTAGTTGTTTTCATGTCACTGACTTAGCGCAGGGTTTATCAAGTACAGTCACCGTCACAAGCGAGGAAACATGCGTTGTCTTCATATGTTGCATGTAGTTGCTTTCATGTCACTGACTTAGCGCAGGGTTTTTCAAGTACAGTCACCTTCACAAGCTAGAAAACATGCGTTGTCTTTATATGTTGCATGAAGTTGCTTTCATGTCACTGACTTAGAGCTGGGTTTATTAAATACAGTCACCGTCACAAGCAAGGAAACATGCCTTGTATTCATATAATGCATGTAGTTGCTCTCATGTCACTGACTTAGCGCAAGGTTTATCAAGTACAGTCACCGTCACAAGCGAGGAAACATGCGTTGTCTTCATATGTTGCATGTAGTTGCTTTCATGTCACTGACTTCGCGCAGGGTTTATCAAGTACAGTCACTTTCACAAGCAAAGAAACATGCGTTGTCTTCATGTGTTGCATGTAGTTGCTTTCATGTCACTGACTTAGCGCAGGGTTTATCAAGTACAGTCACCTTCACAAGCGAGGAAACATGCGTTGTCTTTATATGTTGCATGTAGTTGCTTTCATGTCACTGACTTAGCGCTGGGTTTATCAAGTACAGTCACCGTCACAAGCGAGGAAACATGCCTTGTCTTCATATAATGCATGTAGTTGCTCTCATGTCACTGACTTAGCGCAGGGTTTATCAAGTACAGTCACCGTCACAAGCGAGGAAACATGCGTTGTCTTCATATGTTGCATGTAGTTGCTCTCATTTCACTGACTTAGCGCAGGGTTTATCAAGAACAGTCACCTTCACAAGCGATGAAACATGCGTTGTCTTCATATGTTGCATGTAGTTGCTCTCATGTCACTGAATTAGCGCAGGGTTTATCACGTACAGTCACCTTCACAAGCGAGGAAACATGCGTTGTCTTCATATGTTGCATGTAGTTGCTCTCATGTCACTGACTTAGCGCAGGGTTTATCAAGTACAGTCAACGTCACAAGCGAGGAAACATGCGTTGTCTTCATATGTTGCATGTTGTTGCTCTCATGTCAATGACTTAGCGCAGGGTTTATCAAGTACAGTCACCGTCACAAGCGAGGAAACATGTTTTGTCATAATATGTTGCATGTAGTTGCTCTCATGTCACTGACTTAGCGCAGAGTTTATCAAGTACAGTCACCTTCACAAGCGAGGAAACATGCGTTGTCCTAATATGTTCAAGAAGTGGCTTTCATGTCACTGACTTAGCGCAGGGTAATCAAGTACAGTCACCTTCACAAGCGAGGAAACATACGTTGTCTTCAAATGTTGCATGAAGTTGCTCTCATTTCACAGACTTAGCGCAGGGTTTATCAAGTACACTCACGTTCACAAGCGAGGAAACATGCGTTGTCCTCATATGTTGCATGTAGTTGCTCTCATGTCACTGACTTAGCGCAGGGTTTTATCAAGTACAGTCACCTTCACAAGCGAGGAAACATGCGTTGTCCTCATATGTTTAAGAAGTTGCTTTCATGTCACTGACTTAGCGCAGGGTTTATCAAGTACAGTCACCTTCACAAGCGAAAAACATGCGTTGTCCTAATATGTTCAAAAATTGGCTTTAATGTCACTGACTAAGCGCAGGGTTTATCAAGTACAGTTACCTTCACAAGCGAGGCACAATGCGTTATCTTCATATGTTGCATGTAGTTGCTCTCATGTCACTGACTTAGCGCAGGGTTTATCAAGTACAGTCACCTTCACAAGCGAGGAAACATGCGTTGTCTTCATATGTTGCATGTAGTTGCTCTCATGTCACTGACTTAGCGCAGGGTTTATCAAGTACAGTCACCGTCAAAAGCGAGGAAACATGCGTTGTCTTCATATGTTGCATGTAGTTGCTCTCATGTCACTGAATAAGCGCAGGGTTTATCACGTACAGTCACCTTCACAAGCGAGGAAACATGCGTTGTCTTCATATGTTGCATGTAGTTGCTCTCATGTCACTGACTTAGCGCAGGGTTTATCCAGTACAGTCAACGTCACAAGCGAGGAAACATGCGTTGTCTTCATATGTTGCATGTAGTTGCTCTCATGTCAATGACTTAGCGCAGGGTTTATCAAGTACAGTCACCGTCACAAGCGAGGAAACATGTTTTGTCATAATATGTTGCATGTAGTTGCTCTCATGTCACTGACTTAGCGCAGGGTTTATCAAGTACAGTCACCTTCACAAGCGAGGAAACATGCGTTGTCCTAATATGTTCAAGAAGTGGCTTTCAGGTCACTGACTTAGCGCAGGGTTTATCAAGTACAGTCACCTTCACAAGCGAGGAAACATGCGTTGTCTTCATATGTTGCATGAAGTTGCTCTCATTTCACAGACTTCGCGCAGGGTTTATCAAGTACACTCACGTTCACAAGCGAGGAACCATGCGTTGTCCTCATATGTTGCATGTAGTTGCTCTCATGTCACTGACTCAGCGCTGGGTTTTATCAAGTACAGTCACCTTCACAAGCGAGGAAACATGCGTTGTCTTCATATGTTGCATGTAGTTGAACTCAAGTCACTGACTTAGCGCAGGGTTTATCAAGTACAGTCACCGTCACAAGCGAGGAAACATGCGTTGTCCTAATATGTTCAAAAATTGGCTTTAATGTCACTGACTTAGCGCAGGGTTTATCAAGTACAGTTACCTTCACAAGCGAGGCACAATGCGTTATCTTCATATGTTGCATGTAGTTGCTCTCATGTCACTGACTTAGCGCAGGGTTTATCAAGTACAGTCACCTTCACAAGCGAGGAAACATGCGTTGTCTTCATATGTTGCATGTAGTTGCTCTCATGTCACTGACTTAGCGCAGGGTTTATCAAGTACAGTCACCGTCAAAAGCGAGGAAACATGCGTTGTCTTCATATGTTGCATGTAGTTGCTCTCATGTCACTGAATAAGCGCAGGGTTTATCACGTACAGTCACCTTCACAAGCGAGGAAACATGCGTTGTCTTCATATGTTGCATGTAGTTTCTCTCATGTCACTGACTTAGCGCAGGGTTTATCAAGTACAGTCAACGTCACAAGCGAGGAAACATGCGTTGTCTTCATATGTTGCATGTAGTTGCTCTCATGTCAATGACTTAGCGCAGGGTTTATCAAGTACAGTCACCGTCACAAGCGAGGAAACATGTTTTGTCATAATATGTTGCATGTAGTTGCTCTCATGTCACTGACTTAGCGCAGGGTTTATCAAGTACAGTCACCTTCACAAGCGAGGAAACATGCGTTGTCCTAATATGTTCAAGAAGTGGCTTTCAGGTCACTGACTTAGCGCAGGGTTTATCAAGTACAGTCACCTTCACAAGCGAGGAAACATGCGTTGTCTTCATATGTTGCATGAAGTTGCTCTCATTTCACAGACTTAGTGCAGGGTTTATCAAGTACACTCACGTTCACAAGCGAGGAACTATGCGTTGTCCTCATATGTTGCATGTAGTTGCGCTCATGTCACTGACTTAGCTCTGGGTTTTATCAAGTACAGTCACCTTCACAAGCGAGGAAACATGCGTTGTCTTCATATGTTGCATGTAGTTGCTCTCATGTCACTGACTTAGCGCAGGGTTTATCAAGTACAGTCACCGTCACAAGCGAGGAAACATGCGTTGTCTTCATATGTTGCATGTAGTTGAACTCAAGTCACTGACTTAGCGCAGGGTTTATCAAGTACAGTCACCGTCACAAGCGAGGAAACATGTGTTGTCCTAATATGTTGCATGTAGTTGCTCTCATGTCACTGACTTAGCGCAGGGTTTATCAAGTACAGTCACCTTCACAAGCGAGGAAACATGCGTTGTCCTATTATGTTCAAGAAGTGGCTTTCATGTCACTGACTAAGCGCAGGGTTTATCAAGTACAGTCACCTTCACAAGCGAGGAAACATGCGTTATCCTAGTATGTTCAAGTAGTGACTTTCATGTCACTGACTAAGCGCAGGGTTTATCAAGTACAGTCACCTTCACAAGCGAGGAAACATGCGTTGTCTTCATATGTTGCATGTAGTTGCTCTCATATCACTGACTTATCGCAGGGTTTATCACGTACAGTCACCGTCACAAGCGAGGAAACATGCGTTGTCTTCATATGTTGCATCTAGTTGCTCTCATGTCACTGACTTAGCGCAGGTACAGTCACAATCCCAGCGAGAAAACATGCGTTGTCCTAAAATGTTGCATGTAGTTGCTCTCATGTCACTGACTTAGCGCAAGGTTTATCAAGTAGAGTCACCGTCACAAGCGAGGAAACATACGTTGTCTTCATATGTTGCATGTAGTTGCTCTCATGTCACTGACTAAGCGCAGGGTTTATCAAGTACAGTCACCTTCACAAACGAGGAAACATGCGTTGTCTTCATATGTTGCATGTAGTTGCTCTCATGTCACTGACTTAGCGCAGGGTTTATCAAGTACAGTCACCTTCACAAGCGAGGAAACATGCGTTGTCCTAATATGTTCAAGTAGTGGCTTTCACGTCACTGACTAGGCGCAAAGTTTATCAAGTACAGTCACCTTCACAAGCGAGGAAACATGCGTTGTCTTCATATGTTGCATGTAGTTGCTCTTATGTCACTGACTTAGCGCAGGGTTAATCAAGTACAGTCACCGTCACAAGCGAGGAAAAATGCGTTGTCTTCATATGTTGCATTTAGTTGCTCTCATGTCACTGACTTAATGCAGGGTTTATCAATTACAGTCACCGTCACAAGCGAGGAAACATGCGTTGTCTTCATATGTTGCATGTAGTTGCTCTCATGTCACTGACTTAGCGCAGGGTTTATCAAGTACAGTCACCGTCACAAGCGAGGAAACATGCGTTGTCTTCATATGTTGCATGTAGTTGCTTTCATGTCACTGACTTAGCGCAGGGTTTATCAAGTACAGTCACCTTCACAAGCTAGAAAACATGCGTTGTCTTTATATGTTGCATGTAGTTGCTTTCATGTCACTGACTTAGCGCTGGGTTTATCAAGTACAGTCACCGTCACAGGCGAGGAAACATGCGTTGTCCACATATGTTGCATGTAGTTGCTCTCATGTCACTGACTTAGCGCAGGGTTTATCAAGTACAGTCAACGTCACAAGCGAGGAAACATGCGTTGTCTTCATATGTTGCATGTAGTTGCTCTCATGTCAATGACTTAGCGCAGGGTTTATCAAGTACAGTCACCGTCACAAGCGAAAAATCATGTTTTGTCCTAATATGTTGCATGTAGTTGCTCTCATGTCACTGACTTAGCGCAGGGTTTATCAAGTACAGTCACCTTCACAAGCGAGGAAACATGCGTTGTCCTAATATGTTCAAGAAGTGGCTTTCATGTCACTGACTTAGCGCAGGGTTTATCAAGTACAGTCACCTTCACCAGCGAGGAAACATGCGTTGTCTTCATATGTTGCATGAAGTTGCTCTCATTTCACAGACTTAGCGCAGGGTTTATCAAGTACAGTCACCTTCACAAGCGAGGAAACATGCGTTGTCCTCATATGTTGCATGTAGTTGCTCTCATGTCACTGACTTAGCGCAGGGTTTTATCAAGTACAGTCACCTTCACAAGCGAGGAAACATGCGTTGTCCTCATATGTTTAAGAAGTGGCTATCATGTCACTGACTTAGCGCAGGTTTTATCAAGTACAGTCACCTTCACAAGCGAAAAACATGCGTTGTCCTAATATGTCAAGAAGTGGCTTTCATGTCACTGACTTAGCGCAGGGTTTATCAAGTACAGTCACCTTCACAAGCGAGGCACAATGCGTTGTCTTCATATGTTGCATGTAGTTGCTCTCATGTCACTGACTTAGCGCAGGGTTTATCAAGTACAGTCACCTTCACAAGTGAGGAAACATGCGTTGTCTTCATATGTTGCATGTAGTTGCTCTCATGTCACTGACTTAGCGCAGGGTTTATCAAGTACAGTCACCGTCAAAAGCGAGGAAACATGCGTTGTCTTCATATGTTGCATGTAGTTGCTCTCATGTTTCTGACTTAGCGCAGGGTTTAACAAGTACAGTAACCTTCACAAGCGAGAAAACATGCGTTGTCTTCATTTGTGTCATGTAGTTGCTCTCATGTCACTGACTTAGCGCAGGGTTAATCAAGTACAGTCACCTTCACAAGCGAGGAAACATGCGTTGTCTTCATGTGCTGCATGAAGTTGCTCTCATGTCACTGACTTAGCGCAGGGTTTATCAAGTACAGTCACCTTCACAAGCTAGAAAACATGCGTTGTCTTTATATGTTGCATGTAGTTGCTTTTATGTCACTGACTTAGCGCTGGGTTTATCAAGTACAGTCACCGTCACAAGCGAGAAAACATGCCTTGTCTTCATATAATGCATGTAGTTGCTCTCATGTCACTGACTTAGCGCAGGGTTTATCAAGTACAGTCAGCGTCACAAGCGAGGAAACATGCGTTGTCTTCATATGTTGCATGTAGTTGCTTTCATGTCACTGACTTAGCGCAGGGTTTATCAAGTACAGTCACCGTCACAAGCGAGGAAACATGCGTTGTCTTCATATGTTGCATGTAGTTGCTTTTCATTTCACTGACTTAGCGCAGGGTTTATCAAGTACAGTCACCTTCACAAGCTAGAAAACATGCGTTGTCTTTATATGTTGCATGTAGTTGCTTTCATGTCACTGACTTAGCGCTGGGTTTATTAAATACAGTCACCGTCACAAGCGAGGAAACATGCCTTGTATTCATATAATGCATGTAGTTGCTCTCATGTCACTGACTTAGCGCAAGGTTTATCATGTACAGTCACCGTCAAAAGCGAGGAAACATGCGTTGTCTTCATATGTTGCATGTAGTTGCTCTCATGTCACTGAATTAGCGCAGGGTTTATCACGTACAGTCACCTTCACAAGCGAGGAAACATGCGTTGTCTTCATATGTTGCATGTAGTTGCTCTGATGTCACTGACTTAGCGCAGGGTTTATCAAGTACAGTCAACGTCACAAGCGAGGAAACATGCGTTGTCTTCATATGTTGCATGTAGTTGCTCTCATGTCAATGACTAAGCGCAGGGTTTATCAAGTACAGTCACCGTCACAAGCGAGGAAACATGTTTTGTCATAATATGTTGCATGTAGTTGCTCTCATGTCACTGACTTAGCGCAGGGTTTATCAAGTACAGTCACCTTCACAAGCGAGGAAACATGCGTTGTCCTAATATGTTCAAGAAGTGGCTTTCAGGTCACTGACTTAGCGCAGGTTTTATCAAGTACAGTCACCTTCACAAGCGAGGAAACATGCGTTGTCTTCATATGTTGCATGAAGTTGCTCTCATTTCACAGACTTAGTGCAGGGTTTATCAAGTACACTCACGTTCACAAGCGAGGAACCATGCGTTGTCCTCATATGTTGCATGTAGTTGCTCTCATGTCACTGACTTAGCGCTGGGTTTTATCAAGTACAGTCACCTTCACAAGCGAGGAAACATGCGTTGTCTTCATATGTTGCATGTAGTTGCTCTCATGTCACTGACTTAGCATAGGGTTTATTAAGTACAGTCACCGTCACAAGCGAGGAAACATGCGTTGTCATCATATGTTGCATGTAGTTGAACTCAAGTCACTGACTTAGCGCAGGGTTTATCAAGTACAGTCACCGTCACAAGCGAGGAAACATGCGTTGTCCTAATATGTTGCATGTAGTTGCTCTCATGTCACTGACTTAGCGCAGGGTTTATCAAGTACAGTCACCTTCACAAGCGAGGAAACATGCGTTGTCCTAATATGTTCAAGAAGTGGCTTTCATGTCACTGACTTAGCGCAGGGTTTATCAAGTACAGTCACCTTCACAAGCGAGGAAACATGCGTTGTCCTAGTATGTTCAAGTAGTGACTTTCTTGTCACTGACTAAGCGCAGGGTTTATCAAGTACAGTCACCTTCACAAGCGAGGAAACATGCGTTGTCTTCATATGTTGCATGTAGTTGCTCTCATGTCACTGACTTATCGCAGGGTTTATCACGTACAGTCACCGTCACAAGCGAGGAAACATGCGTTGTCTTCATATGTTGCATGTAGTTGCTCTCATGTCACTGACTTAGCTCAGGTACAGTCACAATCCCAGCGAGAAAACATGCGTTGTCCTAATATGTTGCATGTAGTTGCTCTCATGTCACTGACTTAGCGCAAGGTTTATCAAGTACAGTCACCTTCACAAACGAGGAAACATGCGTTGTCTTCATATGTTGCATGTAGTTGCTCTCATGTCACTGACTTAGCGCAGGGTTTATCAAGTACAGTCACCTTCACAAGCGAGGAAACATGCGTTGTCCTAATATGTTCAAGTAGTGGCTTTCATGTCACTGACTAAGCGCAGGGTTTATCAAGTACAGTCACCTTCACAAGCGAGGAAACATGCGTTGTCTTCATATGTTGCATGTAGTTGCTCTCATGTCACTGACTTAGCGCAGGGTTAATCAAGTACAGTCACCGTCACAAGCGAGGAAAAATGCGTTGTCTTCATATGTTGCATTTAGTTGCTCTCATGTCACTGACTTAATGCAGGGTTTATCAATTACAGTCACCGTCACAAGCGAGGAAACATGCGTTGTCTTCATATGTTGCATGTAGTTGCTCTCATGTCACTGACTTAGCGCAGGGTTTATCAAGTACAGTCACCGTCACAAGCGAGGAAACATGCGTTGTCTTCATATGTTGCATGTAGTTGCTCTCATGTCACTGACTTAGCGCAAGGTCTATCAAGTACAGTCACTTTCACAAGCGAGGAAACATGCGTTGTCTTCATATGTTGCATGTAGTTGCTCTCATGTCACTGACTTAGAGCAGGGTTTATCTAGTACAGTCACCTTCACAAGCGAGGAAACATGCGTTGTCTTCATATGTTGCATGTAGTTGCTCTCATGTTACTGACTTAATGCAGGGTTTATCAATTACAGTCACCGTCACAAGCGAGGAAACATGCGTTGTCTTCATATGTTTCATGTAGTTGCTCTCATGTCACTGACTTAGCGCAGGGTTTATCAAGTACAGTCACCGTCACAAGCGAGGAAACATGCGTTGTCTTCATATGTTGCATGTAGTTGCTTTCATGTCACTGACTTAGCGCAGGGTTTATCAAGTACAGTCACCTTCACAAGCTAGATAACATGCGTTGTCTTTATATGTTGCATGTAGTTGCTTTTATGTCACTGACTTAGCGCTGGGTTTATCAAGTACAGTCACCGTCACAAGCGAGAAAACATGCCTTGTCTTTATATAATGCATGTAGTTGCTCTCATGTCACTGACTTAGCGCAGGGTTTATCAAGTACAGTCACCGTCACAAGCGAGGAAACATGCGTTGTCTTCATATGTTGCATGTAGTTGCTTTCATGTCACTGACTTAGCGCAGGGTTTATCAAGTACAGTCACCGTCACAAGCGAGGAAACATGCGTTGTCTTCATATGTTGCATGTAGTTGCTTTCATGTCACTGACTTAGCGCAGGGTTTATCAAGTACAGTCACCTTCACAAGCTAGAAAACATGCGTTGTTTTTATATGTTGCATGTAGTTGCTTTCATGTCACTGACTTAGCGCTGGGTTTATTAAATACAGTCACCGTCACAAGCGAGGAAACATGCCTTGTATTCATATAATGCATGTAGTTGCTCTCATGTCACTGACTTAGCGCAGGGTTTATCACGTACAGTCACCGTCACAAGTAGAAAACATGCGTTGTCTTCATATGTTGCATGTAGTTGCTCTCATGTCACTGACTTAGCGCAGGGTTTATCAAGTACAGTCACCGTCACAAGCGAGGAAACATGCGTTTTCTTCATATGTTGCATGTAGTTGCTTTCATGTCACTGACTTAGCGCAGGGTTTATCACGTACAGTCACCGTCACAAGCGAGGAAACATGCGTTGTCTTCATATGTTGCATGTAGTTGCTCTCATGTCACTGACTAAGCGCAGGGTTTATCAAGTACAGTCACCTTCACAAACGAGGAAACATGCGTTGTCTTCATATGTTGCATGTAGTTGCTCTCATGTCACTGACTTAGCGCAGGGTTTATCAAGTACAGTCACCTTCACAAGCGAGGAAACATGCGTTGTCCTAATATGTTCAAGTAGTGGCTTTCATGTCACTGACTAAGCGCAAAGTTTATCAAGTACAGTCACCTTCACAAGCGAGGAAACATGCGTTGTCTTCATATGTTGCATGTAGTTGCTCTCATGTCACTGACTAAGCGCAGGGATTATCAAGTACAGTCACCGT
Source organism: Isoperla grammatica (assembly GCA_945910005.1). Lineage (NCBI taxonomy): Eukaryota > Metazoa > Arthropoda > Insecta > Plecoptera > Perlodidae > Isoperla > Isoperla grammatica. The sequence continues at coordinate 22,039,667 of OX246749.1, read as the reverse complement.
CACAAGCGAGGAAACATGCGTTGTCTTCATATGTTGCATGTAGTTGCTCTCATGTCACTGACTTAGCGCAAGGTCTATCAAGTACAGTCACTTTCACAAGCGAGGAAACATGCGTTGTCTTCATATGTTGCATGTAGTGGCTCTCATGTCACTGACTTAGCGCAGGGTTTATCTAGTACAGTCACCTTCACAAGCGAGGAAACATGCGTTGTCTTCATATGTTGCATGTTGTTGCTCTCATGTTACTGACTTAATGCAGGGTTTATCAATTACAGTCACCGTCACAAGCGAAAACATGCGTTGTCTTCATATGTTTCATGTAGTTGCTTTCATGTCACTGACTTAGCGCAGGGTTTATCAAGTACAGTCACCGTCACAAGCGAGGAAACATGCGTTGTCTTCATATGTTGCATGAAGTTGCTTTCATGTCACTGACTTAGCGCAGGGTTTATCAAGTACAGTCACCTTCACAAGCTAGAAAACATGCGTTGTCTTTATATGTTGCATGTAGTTGCTTTTATGTCACTGACTTAGCGCTGGGTTTATCAAGTACAGTCACCGTCACTATCGAGAAAACATGCCTTGTCTTCATATAATGCATGTAGTTGCTCTCATGTCACTGACTTAGCGCAGGGTTTATCAAGTACAGTCACTTTCACAAGCGAGGAAACATGCGTTGTCTTCATATGTTGCATGTAGTTGCTTTCATGTCACTGACTTAGCGCAGGGTTTATCAAGTACAGTCACCGTCACAAGCGAGGAAACATGCGTTGTCTTCATATGTTGCATGTAGTTGCTTTCATGTCACTGACTTAGCGCAGGGTTTATCAAGTACAGTCACCTTCACAAGCTAGGAAACATGCGTTGTCTTCATATGTTGCATGTAGTTGCTTTCATGTCACTGACTTCGCGCAGGGTTTATCAAGTACAGTCACTTTCACAAGCAAAGAAACATGCGTTGTCTTCATGTGTTGCATGTAGTTGCTTTCATGTCACTGACTTAGCGCAGGGTTTATCAAGTACAGTCACCTTCACAAGCGAGGAAACATGCGTTGTCTTTATATGTTGCATGTAGTTGCTTTCATGTCACTGACTTAGCGGTGGGTTTATCAAGTACAGTCACCGTCACAAGCGAGGAAACATGCCTTGTCTTCATAAAATGCATGTAGTTGCTCTCATGTCACTGACTTAGCGCAGGGTTTATCAAGTACAGTCACCGTCACAAGCGAGGAAACATGCGTTGTCTTCATATGTTGCATGTAGTTGCTTTCATGTCACTGACTTAGCGGCGGGTTTATCAAGTACAGTCACTTTCACAAGCGAGGAAACATGCGTTGTCTTCATGTGTTGCATGAAGTTGCTTTTATATCACTGACTTAGCGCTGGGTTTATCAAGTACAGTCACCGTCACAAGCGAGGAATCATGCGTTGTCTTCATATAATGCATGTAGTTGCTCTCATTTCACTGACTTAGCGCAGGGTTTATCAAGTACAGTTACCTTCACAAGCGAGGAAACATGCGTTGTCCTAATATGTTCAAGAAGTGGCTTTCATGTCACTGACTTAGCGCAGGGTAATCAAGTACAGTCACCTTCACAAGCGAGGAAACATGCGTTGTCTTCATATGTTGCATGAAGTTGCTCTCATTTCACAGAATTAGCGCAGGGTTTATCAAGTACACTCACGTTCACAAGCGAGGAAACATGCGTTGTCCTCATATGTTGCATGTAGTTGCTCTCATGTCACTGACTTAGCGCAGGGTTTTATCAAGTACAGTCACCTTCACAAGCGAGGAAACATGCGTTGTCCTCATATGTTTAAGAAGTGGCTTTCATGTCACTGACTTAGCGCAGGGTTTATCAAGTACAGTCACCTTCACAAGCGAAAAACATGCGTTGTCGTAATATGTTCAAAAATTGGCTTTTATGTCACTGACTTAGCGCAGGGTTTATCAAGTACAGTAACCTTCACAAGCGAGGCACAATGCGTTGTCTTCATATGTTGCATGTAGTTGCTCTCATGTCACTGACTTAGCGCAGGGTTTATCAAGTACAGTCACCTTCACAAGCGAGGAAACATGCGTTGTCTTCATATGTTGCATGTAGTTGCTCTCATGTCACTGACTTAGCGCAGGGTTTATCAAGTACAGTCACCGTCAAAAGCGAGGAAACATGCGTTGTCTTCATATGTTGCATGTAGTTGCTCTCATGTCACTGAATAAGCGCAGGGTTTATCACGTACAGTCACCTTCACAAGCGAGGAAACATGCGTTGTCTTCATATGTTGCATGTAGTTGCTCTCATGTCACTGACTTAGCGCAGGGTTTATCAAGTACAGTCAACGTCACAAGCGAGGAAACATGCGTTGTCTTCATATGTTGCATGTAGTTGCTCTCATGTCAATGACTTAGCGCAGGGTTTATCAAGTACAGTCACCGTCACAAGCGAGGAAACATGTTTTGTCATAATATGTTGCATGTAGTTGCTCTCATGTCACTGACTTAGCGCAGGGTTTATCAAGTACAGTCACCTTCACAAGCGAGGAAACATGCGTTGTCCTAATATGTTCAAGAAGTGGCTTTCAGGTCACTGACTTAGCGCAGGGTTTATCAAGTACAGTCACCTTCACAAGCGAGGAAACATAAGTTGTCTTCATATGTTGCATGAAGTTGCTCTCATTTCACAGACTTCGCGCAGGGTTTATCAAGTACACTCACGTTCACAAGCGAGGAACCATGCGTTGTCCTCATATGTTGCATGTAGTTGCTCTCATGTCACTGACTTAGCGCTGGGTTTTATCAAGTACAGTCACCTTCACAAGCGAGGAAACATGCGTTGTCTTCATATGTTGCATGTAGTTGAACTCAAGTCACTGACTTAGCGCAGGGTTTATCAAGTACAGTCACCGTCACAAGCGAGGAAACATGCGTTGTCCTAATATGTTCAAAAATTGGCTTTAATGTCACTGACTTAGCGCAGGGTTTATCAAGTACAGTTACCTTCACAAGCGAGGCACAATGCGTTATCTTCATATGTTGCATGTAGTTGCTCTCATGTCACTGACTTAGCGCAGGGTTTATCAAGTACAGTCACCTTCACAAGCGAGGAAACATGCGTTGTCTTCATATGTTGCATGTAGTTGCTCTCATGTCACTGACTTAGCGCAGGGTTTATCAAGTACAGTCACCGTCAAAAGCGAGGAAACATGCGTTGTCTTCATATGTTGCATGTAGTTGCTCTCATGTCACTGAATAAGCGCAGGGTTTATCACGTACAGTCACCTTCACAAGCGAGGAAACATGCGTTGTCTTCATATGTTGCATGTAGTTGCTCTCATGTCACTGACTTAGCGCAGGGTTTATCAAGTACAGTCAACGTCACAAGCGAGGAAACATGCGTTGTCTTCATATGTTGCATGTAGTTGCTCTCATGTCAATGACTTAGCGCAGGGTTTATCAAGTACAGTCACCGTCACAAGCGAGGAAACATGTTTTGTCATAATATGTTGCATGTAGTTGCTCTCATGTCACTGACTTAGCGCAGGGTTTATCAAGTACAGTCACCTTCACAAGCGAGGAAACATGCGTTGTCCTAATATGTTCAAGAAGTGGCTTTCAGGTCACTGACTTAGCGCAGGGTTTATCAAGTACAGTCACCTTCACAAGCGAGGAAACATGCGTTGTCTTCATATGTTGCATGAAGTTGCTCTCATTTCACAGACTTAGTGCAGGGTTTATCAAGTACACTCACGTTCACAAGCGAGGAACTATGCGTTGTCCTCATATGTTGCATGTAGTTGCGCTCATGTCACTGACTTAGCGCTGGGTTTTATCAAGTACAGTCACCTTCACAAGCGAGGAAACATGCGTTGTCTTCATATGTTGCATGTAGTTGCTCTCATGTCACTGACTTAGCGCAGGGTTTATCAAGTACAGTCACCGTCACAAGCGAGGAAACATGCGTTGTCTTCATATGTTGCATGTAGTTGAACTCAAGTCACTGACTTAGCGCAGGGTTTATCAAGTACAGTCACCGTCACAAGCGAGGAAACATGTGTTGTCCTAATATGTTGCATGTAGTTGCTCTCATGTCACTGACTTAGCGCAGGGTTTATCAAGTACAGTCACCTTCACAAGCGAGGAAACATGCGTTGTCCTAATATGTTCAAGAAGTGGCTTTCATGTCACTGACTTAGCGCAGGGTTTATCAAGTACAGTCACCTTCACAAGCGAGGAAACATGCGTTATCCTAGTATGTTCAAGTAGTGACTTTCATGTCACTGACTAAGCGCAGGGTTTATCAAGTACAGTCACCTTCACAAGCGAGGAAACATGCGTTGTCTTCATATGTTGCATGTAGTTGCTCTCATATCACTGACTTATCGCAGGGTTTATCACGTACAGTCACCGTCACAAGCGAGGAAACATGCGTTGTCTTCATATGTTGCATGTAGTTGCTCTCATGTCACTGACTTAGCGCAGGTACAGTCACAATCCCAGCGAGAAAACATGCGTTGTCCTAAAATGTTGCATGTAGTTGCTCTCATGTCACTGACTTAGCGCAAGGTTTATCAAGTAGAGTCACCGTCACAAGCGAGGAAACATACGTTGTCTTCATATGTTGCATGTAGTTGCTCTCATGTCACTGACTAAGCGCAGGGTTTATCAAGTACAGTCACCTTCACAAACGAGGAAACATGCGTTGTCTTCATATGTTGCATGTAGTTGCTCTCATGTCACTGACTTAGCGCAGGGTTTATCAAGTACAGTCACCTTCACAAGCGAGGAAACATGCGTTGTCCTAATATGTTCAAGTAGTGGCTTTCATGTCACTGACTAGGCGCAAAGTTTATCAAGTACAGTCACCTTCACAAGCGAGGAAACATGCGTTGTCTTCATATGTTGCATGTAGTTGCTCTTATGTCACTGACTTAGCGCAGGGTTAATCAAGTACAGTCACCGTCACAAGCGAGGAAAAATGCGTTGTCTTCATATGTTGCATTTAGTTGCTCTCATGTCACTGACTTAATGCAGGGTTTATCAATTACAGTCACCGTCACAAGCGAGGAAACATGCGTTGTCTTCATATGTTGCATGTAGTTGCTCTCATGTCACTGACTTAGCGCAGGGTTTATCAAGTACAGTCACCGTCACAAGCGAGGAAACATGCGTTGTCTTCATATGTTGCATGTAGTTGCTTTCATGTCACTGACTTAGCGCAGGGTTTATCAAGTACAGTCACCTTCACAAGCTAGAAAACATGCGTTGTCTTCATATGTTGCATGTAGTTGCTTTCATGTCACTGACTTAGCGCTGGGTTTATCAAGTACAGTCACCGTCACAGGCGAGGAAACATGCGTTGTCCACATATGTTGCATGTAGTTGCTCTCATGTCACTGACTTAGCGCAGGGTTTATCAAGTACAGTCAACGTCACAAGCGAGGAAACATGCGTTGTCTTCATATGTTGCATGTAGTTGCTCTCATGTCAATGACTTAGCGCAGGGTTTATCAAGTACAGTCACCGTCACAAGCGAAAAATCATGTTTTGTCCTAATATGTTGCATGTAGTTGCTCTCATGTCACTGACTTAGCGCAAGGTTTATCAAGTACAGTCACCGTCACAAGCTAGGAAACATGCGTTGTCTTCATATGTTGCATGTAGTTGCTTTCATGTCACTGACTTCGCGCAGGGTTTATCAAGTACAGTCACCTTCACAAGCGAGGAAACATGCGTTGTCCTCATATGTTTAAGAAGTGGCTTTCATGTCACTGACTTAGCGCAGGGTTTATCAAGTACAGTCACCTTCACAAGCGAAAAACATGCGTTGTCGTAATATGTTCAAAAATTGGCTTTTATGTCACTGACTTAGCGCAGGGTTTATCAAGTACAGTAACCTTCACAAGCGAGGCACAATGCGTTGTCTTCATATGTTGCATGTAGTTGCTCTCATGTCACTGACTTAGCGCAGGGTTTATCAAGTACAGTCACCTTCACAAGCAAAGAAACATGCGTTGTCTTCATATGTTGCATGTAGTTGCTCTCATGTCACTGACTTAGCGCAGGGTTTATCAAGAACAGTCACTGTCAAAAGCGAGGAAACATGCGTTGTCTTCATATGTTGCATGTAGTTGCTCTCATGTCACTGAATTAGCGCAGGGTTTATCACGGTCAGTCACCTTCACAAGCGAGGAAACATGCGTTGTCTTCATATGTTGCATGTAGTTGCTCTCATGTCACTGACTTAGCGCAGGGTTTATCAAGTACAGTCAACGTCACAAGCGAGGAAACATGCGTTGTCTTCATATGTTGCATGTAGTTGCTCTCATGTCAATGACTTAGCGCAGGGTTTATCAAGTACAGTCACCTTCACAAGCGAGGAAACATGCGTTGTCTTCATATGTTGCATGTAGTTGCTCTCATGTCACTGACTTAGCGCAGGGTTTATCAAGTACAGTCACCTTCCCAGCGAGAAAACATGCGTTGTCCTAATATGTTGCATGTAGTTGCTCTCATGTCACTGACTTAGCGCAGGGTTTATCAAGTACAGTCACCGTCACAAGCGAGGAAACATGCGTTGTCTTCATATGTTGCATGTAGTTGCTCTCATGTCACTGACTTAGCACAGGGTTTATCACGTACAGTCACCGTCACAAGTAGGAAACATGCGTTGTCTTCATATGTTGCATTTAGTTGCTTTCATGTCACTGACTAAGCGCAGGGTTTATCAAGTACAGTCACCTTCACAAGCGAGGAAACATGCTTTGTCTTCATATGTTGCATGTAGTTGCTTTCATGTCATTGACTTAGCGCTGGGTTTTTCAAGTACAGTCACCGTCACAAGCGAGGAAACATGCGTTGTCTTCATATAATGCATGAAGTTGCTCTCATGTCACTGACTTAGCGCAGGGTTTATCAAGTACAGTCACCGTCACAAGCGAGGAAACATGCGTTGTCTTCATATGTTGCATGTAGTTGCTCTCATGTCACTGACTTAGCGCAGGGTTTATCAAGTACAGTCACCGTCACAAGCGAGGAAACTTGCGTTATTATTATTATTATTATTATTATTATTATTATTATTATTGTGTATTTATCAACAACGGGGACGAACCCCACAAGTGTGATATAATATATACCTACTAGACTACTGAACATGATAGAAAGAAAAGTCATTGAACAAAATAAGATACAAAAACACATAGTAAATAAAACGTGGACAAGTGAGTAAATGTGTGCGTGTGCGTGAGTGTGTGCGTGTGCGTGTGCGTGTGTGTGTGCGTGAGAGTGTGTGTGTGCGTGTGTTGTGAGTGTATGTGTGAGCGTGAAGAATTGTTTGTTGGTTTACACGTTGAGCAACCCTGTTTGCAAGTTATACATCTTAAAAATTATGTTTTTAAAAGCACTTAGTTCTAAATGATGGATGTCAATGTCATCTTGCTTCTTGACTGCAGCGTTATAAGTGCACATAAGCCTATTTAAACATGAGTATTTATAAACATCTATTCTACACTTAGGAGTCAGGAACACGTCACGATTCCGGGTATTTTTGTTGGGTACACGGAAATTAAAATCACTGATTACATTTATATCTACCATACCACGTAAGATTTTGAACAAGTATATCAGGTCTGTGATTGTTCGCCTATCTTCCAACGTATTGATGTTGTTTTCACGGCACAATGACAGGTACTCACGTCGATGATACACCGTTCTCGTCTGAACACAGGTCAGTTTTATGAAGCGTTGTTGCACGCGTTCGATGCTCTTTGTGTTTGTCACGTGGCTCGCATTGGGGTTCCATATGGTACTGGCGTAGTCAACTTGTGGTCGTACAAGTGATAAGTAGAGACGCCGAACAGTTTGCTGACTAAACTCACGGAAGCAGTTTCTTTTTAAAAAACCAAGAAGTTTAGAAGCTTTTGGTATGATTTTATTAATGTGGCTACTGTAAGTTAGATTACCGTTTAAATACACACCAAGGTCCCGGATGGAGGATACCCTTTCAAGGACAGACCCATTAAGTGTGTAATCACGCAGGATGCAAATTTTCTTATTGGCAAAGGTGATCACATTGCATTTAGCCACATTAAGGTTGAGCTTCCATAGTTTGCACCAGGCAGCTAAACAGTCAATGTCAGCCTGCAGTCTATCGCAGTCCTCTACACTCTTAATGGGTAAGTACAACTTCAGGTCGTCCGCATATAGTAGTGCCTTAGAGAATTGAAAGCAGGACGGAAGGTCGTTGATGTACAGAACAAAAAGAAGGGGCCCCAGGATCGACCCCTGAGGGACCCCAGACGTCACTGGTACCGACCCAGACTTTCCAGAATGTATTAATACTGTCTGGCGACGCTTGTCGAGGTAGCTGGTTAGCAATGTTTTAAGATTACCCCCGATTCCAAACCCCTGAAGTTTGTGTACCAAGAGTTGGTGGTCCACACTGTCGAACGCCTTACTGAAGTCAGTGTAGACTGAGTCCACTTGCTCCTTATTGTTGAAGTGCCGTGCGATATCGTTTGTGTAGACAGTAAGGTTGGTGACAGTCGACCGCTGGCGGACAAACCCATGCTGTTCGGGTGCCAGGTATTTCGACACGTGACAGTAAATACGTTTGTGTATAATGCTCTCGAACACTTTTGAGAACACGGGCAAGAGAGATATGGGTCTATAGTTAGTAACCTTGTACTTACTTCCCTTCTTTAACACTGGGGTTATGTTAGCCATCTTCCAACAGTGTGGGAACTCGCCGGTTTGAATGGATGTATTAAAAATGTCTGCCAGTGGTCTACACAGGACCCACCTACACTGTTTGATGATGCTGATTGGTATTCGATCAGGTCCCGGAGATTTGTTATTGTTGAGTTGACTTAATTGCTCACTTACTTCTGCACTAGAGATTGTGAAGGTAGATAGTGTCTCGTTTACTGTTTGAGGGACGCGCGGTAGGGGCTGCTTGGCCGGGGTGGCCGGTAGGAATGTTGTTTTGAAGTAGTCCGAGAAGAGTTGACAACAGGTTCGTTCGTCACGTGCTACCAGACCATTGAACTCAACTTCAATCGGTACACGCGGGGACTTGGTTTTGCCTCGAATAAACCCCCAAAGACGCTTGGGATCGGACGCTAAAGACAAGTCTAATTTTGACAGGTACTCACGGTATCTTGACGTCTTCAGATTTTTAAAATGAGATCGTTTGACTTTATACTCTATTTCAGCGCATTGCAGACTAGACCTTTTCCACGACTTGTACGCTCTGTTTTTATCGTTTAGTGCACTTATGACATCTTTGTCGTACCACTTTGGGTACTTAGCGGGATTAACCTTGACGGTCGGGACAGACGATCGTATAGAGGTATTTAAAAAGTCGTAAAACATTTCGCATTTCTCATTGACTCCACTGGCTTGGTACATTTCGCGCCACGGGCTAATGGAGATGGCTTTACGCAGCGCCTGAATGTCTAGTTTATTCCAGTTAAAAATTTGCCACTTTTTTGTCTTCATATGTTGCATGTAGTTGCTCTCATGTCACTGACTTAGCGCAGGGTTTATCAATAACAGTCACCGTCACAAGCGAGGAAACATGCGTTGTCCTAATATGTTGCATGTAGTTGCTCTCATGTCACTGACTTAGCGCAGGGTTTATCAAGTACAGTCACCTTCACAAGCGAGTAAACATGCGTTGTCCTAATATCTCCAAGAAGTGGCTTTCATGTCACTGACTTAGCGCAGGGTTTATCAAGTACAGTCACCTTCACAAACGAGGAAACATGAGTTGTCTTCATATGTTGCTTGTAGTTGCTCTCATGTCACTGACTAAGCGCAGGGTTTATCAAGTACAGTCACCGTAACAAGCGAGGAAACATGCGTTGTCCTCATATGTTGCATGTAGTTGCTCTCATGTCACTGACATAGCGCAGGGTTTATAAAGTACAGTCACCGTCAAAAGCGAGGAAACATGCGTTGTCTTCATATGTTGCATGTAGTTGCTCTCATGTCACTGACTTAGCGCAGGGTTTATCAAGTACAGTCACCTTCCCAGCGAGGGAACATGCGTTAACCTAATATGTTGCATGTAGTTGCTCTCATGTCACTGACTTAGCGCAGGGTTTATCAAGTACAGTCACCGTCACAAGCGAGGAAACATGCGTTGTCTTCATATGTTGCATGTAGTTGCTCTCATGTCACTGATTTAGCGCAGGGTTTATCAAGTACAGTCACCTTCACAAGCGAGGAAACATGCGTTGTCTTCATATGTTGCATGAAGTTGCTCTCATTTCACAGACTTAGCGCAGGGCTTATCAAGTACAGTCACCTTCACAAGCGTGGAAACATGCGTTGTCCTCATATGTTGCATGTAGTTGCTCTCATGTCACTGACTTAGCGCAGGGTTTATCAAGTACAGTCACCTTCACAAGCTAGAAAACATGCGTTGTCTTCATATGTTGCATGTAGTTGCTCTCATGTTACTGACTTAGCGCAGGGTTTATCAAGTACAGTCACCTTCACAAGCGAGGAAACATGCGTTGTCTTCATATGTTGCATGTAGTTGCTCTCATGTCACTGACTTAGCGCAGGGTTAATCAAGTACAGTCACCATCACAAGCGAGGAAACATGCGTTGTCTTCATATGTTGCATGTAGTTGCTCTTATGTCACTGACTTATCGCAGGGTTTATCAAGTACAGTCACCTTCACAAGCGAGGAAACATGCGTTGTCTTCATATGTTGCATGAAGTTACTCTCATGTCACTGACTTAGCGAAGGGTTTATCAAGTACAGTCACCGTCACAAGCGAGGAAACATGCGTTGTCTTCATATGTTGCATGTAGTTGAACTCAAGTCACTGACTTAGCGCAGGGTTTATCAAGTACAGTCACCGTCACAAGCGAGGAAACATGTGTTGTCCTAATATGTTGCATGTAGTTGCTCTCATGTCACTGACTTAGCGCAGGGTTTATCAAGTACAGTCACCTTCACAAGCGAGGAAACATGCGTTGTCCTAATATGTTCAAGAAGTGGCTTTCATGTCACTGACTTAGCGCAGGGTTTATCAAGTACAGTCACCTTCACAAGCGAGGAAACATGCGTTATCCTAGTATGTTCAATTAGTGACTTTCATGTCACTGACTAAGCGCAGGGTTTATCAAGTACAGTCACCTTCACAAGCGAGGAAACATGCGTTGTCTTCATATGTTGCATGTAGTTGCTCTCATATCACTGACTTATCGCAGGGTTTATCACGTACAGTCACCGTCACAAGCGAGGAAACATGCGTTGTCTTCATATGTTGCATGTAGTTGCTCTCATGTCACTGACTTAGCGCAGGTACAGTCACAATCCCAGCGAGAAAACATGCGTTGTCCTAAAATGTTGCATGTAGTTGCTCTCATGTCACTGACTTAGCGCAAGGTTTATCAAGTAGAGTCACCGTCACAAGCGAGGAAACATACGTTGTCTTCATATGTTGCATGTAGTTGCTCTCATGTCACTGACTAAGCGCAGGGTTTATCAAGTACAGTCACCTTCACAAACGAGGAAACATGCGTTGTCTTCATATGTTGCATGTAGTTGCTCTCATGTCACTGACTTAGCGCAGGGTTTATCAAGTACAGTCACCTTCACAAGCGAGGAAACATGCGTTGTCCTAATATGTTCAAGTAGTGGCTTTCATGTCACTGACTAGGCGCAAAGTTTATCAAGTACAGTCACCTTCACAAGCGAGGAAACATGCGTTGTCTTCATATGTTGCATGTAGTTGCTCTTATGTCACTGACTTAGCGCAGGGTTAATCAAGTACAGTCACCGTCACAAGCGAGGAAAAATGCGTTGTCTTCATATGTTGCATTTAGTTGCTCTCATGTCACTGACTTAATGCAGGGTTTATCAATTACAGTCACCGTCACAAGCGAGGAAACATGCGTTGTCTTCATATGTTGCATGTAGTTACTCTCATGTCACTGACTTAGCGCAGGGTTTATCAAGTACAGTCACCGTCACAAGCGAGGAAACATGCGTTGTCTTCATATGTTGCATGTAGTTGCTTTCATGTCACTGACTTAGCGCAGGGTTTATCAAGTACAGTCACCTTCACAAGCTAGAAAACATGCGTTGTCTTCATATGTTGCATGTAGTTGCTTTCATGTCACTGACTTAGCGCTGGGTTTATCAAGTACAGTCACCGTCACAGGCGAGGAAACATGCGTTGTCCACATTTGTTGCATGTAGTTGCTCTCATGTCACTGACTTAGCGCAGGGTTTATCAAGTACAGTCAACGTCACAAGCGAGGAAACATGCGTTGTCTTCATATGTTGCATGTAGTTGCTCTCATGTCAATGACTTAGCGCAGGGTTTATCAAGTACAGTCACCGTCACAAGCGAAAAATCATGTTTTGTCCTAATATGTTGCATGTAGTTGCTCTCATGTCACTGACTTAGCGCAAGGTTTATCAAGTACAGTCACCGTCACAAGCTAGGAAACATGCGTTGTCTTCATATGTTGCATGTAGTTGCTTTCATGTCACTGACTTCGCGCAGGGTTTATCAAGTACAGTCACCTTCACAAGCGAGGAAACATGCGTTGTCCTCATATGTTTAAGAAGTGGCTTTCATGTCACTGACTTAGCGCAGGGTTTATCAAGTACAGTCACCTTCACAAGCGAAAAACATGCGTTGTCGTAATATGTTCAAAAATTGGCTTTTATGTCACTGACTTAGCGCAGGGTTTATCAAGTACAGTAACCTTCACAAGCGAGGCACAATGCGTTGTCTTCATATGTTGCATGTAGTTGCTCTCATGTCACTGAATTAGCGCAGGGTTTATCACGGTCAGTCACCTTCACAAGCGAGGAAACATGCGTTGTCTTCATATGTTGCATGTAGTTGCTCTCATGTCACTGACTTAGCGCAGGGTTTATCAAGTACAGTCAACGTCACAAGCGAGGAAACATGCGTTGTCTTCATATGTTGCATGTAGTTGCTCTCATGTCAATGACTTAGCGCAGGGTTTATCAAGTACAGTCACCTTCACAAGCGAGGAAACATGCGTTGTCTTCATATGTTGCATGTAGTTGCTCTCATGTCACTGACTTAGCGCAGGGTTTATCAAGTACAGTCACCTTCCCAGCGAGAAAACATGCGTTGTCCTAATATGTTGCATGTAGTTGCTCTCATGTCACTGACTTAGCGCAGGGTTTATCAAGTACAGTCACCGTCACAAGCGAGGAAACATGCGTTGTCTTCATATGTTGCATGTAGTTGCTCTCATGTCACTGACTTAGCACAGGGTTTATCACGTACAGTCACCGTCACAAGTAGGAAACATGCGTTGTCTTCATATGTTGCATTTAGTTGCTTTCATGTCACTGACTAAGCGCAGGGTTTATCAAGTACAGTCACCTTCACAAGCGAGGAAACATGCTTTGTCTTCATATGTTGCATGTAGTTGCTTTCATGTCATTGACTTAGCGCTGGGTTTTTCAAGTACAGTCACCGTCACAAGCGAGGAAACATGCGTTGTCTTCATATAATGCATGAAGTTGCTCTCATGTCACTGACTTAGCGCAGGGTTTATCAAGTACAGTCACCGTCACAAGCGAGGAAACATGCGTTGTCTTCATATGTTGCATGTAGTTGCTCTCATGTCACTGACTTAGCGCAGGGTTTATCAAGTACAGTCACCGTCACAAGCGAGGAAACTTGCGTTGTCTTCATATGTTGCATGTAGTTGCTCTCATGTCACTGACTTAGCGCAGGGTTTATCAATAACAGTCACCGTCACAAGCGAGGAAACATGCGTTGTCCTAATATGTTGCATGTAGTTGCTCTCATGTCACTGACTTAGCGCAGGGTTTATCAAGTACAGTCACCTTCACAAGCGAGTAAACATGCGTTGTCCTAATATCTCCAAGAAGTGGCTTTCATGTCACTGACTTAGCGCAGGGTTTATCAAGTACAGTCACCTTCACAAACGAGGAAACATGAGTTGTCTTCATATGTTGCTTGTAGTTGCTCTCATGTCACTGACTAAGCGCAGGGTTTATCAAGTACAGTCACCGTAACAAGCGAGGAAACATGCGTTGTCCTCATATGTTGCATGTAGTTGCTCTCATGTCACTGACATAGCGCAGGGTTTATAAAGTACAGTCACCGTCAAAAGCGAGGAAACATGCGTTGTCTTCATATGTTGCATGTAGTTGCTCTCATGTCACTGACTTAGCGCAGGGTTTATCAAGTACAGTCACCTTCCCAGCGAGGGAACATGCGTTAACCTAATATGTTGCATGTAGTTGCTCTCATGTCACTGACTTAGCGCAGGGTTTATCAAGTACAGTCACCGTCACAAGCGAGGAAACATGCGTTGTCTTCATATGTTGCATGTAGTTGCTCTCATGTCACTGATTTAGCGCAGGGTTTATCAAGTACAGTCACCTTCACAAGCGAGGAAACATGCGTTGTCTTCATATGTTGCATGAAGTTGCTCTCATTTCACAGACTTAGCGCAGGGCTTATCAAGTACAGTCACCTTCACAAGCGTGGAAACATGCGTTGTCCTCATATGTTGCATGTAGTTGCTCTCATGTCACTGACTTAGCGCAGGGTTTATCAAGTACAGTCACCTTCACAAGCTAGAAAACATGCGTTGTCTTCATATGTTGCATGTAGTTGCTCTCATGTTACTGACTTAGCGCAGGGTTTATCAAGTACAGTCACCTTCACAAGCGAGGAAACATGCGTTGTCTTCATATGTTGCATGTAGTTGCTCTCATGTCACTGACTTAGCGCAGGGTTAATCAAGTACAGTCACCATCACAAGCGAGGAAACATGCGTTGTCTTCATATGTTGCATGTAGTTGCTCTTGCCGGCGCAGTTGGCCGAGGTCGATTAGGCGTTGGTCTAGTAAACCTCGGTCTCTGCGTTCCAGGTTCGAATCCTGGCTTGGGCATGGATGTAAAGTGGCGTTTTTTCATCCTCACAATCACCCACTCACCGTCTCGATTAGCCTCGTTGCAAAAATATGGGACGTAAAACCCCAAATATCATCATCATCATGTAGTTGCTCTTATGTCATGACTTAGCGCAGGGTTTATCTAGTACAGTCACCTTCACAAGCGACGAAACATGCGTTGTCTTCATTAGTCTCATGTAGTTGCTCTCATGTCACTGACTTAGCGCAGGGTTTATCAAGTACAGTCACCGTCACAAGCGAGGATACATGCGTTGTCTTCATATGTTGCATGTAGTTGCTCTCATGTCATTGACTTAGCGCAGGGTTTATCAAGTACAGTCACCTTCACAAGCGAGAAAACATGCGTTGTCTTCATATGTTGCATGTAGTTGCTCTCATGTCACTGACTTAGCGCAGGGTTTATCAAGTACAGTCACCGTCACAAGCGAGGAAACATGCGTTGTCTTCATATGTTGCATGTAGTTGCTCTCATGTCACTGACTTAGTGCAGGGTTTATCAAGTACAGTCACCTTCACAAGCAAGGAAACATGCGTTGTCTTCATATGTTGCATGTAGTTGCTCTCATGTCACTGACTTAGCGCAGGGTTTATCAAGTACAGTCACCGTCACAAGCGAGGAAACATGCGTTGTCTTCATATGTTGCATGTAGTTGCTCTCATGTCACTGACTTAGCGCAGGGTTTATCACGTACAGTCACCGTCACAAGTAGAAAACATGCGTTGTCTTCATATGTTGCATGTAGTTGCTCTCATGTCACTGACTTAGCGCAGGGTTTATCAAGTACAGTCACCGTCACAAGCGAGGAAACATGCGTTGTCTTCATATGTTGCATGTAGTTGCTTTCATGTCACTGACTTAGCGCAGGGTTTATCACGTACAGTCACCGTCACAAGCGAGGAAACATGCTTTGTCTTCATATGTTGCATGTAGTTGCTCTCATGTCACTGACTTAGCGCAGGGTTTATCAAGTACAGTCATCTTCACAAGCGAGGAAACATGCGTTGTCTTCATATGTTGCATGTAGTTGCTCTCATGTCACTGACTAAGCGCAGGGTTTATCAAGTACAGTACCGTCACAAGCGAGGAAACATGCGTTGTCTTCATATGTTGCATGTAGTTGCTCTCATGTCACTGACTTAGCGCAAGGTCTATCAAGTACAGTCACTTTCACAAGCGAGGAAACATGCGTTGTCTTCATATGTTGCATGTAGTTGCTCTCATGTCACTGACTTAGCGCAGGGTTTATCTAGTACAGTCACCTTCACAAGCGAGGAAACATGCGTTGTCTTCATATGTTGCATGTAGTTGCTCTCATGTTACTGACTTAATGCAGGGTTTATCAATTACAGTCACCGTCACAAGCGAGGAAACATGCGTTGTCTTCATATGTTTCATGTAGTTGCTCTCATGTCACTGACTTAGCGCAGGGTTTATCAAGTACAGTCACCGTCACAAGCGAGGAAACATGCGTTGTCTTCATATGTTGCATGTAGTTGCTTTCATGTCACTGACTTAGCGCAGGGTTTATCAAGTACAGTCACCTTCACAAGCTAGAAAACATGCGTTGTCTTTATATGTTGCATGTAGTTGCTTTTATGTCACTGACTTAGCGCTGGGTTTATCAAGTACAGTCACCGTCACAAGCGAGAAAACATGCCTTGTCTTCATATAATGCATGTAGTTGCTCTCATGTCACTGACTTAGCGCAGGGTTTATCAGGTACAGTCACCGTCACAAGCTAGAAAACATGCGTTGTCTTTATATGTTGCATGTAGTTGCTTTCATGTCACTGACTTAGAGCTGGGTTTATTAAATACAGTCACCGTCACAAGCAAGGAAACATGCCTTGTATTCATATAATGCATGTAGTTGCTCTCATGTCACTGACTTAGCGCAAGGTTTATCAAGTACAGTCACCGTCACAAGCGAGGAAACATGCGTTGTCTTCATATGTTGCATGTAGTTGCTTTCATGTCACTGACTTCGCGCAGGGTTTATCAAGTGCAGTCACTTTCACAAGCAAAGAAACATGCGTTGTCTTCATGTGTTGCATGTAGTTGCTTTCATGTCACTGACTTAGCGCAGGGTTTATCAAGTACAGTCACCTTCACAAGCGAGGAAACATGCGTTGTCTTTATATGTTGCATGTAGTTGCTTTCATGTCACTGACTTAGCGCTGGGTTTATCAAGTACAGTCACCGTCACAAGCGAGGAAACATGCCTTGTCTTCATATAATGCATGTAGTTGCTCTCATGTCACTGACTTAGCGCAGGGTTTATCAAGTACAGTCACCGTCACAAGCGAGGAAACATGCGTTGTCTTCATATGTTGCATGTAGTTGCTCTCATTTCACTGACTTAGCGCAGGGTTTATCAAGAACAGTCACCTTCACAAGCGATGAAACATGCGTTGTCTTCATATGTTGCATGTAGTTGCTCTCATGTCACTGAATTAGCGCAGGGTTTATCACGTACAGTCACCTTCACAAGCGAGGAAACATGCGTTGTCTTCATATGTTGCATGTAGTTGCTCTCATGTCACTGACTTAGCGCAGGGTTTATCAAGTACAGTCAACGTCACAAGCGAGGAAACATGCGTTGTCTTCATATGTTGCATGTTGTTGCTCTCATGTCAATGACTTAGCGCAGGGTTTATCAAGTAAAGTCACCGTCACAAGCGAGGAAACATGTTTTGTCATAATATGTTGCATGTAGTTGCTCTCATGTCACTGACTTAGCGCAGAGTTTATCAAGTACAGTCACCTTCACAAGCGAGGAAACATGCGTTGTCCTAATATGTTCAAGAAGTGGCTTTCATGTCACTGACTTAGCGCAGG
The DNA here is from genome assembly GCA_945910005.1 of Isoperla grammatica. NCBI lineage: Eukaryota > Metazoa > Arthropoda > Insecta > Plecoptera > Perlodidae > Isoperla > Isoperla grammatica. Next base: position 22,021,865 of record OX246749.1, on the reverse strand, counting down.
GTAATCAAGTACAGTCACCTTCACAAGCGAGGAAACATACGTTGTCTTCAAATGTTGCATGAAGTTGCTCTCATTTCACAGACTTAGCGCAGGGTTTATCAAGTACACTCACGTTCACAAGCGAGGAAACATGCGTTGTCCTCATATGTTGCATGTAGTTGCTCTCATGTCACTGACTTAGCGCAGGGTTTTATCAAGTACAGTCACCTTCACAAGCGAGGAAACATGCGTTGTCCTCATATGTTTAAGAAGTTGCTTTCATGTCACTGACTTAGCGCAGGGTTTATCAAGTACAGTCACCTTCACAAGCGAAAAACATGCGTTGTCCTAATATGTTCAAAAATTGGCTTTAATGTCACTGACTAAGCGCAGGGTTTATCAAGTACAGTAACCTTCACAAGCGAGGCACAATGCGTTATCTTCATATGTTGCATGTAGTTGCTCTCATGTCACTGACTTAGCGCAGGGTTTATCAAGTACAGTCACCTTCACAAGCGAGGAAACATGCGTTGTCTTCATATGTTGCATGTAGTTGCTCTCATGTCACTGACTTAGCGCAGGGTTTATCAAGTACAGTCACCGTCAAAAGCGAGGAAACATGCGTTGTCTTCATATGTTGCATGTAGTTGCTCTCATGTCACTGAATAAGCGCAGGGTTTATCACGTACAGTCACCTTCACAAGCGAGGAAACATGCGTTGTCTTCATATGTTGCATGTAGTTGCTCTCATGTCACTGACTTAGCGCAGGGTTTATCAAGTACAGTCAACGTCACAAGCGAGGAAACATGCGTTGTCTTCATATGTTGCATGTAGTTGCTCTCATGTCAATGACTTAGCGCAGGGTTTATCAAGTACAGTCACCGTCACAAGCGAGGAAACATGTTTTGTCATAATATGTTGCATGTAGTTGCTCTCATGTCACTGACTTAGCGCAGGGTTTATCAAGTACAGTCACCTTCACAAGCGAGGAAACATGCGTTGTCCTAATATGTTCAAGAAGTGGCTTTCAGGTCACTGACTTAGCGCAGGGTTTATCAAGTACAGTCACCTTCACAAGCGAGGAAACATGCGTTGTCTTCATATGTTGCATGAAGTTGCTCTCATTTCACAGACTTCGCGCAGGGTTTATCAAGTACACTCACGTTCACAAGCGAGGAACCATGCGTTGTCCTCATATGTTGCATGTAGTTGCTCTCATGTCACTGACTCAGCGCTTGGTTTTATCAAGTACAGTCACCTTCACAAGCGAGGAAACATGCGTTGTCTTCATATGTTGCATGTAGTTGAACTCAAGTCACTGACTTAGCGCAGGGTTTATCAAGTACAGTCACCGTCACAAGCGAGGAAACATGCGTTGTCCTAATATGTTCAAAAATTGGCTTTAATGTCACTGACTTAGCGCAGGGTTTATCAAGTACAGTTACCTTCACAAGCGAGGCACAATGCGTTATCTTCATATGTTGCATGTAGTTGCTCTCATGTCACTGACTTAGCGCAGGGTTTATCAAGTACAGTCACCTTCACAAGCGAGGAAACATGCGTTGTCTTCATATGTTGCATGTAGTTGCTCTCATGTCACTGACTTAGCGCAGGGTTTATCAAGTACAGTCACCGTCAAAAGCGAGGAAACATGCGTTGTCTTCATATGTTGCATGTAGTTGCTCTCATGTCACTGAATAAGCGCAGGGTTTATCACGTACAGTCACCTTCACAAGCGAGGAAACATGCGTTGTCTTCATATGTTGCATGTAGTTTCTCTCATGTCACTGACTTAGCGCAGGGTTTATCAAGTACAGTCAACGTCACAAGCGAGGAAACATGCGTTGTCTTCATATGTTGCATGTAGTTGCTCTCATGTCAATGACTTAGCGCAGGGTTTATCAAGTACAGTCACCGTCACAAGCGAGGAAACATGTTTTGTCATAATATGTTGCATGTAGTTGCTCTCATGTCACTGACTTAGCGCAGGGTTTATCAAGTACAGTCACCTTCACAAGCGAGGAAACATGCGTTGTCCTAATATGTTCAAGAAGTGGCTTTCAGGTCACTGACTTAGCGCAGGGTTTATCAAGTACAGTCACCGTCACAAGCGAGGAAACATGCGTTGTCTTCATATGTTGCATGTAGTTGAACTCAAGTCACTGACTTAGCGCAGGGTTTATCAAGTACAGTCACCGTCACAAGCGAGGAAACATGTGTTGTCCTAATATGTTGCATGTAGTTGCTCTCATGTCACTGACTTAGCGCAGGGTTTATCAAGTACAGTCACCTTCACAAGCGAGGAAACATGCGTTGTCCTATTATGTTCAAGAAGTAGCTTTCATGTCACTGACTTAGCGCAGGGTTTATCAAGTACAGTCACCTTCACAAGCGAGGAAACATGCGTTATCCTAGTATGTTCAAGTAGTGACTTTCATGTCACTGACTAAGCGCAGGGTTTATCAAGTACAGTCACCTTCACAAGCGAGGAAACATGCGTTGTCCTTATATGTTTCATGTAGTTGCTCTCATGTCACTGACTTAGCGCAGGGTTTATCAAGTACAGTCACCGTCACAAGCGAGGAAACATGCGTTGTCTTCATATGTTGCATGTAGTTGCTTTCATGTCACTGACTTAGCGCAGGGTTTATCAAGTACAGTCACCTTCACAAGCTAGAAAACATGCGTTGTCTTTATATGTTGCATGTAGTTGCTTTTATGTCACTGACTTAGCGCTGGGTTTATCAAGTACAGTCACCGTCACAAGCGAGAAAACATGCCTTGTCTTTATATAATGCATGTAGTTGCTCTCATGTCACTGACTTAGCGCAGGGTTTATCAGGTACAGTCACCGTCACAAGCGAGGAAACATGCGTTGTCTTCATATGTTGCATGTAGTTGTTTTCATGTCACTGACTTAGCGCAGGGTTTATCAAGTACAGTCACCGTCACAAGCGAGGAAACATGCGTTGTCTTCATATGTTGCATGTAGTTGCTTTCATGTCACTGACTTAGCGCAGGGTTTATCAAGTACAGTCACCTTCACAAGCTAGAAAACATGCGTTGTCTTTATATGTTGCATGTAGTTGCTTTCATGTCACTGACTTAGCGCTGGGTTTATTAAATACAGTCACCGTCACAAGCGAGGAAACATGCCTTGTATTCATATAATGCATGTAGTTGCTCTCATGTCACTGACTTAGCGCAAGGTTTATCAAGTACAGTCACCGTCACAAGCGAGGAAACATGCGTTGTCTTCATATGTTGCATGTAGTTGCTTTCATGTCACTGACTTCGCGCAGGGTTCATCAAGTACAGTCACTTTCACAAGCAAAGAAACATGCGTTGTCTTCATGTGTTGCATGTAGTTGCTTTCATGTCACTGACTTAGCGCAGGGTTTATCAAGTACAGTCACCTTCACAAGCGAGGAAACATGCGTTGTCTTTATATGTTGCATGTAGTTGCTTTCATGTCACTGACTTAGCGCTGGGTTTATCAAGTACAGTCACCGTCACAAGCGAGGAAACATGCCTTGTCTTCATATAATGCATGTAGTTGCTCTCATGTCACTGACTTAGCGCAGGGTTTATCAAGTACAGTCACCGTCACAAGCGAGGAAACATGCGTTGTCTTCATATGTTGCATGTAGTTGCTTTTATGTCACTGACTTAGCGCAGGGTTTATCAAGTACAGTCACTTTCACAAGCGAGGAAACATGCGTTGTTTCATGTGTTGCATGAAGTTGCTTTTATATCACTGACTTAGCGCTGGGTTTATCAAGTACAGTCACCGTCACAAGCGAGGAAACATGCGTTGTCTTCATATAATGCATGTAGTTGCTCTCATTTCACTGACTTAGCGCAGGGTTTATCAAGTACAGTCACCTTCACAAGCGATGAAACATGCGTTGTCTTCATATGTTGCATGTAGTTGCTCTCATGTCACTGAATTAGCGCAGGGTTTATCACGTACAGTCACCTTCACAAGCGAGGAAACATGCGTTGTCTTCATATGTTGCATGTAGTTGCTCTCATGTCACTGACTTAGCGCAGGGTTTATCAAGTACAGTCAACGTCACAAGCGAGGAAACATGCGTTGTCTTCATATGTTGCATGTAGTTGCTCTCATGTCAATGACTTAGCGCAGGGTTTATCAAGTACAGTCACCGTCACAAGCGAGGAAACATGTCTTGTCATAATATGTTGCATGTAGTTGCTCTCATGTCACTGACTTAGCGCAGAGTTTATCAAGTACAGTCACCTTCACAAGCGAGGAAACATGCGTTGTCCTAATATGTTCAAGAAGTTGCTTTCATGTCACTGACTTAGCGCAGGGTAATCAAGTACAGTCACCTTCACAAGCGAGGAAACATGCGTTGTCTTCATATGTTGCATGAAGTTGCTCTCATTTCACAGACTTAGCGCAGGGTTTATCAAGTACACTCACGTTCACAAGCGAGGAAACATGCGTTGTCCTCATATGTTGCATGTAGTTGCTCTCATGTCACTGACTTAGCGCAGGGTTTTATCAAGTACAGTCACCTTCACAAGCGAGGAAACATGCGTTGTCCTCATATGTTTAAGAAGTGGCTTTCATGTCACTGACTTAGCGCAGGGTTTATCAAGTACAGTCACCTTCACAAGCGAAAAACATGCGTTGTCCTAATATGTTCAAAAATTGGCTTTAATGTCACTGACTTAGCGCAGGGTTTATCAAGTACAGTTACCTTCACAAGCGAGGCACAATGCGTTATCTTCATATGTTGCATGTAGTTGCTCTCATGTCACTGACTTAGCGCAGGGTTTATCAAGTACAGTCACCTTCACAAGCGAGGAAACATGCGTTGTCTTCATATGTTGCATGTAGTTGCTCTCATGTCACTGAATAAGCGCAGGGTTTATCACGTACAGTCACCTTCACAAGCGAGGAAACATGCGTTGTCTTCATATGTTGCATGTAGTTGCTCTCATGTCACTGACTAAGCGCAGGGTTTATCAAGTACAGTCAACGTCACAAGCGAGGAAACATGCGTTGTCTTCATATGTTGCATGTAGTTGCTCTCATGTCAATGACTTAGCGCAGGGTTTATCAAGTACAGTCACCGTCACAAGCGAGGAAACATGTTTTGTCATTATATGTTGCATGTAGTTGCTCTCATGTCACTGACTTAGCGCAGGGTTTATCAAGTACAGTCACCTTCACAAGCGAGGAAACATGCGTTGTCCTAATATGTTCAAGAAGTGGCTTTCAGGTCACTGACTTAGCGCAGGGTTTATCAAGTACAGTCACCTTCACAAGCGAGGAAACATGCGTTGTCTTCATATGTTGCATGAAGTTGCTCTCATTTCACAGACTTCGCGCAGGGTTTATCAAGAACACTCACGTTCACAAGCGAGGAACCATGCGTTGTCCTCATATGTTGCATGTAGTTGCTCTCATGTCACTGACTTAGCGCTGGGTTTTATCAAGTACAGTCACCTTCACAAGCGAGGAAACATGCGTTGTCTTCATATGTTGCATGTAGTTGAACTCAAGTCACTGACTTAGCGCAGGGTTTATCAAGTACAGTCACCGTCACAAGCGAGGAAACATGCGTTGTCCTAATATGTTCAAAAATTGGCTTTAATGTCACTGACTTAGCGCAGGGTTTATCAAGTACAGTTACCTTCACAAGCGAGGCACAATGCGTTATCTTCATATGTTGCATGTAGTTGCTCTCATGTCACTGACTTAGCGCAGGGTTTATCAAGTACAGTCACCTTCACAAGCGAGGAAACATGCGTTGACTTCATATGTTGCATGTAGTTGCTCTCATGTCACTGACTTAGCGCAGGGTTTATCAAGTACAGTCACCGTCAAAAGCGAGGAAACATGCGTTGTCTTCATATGTTGCATGTAGTTGCTCTCATGTCACTGAATAAGCGCAGGGTTTATCACGTACAGTCACCTTCACAAGCGAGGAAACATGCGTTGTCTTCATATGTTGCATGTAGTTGCTCTCATGTCACTGACTTAGCGCAGGGTTTATCAAGTACAGTCAACGTCACAAGCGAGGAAACATGCGTTGTCTTCATATGTTGCATGTAGTTGCTCTCATGTCAATGACTTAGCGCAGGGTTTATCAAGTACAGTCACCGTCACAAGCGAGGAAACATGTTTTGTCATAATATGTTGCATGTAGTTGCTCTCATGTCACTGACTTAGCGCAGGGTTTATCAAGTACAGTCACCTTCACAAGCGAGGAAACATGCGTTGTCCTAATATGTTCAAGAAGTGGCTTTCAGGTCACTGACTTAGCGCAGGGTTTATCAAGTACAGTCACCTTCACAAGCGAGGAAACATGCGTTGTCTTCATATGTTGCATGAAGTTGCTCTCATTTCACAGACTTAGTGCAGGGTTTATCAAGTACACTCACGTTCACAAGCGAGGAACCATGCGTTGTCCTCATATGTAGCTTGTAGTTGCTCTCATGTCACTGACTTAGCATTGGGTTTTATCAAGTACAGTCACCTTCACAAGCGAGGAAACATGCGTTGTCTTCATATGTTGCATGTAGTTGCTCTCATGTCACTGACTTAGCGCAGGGTTTATCAAGTACAGTCACCGTCACAAGCGAGGAAACATGCGTTGTCTTCATATGTTGCATGTAGTTGAACTCAAGTCACTGACTTAGCGCAGGGTTTATCAAGTACAGTCACCGTCACAAGCGAGGAAACATGCGTTGTCCTAATATGTTGCATGTAGTTGCTCTCATGTCACTGACTTAGCGCAGGGTTTATCAAGTACAGTCACCTTCACAAGCGAGGAAACATGCGTTGTCCTATTATGTTCAAGAAGTGGCTTTCATGTCACTGACTTAGCGCAGGGTTTATCAAGTACAGTCACCTTCACAAGCGAGGAAACATGCGTTATCCTAGTATGTTCAAGTAGTGACTTTCATGTCACTGACTAAGCGCAGGGTTTATCAAGTACAGTCACCTTCACAAGCGAGGAAACATGCGTTGTCTTCATATGTTGCATGTAGTTGCTCTCATGTAACTGACTTATCGCAGGGTTTATCACGTACAGTCACCGTCAAAAGCGAGGAAACATGCGTTGTCTACATATGTTGCATGTAGTTGCTCTCATGTCACTGACTTAGCGCAGGTACAGTCACAATCCCAGCGAGAAAACATGCGTTGTCCTAAAATGTTGCATGTAGTTGCTCTCATGTCACTGACTTAGCGCAAGGTTTATCAAGTAGAGTCACCGTCACAAGCGAGGAAACATACGTTGTCTTCATATGTTGCATGTAGTTGCTCTCATGTCACTGACTAAGCGCAGGGTTTATCAAGTACAGTCACCTTCACAAACGAGGAAACATGCGTTGTCTTCATATGTTGCATGTAGTTGCTCTCATGTCACTGACTTAGCGCAGGGTTTATCAAGTACAGTCACCTTCACAAGCGAGGAAACATGCGTTGTCCTAATATGTTCAAGTAGTGGCTTTCATGTCACTGACTTAGCGCAGGGTTTATCAAGTACAGTCACCTTCACAAGCTAGATAACATGCGTTTTCTTTATATGTTGCATGTAGTTGCTTTTATGTCACTGACTTAGCGCTGGGTTTATCAAGTACAGTCACCGTCACAAGCGAGAAAACATGCCTTGTCTTTATATAATGCATGTAGTTGCTCTCATGTCACTGACTTAGCGCAGGGTTTATCAAGTACAGTCACCGTCACAAGCGAGGAAACATGCGTTGTCTTCATATGTTGCATGTAGTTGCTTTCATGTCACTGACTTAGCGCAGGGTTTATCAAGTACAGTCACCGTCACAAGCGAGGAAACATGCGTTGTCTTCATATGTTGCATGTAGTTGCTTTCATGTCACTGACTTAGCGCAGGGTTTATCAAGTACAGTCACCTTCACAAGCTAGAAAACATGCGTTGTTTTTATATGTTGCATGTAGTTGCTTTCATGTCACTGACTTAGCGCTGGGTTTATTAAATACAGTCACCGTCACAAGCGAGGAAACATGCCTTGTATTCATATAATGCATGTAGTTGCTCTCATGTCACTGACTTAGCGCAGGGTTTATCACGTACAGTCACCGTCACAAGTAGAAAACATGCGTTGTCTTCATATGTTGCATGTAGTTGCTCTCATGTCACTGACTTAGCGCAGGGTTTATCAAGTACAGTCACCGTCACAAGCGAGGAAACATGCGTTTTCTTCATATGTTGCATGTAGTTGCTTTCATGTCACTGACTTAGCGCAGGGTTTATCACGTACAGTCACCGTCACAAGCGAGGAAACATGCGTTGTCTTCATATGTTGCATGTAGTTGCTCTCATGTCACTGACTAAGCGCAGGGTTTATCAAGTACAGTCACCTTCACAAACGAGGAAACATGCGTTGTCTTCATATGTTGCATGTAGTTGCTCTCATGTCACTGACTTAGCGCAGGGTTTATCAAGTACAGTCACCTTCACAAGCGAGGAAACATGCGTTGTCCTAATATGTTCAAGTAGTGGCTTTCATGTCACTGACTAAGCGCAAAGTTTATCAAGTACAGTCACCTTCACAAGCGAGGAAACATGCGTTGTCTTCATATGTTGCATGTAGTTGCTCTCATGTCACTGACTAAGCGCAGGGATTATCAAGTACAGTCAACGTCACAAGCGAGGAAACATGCGTTGTCTTCATATGTTGCATGTAGTTGCTCTCATGTCACTGACTTAGCGCAAGGTCTATCAAGTACAGTCACTTTCACAAGCGAGGAAACATGCGTTGTCTTCATATGTTGCATGTAGTGGCTCTCATGTCACTGACTTAGCGCAGGGTTTATCTAGTACAGTCACCTTCACAAGCGAGGAAACATGCGTTGTCTTCATATGTTGCATGTTGTTGCTCTCATGTTACTGACTTAATGCAGGGTTTATCAATTACAGTCACCGTCACAAGCGAAAACATGCGTTGTCTTCATATGTTTCATGTAGTTGCTTTCATGTCACTGACTTAGCGCAGGGTTTATCAAGTACAGTCACCGTCACAAGCGAGGAAACATGCGTTGTCTTCATATGTTGCATGAAGTTGCTTTCATGTCACTGACTTAGCGCAGGGTTTATCAAGTACAGTCACCTTCACAAGCTAGAAAACATGCGTTGTCTTTATATGTTGCATGGAGTTGCTTTTATGTCACTGACTTAGCGCTGGGTTTATCAAGTACAGTCACCGTCACTATCGAGAAAACATGCCTTGTCTTCATATAATGCATGTAGTTGCTCTCATGTCACTGACTTAGCGCAGGGTTTATCAAGTACAGTCACTTTCACAAGCGAGGAAACATGCGTTGTCTTCATATGTTGCATGTAGTTGCTTTCATGTCACTGACTTAGCGCAGGGTTTATCAAGTACAGTCACCGTCACAAGCGAGGAAACATGCGTTGTCTTCATATGTTGCATGTAGTTGCTTTCATGTCACTGACTTAGCGCAGGGTTTATCAAGTACAGTCACCTTCACAAGCTAGGAAACATGCGTTGTCTTCATATGTTGCATGTAGTTGCTTTCATGTCACTGACTTCGCGCAGGGTTTATCAAGTACAGTCACTTTCACAAGCAAAGAAACATGCGTTGTCTTCATGTGTTGCATGTAGTTGCTTTCATGTCACTGACTTAGCGCAGGGTTTATCAAGTACAGTCACCTTCACAAGCGAGGAAACATGCGTTGTCTTTATATGTTGCATGTAGTTGCTTTCATGTCACTGACTTAGCGGTGGGTTTATCAAGTACAGTCACCGTCACAAGCGAGGAAACATGCCTTGTCTTCATAAAATGCATGTAGTTGCTCTCATGTCACTGACTTAGCGCAGGGTTTATCAAGTACAGTCACCGTCACAAGCGAGGAAACATGCGTTGTCTTCATATGTTGCATGTAGTTGCTTTCATGTCACTGACTTAGCGGCGGGTTTATCAAGTACAGTCACTTTCACAAGCGAGGAAACATGCGTTGTCTTCATGTGTTGCATGAAGTTGCTTTTATATCACTGACTTAGCGCTGGGTTTATCAAGTACAGTCACCGTCACAAGCGAGGAATCATGCGTTGTCTTCATATAATGCATGTAGTTGCTCTCATTTCACTGACTTAGCGCAGGGTTTATCAAGTACAGTTACCTTCACAAGCGAGGAAACATGCGTTGTCCTAATATGTTCAAGAAGTGGCTTTCATGTCACTGACTTAGCGCAGGGTAATCAAGTACAGTCACCTTCACAAGCGAGGAAACATGCGTTGTCTTCATATGTTGCATGAAGTTGCTCTCATTTCACAGAATTAGCGCAGGGTTTATCAAGTACACTCACGTTCACAAGCGAGGAAACATTCGTTGTCCTCATATGTTGCATGTAGTTGCTCTCATGTCACTGACTTAGCGCAGGGTTTTATCAAGTACAGTCACCTTCACAAGCGAGGAAACATGCGTTGTCCTCATATGTTTAAGAAGTGGCTTTCATGTCACTGACTTAGCGCAGGGTTTATCAAGTACAGTCACCTTCACAAGCGAAAAACATGCGTTGTCGTAATATGTTCAAAAATTGGCTTTTATGTCACTGACTTAGCGCAGGGTTTATCAAGTACAGTAACCTTCACAAGCGAGGCACAATGCGTTGTCTTCATATGTTGCATGTAGTTGCTCTCATGTCACTGACTTAGCGCAGGGTTTATCAAGTACAGTCACCTTCACAAGCGATGAAACATGCGTTGTCTTCATATGTTGCATGTAGTTGCTCTCATGTCACTGACTTAGCGCAGGGTTTATCAAGTACAGTCACCGTCAAAAGCGAGGAAACATGCGTTGTCTTCATATGTTGCATGTAGTTGCTCTCATGTCACTGAATTAGCGCAGGGTTTATCACGTACAGTCACCTTCACAAGCGAGGAAACATGCGTTGTCTTCATATGTTGCATGTAGTTGCTCTCATGTCACTGACTTAGCGCAGGGTTTATCAAGTACAGTCAACGTCACAAGCGAGGAAACATGCGTTGTCTTCATATGTTGCATGTAGTTGCTCTCATGTCAATGACTTAGCGCAGGGTTTATCAAGTACAGTCACCGTCACAAGCGAGGAAACATGTTTTGTCATAATATGTTGCATGTAGTTGCTCTCATGTCACTGACTTAGCGCAGGGTTTATCAAGTACAGTCACCGTCACAAGCGAGGAAACATGCGTTGTCTTCATATGTTGCATGTAGTTGCTCTCATGTCACTGACTTAGCGCAGGGTTAATCAAGTACAGTCACCGTCACAAGCGAGGAAAAATGCGTTGTCTTCATATGTTGCATTTAGTTGCTCTCATGTCACTGACTTAATGCAGGGTTTATCAATTACAGTCACCGTCACAAGCGAGGAAACATGCGTTGTCTTCATATGTTGCATGTAGTTGCTCTCATGTCACTGACTTAGCGCAGGGTTTATCAAGTACAGTCACCGTCACAAGCGAGGAAACATGCGTTGTCTTCATATGTTGCATGTAGTTGCTCTCATGTCACTGACTTAGCGCAAGGTCTATCAAGTACAGTCACTTTCACAAGCGAGGAAACATGCGTTGTCTTCATATGTTGCATGTAGTTGCTCTCATGTTACTGACTTAATGCAGGGTTTATCAATTACAGTCACCGTCACAAGCGAGGAAACATGCGTTGTCCTTATATGTTTCATGTAGTTGCTCTCATGTCACTGACTTAGCGCAGGGTTTATCAAGTACAGTCACCGTCACAAGCGAGGAAACATGCGTTGTCTTCATATGTTGCATGTAGTTGCTTTCATGTCACTGACTTAGCGCAGGGTTTATCAAGTACAGTCACCTTCACAAGCTAGAAAACATGCGTTGTCTTTATATGTTGCATGTAGTTGCTTTTATGTCACTGACTTAGCGCTGGGTTTATCAAGTACAGTCACCGTCACAAGCGAGAAAACATGCCTTGTCTTTATATAATGCATGTAGTTGCTCTCATGTCACTGACTTAGCGCAGGGTTTATCAGGTACAGTCACCGTCACAAGCGAGGAAACATGCGTTGTCTTCATATGTTGCATGTAGTTGTTTTCATGTCACTGACTTAGCGCAGGGTTTATCAAGTACAGTCACCGTCACAAGCGAGGAAACATGCGTTGTCTTCATATGTTGCATGTAGTTGCTTTCATGTCACTGACTTAGCGCAGGGTTTATCAAGTACAGTCACCTTCACAAGCTAGAAAACATGCGTTGTCTTTATATGTTGCATGTAGTTGCTTTCATGTCACTGACTTAGCGCTGGGTTTATTAAATACAGTCACCGTCACAAGCGAGGAAACATGCCTTGTATTCATATAATGCATGTAGTTGCTCTCATGTCACTGACTTAGCGCAAGGTTAATCAAGTACAGTCACCGTCACAAGCGAGGAAACATGCGTTGTCTTCATATGTTGCATGTAGTTGCTTTCATGTCACTGACTTCGCGCAGGGTTTATCAAGTACAGTCACTTTCACAAGCAAAGAAACATGCGTTGTCTTCATGTGTTGCATGTAGTTGCTTTCATGTCACTGACTTAGCGCAGGGTTTATCAAGTACAGTCACCTTCACAAGCGAGAAAACATGCGTTGTCTTTATATGTTGCATGTAGTTGCTTTCATGTCACTGACTTAGCGCTGGGTTTATCAAGTACAGTCACCGTCACAAGCGAGGAAACATGCCTTGTCTTCATATAATGCATGTAGTTGCTCTCATGTCACTGACTTAGCGCAGGGTTTATCAAGTACAGTCACCGTCACAAGCGAGGAAACATGCGTTGTCTTCATATGTTGCATGTAGTTGCTTTCATGTCACTGACTTAGCGCAGGGTTTATCAAGTACAGTCACTTTCACAAGCGAGGAAACATGCGTTGTTTCATGTGTTGCATGAAGTTGCTTTTTTATCACTGACTTAGCGCTGGGTTTATCAAGTACAGTCACCGTCACAAGCGAGGAAACATGCGTTGTCTTCATATAATGCATGTAGTTGCTCTCATTTCACTGACTTAGCGCAGGGTTTATCAAGTACAGTCACCTTCACAAGCGATGAAACATGCGTTGTCTTCATATGTTGCATGTAGTTGCTCTCATGTCACTGAATTAGCGCAGGGTTTATCACGTACAGTCACCTTCACAAGCGAGGAAACATGCGTTGTCTTCATATGTTGCATGTAGTTGCTCTCATGTCACTGACTTAGCGCAGGGTTTATCAAGTACAGTCAACGTCACAAGCGAGGAAACATGCGTTGTCTTCATATGTTGCATGTAGTTGCTCTCATGTCAATGACTTAGCGCAGGGGTTATCAAGTTCAGTCACCGTCACAAGCGAGGAAACATGTTTTGTCATAATATGTTGCATGTAGTTGCTCTCATGTCACTGACTTAGCGCAGAGTTTATCAAGTACAGTCACCTTCACAAGCGAGGAAACATGCGTTGTCCTAATATGTTCAAGAAGTTGCTTTCATGTCACTGACTTAGCGCAGGGTAATCAAGTACAGTCACCTTCACAAGCGAGGAAACATGCGTTGTCTTCATATGTTGCATGAAGTTGCTCTCATTTCACAGACTTAGCGCAGGGTTTATCAAGTACACTCACGTTCACAAGCGAGGAAACATGCGTTGTCCTCATATGTTGCATGTAGTTGCTCTCATGTCACTGACTTAGCGCAGGGTTTTATCAAGTACAGTCACCTTCACAAGCGAGGAAACATGCGTTGTCCTCATATGTTTAAGAAGTGGCTTTCATGTCACTGACTTAGCGCAGGGTTTATCAAGTACAGTCACCTTCACAAGCGAAAAACATGCGTTGTCCTAATATGTTCAAAAATTGGCTTTAATGTCACTGACTTAGCGCAGGGTTTATCAAGTACAGTTACCTTTACAAGCGAGGCACAATGCGTTATCTTCATATGTTGCATGTAGTTGCTCTCATGTCACTGACTTAGCGCAGGGTTTATCAAGTACAGTCACCTTCACAAGCGAGGAAACATGCGTTGTCTTCATATGTTGCATGTAGTTGCTCTCATGTCACTGAATAAGCGCAGGGTTTATCACGTACAGTCACCTTCACAAGCGAGGAAACATGCGTTGTCTTCATATGTTGCATGTAGTTGCTCTCATGTCACTGACTTAGCGCAGGGTTTATCAAGTACAGTCAACGTCACAAGCGAGGAAACATGCGTTGTCTTCATATGTTGCATGTAGTTGCTCTCATGTCAATGACTTAGCGCAGGGTTTATCAAGTACAGTCACCGTCACAAGCGAGGAAACATGTTTTGTCATAATATGTTGCATGTAGTTGCTCTCATGTCACTGACTTAGCGCAGGGTTTATCAAGTACAGTCACCTTCACAAGCGAGGAAACATGCGTTGTCCTAATATGTTCAAGAAGTGGCTTTCAGGTCACTGACTTAGCGCAGGGTTAATCAAGTACAGTCACCTTCACAAGCGAGGAAACATGCGTTGTCTTCATATGTTGCATGAAGTTGCTCTCATTTCACAGACTTCGCGCAGGGTTTATCAAGTACACTCACGTTCACAAGCGAGGAACCATGCGTTGTCCTCATATGTTGCATGTAGTTGCTCTCATGTCACTGACTTAGCGCTGGGTTTTATCAAGTACAGTCACCTTCACAAGCGAGGAAACATGCGTTGTCTTCATATGTTGCATGTAGTTGAACTCAAGTCACTGACTTAGCGCAGGGTTTATCAAGTACAGTCACCGTCACAAGCGAGGAAACATGCGTTGTCCTAATATGTTCAAAAATTGGCTTTAATGTCACTGACTTAGCGCAGGGTTTATCAAGTACAGTTACCTTCACAAGCGAGGCACAATGCGTTATCTTCATATGTTGCATGTAGTTGCTCTCATGTCACTGACTTAGCGCAGGGTTTATCAAGTACAGTCACCTTCACAAGCGAGGAAACATGCGTTGTCTTCATATGTTGCATGTAGTTGCTCTCATGTCACTGACTTAGCGCAGGGTTTATCAAGTACAGTCACCGTCAAAAGCGAGGAAACATGCGTTGTCTTCATATGTTGCATGTAGTTGCTCTCATGTCACTGAATAAGCGCAGGGTTTATCACGTACAGTCACCTTCACAAGCGAGGAAACATGCGTTGTCTTCATATGTTGCATGTAGTTGCTCTCATGTCACTGACTTAGCGCAGGGTTTATCAAGTACAGTCAACGTCACAAGCGAGGAAACATGCGTTGTCTTCATATGTTGCATGTAGTTGCTCTCATGTCAATGACTTAGCGCAGGGTTTATCAAGTACAGTCACCGTCACAAGCGAGGAAACATGTTTTGTCATAATATGTTGCATGTAGTTGCTCTCATGTCACTGACTTAGCGCAGGGTTTATCAAGTACAGTCACCTTCACAAGCGAGGAAACATGCGTTGTCCTAATATGTTCAAGAAGTGGCTTTCAGGTCACTGACTTAGCGCAGGGTTTATCAAGTACAGTCACCTTCACAAGCAAGGAAACATGCGTTGTCTTCATATGTTGCATGAAGTTGCTCTCATTTCACAGACTTAGTGCAGGGTTTATCAAGTACACTCACGTTCACAAGCGAGGAACCATGCGTTGTCCTCATATGTAGCTTGTAGTTGCTCTCATGTCACTGACTTAGCATTGGGTTTTATCAAGTACAGTCACCTTCACAAGCGAGGAAACATGCGTTGTCTTCATATGTTGCATGTAGTTGCTCTCATGTGACTGACTTAGCGCAGGGTTTATCAAGTACAGTCACCGTCACAAGCGAGGAAACATGCGTTGTCTTCATATGTTGCATGTAGTTGAACTCAAGTCACTGACTTAGCGCAGGGTTTATCAAGTACAGTCACCGTCACAAGCGAGGAAACATGCGTTGTCCTAATATGTTGCATGTAGTTGCTCTCATGTCACTGACTTAGCGCAGGGTTTATCAAGTACAGTCACCTTCACAAGCGAGGAAACATGCGTTGTCCTATTATGTTCAAGAAGTGGCTTTCATGTCACTGACTTAGCGCAGGGTTTATCAAGTACAGTCACCTTCACAAGCGAGGAAACATGCGTTATCCTAGTATGTTCAAGTAGTGACTTTCATGTCACTGACTAAGCGCAGGGTTTATCAAGTACAGTCACCTTCACAAGCGAGGAAACATGCGTTGTCTTCATATGTTGCATGTAGTTGCTCTCATGTAACTGACTTATCGCAGGGTTTATCACGTACAGTCACCGTCAAAAGCGAGGAAACATGCGTTGTCTACATATGTTGCATGTAGTTGCTCTCATGTCACTGACTTAGCGCAGGTACAGTCACAATCCCAGCGAGAAAACATGCGTTGTCCTAAAATGTTGCATGTAGTTGCTCTCATGTCACTGACTTAGCGCAAGGTTTATCAAGTAGAGTCACCGTCACAAGCGAGGAAACATACGTTGTCTTCATATGTTGCATGTAGTTGCTCTCATGTCACTGACTAAGCGCAGGGTTTATCAAGTACAGTCACCTTCACAAACGAGGAAACATGCGTTGTCTTCATATGTTGCATGTAGTTGCTCTAATGTCACTGACTTAGCGCAGGGTTTATCAAGTACAGTCACCTTCACAAGCGAGGAAACATGCGTTGTCCTAATATGTTCAAGTAGTGGCTTTCATGTCACTGACTAAGCGCAAAGTTTATCAAGTACAGTCACCTTCACAAGCGAGGAAACATGCGTTGTCTTCATATGTTGCATGTAGTTGCTCTCATGTCACTGACTTAGCGCAGGGTTAATCAAGTACAGTCACCGTCACAAGCGAGGAAAAATGCGTTGTCTTCATATGTTGCATTTAGTTGCTCTCATGTCACTGACTTAATGCAGGGTTTATCAATAACAGTCACCGTCACAAGCGAGGAAACATGCGTTGTCTTCATATGTTGCATGTAGTTGCTCTCATGTCACTGACTTAGCGCAGGGTTTATCAAGTACAGTCACCGTCACAAGCGAGGAAACATGCGTTGTCTTCATATGTTGCATGTAGTTGCTTTCATGTCACTGACTTAGCGCAGGGTTTATCAAGTACAGTCACCTTCACAAGCTAGAAAACATGCGTTGTCTTCATATGTTGCATGTAGTTGCTTTCATGTCACTGACTTAGCGCTGGGTTTATCAAGTACAGTCAAGGTCACAGGCGAGGAAACATGCGTTGTCCACATATGTTGCATGTAGTTGCTCTCATGTCACTGACTTAGCGCAGGGTTTATCAAGTACAGTCAACGTCACAAGCGAGGAAACATGCGTTGTCTTCATATGTTGCATGTAGTTGCTCTCATGTCAATGACTTAGCGCAGGGTTTATCAAGTACAGTCACCGTCACAAGCGAAAAATCATGTTTTGTCCTAATATGTTGCATGTAGTTGCTCTCATGTCACTGACTTAGCGCAGGGTTTATCAAGTACAGTCACCTTCACAAGCGAGGAAACATGCGTTGTCCTAATATGTTCAAGAAGTGGCTTTCATGTCACTGACTTAGCGCAGGGTTTATCAAGTACAGTCACCTTCACCAGCGAGGAAACATGCGTTGTCTTCATATGTTGCATGAAGTTGCTCTCATATCACAGACTTAGCGCAGGGTTTATCAAGTACAGTCACCTTCACAAGCGAGGAAACATGCGTTGTCCTCATATGTTGCATGTAGTTGCTCTCATGTCACTGACTTAGCGCAGGGTTTTATCAAGTACAGTCACCTTCACAAGCGAGGAAACATGCGTTGTCCTCATATGTTTAAGAAGTGGCTTTCATGTCACTGACTTAGCGCAGGGTTTATCAAGTACAGTCACCTTCACAAGCGAGGCACAATGCGTTGTCTTCATATGTTGCATGTAGTTGCTCTCATGTCACTGACTTAGCGCAGGGTTTATCAAGTACAGTCACCTTCACAAGTGAGGAAACATGCGTTGTCTTCATATGTTGCATGTAGTTGCTCTCATGTCACTGACTTAGCGCAGGGTTTATCAAGTACAGTCACCGTCAAAAGCGAGGAAACATGCGTTGTCTTCATATGTTGCATGTAGTTGCTCTCATGTTTCTGACTTAGCGCAGGGTTTAACAAGTACAGTCACCTTCACAAGCGAGAAAACATGCGTTGTCTTCATTTGTGGCATGTAGTTGCTCTCATGTCACTGACTTAGCGCAGGGTTTATCAAGTACAGTCACCTTCACAAGCGAGACACCATGCGTTGTCTTCATGTGCTGCATGAAGTTGCTCTCATGTCACTGACTTAGCGCAGGGTTTATCAAGTACAGTCACCTTCACAAGCTAGAAAACATGCGTTGTCTTTATATGTTGAATGTAGTTGCTTTTATGTCACTGACTTAGCGCTGGGTTTATCAAGTACAGTCACCGTCACAAGCGAGAAAACATGCCTTGTCTTCATATAATGCATGTAGTTGCTCTCATGTCACTGACTTAGCGCAGAGTTTATCAAGTACAGTCAGCGTCACAAGCGAGGAAACATGCGTTGTCTTCATATGTTGCATGTAGTTGCTTTCATGTCACTGACTTAGCGCAGGGTTTATCAAGTACAGTCCCCGTCACAAGCGAGGAAACATGCGTTGTCTTCATATGTTGCATGTAGTTGCTTTCATGTCACTGACTTAGCGCAGGGTTTATCACGTACAGTCACCGTCACAAGTAGAAAACATGCGTTGTCTTCATATGTTGCATGTAGTTGCTCTCATGTCACTGACTTAGCGCAGGGTTTATCAAGTACAGTCACCGTCACAAGCGAGGAAACATGCGTTTTCTTCATATGTTGCATGTAGTTGCTTTCATGTCACTGACTTAGCGCAGGGTTTATCACGTACAGTCACCGTCACAAGCGAGGAAACATGCGTTGTCTTCATATGTTGCATGTAGTTGCTCTCATGTCACTGACTTAGCGCAGGGTTTATCAAGTACAGTCACCTTCACAAGCGAGGAAACATGCGTTGTCTTCATATGTTGCATGTAGTTGCTCTCATGTCACTGACTAAGCGCAGGGATTATCAAGTACAGTCACCGTCACAAGCGAGGAAACATGCGTTGTCTTCATATGTTGCATGAAGTTGCTCTCATGTCACTGACTTAGCGCAAGGTCTATCAAGTACAGTCACTTTCACAAGCGAGGAAACATGCGTTGTCTTCATATGTTGCATGTAGTGGCTCTCATGTCACTGACTTAGCGCAGGGTTTATCTAGTACAGTCACCTTCACAAGCGAGGAAACATGCGTTGTCTTCATATGTTGCATGTTGTTGCTCTCATGTTACTGACTTAATGCAGGGTTTATCAATTACAGTCACCGTCACAAGCGAAAACATGCGTTGTCTTCATATGTTTCATGTAGTTGCTTTCATGTCACTGACTTAGCGCAGGGTTTATCAAGTACAGTCACCGTCACAAGCGAGGAAACATGCGTTGTCTTCATATGTTGCATGAAGTTGCTTTCATGTCACTGACTTAGCGCAGGGTTTATCAAGTACAGTCACCTTCACAAGCTAGAAAACATGCGTTGTCTTTATATGTTGCATGTAGTTGCTTTTATGTCACTGACTTAGCGCTGGGTTTATCAAGTACAGTCACCGTCACTATCGAGAAAACATGCCTTGTCTTCATATAATGCATGTAGTTGCTCTCATGTCACTGACTTAGCGCAGGGTTTATCAAGTACAGTCACTTTCACAAGCGAGGAAACATGCGTTGTCTTCATATGTTGCATGTAGTTGCTTTCATGTCACTGACTTAGCGCAGGGTTTATCAAGTACAGTCACCGTCACAAGCGAGGAAACATGCGTTGTCTTCATATGTTGCATGTAGTTGCTTTCATGTCACTGACTTAGCGCAGGGTTTATCAAGTACAGTCACCTTCACAAGCTAGAAAACATGCGTTGTCTTTATATGTTGCATGTAGTTGCTTTCATGTCACTGACTTAGCGCTGGGTTTATTAAATACAGTCACCGTCACAAGCGAGGAAACATGCCTTGTATTCATATAATGCATGTAGTTGCTCTCATGTCACTGACTAAGCGCAAGGTTTATCAAGTACAGTCACCGTCACAAGCTAGGAAACATGCGTTGTCTTCATATGTTGCATGTAGTTGCTTTCATGTCACTGACTTCGCGCAGGGTTTATCAAGTACAGTCACTTTCACAAGCAAAGAAACATGCGTTGTCTTCATGTGTTGCATGTAGTTGCTTTCATGTCACTGACTTAGCGCAGGGTTTATCAAGTACAGTCACCTTCACAAGCGAGGAAACATGCGTTGTCTTTATATGTTGCATGTAGTTGCTTTCATGTCACTGACTTAGCGGTGGGTTTATCAAGTACAGTCACCGTCACAAGCGAGGAAACATGCCTTGTCTTCATAAAATGCATGTAGTTGCTCTCATGTCACTGACTTAGCGCAGGGTTTATCAAGTACAGTCACCGTCACAAGCGAGGAAACATGCGTTGTCTTCATATGTTGCATGTAGTTGCTTTCATGTCACTGACTTAGCGCAGGGTTTATCAAGTACAGTCACTTTCACAAGCGAGGAAACATGCGTTGTCTTCATGTGTTGCATGAAGTTGCTTTTATATCACTGACTTAGCGCTGGGTTTATCAAGTACAGTCACCGTCACAAGCGAGGAATCATGCGTTGTCTTCATATAATGCATGTAGTTGCTCTCATTTCACTGACTTAGCGCAGGGTTTATCAAGTACAGTCACCTTCACAAGCGAGGAAACATGCGTTGTCTTCATATGTTGCATGAAGTTGCTCTCATTTCACAAAATTAGCGCAGGGTTTATCAAGTACACTCACGTTCACAAGCGAGGAAACATGCGTTGTCCTCATATGTTGCATGTAGTTGCTCTCATGTCACTGACTTAGCGCAGGGTTTTATCAAGTACAGTCACCTTCACAAGCGAGGAAACATGCGTTGTCCTCATATGTTTAAGAAGTGGCTTTCATGTCACTGACTTAGCGCAGGGTTTATCAAGTACAGTCACCTTCACAAGCGAAAAACATGCGTTGTCGTAATATGTTCAAAAATTGGCTTTTATGTCACTGACTTAGCGCAGGGTTTATCAAGTACAGTAACCTTCACAAGCGAGGCACAATGCGTTGTCTTCATATGTTGCATGTAGTTGCTCTCATGTCACTGACTTAGCGCAGGGTTTATCAAGTACAGTCACCTTCACAAGCGATGAAACATGCGTTGTCTTCATATGTTGCATGTAGTTGCTCTCATGTCACTGACTTAGCGCAGGGTTTATCAAGTACAGTCACCGTCAAAAGCGAGGAAACATGCGTTGTCTTCATATGTTGCATGTAGTTGCTCTCATGTCACTGAATTAGCGCAGGGTTTATCACGTACAGTCACCTTCACAAGCGAGGAAACATGCGTTGTCTTCATATGTTGCATGTAGTTGCTCTCATGTCACTGACTTAGCGCAGGGTTTATCAAGTACAGTCAACGTCACAAGCGAGGAAACATGCGTTGTCTTCATATGTTGCATGTAGTTGCTCTCATGTCAATGACTTAGCGCAGGGTTTATCAAGTACAGTCACCGTCACAAGCGAGGAAACATGTTTTGTCATAATATGTTGCATGTAGTTGCTCTCATGTCACTGACTTAGCGCAGGGTTTATCAAGTACAGTCACCGTCACAAGCGAGGAAACATGCGTTGTCTTCATATGTTGCATGTAGTTGCTCTCATGTCACTGACTTAGCGCAGGGTTAATCAAGTACAGTCACCGTCACAAGCGAGGAAAAATGCGTTGTCTTCATATGTTGCATTTAGTTGCTCTCATGTCACTGACTTAATGCAGGGTTTATCAATTACAGTCACCGTCACAAGCGAGGAAACATGCGTTGTCTTCATATGTTGCATGTAGTTGCTCTCATGTCACTGACTTAGCGCAGGGTTTATCAAGTACAGTCACCGTCACAAGCGAGGAAACATGCGTTGTCTTCATATGTTGCATGTAGTTGCTCTCATGTCACTGACTTAGCGCAAGGTCTATCAAGTACAGTCACTTTCACAAGCGAGGAAACATGCGTTGTCTTCATATGTTGCATGTAGTTGCTCTCATGTTACTGACTTAATGCAGGGTTTATCAATTACAGTCACCGTCACAAGCGAGGAAACATGCGTTGTCTTCATATGTTTCATGTAGTTGCTCTCATGTCACTGACTTAGCGCAGGGTTTATCAAGTACAGTCACCGTCACAAGCGAGGAAACATGCGTTGTCTTCATATGTTGCATGTAGTTGCTTTCATGTCACTGACTTAGCGCAGGGTTTATCAAGTACAGTCACCTTCACAAGCTAGAAAACATGCGTTGTCTTTATATGTTGCATGTAGTTGCTTTTATGTCACTGACTTAGCGCTGGGTTTATCAAGTACAGTCACCGTCACAAGCGAGAAAACATGCCTTGTCTTTATAAAATGCATGTAGTTGCTCTCATGTCACTGACTTAGCGCAGGGTTTATCAGGTACAGTCACCGTCACAAGCGAGGAAACATGCGTTGTCTTCATATGTTGCATGTAGTTGTTTTCATGTCACTGACTTAGCGCAGGGTTTATCAAGTACAGTCACCGTCACAAGCGAGGAAACATGCGTTGTCTTCATATGTTGCATGTAGTTGCTTTCATGTCACTGACTTAGCGCAGGGTTTATCAAGTACAGTCACCTTCACAAGCTAGAAAACATGCGTTGTCTTTATATGTTGCATGTAGTTGCTTTCATGTCACTGACTTAGCGCTGGGTTTATTAAATACAGTCACCGTCACAAGCGAGGAAACATGCCTTGTATTCATATAATGCATGTAGTTGCTCTCATGTCACTGACTTAGCGCAAGGTTTATCAAGTACAGTCACCGTCACAAGCGAGGAAACATGCGTTGTCTTCATATGTTGCATGTAGTTGCTTTCATGTCACTGACTTCGCGCAGGGTTTATCAAGTACAGTCACTTTCACAAGCAAAGAAACATGCGTTGTCTTCATGTGTTGCATGTAGTTGCTTTCATGTCACTGACTTAGCGCAGGGTTTATCAAGTACAGTCACCTTCACAAGCGAGGAAACATGCGTTGTCTTTATATGTTGCATGTAGTTGCTTTCATGTCACTGACTTAGCGCTGGGTTTATCAAGTACAGTCACCGTCACAAGCGAGGAAACATGCCTTGTCTTCATATAATGCATGTAGTTGCTCTCATTTCACTGACTTAGCGCAGGGTTTATCAAGTACAGTCACCGTCACAAGCGAGGAAACATGCGTTGTCTTCATATGTTGCATGTAGTTGCTTTCATGTCACTGACTTAGCGCAGGGTTTATCAAGTACAGTCACCTTCACAAGCGAGGAAACATGCGTTGTCCTAATATGTTCAAGAAGTGGCTTTCATGTCACTGACTTAGCGCAGGGTTTATCAAGTACAGTCACCTTCACAAGCGAGGAAACACGCGTTGTCCTAGTATGTTCAAGTAGTGACTTTCTTGTCACTGACTAAGCGCAGGGTTTATCAAGTACAGTCACTTTCACAAGCGAGGAAACATGCGTTGTCTTCATATGTTGCATGTAGTTGCTCTCATGTCACTGACTTATCGCAGGGTTTATCACGTACAGTCACCGTCACAAGCGAGGAAACATGCGTTGTCTTCATATGTTGCATGTAGTTGCTCTCATGTCACTGACTTAGCTCAGGTACAGTCACAATCCCAGCGAGAAAACATGCGTTGTCCTAATATGTTGCATGTAGTTGCTCTCATGTCACTGACTTAGCGCAAGGTTTATCAAGTACAGTCACCTTCACAAACGAGGAAACATGCGTTGTCTTCATATGTTGCATGTAGTTGCTCTCATGTCACTGACTTAGCGCAGGGTTTATCAAGTACAGTCACCTTCACAAGCGAGGAAACATGCGTTGTCCTAATATGTTCAAGTAGTGGCTTTCATGTCACTGACTAAGCGCAGGGTTTATCAAGTACAGTCACCTTCACAAGCGAGGAAACATGCGTTGTCTTCATATGTTGCATGTAGTTGCTCTCATGTCACTGACTTAGCGCAGGGTTAATCAAGTACAGTCACCGTCACAAGCGAGGAAAATTGCGTTGTCTTCATATGTTGCATTTAGTTGCTCTCATGTCACTGACTTAATGCAGGGTTTATCAATTACAGTCACCGTCACAAGCGAGGAAACATGCGTTGTCTTCATATGTTGCATGTAGTTGCTCTCATGTCACTGACTTAGCGCAGGGTTTATCAAGTACAGTCACCGTCACAATCGAGGAAACATGCGTTGTCTTCATATGTTGCATGTAGTTGCTCTCATGTCACTGACTTAGCGCAAGGTCTATCAAGTACAGTCACTTTCACAAGCGAGGAAACATGCGTTGTCTTCATATGTTGCATGTAGTTGCTCTCATGTCACTGACTTAGAGCAGGGTTTATCTAGTACAGTCACCTTCACAAGCGAGGAAACATGCGTTGTCTTCATATGTTGCATGTAGTTGCTCTCATGTTACTGACTTAATGCAGGGTTTATCAATTACAGTCACCGTCACAAGCGAGGAAACATGCGTTGTCTTCATATGTTTCATGTAGTTGCTCTCATGTCACTGACTTAGCGCAGGGTTTATCAAGTACAGTCACCGTCACAAGCGAGGAAAAATGCGTTGTCTTCATATGTTGCATTTAGTTGCTCTCATGTCACTGACTTAATGCAGGGTTTATCAATTACAGTCACCGTCACAAGCGAGGAAACATGCGTTGTCTTCATATGTTGCATGTAGTTGCTCTCATGTCACTGACTTAGCGCAGGGTTTATCAAGTACAGTCACCGTCACAAGCGAGGAAACATGCGTTGTCTTCATATGTTGCATGTAGTTGCTTTCATGTCACTGACTTAGCGCAGGGTTTATCAAGTACAGTCACCTTCACAAGCTAGAAAACATGCGTTGTCTTCATATGTTGCATGTAGTTGCTTTCATGTCACTGACTTAGCGCTGGGTTTATCAAGTACAGTCACCGTCACAGGCGAGGAAACATGCGTTGTCCACATATGTTGCATGTAGTTGCTCTCATGTCACTGACTTAGCGCAGGGTTTATCAAGTACAGTCAACGTCACAAGCGAGGAAACATGCGTTGTCTTCATATGTTGCATGTAGTTGCTCTCATGTCAATGACTTAGCGCAGGGTTTATCAAGTACAGTCACCGTCACAAGCGAAAAATCATGTTTTGTCCTAATATGTTGCATGTAGTTGCTCTCATGTCACTGACTTAGCGCAGGGTTTATCAAGTACAGTCACCTTCACAAGCGAGGAAACATGCGTTGTCCTAATATGTTCAAGAAGTGGCTTTCATGTCACTGACTTAGCGCAGGGTTTATCAAGTACAGTCACCTTCACCAGCGAGGAAACATGCGTTGTCTTCATATGTTGCATGAAGTTGCTCTCATTTCACAGACTTAGCGCAGGGTTTATCAAGTACAGTCACCTTCACAAGCGAGGAAACATGCGTTGTCCTCATATGTTGCATGTAGTTGCTCTCATGTCACTGACTTAGCGCAGGGTTTTATCAAGTACAGTCACCTTCACAAGCGAGGAAACATGCGTTGTCCTCATATGTTTAAGAAGTGGCTATCATGTCACTGACTTAGCGCAGGGTTTATCAAGTACAGTCACCTTCACAAGCGAAAAACATGCGTTGTCCTAATATGTCAAGAAGTGGCTTTCATGTCACTGACTTAGCGCAGGGTTTATCAAGTACAGTCACCTTCGCAAGCGAGGCACAATGCGTTGTCTTCATATGTTGCATGTAGTTGCTCTCATGTCACTGACTTAGCGCAGGGTTTATCAAGTACAGTCACCTTCACAAGTGAGGAAACATGCGTTGTCTTCATATGTTGCATGTAGTTGCTCTCATGTCACTGACTTAGCGCAGGGTTTATCAAGTACAGTCACCGTCAAAAGCGAGGAAACATGCGTTGTCTTCATATGTTGCATGTAGTTGCTCTCATGTTTCTGACTTAGCGCAGGGTTTAACAAGTACAGTCACCTTCACAAGCGAGAAAACATGCGTTGTCTTCATTTGTGTCATGTAGTTGCTCTCATGTCACTGACTTAGCGCAGGGTTAATCAAGTACAGTCACCTTAGCAAGCGAGGAAACATGCGTTGTCTTCATGTGCTGCATGAAGTTGCTCTCATGTCACTGACTTAGCGCAGGGTTTATCAAGTACAGTCACCTTCACAAGCTAGAAAACATGCGTTGTCTTTATATGTTGCATGTAGTTGCTTTTATGTCACTGACTTAGCGCTAAGTTATCAAGTACAGTCACCGTCACAAGCGAGAAAACATGCCTTGTCTTCATATAATGAATGTAGTTGCTCTCATGTCACTGACTTAGCGCAGGGTTTATCAAGTACAGTCAGCGTCACAAGCGAGGAAACATGCGTTGTCTTCATATGTTGCATGTAGTTGCTTTCATGTCACTGACTTAGCGCAGGGTTTGTCAAGTACAGTCACCGTCACAAGCGAGGAAACATGCGTTGTCTTCATATGTTGCATGTAGTTGCTTTTCATTTCACTGACTTAGCGCAGGGTTTATCAAGTACAGTCACCTTCACAAGCTAGAAAACATGCGTTGTCTTTATATGTTGCATGTAGTTGCTTTCATGTCACTGACTTAGCGCTGGGTTTATTAAATACAGTCACCGTCACAAGCGAGGAAACATGCCTTGTATTCATATAATGCATGTAGTTGCTCTCATGTCACTGACTTAGCGCAAGGTTTATCATGTACAGTCACCGTCAAAAGCGAGGAAACATGCGTTGTCTTCATATGTTGCATGTAGTTGCTCTCATGTCACTGAATTAGCGCAGGGTTTATCACGTACAGTCACCTTCACAAGCGAGGAAACATGCGTTGTCTTCATATGTTGCATGTAGTTGCTCTGATGTCACTGACTTAGCGCAGGGTTTATCAAGTACAGTCAACGTCACAAGCGAGGAAACATGCGTTGTCTTCATATGTTGCATGTAGTTGCTCTCATGTCAATGACTAAGCGCAGGGTTTATCAAGTACAGTTACCGTCACAAGCGAGGAAACATGTTTTGTCATAATATGTTGCATGTAGTTGCTCTCATGTCACTGACTTAGCGCAGGGTTTATCAAGTACAGTCACCTTCACAAGCGAGGAAACATGCGTTGTCCTAATATGTTCAAGAAGTGGCTTTCAGGTCACTGACTTAGCGCAGGTTTTATCAAGTACAGTCACCTTCACAAGCGAGGAAACATGCGTTGTCTTCATATGTTGCATGAAGTTGCTCTCATTTCACAGACTTAGTGCAGGGTTTATCAAGTACACTCACGTTCACAAGCGAGGAACCATGCGTTGTCCTCATATGTTGCATGTAGTTGCTCTCATGTCACTGACTTAGCGCTGGGTTTTATCAAGTACAGTCACCTTCACAAGCGAGGAAACATGCGTTGTCTTCATATGTTGCATGTAGTTGCTCTCATGTCACTGACTTAGCATAGGGTTTATTAAGTACAGTCACCGTCACAAGCGAGGAAACATGCGTTGTCATCATATGTTGCATGTAGTTGAACTCAAGTCACTGACTTAGCGCAGGGTTTATCAAGTACAGTCACCGTCACAAGCGAGGAAACATGCGTTGTCCTAATATGTTGCATGTAGTTGCTCTCATGTCACTGACTTAGCGCAGGGTTTATCAAGTACAGTCACCTTCACAAGCGAGGAAACATGCGTTGTCCTAATATGTTCAAGAAGTGGCTTTCATGTCACTGACTTAGCGCAGGGTTTATCAAGTACAGTCACCTTCACAAGCGAGGAAACATGCGTTGTCCTAGTATGTTCAAGTAGTGACTTTCTTGTCACTGACTAAGCGCAGGGTTTATCAAGTACAGTCACCTTCACAAGCGAGGAAACATGCGTTGTCTTCATATGTTGCATGTAGTTGCTCTCATGTCACTGACTTATCGCAGGGTTTATCACGTACAGTACCGTCACAAGCGAGGAAACATGCGTTGTCTTCATATGTTGCATGTAGTTGCTCTCATGTCACTGACTTAGCTCAGGTACAGTCACAATCCCAGCGAGAAAACATGCGTTGTCCTAATATGTTGCATGTAGTTGCTCTCATGTCACTGACTTAGCGCAAGGTTTATCAAGTACAGTCACCTTCACAAACGAGGAAACATGCGTTGTCTTCATATGTTGCATGTAGTTGCTCTCATGTCACTGACTTAGCGCAGGGTTTATCAAGTACAGTCACCTTCACAAGCGAGGAAACATGCGTTGTCCTAATATGTTCAAGTAGTGGCTTTCATGTCACTGACTAAGCGCAGGGTTTATCAAGTACAGTCACCTTCACAAGCGAGGAAACATGCGTTGTCTTCATATGTTGCATGTAGTTGCTCTCATGTCACTGACTTAGCGCAGGGTTAATCAAGTACAGTCACCGTCACAAGCGAGGAAAATTGCGTTGTCTTCATATGTTGCATTTAGTTGCTCTCATGTCACTGACTTAATGCAGGGTTTATCAATTACAGTCACCGTCACAAGCGAGGAAACATGCGTTGTCTTCATATGTTGCATGTAGTTGCTCTCATGTCACTGACTTAGCGCAGGGTTTATCAAGTACAGTCACCGTCACAATCGAGGAAACATGCGTTGTCTTCATATGTTGCATGTAGTTGCTCTCATGTCACTGACTTAGCGCAAGGTCTATCAAGTACAGTCACTTTCACAAGCGAGGAAACATGCGTTGTCTTCATATGTTGCATGTAGTTGCTCTCATGTCACTGACTTAGAGCAGGGTTTATCTAGTACAGTCACCTTCACAAGCGAGGAAACATGCGTTGTCTTCATATGTTGCATGTAGTTGCTCTCATGTTACTGACTTAATGCAGGGTTTATCAATTACAGTCACCGTCACAAGCGAGGAAACATGCGTTGTCTTCATATGTTTCATGTAGTTGCTCTCATGTCACTGACTAAGCGCAGGGTTTATCAAGTACAGTCACCGTCACAAGCGAGGAAAAATGCGTTGTCTTCATATGTTGCATTTAGTTGCTCTCATGTCACTGACTTAATGCAGGGTTTATCAATTACAGTCACCGTCACAAGCGAGGAAACATGCGTTGTCTTCATATGTTGCATGTAGTTGCTCTCATGTCACTGACTAAGCGCAGGGTTTATCAAGTACAGTCACCGTCACAAGCGAGGAAACATGCGTTGTCTTCATGTGTTGCATGTAGTTGCTTTCATGTCACTGACTTAGCGCAGGGTTTATCAAGTACAGTCACCTTCACAAGCTAGAAAACATGCGTTGTCTTCATATGTTGCATGTAGTTGCTTTCATGTCACTGACTTAGCGCTGGGTTTATCAAGTACAGTCACCGTCACAGGCGAGGAAACATGCGTTGTCCACATATGTTGCATGTAGTTGCTCTCATGTCACTGACTTAGCGCAGGGTTTATCAAGTACAGTCAACGTCACAAGCGAGGAAACATGCGTTGTCTTCATATGTTGCATGTAGTTGCTCTCATGTCAATGACTTAGCGCAGGGTTTATCAAGTACAGTCACCGTCACAAGCGAAAAATCATGTTTTGTCCTAATATGTTGCATGTAGTTGCTCTCATGTCACTGACTTAGCGCAGGGTTTATCAAGTACAGTCACCTTCACAAGCGAGGAAGCATGCGTTGTCCTAATATGTTCAAGAAGTGGCTTTCATGTCACTGACTTAGCGCAGGGTTTATCAAGTACAGTCACCTTCACCAGCGAGGAAACATGCGTTGTCTTCATATGTTGCATGAAGTTGCTCTCATTTCACAGACTTAGCGCAGGGTTTATCAAGTACAGTCACCTTCACAAGCGAGGAAACATGCGTTGTCCTCATATGTTGCATGTAGTTGCTCTCATGTGACTGACTTAGCGCAGGGTTTTATCAAGTACAGTCACCTTCACAAGCGAGGAAACATGCGTTGTCCTCATATGTTGCATGTAGTTGCTCTCATGTCACTGACTTAGCGCAGGGTTTATCAAGTACAGTCAACGTCACAAGCGAGGAAACATGCGTTGTCTTCATATGTTGCATGTAGTTGCTCTCATGTCAATGACTTAGCGCAGGGTTTATCAAGTACAGTCACCGTCACAAGCGAGGAAACATGTTTTGTCATAATATGTTGCATGTAGTTGCTCTCATGTCACTGACTTAGCGCAGAGTTTATCAAGTACAGTCACCTTCACAAGCGAGGAAACATGCGTTGTCCTAATATGTTCAAGAAGTTGCTTTCATGTCACTGACTTAGCGCAGGGTAATCAAGTACAGTCACCTTCACAAGCGAGGAAACATGCGTTGTCTTCATATGTTGCATGAAGTTGCTCTCATTTCACAGACTTAGCGCAGGGTTTATCAAGTACACTCACGTTCACAAGCGAGGAAACATGCGTTGTCCTCATATGTTGCATGTAGTTGCTCTCATGTCACTGACTTAGCGCAGGGTTTTATCAAGTACAGTCACCTTCACAAGCGAGGAAACATGCGTTGTCCTCATATGTTTAAGAAGTGGCTTTCATGTCACTGACTTAGCGCAGGGTTTATCAAGTACAGTCACCTTCACAAGCGAAAAACATGCGTTGTCCTAATATGTTCAAAAATTGGCTTTAATGTCACTGACTTAGCGCAGGGTTTATCAAGTACAGTTACCTTCACAAGCGAGGCACAATGCGTTATCTTCATATGTTGCATGTAGTTGCTCTCATGTCACTGACTTAGCGCAGGGTTTATCAAGTACAGTCACCTTCACAAGCGAGGAAACATGCGTTGTCTTCATATGTTGCATGTAGTTGCTCTCATGTCACTGAATAAGCGCAGGGTTTATCACGTACAGTCACCTTCACAAGCGAGGAAACATGCGTTGTCTTCATATGTTGCATGTAGTTGCTCTCATGTCACTGACTTAGCGCAGGGTTTATCAAGTACAGTCAACGTCACAAGCGAGGAAACATGCGTTGTCTTCATATGTTGCATGTAGTTGCTCTCATGTCAATGACTTAGCGCAGGGTTTATCAAGTACAGTCACCGTCACAAGCGAGGAAACATGTTTTGTCATAATATGTTGCATGTAGTTGCTCTCATGTCACTGACTTAGCGCAGGGTTTATCAAGTACAGTCACCTTCACAAGCGAGGAAACATGCGTTGTCCTAATATGTTCAAGAAGTGGCTTTAAGGTCACTGACTTAGCGCAGGGTTTATCAAGTACAGTCACCTTCACAAGCGAGGAAACATGCGTTGTCTTCATATGTTGCATGAAGTTGCTCTCATTTCACAGACTTCGCGCAGGGTTTATCAAGTACACTCACGTTCACAAGCGAGGAACCATGCGTTGTCCTCATATGTTGCATGTAGTTGCTCTCATGTCACTGACTTAGCGCTGGGTTTATCAAGTACAGTCAACGTCACAAGCGAGGAAACATGCGTTGTCTTCATATGTTGCATGTAGTTGCTCTCATGTCAATGACTTAGCGCAGGGTTTATCAAGTACAGTCACCGTCACAAGCGAGGAAACATGCGTTGTCCTAATATGTTCAAAAATTGGCTTTAATGTCACTGACTTAGCGCAGGGTTTATCAAGTACAGTTACCTTCACAAGCGAGGCACAATGCGTTATCTTCATATGTTGCATGTAGTTGCTCTCATGTCACTGACTTAGCGCAGGGTTTATCAAGTACAGTCACCTTCACAAGCGAGGAAACATGCGTTGTCTTCATATGTTGCATGTAGTTGCTCTCATGTCACTGACTTAGCGCAGGGTTTATCAAGTACAGTCACCGTCGAAAGCGAGGAAACATGCGTTGTCTTCATATGTTGCATGTAGTTGCTCTCATGTCACTGAATAAGCGCAGGGTTTATCACGTACAGTCACCTTCACAAGCGAGGAAACATGCGTTGTCTTCATATGTTGCATGTAGTTGCTCTCATGTCACTGACTTAGCGCAGGGTTTATCAAGTACAGTCAACGTCACAAGCGAGGAAACATGCGTTGTCTTCATATGTTGCATGTAGTTGCTCTCATGTCAATGACTTAGCGCAGGGTTTATCAAGTACAGTCACCGTCACAAGCGAGGAAACATGCGTTGTCCTAATATGTTCAAAAATTGGCTTTAATGTCACTGACTTAGCGCAGGGTTTATCAAGTACAGTTACCTTCACAAGCGAGGCACAATGCGTTATCTTCATATGTTGCATGTAGTTGCTCTCATGTCACTGACTTAGCGCAGGGTTTATCAAGTACAGTCACCTTCACAAGCGAGGAAACATGCGTTGTCTTCATATGTTGCATGTAGTTGCTCTCATGTCACTGACTTAGCGCAGGGTTTATCAAGTACAGTCACCGTCGAAAGCGAGGAAACATGCGTTGTCTTCATATGTTGCATGTAGTTGCTCTCATGTCACTGAATAAGCGCAGGGTTTATCACGTACAGTCACCTTCACAAGCGAGGAAACATGCGTTGTCTTCATATGTTGCATGTAGTTGCTCTCATGTCACTGACTTAGCGCAGGGTTTATCAAGTACAGTCAACGTCACAAGCGAGGAAACATGCGTTGTCTTCATATGTTGCATGTAGTTGCTCTCATGTCAATGACTTAGCGCAGGGTTTATCAAGTACAGTCACCGTCACAAGCGAGGAAACATGTTTTGTCAAAATATGTTGCATGTAGTTGCTCTCATGTCACTGACTTAGCGCAGGGTTTATCAAGTACAGTCACCTTCACAAGCGAGGAAACATGCGTTGTCCTAATATGTTCAAGAAGTGGCTTTCAGGTCACTGACTTAGCGCAGGGTTTATCAAGTACAGTCACCTTCACAAGCGAGGAAACATGCGTTGTCTTCATATGTTGCATGAAGTTGCTCTCATTTCACAGACTTAGTGCAGGGTTTATCAAGTACACTCACGTTCACAAGCGAGGAACCATGCGTTGTCCTCATATGTAGCTTGTAGTTGCTCTCATGTCACTGACTTAGCATTGGGTTTTATCAAGTACAGTCACCTTCACAAGCGAGGAAACATGCGTTGTCTTCATATGTTGCATGTAGTTGCTCTCATGTCACTGACTTAGCGCAGGGTTTATCAAGTACAGTCACCGTCACAAGCGAGGAAACATGCGTTGTCTTCATATGTTGCATGTAGTTGAACTCAAGTCACTGACTTAGCGCAGGGTTTATCAAGTACAGTCACCGTCACAAGCGAGGAAACATGCGTTGTCCTAATATGTTGCATGTAGTTGCTCTCATGTCACTGACTTAGCGCAGGGTTTATCAAGTACAGTCACCTTCACAAGCGAGGAAACATGCGTTGTCCTATTATGTTCAAGAAGTGGCTTTCATGTCACTGACTTAGCGCAGGGTTTATCAAGTACAGTCACCTTCACAAGCGAGGAAACATGCGTTATCCTAGTATGTTCAAGTAGTGACTTTCATGTCACTGACTAAGCGCAGGGTTTATCAAGTACAGTCACCTTCACAAGCGAGGAAACATGCGTTGTCTTCATATGTTGCATGTAGTTGCTCTCATGTAACTGACTTATCGCAGGGTTTATCACGTACAGTCACCGTCAAAAGCGAGGAAACATGCGTTGTCTACATATGTTGCATGTAGTTGCTCTCATGTCACTGACTTAGCGCAGGTACAGTCACAATCCCAGCGAGAAAACATGCGTTGTCCTAAAATGTTGCATGTAGTTGCTCTCATGTCACTGACTTAGCGCAAGGTTTATCAAGTAGAGTCACCGTCACAAGCGAGGAAACATACGTTGTCTTCATATGTTGCATGTAGTTGCTCTCATGTCACTGACTAAGCGCAGGGCTTATCAAGTACAGTCACCTTCACAAACGAGGAAACATGCGTTGTCTTCATATGTTGCATGTAGTTGCTCTCATGTCACTGACTTAGCGCAGGGTTTATCAATTACAGTCACCTTCACAAGCGAGGAAACATGCGTTGTCCTAATATGTTCAAGTAGTGGCTTTCATGTCACTGACTAAGCGCAAAGTTTATTAAGTACAGTCACCTTCACAAGCGAGGAAACATGCGTTGTCTTCATATGTTGCATGTAGTTGCTCTCATGTCACTGACTTAGCGCAGGGTTAATCAAGTACAGTCACCGTCACAAGCGAGGAAAAATGCGTTGTCTTCATATGTTGCATTTAGTTGCTCTCATGTCACTGACTTAATGCAGGGTTTATCAATTACAGTCACCGTCACAAGCGAGGAAACATGCGTTGTCTTCATATGTTGCATGTAGTTGCTCTCATGTCACTGACTTAGCGCAGGGTTTATCAAGTACAGTCACCGTCACAAGCGAGGAAACATGCGTTGTCTTCATATGTTGCATGTAGTTGCTTTCATGTCACTGACTTAGCGCAGGGTTTATCAAGTACAGTCACCTTCACAAGCTAGAAAACATGCGTTGTCTTCATATGTTGCATGTAGTTGCTTTCATGTCACTGACTTAGCGCTGGGTTTATCAAGTACAGTCACCGTCACAGGCGAGGAAACATGCGTTGTCCACATATGTTGCATGTAGTTGCTCTCATGTCACTGACTTAGCGCAGGGTTTATCAAGTACAGTCAACGTCACAAGCGAGGAAACATGCGTTGTCTTCATATGTTGCATGTAGTTGCTCTCATGTCAATGACTTAGCGCAGGGTTTATCAAGTACAGTCACCGTCACAAGCGAAAAATCATGTTTTGTCCTAATATGTTGCATGTAGTTGCTCTCATGTCACTGACTTAGCGCAGGGTTTATCAAGTACAGTCACCTTCACAAGCGAGGAAACATGCGTTGTCCTAATATGTTCAAGAAGTGGCTTTCATGTCACTGACTTAGCGCAGGGTTTATCAAGTACAGTCACCTTCACCAGCGAGGAAACATGCGTTGTCTTCATATGTTGCATGAAGTTGCTCTCATTTCACAGACTTAGCGCAGGGTTTATCAAGTACAGTCACCTTCACAAGCGAGGAAACATGCGTTGTCCTCATATGTTGCATGTAGTTGCTCTCATGTCACTGACTTAGCGCAGGGTTTTATCAAGTACAGTCACCTTCACAAGCGAGGAAACATGCGTTGTCCTCATATGTTTAAGAAGTGGCTTTCATGTCACTGACTTAGCGCAGGGTTTATCAAGTACAGTCACCTTCACAAGCGAAAAACATGCGTTGTCCTAATATGTTCAAGAAGTGGCTTTCATGTCACTGACTTAGCGCAGGGTTTATCAAGTACAGTCACCTTCACAAGCGAGGCACAATGCGTTGTCTTCATATGTTGCATGTAGTTGCTCTCATGTCACTGACTTAGCGCAGGGTTTATCAAGTACAGTCACCTTCACAAGTGAGGAAACATGCGTTGTCTTCATATGTTGCATGTAGTTGCTCTCATGTCACTGACTTAGCGCAGGGTTTATCAAGTACAGTCACCGTCAAAAGCGAGGAAACATGCGTTGTCTTCATATGTTGCATGTAGTTGCTCTCATGTTTCTGACTTAGCGCAGGGTTTAACAAGTACAGTCACCTTCACAAGCGAGAAAACATGCGTTGTCTTCATTTGTGGCATGTAGTTGCTCTCATGTCACTGACTTAGCGCAGGGTTTATCAAGTACAGTCACCTTCACAAGCGAGGAAACATGCGTTGTCTTCATGTGCTGCATGAAGTTGCTCTCATGTCACTGACTTAGCGCAGGGTTTATCAAGTACAGTCACCTTCACAAGCTAGAAAACGTGCGTTGTCTTTATATGTTGCATGTAGTTGCTTTTATGTCACTGACTTAGCGCTGGGTTTATCAAGTACAGTCACCGTCACAAGCGAGAAAACATGCCTTGTCTTCATATAATGCATGTAGTTGCTCTCATGTCACTGACTTAGCGCAGGGTTTATCAAGTACAGTCAGCGTCACAAGCGAGGAAACATGCGTTGTCTTCATATGTTGCATGTAGTTGCTTTCATGTCACTGACTTAGCGCAGGGTTTATCAAGTACAGTCACCGTCACAAGCGAGGAAACATGCGTTGTCTTCATATGTTGCATGTAGTTGCTTTCATGTCACTGACTTAGCGCAGGGTTTATCACGTACAGTCACCGTCACAAGTAGAAAACATGCGTTGTCTTCATATGTTGCATGTAGTTGCTCTCATGTCACTGACTTAGCGCAGGGTTTATCAAGTACAGTCACCGTCACAAGCGAGGAAACATGCGTTTTCTTCATATGTTGCATGTAGTTGCTTTCATGTCACTGACTTAGCGCAGGGTTTATCACGTACAGTCACCGTCACAAGCGAGGAAACATGCGTTGTCTTCATATGTTGCATGTAGTTGCTCTCATGTCACTGACTTAGCGCAGGGTTTATCAAGTACAGTCACCTTCACAAGCGAGGAAACATGCGTTGTCTTCATATGTTGCATGTAGTTGCTCTCATGTCACTGACTAAGCGCAGGGATTATCAAGTACAGTCACCGTCACAAGCGAGGAAACATGCGTTGTCTTCATATGTTGCATGTAGTTGCTCTCATGTCACTGACTTAGCGCAAGGTCTATCAAGTACAGTCACTTTCACAAGCGAGGAAACATGCGTTGTCTTCATATGTTGCATGTAGTGGCTCTCATGTCACTGACTTAGCGCAGGGTTTATCTAGTACAGTCACCTCCACAAGCGAGGAAACATGCGTTGTCTTCATATGTTGCATGTTGTTGCTCTCATGTTACTGACTTAATGCAGGGTTTATCAATTACAGTCACCGTCACAAGCGAAAACATGCGTTGTCTTCATATGTTTCATGTAGTTGCTTTCATGTCACTGACTTAGCGCAGGGTTTATCAAGTACAGTCACCGTCACAAGCGAGGAAACATGCGTTGTCTTCATATGTTGCATGAAGTTGCTTTCATGTCACTGACTTAGCGCAGGGTTTATCAAGTACAGTCACCTTCACAAGCTAGAAAACATGCGTTGTCTTTATATGTTGCATGTAGTTGCTTTTATGTCACTGACTTAGCGCTGGGTTTATCAAGTACAGTCACCGTCACTATCGAGAAAACATGCCTTGTCTTCATATAATGCATGTAGTTGCTCTCATGTCACTGACTTAGCGCAGGGTTTATCAAGTACAGTCACTTTCACAAGCGAGGAAACATGCGTTGTCTTCATATGTTGCATGTAGTTGCTTTCATGTCACTGACTTAGCGCAGGGTTTATCAAGTACAGTCACCGTCACAAGCGAGGAAACATGCGTTGTCTTCATATGTTGCATGTAGTTGCTTTCATGTCACTGACTTAGCGCAGGGTTTATCAAGTACAGTCACCTTCACAAGCTAGAAAACATGCGTTGTCTTTATATGTTGCATGTAGTTGCTTTCATGTCACTGACTTAGCGCTGGGTTTATTAAATACAGTCACCGTCACAAGCGAGGAAACATGCCTTGTATTCATATAATGCATGTAGTTGCTCTCATGTCACTGACTAAGCGCAAGGTTTATCAAGTACAGTCACCGTCACAAGCTAGGAAACATGCGTTGTCTTCATATGTTGCATGTAGTTGCTTTCATGTCACTGACTTCGCGCAGGGTTTATCAAGTACAGTCACTTTCACAAGCAAAGAAACATGCGTTGTCTTCATGTGTTGCATGTAGTTGCTTTCATGTCACTGACTTAGCGCAGGGTTTATCAAGTACAGTCACCTTCACAAGCGAGGAAACATGCGTTGTCTTTATATGTTGCATGTAGTTGCTTTCATGTCACTGACTTAGCGGTGGGTTTATCAAGTACAGTCACCGTCACAAGCGAGGAAACATGCCTTGTCTTCATAAAATGCATGTAGTTGCTCTCATGTCACTGACTTAGCGCAGGGTTTATCAAGTACAGTCACCGTCACAAGCGAGGAAACATGCGTTGTCTTCATATGTTGCATGTAGTTGCTTTCATGTCACTGACTTAGCGCAGGGTTTATCAAGTACAGTCACTTTCACAAGCGAGGAAACATGCGTTGTCTTCATGTGTTGCATGAAGTTGCTTTTATATCACTGACTTAGCGCTGGGTTTATCAAGTACAGTCACCGTCACAAGCGAGGAATCATGCGTTGTCTTCATATAATGCATGTAGTTGCTCTCATTTCACTGACTTAGCGCAGGGTTTATCAAGTACAGTCACCTTCACAAGCGATGAAACATGCGATGTCTTCATATGTTGCATGTAGTTGCTCTCATGTCACTGAATTAGCGCAGGGTTTATCACGTACAGTCACCTTCACAAACGAGGAAACATGCGTTGTCTTCATATGTTGCATGTAGTTGCTCTCATGTCACTCACTAAGCGCAGGGTTTATCAAGTACAGTCAACGTCACAAGCGAGGAAACATGCGTTGTCTTCATATGTTGCATGTAGTTGCTCTCATGTCAATGACTTAGCACAGGGTTTATCAAGTACAGTCACCGTCACAAGCGAGGAAACATGTTTTGTCATAATATGTTGCATGTAGTTGCTCTCATGTCACTGACTTAGCGCAGAGTTTATCAAGTACAGTTACCTTCACAAGCGAGGAAACATGCGTTGTCCTAATATGTTCAAGAAGTGGCTTTCATGTCACTGACTTAGCGCAGGGTAATCAAGTACAGTCACCTTCACAAGCGAGGAAACATGCGTTGTCTTCATATGTTGCATGAAGTTGCTCTCATTTCACAAAATTAGCGCAGGGTTTATCAAGTACACTCACGTTCACAAGCGAGGAAACATGCGTTGTCCTCATATGTTGCATGTAGTTGCTCTCATGTCACTGACTTAGCGCAGGGTTTTATCAAGTACAGTCACCTTCACAAGGTAGGAAACATGCGTTGTCCTCATATGTTTAAGAAGTGGCTTTCATGTCACTGACTTAGCGCAGGGTTTATCAAGTACAGTCACCTTCACAAGCGAAAAACATGCGTTGTCATAATATGTTCAAAAATTGGCTTTTATGTCACTGACTTAGCGCAGGGTTTATCAAGTACAGGAACCTTCACAAGCGAGGCACAATGCGTTGTCTTCATATGTTGCATGTAGTTGCTCTCATGTCACTGACTTAGCGCAGGGTTTATCAAGTACAGTCACCTTCACAAGCGATGAAACATGCGTTGTCTTCATATGTTGCATGTAGTTGCTCTCATGTCACTGACTTAGCGCAGGGTTTATCAAGTACAGTCACCGTCAAAAGCGAGGAAACATGCGTTGT
This sequence comes from Isoperla grammatica, assembly GCA_945910005.1. NCBI lineage: Eukaryota > Metazoa > Arthropoda > Insecta > Plecoptera > Perlodidae > Isoperla > Isoperla grammatica. The sequence continues at coordinate 21,982,558 of OX246749.1, read as the reverse complement.
CTTCATATGTTGCATGTAGTTGCTCTCATGTCACTGAATTAGCGCAGGGTTTATCACGTACAGTCACCTTCACAAGCGAGGAAACATGCGTTGTCTTCATATGTTGCATGTAGTTGCTCTCATGTCACTGACTTAGCGCAGGGTTTATCAAGTACAGTCAACGTCACAAGCGAGGAAACATGCGTTGTCTTCATATGTTGCATGTAGTTGCTCTCATGTCAATGACTTAGCGCAGGGTTTATCAAGTACAGTCACCGTCACAAGCGAGGAAACATGTTTTGTCATAATATGTTGCATGTAGTTGCTCTCATGTCACTGACTTAGCGCAGGGTTTATCAAGTACAGTCACCGTCACAAGCGAGGAAACATGCGTTGTCTTCATATGTTGCATGTAGTTGCTCTCATGTCACTGACTTAGCGCAGGGTTAATCAAGTACAGTCACCGTCACAAGCGAGGAAAAATGCGTTGTCTTCATATGTTGCATTTAGTTGCTCTCATGTCACTGACTTAATGCAGGGTTTATCAATTACAGTCACCGTCACAAGCGAGGAAACATGCGTTGTCTTCATATGTTGCATGTAGTTGCTCTCATGTCACTGACTTAGCGCAGGGTTTATCAAGTACAGTCACCGTCACAAGCGAGGAAACATGCGTTGTCTTCATATGTTGCATGTAGTTGCTCTCATGTCACTGACTTAGCGCAAGGTCTATCAAGTACAGTCACTTTCACAAGCGAGGAAACATGCGTTGTCTTCATATGTTGCATGTAGTTGCTCTCATGTTACTGACTTAATGCAGGGTTTATCAATTACAGTCACCGTCACAAGCGAGGAAACATGCGTTGTCTTCATATGTTTCATGTAGTTGCTCTCATGTCACTGACTTAGCGCAGGGTTTATCAAGTACAGTCACCGTCACAAGCGAGGAAACATGCGTTGTCTTCATATGTTGCATGTAGTTGCTTTCATGTCACTGACTTAGCGCAGGGTTTATCAAGTACAGTCACCTTCACAAGCTAGAAAACATGCGTTGTCTTTATATGTTGCATGTAGTTGCTTTTATGTCACTGACTTAGCGCTGGGTTTATCTAGTACAGTCACCGTCACAAGCGAGAAAACATGCCTTGTCTTTATATAATGCATGTAGTTGCTCTCATGTCACTGACTTAGCGCAGGGTTTATCAGGTACAGTCACCGTCACAAGCGAGGAAACATGCGTTGTCTTCATATGTTGCATGTAGTTGTTTTCATGTCACTGACTTAGCGCAGGGTTTATCAAGTACAGTCACCGTCACAAGCGAGGAAACATGCGTTGTCTTCATATGTTGCATGTAGTTGCTTTCATGTCACTGACTTAGCGCAGGGTTTATCAAGTACAGTCACCTTCACAAGCTAGAAAACATGCGTTGTCTTTATATGTTGCATGTAGTTGCTTTCATGTCACTGACTTAGCGCTGGGTTTATTAAATACAGTCACCGTCACAAGCGAGGAAATATGCCTTGTATTCATATAATGCATGTAGTTGCTCTCATGTCACTGACTTAGCGCAAGGTTTATCAAGTACAGTCACCGTCACAAGCGAGGAAACATGCGTTGTCTTCATATGTTGCATGTAGTTGCTTTCATGTCACTGACTTCGCGCAGGGTTTATCAAGTACAGTCACTTTCACAAGCAAAGAAACATGCGTTGTCTTCATGTGTTGCATGTAGTTGCTTTCATGTCACTGACTTAGCGCAGGGTTTATCAAGTACAGTCACCTTCACAAGCGAGGAAACATGCGTTGTCTTTATATGTTGCATGTAGTTGCTTTCATGTCACTGACTTAGCGCTGGGTTTATCAAGTACAGTCACCGTCACAAGCGAGGAAACATGCCTTGTCTTCATATAATGCATGTAGTTGCTCTCATTTCACTGACTTAGCGCAGGGTTTATCAAGTACAGTCACCGTCACAAGCGAGGAAACATGCGTTGTCTTCATATGTTGCATGTAGTTGCTTTCATGTCACTGACTTAGCGCAGGGTTTATCAAGTACAGTCACCTTCACAAGCGAGGAAACATGCGTTGTCCTAATATGTTCAAGAAGTGGCTTTCATGTCACTGACTTAGCGCAGGGTTTATCAAGTACAGTCACCTTCACAAGCGAGGAAACATGCGTTGTCCTAGTATGTTCAAGTAGTGACTTTCTTGTCACTGACTAAGCGCAGGGTTTATCAAGTACAGTCACCTTCACAAGCGAGGAAACATGCGTTGTCTTCATATGTTGCATGTAGTTGCTCTCATGTCACTGACTTATCGCAGGGTTTATCACGTACAGTCACCGTCACAAGCGAGGAAACATGCGTTGTCTTCATATGTTGCATGTAGTTGCTCTCATGTCACTGACTTAGCTCAGGTACAGTCACAATCCGTAGCGAGAAAACATGCGTTGTCCTAATATGTTGCATGTATTTGCTCTCATGTCACTGACTTAGCGCAAGGTTTATCAAGTACAGTCACCTTCACAAACGAGGAAACATGCGTTGTCTTCATATGTTGCATGTAGTTGCTCTCATGTCACTGACTTAGCGCAGGGTTTATCAAGTACAGTCACCTTCACAAGCGAGGAAACATGCGTTGTCCTAATATGTTCAAGTAGTGGCTTTCATGTCACTGACTAAGCGCAGGGTTTATCAAGTACAGTCACCTTCACAAGCGAGGAAACATGCGTTGTCTTCATATGTTGCATGTAGTTGCTCTCATGTCACTGACTTAGCGCAGGGTTAATCAAGTACAGTCACCGTCACAAGCGAGGAAAATTGCGTTGTCTTCATATGTTGCATTAAGTTGCTCTCATGTCACTGACTTAATGCAGGGTTTATCAATTACAGTCACCGTCACAAGCGAGGAAACATGCGTTGTCTTCTTATGTTGCATGTAGTTGCTCTCATGTCACTGACTTAGCGCAGGGTTTATCAAGTACAGTCACCGTCACAATCGAGGAAACATGCGTTGTCTTCATATGTTGCATGTAGTTGCTCTCATGTCACTGACTTAGCGCAAGGTCTATCAAGTACAGTCACTTTCACAAGCGAGGAAACATGCGTTGTCTTCATATGTTGCATGTAGTTGCTCTCATGTCACTGACTTAGAGCAGGGTTTATCTAGTACAGTCACCTTCACAAGCGAGGAAACATGCGTTGTCTTCATATGTTGCATGTAGTTGCTCTCATGTTACTGACTTAATGCAGGGTTTATCAATTACAGTCACCGTCACAAGCGAGGAAACATGCGTTGTCTTCATATGTTTCATGTAGTTGCTCTCATGTCACTGACTTAGCGCAGGGTTTATCAAGTACAGTCACCGTCACAAGCGAGGAAACATGCGTTGTCTTCATATGTTGCATGTAGTTGCTTTCATGTCACTGACTTAGCGCAGGGTTTATCAAGTACAGTCACCTTCACAAGCTAGATAACATGCGTTGTCTTTATATGTTGCATGTAGTTGCTTTTATGTCACTGACTTAGCGCTGGGTTTATCAAGTACAGTCACCGTCACAAGCGAGAAAACATGCCTTGTCTTTATATAATGCATGTAGTTGCTCTCATGTCACTGACTTAGCGCAGGGTTTATCAAGTACAGTCACCGTCACAAGCGAGGAAACATGCGTTGTCTTCATATGTTGCATGTAGTTGCTTTCATGTCACTGACTTAGCGCAGGGTTTATCAAGTACAGTCACCGTCACAAGCGAGGAAACATGCGTTGTCTTCATATGTTGCATGTAGTTGCTTTCATGTCACTGACTTAGCGCAGGGTTTATCAAGCGCAGTCACCTTCACAAGCTAGAAAACATGCGTTGTTTTTATATGTTGCATGTAGTTGCTTTCATGTCACTGACTTAGCGCTGGGTTTATTAAATACAGTCACCGTCACAAGCGAGGAAACATGCCTTGTATTCATATAATGCATGTAGTTGCTCTCATGTCACTGACTTAGCGCAGGGTTTATCACGTACAGTCACCGTCACAAGTAGAAAACATGCGTTGTCTTCATATGTTGCATGTAGTTGATCTCATGTCACTGACTTAGCGCAGGGTTTATCAAGTACAGTCACCGTCACAAGCGAGGAAACATGAGTTTTCTTCATATGTTGCATGTAGTTGCTTTCATGTCACTGACTTAGCGCAGGGTTTATCACGTACAGTCACCGTCACAAGCGAGGAAACATGCGTTGTCTTCATATGTTGCATGTAGTTGCTCTCATGTCACTGACTAAGCGCAGGGTTTATCAAGTACAGTCACCTTCACAAACGAGGAAACATGCGTTGTCTTCATATGTTGCATGTAGTTGCTCTCATGTCACTGACTTAGCGCAGGGTTTATCAAGTACAGTCACCTTCACAAGCGAGGAAACATGCGTTGTCCTAATATGTTCAAGTAGTGGCTTTCATGTCACTGACTAAGCGCAAAGTTTATCAAGTACAGTCACCTTCACAAGCGAGGAAACATGCGTTGTCTTCATATGTTGCATGTAGTTGCTCTCATGTCACTGACTAAGCGCAGGGATTATCAAGTACAGTCACCGTCACAAGCGAGGAAACATGCGTTGTCTTCATATGTTGCATGTAGTTGCTCTCATGTCACTGACTTAGCGCAAGGTCTATCAAGTACAGTCACTTTCACAAGCGAGGAAACATGCGTTGTCTTCAAATGTTGCATGTAGTGGCTCTTATGTCACTGACTTAGCGCAGGGTTTATCTAGTACAGTCACCTTCACAAGCGAGGAAACATGCGTTGTCTTCATATGTTGCATGTTGTTGCTCTCATGTTACTGACTTAATGCAGGGTTTATCAATTACAGTCACCGTCACAAGCGAAAACATGCGTTGTCTTCATATGTTTCATGTAGTTGCTTTCATGTCACTGACTTAGCGCAGGGTTTATCAAGTACAGTCACCGTCACAAGCGAGGAAACATGCGTTGTCTTCATATGTTGCATGAAGTTGCTTTCATGTCACTGACTTAGCGCAGGGTTTATCAAGTACAGTCACCTTCACAAGCTAGAAAACATGCGTTGTCTTTATATGTTGCATGTAGTTGCTTTTATGTCACTGACTAAGCGCTGGGTTTATCAAGTACAGTCACCGTCACTATCGAGAAAACATGCCTTGTCTTCATATAATGCATGTAGTTGCTCTCATGTCACTGACTTAGCGCAGGGTTTATCAAGTACAGTCCCTTCACAAGCGAGGAAACATGCGTTGTCTTCATATGTTGCATGTAGTTGCTTTCATGTCACTGACTTAGCGCAGGGTTTATCAAGTACAGTCACCGTCACAAGCGAGGAAACATGCGTTGTCTACATATGTTGCATGTAGTTGCTTTCATGTCACTGACTTAGCGCAGGGTTTATCAAGTACAGTCACCTTCACAAGCTAGAAAACATGCGTTGTCTTTATATGTTGCATGTAGTTGCTTTCATGTCACTGACTTAGCGCTGGGTTTATTAAATACAGTCACCGTCACAAGCGAGGAAACATGCCTTGTATTCATATAATGCATGTAGTTGCTCTCATGTCACTGACTAAGCGCAAGGTTTATCAAGTACAGTCACCGTCACAAGCTAGGAAACATGCGTTGTCTTCATATGTTGCATGTAGTTGCTTTCATGTCACTGACTTCGCGCAGGGTTTATCAAGTACAGTCACTTTCACAAGCAAAGAAACATGCGTTGTCTTCATGTGTTGCATGTAGTTGCTTTCATGTCACTGACTTAGCGCAGGGTTTATCAAGTACAGTCACCTTCACAAGCGAGGAAACATGCGTTGTCTTTATATGTTGCATGTAGTTGCTTTCATGTCACTGACTTAGCGGTGGGTTTATCAAGTACAGTCACCGTCACAAGCGAGGAAACATGCCTTGTCTTCATAAAATGCATGTAGTTGCTCTCATGTCACTGACTTAGCGCAGGGTTTATCAAGTACAGTCACCGTCACAAGCGAGGAAACATGCGTTGTCTTCATATGTTGCATGTAGTTGCTTTCATGTCACTGACTTAGCGCAGGGTTTATCAAGTACAGTCACTTTCACAAGCGAGGAAACATGCGTTGCCTTCATGTGTTGCATGAAGTTGCTTTTATATCACTGACTTAGCGCTGGGTTTATCAAGTACAGTCACCGTCACAAGCGAGGAATCATGCGTTGTCTTCATATAATGCATGTAGTTGCTCTCATTTTACTGACTAAGCGCAGGGTTTATCAAGTACAGTCACCTTCACAAGCGATGAAACATGCGATGTCTTCATATGTTGCATGTAGTTGCTCTCATGTCACTGAATTAGCGCAGGGTTTATCACGTACAGTCACCTTCACAAACGAGGAAACATGCGTTGTCTTCATATGTTGCATGTAGTTGCTCTCATGTCACTCACTAAGCGCAGGGTTTATCAAGTACAGTCAACGTCACAAGCGAGGAAACATGCGTTGTCTTCATATGTTGCATGTAGTTGCTCTCATGTCAATGACTTAGCACAGGGTTTATCAAGTACAGTCACCGTCACAAGCGAGGAAACATGTTTTGTCATAATATGTTGCATGTAGTTGCTCTCATGTCACTGACTAAGCGCAGAGTTTATCAAGTACAGTTACCTTCACAAGCGAGGAAACATGCGTTGTCCTAATATGTTCAAGAAGTGGCTTTCATGTCACTGACTTAGCGCAGGGTAATCAAGTACAGTCACCTTCACAAGCGAGGAAACATGCGTTGTCTTCATATGTTGCATGAAGTTGCTCTCATTTCACAGAATTAGCGCAGGGTTTATCAAGTACACTCACGTTCACAAGCGAGGAAACATGCGTTGTCCTCATATGTTGCATGTAGTTGCTCTCATGTCACTGACTTAGCGCAGGGTTTTATCAAGTACAGTCACCTTCACAAGCGAGGAAACATGCGTTGTCCTCATATGTTTAAGAAGTGGCTTTCATGTCACTGACTTAGCGCAGGGTTTATCAAGTACAGTCACCTTCACAAGCGAAAAACATGCGTTGTCGTAATATGTTCAAAAATTGGCTTTTATGTCACTGACTTAGCGCAGGGTTTATCAAGTACAGTAACCTTCACAAGCGAGGCACAATGCGTTGTCTTCATATGTTGCATGTAATTGCTCTCATGTCACTGACTTAGCGCAGGGTTTATCAAGTACAGTCACCTTCACAAGCGATGAAACATGCGTTGTCTTCATATGTTGCATGTAGTTGCTCTCATGTCACTGACTTAGCGCAGGGTTTATCAAGTACAGTCACCGTCAAAAGCGAGGAAACATGCGTTGTCTTCATATGTTGCATGTAGTTGCTCTCATGTCACTGAATAAGCGCAGGGTTTATCACGTACAGTCACCTTCACAAGCGAGGAAACATGCGTTGTCTTCATATGTTGCATGTAGTTGCTCTCATGTCACTGACTTAGCGCAGGGTTTATCAAGTACAGTCAACGTCACAAGCGAGGAAACATGCGTTGTCTTCATATGTTGCATGTAGTTGCTCTCATGTCAATGACTTAGCGCAGGGTTTATCAAGTACAGTCACCGTCACAAGCGAGGAAACATGTTTTGTCATAATATGTTGCATGTAGTTGCTCTCATGTCACTGACTTAGCGCAGGGTTTATCAAGTACAGTCACCGTCACAAGCGAGGAAACATGCGTTGTCTTCATATGTTGCATGTAGTTGCTCTCATGTCACTGACTTAGCGCAGGGTTAATCAAGTACAGTCACCGTCACAAGCGAGGAAAAATGCGTTGTCTTCATATGTTGCATTTAGTTGCTCTCATGTCACTGACTTAATGCAGGGTTTATCAATTACAGTCACCGTCACAAGCGAGGAAACATGCGTTGTCTTCATATGTTGCATGTAGTTGCTCTCATGTCACTGACTTAGCGCAGGGTTTATCAAGTACAGTCACCGTCACAAGCGAGGAAACATGCGTTGTCTTCATATGTTGCATGTAGTTGCTCTCATGTCACTGACTTAGCGCAAGGTCTATCAAGTACAGTCACTTTCACAAGCGAGGAAACATGCGTTGTCTTCATATGTTGCATGTAGTTGCTCTCATGTCACTGACTTAGCGCAAGGTCTATCAAGTACAGTCACTTTCACAAGCGAGGAAACATGCGTTGTCTTCAAATGTTGCATGTAGTGGCTCTTATGTCACTGACTTAGCGCAGGGTTTATCTAGTACAGTCACCTTCACAAGCGAGGAAACATGCGTTGTCTTCATATGTTGCATGTTGTTGCTCTCATGTTACTGACTTAATGCAGGGTTTATCAATTACAGTCACCGTCACAAGCGAAAACATGCGTTGTCTTCATATGTTTCATGTAGTTGCTTTCATGTCACTGACTTAGCGCAGGGTTTATCAAGTACAGTCACCGTCACAAGCGAGGAAACATGCGTTGTCTTCATATGTTGCATGAAGTTGCTTTCATGTCACTGACTTAGCGCAGGGTTTATCAAGTACAGTCACCTTCACAAGCTAGAAAACATGCGTTGTCTTTATATGTTGCATGTAGTTGCTTTTATGTCACTGACTAAGCGCTGGGTTTATCAAGTACAGTCACCGTCACTATCGAGAAAACATGCCTTGTCTTCATATAATGCATGTAGTTGCTCTCATGTCACTGACTTAGCGCAGGGTTTATCAAGTACAGTCCCTTCACAAGCGAGGAAACATGCGTTGTCTTCATATGTTGCATGTAGTTGCTTTCATGTCACTGACTTAGCGCAGGGTTTATCAAGTACAGTCACCGTCACAAGCGAGGAAACATGCGTTGTCTACATATGTTGCATGTAGTTGCTTTCATGTCACTGACTTAGCGCAGGGTTTATCAAGTACAGTCACCTTCACAAGCTAGAAAACATGCGTTGTCTTTATATGTTGCATGTAGTTGCTTTCATGTCACTGACTTAGCGCTGGGTTTATTAAATACAGTCACCGTCACAAGCGAGGAAACATGCCTTGTATTCATATAATGCATGTAGTTGCTCTCATGTCACTGACTAAGCGCAAGGTTTATCAAGTACAGTCACCGTCACAAGCTAGGAAACATGCGTTGTCTTCATATGTTGCATGTAGTTGCTTTCATGTCACTGACTTCGCGCAGGGTTTATCAAGTACAGTCACTTTCACAAGCAAAGAAACATGCGTTGTCTTCATGTGTTGCATGTAGTTGCTTTCATGTCACTGACTTAGCGCAGGGTTTATCAAGTACAGTCACCTTCACAAGCGAGGAAACATGCGTTGTCTTTATATGTTGCATGTAGTTGCTTTCATGTCACTGACTTAGCGGTGGGTTTATCAAGTACAGTCACCGTCACAAGCGAGGAAACATGCCTTGTCTTCATAAAATGCATGTAGTTGCTCTCATGTCACTGACTTAGCGCAGGGTTTATCAAGTACAGTCACCGTCACAAGCGAGGAAACATGCGTTGTCTTCATATGTTGCATGTAGTTGCTTTCATGTCACTGACTTAGCGCAGGGTTTATCAAGTACAGTCACTTTCACAAGCGAGGAAACATGCGTTGCCTTCATGTGTTGCATGAAGTTGCTTTTATATCACTGACTTAGCGCTGGGTTTATCAAGTACAGTCACCGTCACAAGCGAGGAATCATGCGTTGTCTTCATATAATGCATGTAGTTGCTCTCATTTTACTGACTAAGCGCAGGGTTTATCAAGTACAGTCACCTTCACAAGCGATGAAACATGCGATGTCTTCATATGTTGCATGTAGTTGCTCTCATGTCACTGAATTAGCGCAGGGTTTATCACGTACAGTCACCTTCACAAACGAGGAAACATGCGTTGTCTTCATATGTTGCATGTAGTTGCTCTCATGTCACTCACTAAGCGCAGGGTTTATCAAGTACAGTCAACGTCACAAGCGAGGAAACATGCGTTGTCTTCATATGTTGCATGTAGTTGCTCTCATGTCAATGACTTAGCACAGGGTTTATCAAGTACAGTCACCGTCACAAGCGAGGAAACATGTTTTGTCATAATATGTTGCATGTAGTTGCTCTCATGTCACTGACTAAGCGCAGAGTTTATCAAGTACAGTTACCTTCACAAGCGAGGAAACATGCGTTGTCCTAATATGTTCAAGAAGTGGCTTTCATGTCACTGACTTAGCGCAGGGTAATCAAGTACAGTCACCTTCACAAGCGAGGAAACATGCGTTGTCTTCATATGTTGCATGAAGTTGCTCTCATTTCACAGAATTAGCGCAGGGTTTATCAAGTACACTCACGTTCACAAGCGAGGAAACATGCGTTGTCCTCATATGTTGCATGTAGTTGCTCTCATGTCACTGACTTAGCGCAGGGTTTTATCAAGTACAGTCACCTTCACAAGCGAGGAAACATGCGTTGTCCTCATATGTTTAAGAAGTGGCTTTCATGTCACTGACTTAGCGCAGGGTTTATCAAGTACAGTCACCTTCACAAGCGAAAAACATGCGTTGTCGTAATATGTTCAAAAATTGGCTTTTATGTCACTGACTTAGCGCAGGGTTTATCAAGTACAGTAACCTTCACAAGCGAGGCACAATGCGTTGTCTTCATATGTTGCATGTAATTGCTCTCATGTCACTGACTTAGCGCAGGGTTTATCAAGTACAGTCACCTTCACAAGCGATGAAACATGCGTTGTCTTCATATGTTGCATGTAGTTGCTCTCATGTCACTGACTTAGCGCAGGGTTTATCAAGTACAGTCACCGTCAAAAGCGAGGAAACATGCGTTGTCTTCATATGTTGCATGTAGTTGCTCTCATGTCACTGAATAAGCGCAGGGTTTATCACGTACAGTCACCTTCACAAGCGAGGAAACATGCGTTGTCTTCATATGTTGCATGTAGTTGCTCTCATGTCACTGACTTAGCGCAGGGTTTATCAAGTACAGTCAACGTCACAAGCGAGGAAACATGCGTTGTCTTCATATGTTGCATGTAGTTGCTCTCATGTCAATGACTTAGCGCAGGGTTTATCAAGTACAGTCACCGTCACAAGCGAGGAAACATGTTTTGTCATAATATGTTGCATGTAGTTGCTCTCATGTCACTGACTTAGCGCAGGGTTTATCAAGTACAGTCACCGTCACAAGCGAGGAAACATGCGTTGTCTTCATATGTTGCATGTAGTTGCTCTCATGTCACTGACTTAGCGCAGGGTTAATCAAGTACAGTCACCGTCACAAGCGAGGAAAAATGCGTTGTCTTCATATGTTGCATTTAGTTGCTCTCATGTCACTGACTTAATGCAGGGTTTATCAATTACAGTCACCGTCACAAGCGAGGAAACATGCGTTGTCTTCATATGTTGCATGTAGTTGCTCTCATGTCACTGACTTAGCGCAGGGTTTATCAAGTACAGTCACCGTCACAAGCGAGGAAACATGCGTTGTCTTCATATGTTGCATGTAGTTGCTCTCATGTCACTGACTTAGCGCAAGGTCTATCAAGTACAGTCACTTTCACAAGCGAGGAAACATGCGTTGTCTTCATATGTTGCATGTAGTTGCTCTCATGTTACTGACTTAATGCAGGGTTTATCAATTACAGTCACCGTCACAAGCGAGGAAACATGCGTTGTCCTTATATGTTTCATGTAGTTGCTCTCATGTCACTGACTTAGCGCAGGGTTTATCAAGTACAGTCACCGTCACAAGCGAGGAAACATGCGTTGTCTTCATATGTTGCATGTAGTTGCTTTCATGTCACTGACTTAGCGCAGGGTTTATCAAGTACAGTCACCTTCACAAGCTAGAAAACATGCGTTGTCTTTATATGTTGCATGTAGTTGCTTTTATGTCACTGACTTAGCGCTGGGTTTATCAAGTACAGTCACCGTCACAAGCGAGAAAACATGCCTTGTCTTTATATAATGCATGTAGTTGCTCTCATGTCACTGACTTAGCGCAGGGTTTATCAGGTACAGTCACCGTCACAAGCGAGGAAACATGCGTTGTCTTCATATGTTGCATGTAGTTGTTTTCATGTCACTGACTTAGCGCAGGGTTTATCAAGTACAGTCACCGTCACAAGCGAGGAAACATGCGTTGTCTTCATATGTTGCATGTAGTTGCTTTCATGTCACTGACTTAGCGCAGGGTTTATCAAGTACAGTCACCTTCACAAGCTAGAAAACATGCGTTGTCTTTATATGTTGCATGTAGTTGCTTTCATGTCACTGACTTAGCGCTGGGTTTATTAAATACAGTCACCGTCACAAGCGAAAAAACATGCCTTGTATTCATATAATGCATGTAGTTGCTCTCATGTCACTGACTTAGCGCAAGGTTTATCAAGTACAGTCACCGTCACAAGCGAGGAAACATGCGTTGTCTTCATATGTTGCATGTAGTTGCTTTCATGTCACTGACTTTGCGCAGGGTTTATCAAGTACAGTCACTTTCACAAGCAAAGAAACATGCGTTGTCTTCATGTGTTGCATGTAGTTGCTTTCATGTCACTGACTTAGCGCAGGGTTTATCAAGTACAGTCACCTTCACAAGCGAGGAAACATGCGTTGTCTTTATATGTTGCATGTAGTTGCTTTCATGTCACTGACTTAGCGCTGGGTTTATCAAGTACAGTCACCGTCACAAGCGAGGAAACATGCCTTGTCTTCATATAATGCATGTAGTTGCTCTCATGTCACTGACTTAGCGCAGGGTTTATCAAGTACAGTCACCGTCACAAGCGAGGAAACATGCGTTGTCTTCATATGTTGCATGTAGTTGCTTTCATGTCACTGACTTAGCGCAGGGTTTATCAAGTACAGTCACTTTCACAAGCGAGGAAACATGCGTTGTTTCATGTGTTGCATGAAGTTGCTTTTATATCACTGACTTAGCGCTGGGTTTATCAAGTACAGTCACCGTCACAAGCGAGGAAACATGCGTTGTCTTCATATAATGCATGTAGTTGCTCTCATTTCACTGACTTAGCGCAGGGTTTATCAAGTACAGTCACCTTCACAAGCGATGAAACATGCGTTGTCTTCATATGTTGCATGTAGTTGCTCTCATGTCACTGAATTAGCGCAGGGTTTATCACGTACAGTCACCTTCACAAGCGAGGAAACATGCGTTGTCTTCATATGTTGCATGTAGTTGCTCTCATGTCACTGACTTAGCGCAGGGTTTATCAAGTACAGTCAACGTCACAAGCGAGGAAACATGCGTTGTCTTCATATGTTGCATGTAGTTGCTCTCATGTCAATGACTTAGCGCAGGGTTTATCAAGTACAGTCACCGTCACAAGCGAGGAAACATGTTTTGTCATAATATGTTGCATGTAGTTGCTCTCATGTCACTGACTTAGCGCAGAGTTTATCAAGTACAGTCACCTTCACAAGCGAGGAAACATGCGTAGTCCTAATATGTTCAAGAAGTGGCTTTCATGTCACTGACTTAGCGCAGGGTAATCAAGTACAGTCACCTTCACAAGCGAGGAAACATGCGTTGTCTTCATATGTTGCATGAAGTTGCTCTCATTTCACAGACTTAGCGCAGGGTTTATCAAGTACACTCACGTTCACAAGCGAGGAAACGTGCGTTGTCCTCATATGTTGCATGTAGTTGCTCTCATGTCACTGACTTAGCGCAGGGTTTTATCAAGTACAGTCACCTTCACAAGCGAGGAAACATGCGTTGTCCTCATATGTTTAAGAAGTGGCTTTCATGTCACTGACTTAGCGCAGGGTTTATCAAGTACAGTCACCTTCACAAGCGAAAAACATGCGTTGTCCTAATATGTTCAAAAATTGGCTTTAATGTCACTGACTTAGCGCTGGGTTTATCAAGTACAGTTACCTTCACAAGCGAGGCACAATGCGTTATCGTCATATGTTGCATGTAGTTGCTCTCATGTCACTGACTTAGCGCAGGGTTTATCAAGTACAGTCACCTTCACAAGCGAGGAAACATGCGTTGTCTTCATATGTTGCATGTAGTTGCTCTCATGTCACTGAATAAGCGCAGGGTTTATCACGTACAGTCACCTTCACAAGCGAGGAAACATGCGTTGTCTTCATATGTTGCATGTAGTTGCTCTCATGTCACTGAATTAGCGCAGGGTTTATCAAGTACAGTCAACGTCACAAGCGAGGAAACATGCGTTGTCTTCATATGTTGCATGTAGTTGCTCTCATGTCAATGACTTAGCGCAGGGTTTATCAAGTACAGTCACCGTCACAAGCGAGAAAACATGTTTTGTCATAATATGTTGCATGTAGTTGCTCTCATGTCACTGACTTAGCGCAGGGTTTATCAAGTACAGTCACCTTCACAAGCGAGGAAACATGCGTTGTCCTAATATGTTCAAGAAGTGGCTTTCAGGTCACTGACTTAGCGCAGGGTTTATCAAGTACAGTCACCTTCACAAGCGAGGAAACATGCGTTGTCTTCATATGTTGCATGAAGTTGCTCTCATTTCACAGACTTCGCGCAGGGTTTATCAAGTACACTCACGTTCACAAGCGAGGAACCATGCGTTGTCCTCATATGTTGCATGTAGTTGCTCTCATGTCACTGACTTAGCGCTGGGTTTTATCAAGTACAGTCACCTTCACAAGCGAGGAAACATGCGTTGTCTTCATATGTTGCATGTAGTTGAACTCAAGTCACTGACTTAGCGCAGGGTTTATCAAGTACAGTCACCGTCACAAGCGAGGAAACATGCGTTGTCCTAATATGTTCAAAAATTGGCTTTAATGTCACTGACTTAGCGCAGGGTTTATCAAGTACAGTTACCTTCACAAGCGAGGCACAATGCGTTATCTTCATATGTTGCATGTAGTTGCTCTCATGTCACTGACTTAGCGCAGGGTTTATCAAGTACAGTCACCTTCACAAGCGAGGAAACATGCGTTGTCTTCATATGTTGCATGTAGTTGCTCTCATGTCACTGACTTAGCGCAGGGTTTATCAAGTACAGTCACCGTCAAAAGCGAGGAAACATGCGTTGTCTTCATATGTTGCATGTAGTTGCTCTCATGTCACTGAATAAGCGCAGGGTTTATCACGTACAGTCACCTTCACAAGCGAGGAAACATGCGTTGTCTTCATATGTTGCATGTAGTTGCTCTCATGTCACTGACTTAGCGCAGGGTTTATCAAGTACAGTCAACGTCACAAGCGAGGAAACATGCGTTGTCTTCATATGTTGCATGTAGTTGCTCTCATGTCAATGACTTAGCGCAGGGTTTATCAAGTACACTCACCGTCACAAGCGAGGAAACATGTTTTGTCATAATATGTTGCATGTAGTTGCTCTCATGTCACTGACTTAGCGCAGGGTTACAAGTACAGTCACCTTCACAAGCGAGGAAACATGCGTTGTCCTAATATGTTCAAGAAGTGGCTTTCAGGTCACTGACTTAGCGCAGGGTTTATCAAGTACAGTCACCTTCACAAGCGAGGAAACATGCGTTGTCTTCATATGTTGCATGAAGTTGCTCTCATTTCACAGACTTAGTGCAGGGTTTATCAAGTACACTCACGTTCACAAGCGAGGAACCATGCGTTGACCTCATATGTAGCTTGTAGTTGCTCTCATGTCACTGACTTAGCGCTGGGTTTTATCAAGTACAGTCACCTTCACAAGCGAGGAAACATGCGTTGTCTTCATATGTTGCATGTAGTTGCTCTCATGTCACTGACTTAGCGCAGGGTTTATCAAGAACAGTCACCGTCACAAGCGAGGAAACATGCGTTGTCTTCATATGTTGCATGTAGTTGAACTCAAGTCACTGACTTAGCGCAGGGTTTATCAAGTACAGTCACCGTCACAAGCGAGGAAACATGCGTTGTCCTAATATGTTGCATGTAGTTGCTCTCATGTCACTGACTTAGCGCAGGGTTTATCAAGTACAGTCACCTTCACAAGCGAGGAAACATGCGTTGTCCTAATATGTTCAAGAAGTGGCTTTCATGTCACTGACTAAGCGCAGGGTTTATCAAGTACAGTCACCTTCACAAGCGAGGAAACATGCGTTGTCTTCATATGTTGCATGTAGTTGCTCTCATGTAACTGACTTATCGCAGGGTTTATCACGTACAGTCACCGTCACAAGCGAGGAAACATGCGTTGTCTACATATGTTGCATGTAGTTGCTCTCATGTCACTGACTTAGCGCAGGTACAGTCACAATCCCAGCGAGAAAACATGCGTTGTCCTAAAATGTTGCATGTAGTTGCTCTCATGTCACTGACTTAGCGCAAGGTTTATCAAGTAGAGTCACCGTCACAAGCGAGGAAACATACGTTGTCTTCATATGTTGCATGTAGTTGCTCTCATGTCACTGACTAAGCGCAGGGTTTATCAAGTACAGTCACCTTCAAAAACGAGGAAACATGCGTTGTCTTCATATGTTGCATGTAGTTGCTCTCATGTCACTGACTTAGCGCAGGGTTTATCAAGTACAGTCACCTTCACAAGCGAGGAAACATGCGTTGTCCTAATATGTTCAAGTAGTGGCTTTCATGTCACTGACTAAGCGCAAAGTTTATCAAGTACAGTCACCTTCACAAGCGAGGAAACATGCGTTGTCTTCATATGTTGCATGTAGTTGCTCTCATGTCACTGACTTAGCGCAGGGTTAATCAAGTACAGTCACCGTCACAAGCGAGGAAAAATGCGTTGTCTTCATATGTTGCATTTAGTTGCTCTCATGTCACTGACTTAATGCAGGGTTTATCAATTACAGTCACCGTCACAAGGGAGGAAACATGCGTTGTCTTCATATGTTGCATGTAGTTGCTCTCATGTCACTGACTTAGCGCAGGGTTTATCAAGTACAGTCACCGTCACAAGCGAGGAAACATGCGTTGTCTTCATATGTTGCATGTAGTTGCTTTCATGTCACTGACTTAGCGCAGGGTTTATCAAGTACAGTCACCTTCACAAGCTAGAAAACATGCGTTGTCTTCATATGTTGCATGTAGTTGCTTTCATGTCACTGACTTAGCGCTGGGTTTATCAAGTACAGTCACCGTCACAGGCGAGGAAACATGCGTTGTCCACATATGTTGCATGTAGTTGCTCTCATGTCACTGACTTAGCGCAGGGTTTATCAAGTACAGTCAACGTCACAAGCGAGGAAACATGCGTTGTCTTCATATGTTGCATGTAGTTGCTCTCATGTCAATGACTTAGCGCAGGGTTTATCAAGTACAGTCACCGTCACAAGCGAGGAAACATGCGTTGTCTTCATATGTTGCATGTAGTTGCTTTCATGTCACTGACTTAGCGCAGGGTTTATCAAGTACAGTCACTTTCACAAGCGAGGAAACATGCGTTGTTTCATGTGTTGCATGAAGTTGCTTTTATATCACTGACTTAGCGCTGGGTTTATCAAGTACAGTCACCGTCACAAGCGAGGAAACATGCGTTGTCTTCATATAATGCATGTAGTTGCTCTCATTTCACTGACTTAGCGCAGGGTTTATCAAGTACAGTCACCTTCACAAGCGATGAAACATGCGTTGTCTTCATATGTTGCAGGTAGTTGCTCTCATGTCACTGAATTAGCGCAGGGTTTATCACGTACAGTCTTCTTCACAAGCGAGGAAACATGCGTTGTCTTCATATGTTGCATGTAGTTGCTCTCATGTCACTGAATTAGCGCAGGGTTTATCACGTACAGTCACCTTCACAAGCGAGGAAACATGCGTTGTCTTCATATGTTGCATGTAGTTGCTCTCATGTCACTGACTTAGCGCAGGGTTTATCAAGTACAGTCAACGTCACAAGCGAGGAAACATGCGTTGTCTTCATATGTTGCATGTAGTTGCTCTCATGTCAATGACTTAGCGCAGGGTTTATCAAGTACAGTCACCGTCACAAGCGAGGAAACATGTTTTGTCATAATATGTTGCATGTAGTTGCTCTCATGTCACTGACTTAGCGCAGAGTTTATCAAGTACAGTCACCTTCACAAGCGAGGAAACATGCGTTGTCCTAATATGTTCAAGAAGTGGCTTTCATGTCACTGACTTAGCGCAGGGTAATCAAGTACAGTCACCTTCACAAGCGAGGAAACATGCGTTGTCTTCATATGTTGCATGAAGTTGCTCTCATTTCACAGACTTAGCGCAGGGTTTATCAAGTACACTCACGTTCACAAGCGAGGAAACATGCGTTGTCCTCATATGTTGCATGTAGTTGCTCTCATGTCACTGACTTAGCGCAGGGTTTTATCAAGTACAGTCACCTTCACAAGCGAGGAAACATGCGTTGTCCTCATATGTTTAAGAAGTGGCTTTCATGTCACTGACTTAGCGCAGGGTTTATCAAGTACAGTCACCTTCACAAGCGAAAAACATGCGTTGTCCTAATATGTTCAAAAATTGGCTTTAATGTCACAGACTTCGCGCAGGGTTTATCAAGTACACTCACGTTCACAAGCGAGGAACCATGCGTTGTCCTCATATGTTGCATGTAGTTGCTCTCATGTCACTGACTTAGCGCTGGGTTTTATCAAGTACAGTCACCTTCACAAGCGAGGAAACATGCGTTGTCTTCATATGTTGCATGTAGTTGAACTCAAGTCACTGACTTAGCGCAGGGTTTATCAAGTACAGTCACCGTCACAAGCGAGGAAACATGCGTTGTCCTAATATGTTCAAAAATTGGCTTTAATGTCACTGACTTAGCGCAGGGTTTATCAAGTACAGTTACCTTCACAAGCGAGGCACAATGCGTTATCTTCATATGTTGCATGTAGTTGCTCTCATGTCACTGACTTAGCGCAGGGTTTATCAAGTACAGTCACCTTCACAAGCGAGGAAACATGCGTTGTCTTCATATGTTGCATGTAGTTGCTCTCATGTCACTGACTTAGCGCAGGGTTTATCAAGTACAGTCACCGTCAAAAGCGAGGAAACATGCGTTGTCTTCATATGTTGCATGTAGTTGCTCTCATGTCACTGAATAAGCGCAGGGTTTATCACGTACAGTCACCTTCACAAGCGAGGAAACATGCGTTGTCTTCATATGTTGCATGTAGTTGCTCTCATGTCACTGACTTAGCGCAGGGTTTATCAAGTACAGTCAACGTCACAAGCGAGGAAACATGCGTTGTCTTCATATGTTGCATGTAGTTGCTCTCATGTCAATGACTTAGCGCAGGGTTTATCAAGTACAGTCACCGTCACAAGCGAGGAAACATGTTTTGTCATAATATGTTGCATGTAGTTGCTCTCATGTCACTGACTAAGCGCAGGGTATATCAAGTACAGTCACCTTCACAAGCGAGGAAACATGCGTTGTCCTAATATGTTCAAGAAGTGGCTTTCAGGTCACTGACTTAGCGCAGGGTTTATCAAGTACAGTCACCTTCACAAGCGAGGAAACATGCGTTGTCTTCATATGTTGCATGAAGTTGCTCTCATTTCACAGACTTAGTGCAGGGTTTATCAAGTACACTCACGTTCACAAGCGAGGAACCATGCGTTGTCCTCATATGTAGCTTGTAGTTGCTCTCATGTCACTGACTTAGCGCTGGGTTTTATCAAGTACAGTCACCTTCACAAGCGAGGAAACATGCGTTGTCTTCATATGTTGCATGTAGTTGCTCTCATGTCACTGACTTAGCGCAGGGTTTATCAAGTACAGTCACCGTCACAAGCGAGGAAACATGCGTTGTCTTCATATGTTGCATGTAGTTGAACTCAAGTCACTGACTTAGCGCAGGGTTTATCAAGTACAGTCACCGTCACAAGCGAGGAAACATGCGTTGTCCTAATATGTTGCATGTAGTTGCTCTCATGTCACTGACTTAGCGCAGGGTTTATCAAGTACAGTCACCTTCACAAGCGAGGAAACATGCGTTGTCCTAATATGTTCAAGAAGTGGCTTTCATGTCACTGACTTAGCGCAGGGTTTATCAAGTACAGTCACCTTCACAAGCGAGGAAACATGCGTTATCCTAGTATGTTCAAGTAGTGACTTTCATGTCACTGACTAAGCGCAGGGTTTATCAAGTACAGTCACCTTCACAAGCGAGGAAACATGCGTTGTCTTCATATGTTGCATGTAGTTGCTCTCATGTAACTGACTTATCGCAGGGTTTATCACGTACAGTCACCGTCACAAGCGAGGAAACATGCGTTGTCTACATATGTTGCATGTAGTTGCTCTCATGTCACTGACTTAGCGCAGGTACAGTCACAATCCCAGCGAGAAAACATGCGTTGTCCTAAAATGTTGCATGTAGTTGCTCTCATGTCACTGACTTAGCGCAAGGTTTATCAAGTAGAGTCACCATCACAAGCGAGGAAACATACGTTGTCTTCATATGTTGCATGTAGTTGCTCTCATGTCACTGACTAAGCGCAGGGTTTATCAAATACAGTCACCTTCACAAACGAGGAAACATGCGTTGTCTTCATATGTTGCATGTAGTTGCTCTCATGTCACTGACTTAGCGCAGGGTTTATCAAGTACAGTCACCTTCACAAGCGAGGAAACATGCGTTGTCCTAATATGTTCAAGTAGTGGCTTTCATGTCACTGACTAAGCGCAAAGTTTATCAAGTACAGTCACCTTCACAAGCGAGGAAACATGCGTTGTCTTCATATGTTGCATGTAGTTGCTCTCATGTCACTGACTTAGCGCAGGGTTAATCAAGTACAGTCACCGTCACAAGCGAGGAAAAATGCGTTGTCTTCATATGTTGCATTTAGTTGCTCTCATGTCACTGACTTAATGCAGGGTTTATCAATTACAGTCACCGTCACAAGCGAGGAAACATGCGTTGTCTTCATATGTTGCATGTAGTTGCTCTCATGTCACTGACTTAGCGCAGGGTTTATCAAGTACAGTCACCGTCACAAGCGAGGAAACATGCGTTGTCTTCATATGTTGCATGTAGTTGCTTTCATGTCACTGACTTAGCGCAGGGTTTATCAAGTACAGTCACCTTCACAAGCTAGAAAACATGCGTTGTCTTCATATGTTGCATGTAGTTGCTTTCATGTCACTGACTTAGCGCTGGGTTTATCAAGTACAGTCACCGTCACAGGCGAGGAAACATGCGTTGTCCACATATGTTGCATGTAGTTGCTCTCATGTCACTGACTTAGCGCAGGGTTTATCAAGTACAGTCAACGTCACAAGCGAGGAAACATGCGTTGTCTTCATATGTTGCATGTAGTTGCTCTCATGTCAATGACTTAGCGCAGGGTTTATCAAGTACAGTCACCGTCACAAGCGAAAAATCATGTTTTGTCCTAATATGTTGCATGTAGTTGCTCTCATGTCACTGACTTAGCGCAGGGTTTATCAAGTACAGTCACCTTCACAAGCGAGGAAACATGCGTTGTCCTAATATGTTCAAGAAGTGGCTTTCATGTCACTGACTTAGCGCAGGGTTTATCAAGTACAGTCACCTTCACCAGCGAGGAAACATGCGTTGTCTTCATATGTTGCATGAAGTTGCTCTCATTTCACAGACTTAGCGCAGGGTTTATCAAGTACAGTCACCTTCACAAGCGAGGAAACATGCGTTGTCCTCATATGTTGCATGTAGTTGCTCTCATGTCACTGACTTAGCGCAGGGTTTTATTAAGTACAGTCACCTTCACAAGCGAGGAAACATGCGTTGTCCTCATATGTTTAAGAAGTGGCTTTCATGTCACTGACTTAGCGCAGGGTTTATCAAGTACAGTCACCTTCACAAGCGAAAAACATGCGTTGTCCTAATATGTTCAAGAAGTGGCTTTCATGTCACTGACTTAGCGCAGGGTTTATCAAGTACAGTCACCTTCACAAGCGAGGCACAGTGCGTTGTCTTCATATGTTGCATGTAGTTGCTCTCATGTCACTGACTTAGCGCAGGGTTTATCAAGTACAGTAACCTTCACAAGTGAGGAAACATGCGTTGTCTTCATATGTTGCATGTAGTTGCTCTCATGTCACTGACTTAGCGCAGGGTTTATCAAGTACAGTCACCGTCAAAAGCGAGGAAACATGCGTTGTCTTCATATGTTGCATGTAGTTGCTCTCATGTTTCTGACTTAGCGCAGGGTTTAACATGTACAGTCACCTTCACAAGCGAGAGAACATGCGTTGTCTTCATTTGTGGCATGTAGTTGCTCTCATGTCACTGACTTAGCGCAGGGTTTATCAAGTACAGTCACCTTCACAAGCGAGGAAACATGCGTTGTCTTCATGTGCTGCATGAAGTTGCTCTCATGTCACTGACTTAGCGCAGGGTTTATCAAGTACAGTCACCTTCACAAGCTAGAAAACATGCGTTGTCTTTATATGTTGCATGTAGTTGCTTTTATGTCACTGACTTAGCGCTGGGTTTATCAAGTACAGTCACCGTCACAAGCGAGAAAACATGCCTTGTCTTCATATAATGCATGTAGTTGCTCTCATGTCACTGACTTAGCGCAGGGTTTATCAAGTACAGTCAGCGTCACAAGCGAGGAAACATGCGTTGTCTTCATATGTTGCATGTAGTTGCTTTCATGTCACTGACTTAGCGCAGGGTTTATCAAGTACAGTCACCGTCACAAGCGAGGAAACATGCGTTGTCTTCATATGTTGCATGTAGTTGCTTTCATGTCACTGACTTAGCGCAGGGTTTATCACGTACAGTCACCGTCACAAGTAGAAAACATGCGTTGTCTTCATATGTTGCATGTAGTTGCTCTCATGTCACTGACTTAGCGCAGGGTTTATCAAGTACAGTCACCGTCACAAGCGAGGAAACATGCGTTTTCTTCATATGTTGCATGTAGTTGCTTTCATGTCACTGACTTAGCGCAGGGTTTATCACGTACAGTCACCGTTACAAGCGAGGAAACATGCGTTGTCTTCATATGTTGCATGTAGTTGCTCTCATGTCACTGACTTAGCGCAGGGTTTATCAAGTACAGTCACCTTCACAAGCGAGGAAACATGCGTTGTCTTCATATGTTGCATGTAGTTGCTCTCATGTCACTGACTAAGCGCAGGGATTATCAAGTACAGTCACCGTCACAAGCGAGGAAACATGCGTTGTCTTCATATGTTGCATGTAGTTGCTCTCATGTCACTGACTTAGCGCAAGGTCTATCAAGTACAGTCACTTTCACAAGCGAGGAAACATGCGTTGTCTTCATATGTTGCATGTAGTGGCTCTCATGTCACTGACTTAGCGCAGGGTTTATCTAGTACAGTCACCTTCACAAGCGAGGAAACATGCGTTGTCTTCATATGTTGCATGTTGTTGCTCTCATGTTACTGACTTAATGCAGGGTTTATCAATTACAGTCACCGTCACAAGCGAAAACATGCGTTGTCTTCATATGTTTCATGTAGTTGCTTTCATGTCACTGACTTAGCGCAGGGTTTATCAAGTACAGTCACCGTCACAAGCGAGGAAACATGCGTTGTCTTCATATGTTGCATGAAGTTGCTTTCATGTCACTGACTTAGCGCAGGGTTTATCAAGTACAGTCACCTTCACAAGCTAGAAAACATGCGTTGTCTTTATATGTTGCATGTAGTTGCTTTTATGTCACTGACTTAGCGCTGGGTTTATCAAGTACAGTCACCGTCACTATCGAGAAAACATGCCTTGTCTTCATATAATGCATGTAGTTGCTCTCATGTCACTGACTTAGCGCAGGGTTTATCAAGTACAGTCACTTTCACAAGCGAGGAAACATGCGTTGTCTTCATATGTTGCATGTAGTTGCTTTCATGTCACTGACTTAGCGCAGGGTTTATCAAGTACAGTCACCGTCACAAGCGAGGAAACATGCGTTGTCTTCATATGTTGCATGTAGTTGCTTTCATGTCACTGACTTAGCGCAGGGTTTATCAAGTACAGTCACCTTCACAAGCTAGAAAACATGCGTTGTCTTTATATGTTGCATGTAGTTGCTTTCATGTCACTGACTTAGCGCTGGGTTTATTAAATACAGTCACCGTCACAAGCGAGGAAACATGCCTTGTATTCATATAATGCATGTAGTTGCTCTCATGTCACTGACTAAGCGCAAGGTTTATCAAGTACAGTCACCGTCACAAACTAGGAAACATGCGTTGTCTTCATATGTTGCATGTAGTTGCTTTCATGTCACTGACTTCGCGCAGGGTTTATCAAGTACAGTCACTTTCACAAGCAAAGAAACATGCGTTGTCTTCATGTGTTGCATGTAGTTGCTTTCATGTCACTGACTTAGCGCAGGGTTTATCAAGTACAGTCACCTTCACAAGCGAGGAAACATGCGTTGTCTTTATATGTTGCATGTAGTTGCTTTCATGTCACTGACTTAGCGGTGGGTTTATCAAGTACAGTCACCGTCACAAGCGAGGAAACATGCCTTGTCTTCATAAAATGCATGTAGTTGCTCTCATGTCACTGACTTAGCGCAGGGTTTATCAAGTACAGTCACCGTCACAAGCGAGGAAACATGCGTTGTCTTCATATGTTGCATGTAGTTGCTTTCATGTCACTGACTTAGCGCAGGGTTTATCAAGTACAGTCACTTTCACAAGCGAGGAAACATGCGTTGTCTTCATGTGTTGCATGAAGTTGCTTTTATATCACTGACTTAGCGCTGGGTTTATCAAGTACAGTCACCGTCACAAGCGAGGAATCATGCGTTGTCTTCATATAATGCATGTAGTTGCTCTCATTTCACTGACTTAGCGCAGGGTTTATCAAGTACAGTCACCTTCACAAGCGATGAAACATGCGATGTCTTCATATGTTGCATGTAGTTGCTCTCATGTCACTGAATTAGCGCAGGGTTTATCACGTACAGTCACCTTCACAAACGAGGAAACATGCGTTGTCTTCATATGTTGCATGTAGTTGCTCTCATGTCACTCACTAAGCGCAGGGTTTATCAAGTACAGTCAACGTCACAAGCGAGGAAACATGCGTTGTCTTCATATGTTGCATGTAGTTGCTCTCATGTCAATGACTTAGCACAGGGTTTATCAAGTACAGTCACCGTCACAAGCGAGGAAACATGTTTTGTCATAATATGTTGCATGTAGTTGCTCTCATGTCACTGACTTAGCGCAGAGTTTATCAAGTACAGTTACCTTCACAAGCGAGGAAACATGCGTTGTCCTAATATGTTCAAGAAGTGGCTTTCATGTCACTGACTTAGCGCAGGGTAATCAAGTACAGTCACCTTCACAAGCGAGGAAACATGCGTTGTCGTCATATGTTGCATGAAGTTGCTCTCATTTCACAAAATTAGCGCAGGGTTTATCAAGTACACTCACGTTCACAAGCGAAGAAACATGCGTTGTCCTCATATGTTGCATGTAGTTGCTCTCATGTCACTGACTTAGCGCAGGGTTTTATCAAGTACAGTCACCTTCACAAGCGAGGAAAC
This sequence comes from Isoperla grammatica, assembly GCA_945910005.1. Taxonomy (NCBI): domain Eukaryota; kingdom Metazoa; phylum Arthropoda; class Insecta; order Plecoptera; family Perlodidae; genus Isoperla; species Isoperla grammatica. The sequence goes on along the minus strand of OX246749.1, from coordinate 21,957,169 downwards.
ATGCGTTGTCCTCATATGTTTAAGAAGTGGCTTTCATGTCACTGACTTAGCGCAGGGTTTATCAAGTACAGTCACCTTCACAAGCGAAAAACATGCGTTGTCGTAATATGTTCAAAAATTGGCTTTTATGTCACTGACTTAGCGCAGGGTTTATCAAGTACAGTAACCTTCACAAGCGAGGCACAATGCTTTGTCTTCATATGTTGCATGTAGTTGCTCTCATGTCACTGACTTAGCGCAGGGTTTATCAAGTACAGTCACCTTCACAAGCGATGAAACATGCGTTGTCGTAATATGTTCAAAAATTGGCTTTTATGTCACTGACTTAGCGCAGGGTTTATCAAGTACAGTAACCTTCACAAGCGAGGCACAATGCGTTGTCTTCATATGTTGCATGTAGTTGCTCTCATGTCACTGACTTAGCGCAGGGTTTATCAAGTACAGTCACCGTCAAAAGCGAGGAAACATGCGTTGTCTTCATATGTTGCATGTAGTTGCTCTCATGTCACTGAATTAGCGCAGGGTTTATCACGTACAGTCACCTTCACAAGCGAGGAAACATGCGTTGTCTTCATATGTTGCATGTAGTTGCTCTCATGTCACTGACTTAGCGCAGGGTTTATCAAGTACAGTCAACGTCACAAGCGAGGAAACATGCGTTGTCTTCATATGTTGCATGTAGTTGCTCTCATGTCAATGACTTAGCGCAGGGTTTATCAAGTACAGTCACCGTCACAAGCGAGGAAACATGTTTTGTCATAATATGTTGCATGTAGTTGCTCTCATGTCACTGACTTAGCGCAGGGTTTATCAAGTACAGTCACCGTCACAAGCGAGGAAACATGCGTTGTCTTCATATGTTGCATGTAGTTTCTCTCATGTCACTGACTTAGCGCAGGGTTAATCAAGTACAGTCACCGTCACAAGCGAGGAAAAATGCGTTGTCTTCATATGTTGCATTTAGTTGCTCTCATGTCACTGACTTAATGCAGGGTTTATCAATTACAGTCACCGTCACAAGCGAGGAAACATGCGTTGTCTTCATATGTTGCATGTAGTTGCTCTCATGTCACTGACTTAGCGCAGGGTTTATCAAGTACAGTCACCGTCACAAGCGAGGAAACATGCGTTGTCTTCATATGTTGCATGTAGTTGCTCTCATGTCACTGACTTAGCGCAAGGTCTATCAAGTACAGTCACTTTCACAAGCGAGGAAACATGCGTTGTCTTCATTTGTTGCATGTAGTTGCTCTCATGTTACTGACTTAATGCAGGGTTTATCAATTACAGTCACCGTCACAAGCGAGGAAACATGCGTTGTCTTCATATGTTTCATGTAGTTGCTCTCATGTCACTGACTTAGCGCAGGGTTTATCAAGTACAGTCACCGTCACAAGCGAGGAAACATGCGTTGTCTTCATATGTTGCATGTAGTTGCTTTCATGTCACTGACTTAGCGCAGGGTTTATCAAGTACAGTCACCTTCACAAGCTAGAAAACATGCGTTGTCTTTATATGTTGCATGTAGTTGCTTTTATGTCACTGACTTAGCGCTGGGTTTATCAAGTACAGTCACCGTCACAAGCGAGAAAACATGCCTTGTCTTTATATAATGCATGTAGTTGCTCTCATGTCACTGACTTAGCGCAGGGTTTATCAGGTACAGTCACCGTCACAAGCGAGGAAACATGCGTTGTCTTCATATGTTGCATGTAGTTGTTTTCATGTCACTGACTTAGCGCAGGGTTTATCAAGTACAGTCACCGTCACAAGCGAGGAAACATGCGTTGTCTTCATATGTTGCATGTAGTTGCTTTCATGTCACTGACTTAGCGCAGGGTTTATCAAGTACAGTCACCTTCACAAGCTAGAAAACATGCGTTGTCTTTATATGTTGCATGTAGTTGCTTTCATGTCACTGACTTAGCGCTGGGTTTATTAAACACAGTCACCGTCACAAGCGAGGAAACATGCCTTGTATTCATATAATGCATGTAGTTGCTCTCATGTCACTGACGTAGCGCAAGGTTTATCAAGTACAGTCACCGTCACAAGCGAGGAAACATGCGTTGTCTTCATATGTTGCATGTAGTTGCTTTCATGTCACTGACTTCGCGCAGGGTTTATCAAGTACAGTCACTTTCACAAGCAAAGAAACATGCGTTGTCTTCATGTGTTGCATGTAGTTGCTTTCATGTCACTGACTTAGCGCAGGGTTTATCAAGTACAGTCACCTTCACAAGCGAGGAAACATGCGTTGTCTTTATATGTTGCATGTAGTTGCTTTCATGTCACTGACTTAGCGCTGGGTTTATCAAGTACAGTCACCGTCACAAGCGAGGAAACATGCCTTGTCTTCATATAATGCATGTAGTTGCTCTCATGTCACTGACTTAGCGCTGGGTTTATCAAGTACAGTCACCGTCACAAGCGAGGAAACATGCGTTGTCTTCATATGTTGCATGTAGTTGCTTTCATGTCACTGACTTAGCGCAGGGTTTATCAAGTACAGTCACTTTCACAAGCGAGGAAACATGCGTTGTCTTCATGTGTTGCATGAAGTTGCTTTTATATCACTGACTTAGCGCTGGGTTTATCAAGTACAGTCACCGTCACAAGCGAGGAAACATGCGTTGTCTTCATATAATGCATGTAGTTGCTCTCATTTCACTGACTTAGCGCAGGGTTTATCAAGTACAGTCACCTTCACAAGCGATGAAACATGCGTTGTCTTCATATGTTGCATGTAGTTGCTCTCATGTCACTGAATTAGCGCAGGGTTTATCACGTACAGTCACCTTCACAAGCGAGGAAACATGCGTTGTCTTCATATGTTGCATGTAGTTGCTCTCATGTCACTGACTTAGCGCAGGGTTTATCAAGTACAGTCAACGTCACAAGCGAGGAAACATGCGTTGTCTTCATATGTTGCATGTAGTTGCTCTCATGTCAATGACTTAGCGCAGGGTTTATCAAGTACAGTCACCGTCACAAGCGAGGAAACATGTTTTGTCATAATATGTTGCATGTAGTTGCTCTCATGTCACTGACTTAGCGCAGAGTTTATCAAGTACAGTCACCTTCACAAGCGAGGAAACATGCGTTGTCCTAATATGTTCAAAAATTGGCTTTAATGTCACTGACTTAGCGCAGGGTTTATCAAGAACAGTTACCTTCACAAGCGAGGCACAATGCGTTATCTTCATATGTTGCATGTAGTTGCTCTCATGTCACTGACTTAGCGCAGGGTTTATCAAGTACAGTCACCTTCACAAGCGAGGAAACATGCGTTGTCTTCATATGTTGCATGTAGTTGCTCTCATGTCACTGAATAAGCGCAGGGTTTATCACGTACAGTCACCTTCACAAGCGAGGAAACATGCGTTGTCTTCATATGTTGCATGTAGTTGCTCTCATGTCACTGACTTAGCGCAGGGTTTATCAAGTACAGTCAACGTCACAAGCGAGGAAACATGCGTTGTCTTCATATGTTGCATGTAGTTGCTCTCATGTCAATGACTTAGCGCAGGGTTTATCAAGTACAGTCACCGTCACAAGCGAGGAAACATGTTTTGTCATAATATGTTGCATGTAGTTGCTCTCATGTCACTGACTTAGCGCAGGGTTTATCAAGTACAGTCACCTTCACAAGCGAGGAAACATGCGTTGTCCTAATATGTTCAAGAAGTGGCTTTCAGGTCACTGACTTAGCGCAGGGTTTATCAAGTACAGTCACCTTCACAAGCGAGGAAACATGCGTTGTCTTCATATGTTGCATGAAGTTGCTCTCATTTCACAGACTTCGCGCAGGGTTTATCAAGTACACTCACGTTCACAAGAGAGGAACCATGCGTTGTCCTCATATGTTGCATGTAGTTGCTCTCATGTCACTGACTTAGCGCTGGGTTTTATCAAGTACAGTCACCTTCACAAGCGAGGAAACATGCGTTGTCTTCATATGTTGCATGTAGTTGAACTCAAGTCACTGACTTAGCGCAGGGTTTATCAAGTACAGTCACCGTCACAAGCGAGGAAACATGCGTTGTCCTAATATGTTCAAAAATTGGCTTTATTGTCACTGACTTAGCGCAGGGTTTATCAAGTACAGTTACCTTCACAAGCGAGGCACAATGCGTTATCTTCATATGTTGCATGTAGTTGCTCTCATGTCACTGACTTAGCGCAGGGTTTATCAAGTACAGTCACCTTCACAAGCGAGGAAACATGCGTTGTCTTCATATGTTGCATGTTGTTGCTCTCATGTCACTGACTTAGCGCAGGGTTTATCAAGTACAGTCACCGTCAAAAGCGAGGAAACATGCGTTGTCTTCATATGTTGCATGTAGTTGCTCTCATGTCACTGAATAAGCGCAGGGTTTATCACGTACAGTCACCTTCACAAGCGAGGAAACATGCGTTGTCTTCATATGTTGCATGTAGTTGCTCTCATGTCACTGACTTAGCGCAGGGTTTATCAAGTACAGTCAACGTCACAAGCGAGAAAACATGCGTTGTCTTCATATGTTGCATGTAGTTGCTCTCATGTCAATGTCTTAGCGCAGGGTTTATCAAGTACAGTCACCGTCACAAGCGAGGAAACATGTTTTGTCATAATATGTTGCATGTAGTTGCTCTCATGTCACTGACTTAGCGCAGGGTTTATCAAGTACAGTCACCTTCACAAGCGAGGAAACATGCGTTGTCCTAATATGTTCAAGAAGTGGCTTTCAGGTCACTGACTTAGCGCAGGGTTTATCAAGTACAGTCACCTTCACAAGCGAGGAAACATGCGTTGTCTTCATATGTTGCATGAAGTTGCTCTCATTTCACAGACTTAGTGCAGGGTTTATCAAGTACACTCACGTTCACAAGCGAGGAACCATGCGTTGTCCTCATATGTTGCATGTAGTTGCTCTCATGTCACTGACTTAGCGCTGGGTTTTATCAAGTACAGTCACCTTCACAAGCGAGGAAACATGCGTTGTCTTCATATGTTGCATGTAGTTGCTCTCATGTCACTGACTTAGCGCAGGGTTTATCAAGTACAGTCACCGTCACAAGCGAGGAAACATGCGTTGTCTTCATATGTTGCATGTAGTTGAACTCAAGTCACTGACTTAGCGCAGGGTTTATCAAGTACAGTCACCGTCACAAGCGAGGAAACATGCGTTGTCCTAATATGTTGCATGTAGTTGCTCTCATGTCACTGACTTAGCGCAGGGTTTATCAAGTACAGTCACCTTCACAAGCGAGGAAACATGCGTTGTCCTAATATGTTCAAGAAGTGGCTTTCATGTCACTGACTTAGCGCAGGGTTTATCAAGTACAGTCACCTTCACAAGCGAGGAAACATGCGTTATCCTAGTATGTTCAAGTAGTGACTTTCATGTCACTGACTAAGCGCAGGGTTTATCAAGTACAGTCACCTTCACAAGCGAGGAAACATGCGTTGTCTTCATATGTTGCATGTAGTTGCTCTCATGTAACTGACTTATCGCAGGGTTTATCACGTACAGTCACCATCACAAGCGAGGAAACATGCGTTGTCTACATATGTTGCATGTAGTTGCTCTCATGTCACTGACTTAGCGCAGGTACAGTCACAATCCCAGCGAGAAAACATGCGTTGTCCTAAAATGTTGCATGTAGTTGCTCTCATGTCACTGACTTAGCGCAAGGTTTATCAAGTAGAGTCACCGTCACAAGCGAGGAAACATACGTTGTCTTCATATGTTGCATGTAGTTGCTCTCATGTCACTGACTAAGCGCAGGGTTTATCAAGTACAGTCACCTTCACAAACGAGGAAACATGCGTTGTCTTCATATGTTGCATGTAGTTGCTCTCATGTCACTGACTTAGCGCAGGGTTTATCAAGTACAGTCACCTTCACAAGCGAGGAAACATGCGTTGTCCTAATATGTTCAAGTAGTGGCTTTCATGTCACTGACTAAGCGCAAAGTTTATCAAGTACAGTCACCTTCACAAGCGAGGAAACATGCGTTGTCTTCATATGTTGCATGTAGTTGCTCTCATGTCACTGACTTATCGCAGGGTTAATCAAGTACAGTCACCGTCACAAGCGAGGAAAAATGCGTTGTCTTCATATGTTGCATTTAGTTGCTCTCATGTCACTGACTTAATGCAGGGTTTATCAATTACAGTCACCGTCACAAGCGAGGAAACATGCGTTGTCTTCATATGTTGCATGTAGTTGCTCTCATGTCACTGACTTAGCGCAGGGTTTATCAAGTACAGTCACCGTCACAAGCGAGGAAACATGCGTTGTCTTCATATGTTGCATGTAGTTGCTTTCATGTCACTGACTTAGCGCAGGGTTTATCAAGTACAGTCACCTTCACAAGCTAGAAAACATGCGTTGTCTTCATATGTTGCATGTAGTTGCTTTCATGTCACTGACTTAGCGCTGGGTTTATCAAGTACAGTCACCGTCACAGGCGAGGAAACATGCGTTGTCCACATATGTTGCATGTAGTTGCTCTCATGTCACTGACTTAGCGCAGGGTTTATCAAGTACAGTCAACGTCACAAGCGAGAAAACATGCGTTGTCTTCATATGTTGCATGTAGTTGCTCTCATGTCAATGACTTAGCGCAGGGTTTATCAAGTACAGTCACCGTCACAAGCGAAAAATCATGTTTTGTCTTTATATGTTGCATGTAGTTGCTCTCATGTCACTGACTTAGCGCAAGGTTTATCAAGTAGAGTCACCGTCACAAGCGAGGAAACATACGTTGTCTTCATATGTTGCATGTAGTTGCTCTCATGTCACTGACTAAGCGCAGGGTTTATCAAGTACAGTCACCTTCACAAACGAGGAAACATGCGTTGTCTTCATATGTTGCATGTAGTTGCTCTCATGTCACTGACTTAGCGCAGGGTTTATCAAGTACAGTCACCTTCACAAGCGAGGAAACATGCGTTGTCCTAATATGTTCAAGTAGTGGCTTTCATGTCACTGACTAAGCGCAAAGTTTATCAAGTACAGTCACCTTCACAAGCGAGGAAACATGCGTTGTCTTCATATGTTGCATGTAGTTGCTCTCATGTCACTGACTTATCGCAGGGTTAATCAAGTACAGTCACCGTCACAAGCGAGGAAAAATGCGTTGTCTTCATATGTTGCATTTAGTTGCTCTCATGTCACTGACTTAATGCAGGGTTTATCAATTACAGTCACCGTCACAAGCGAGGAAACATGCGTTGTCTTCATATGTTGCATGTAGTTGCTCTCATGTCACTGACTTAGCGCAGGGTTTATCAAGTACAGTCACCGTCACAAGCGAGGAAACATGCGTTGTCTTCATATGTTGCATGTAGTTGCTTTCATGTCACTGACTTAGCGCAGGGTTTATCAAGTACAGTCACCTTGACAAGCTAGAAAACATGCGTTGTCTTCATATGTTGCATGTAGTTGCTTTCATGTCACTGACTTAGCGCTGGGTTTATCAAGTACAGTCACCGTCACAGGCGAGGAAACATGCGTTGTCCACATATGTTGCATGTAGTTGCTCTCATGTCACTGACTTAGCGCAGGGTTTATCAAGTACAGTCAACGTCACAAGCGAGAAAACATGCGTTGTCTTCATATGTTGCATGTAGTTGCTCTCATGTCAATGACTTAGCGCAGGGTTTATCAAGTACAGTCACCGTCACAAGCGAAAAATCATGTTTTGTCCTAATATGTTGCATGTAGTTGCTCTCATGTCACTGACTTAGCGCAGGGTTTATCAAGTACAGTCACCTTCACAAGCGAGGAAACATGCGTTGTCCTAATATGTTCAAGAAGTGGCTTTCATGTCACTGACTTAGCGCAGGGTTTATCAAGTACAGTCACCTTCACCAGCGAAGAAACATGCGTTGTCTTCATATGTTGCATGAAGTTGCTCTCATTTCACAGACCTAGCGCAAGGTTTATCAAGTACAGTCACCTTCACAAGCGAGGAAACATGCGTTGTCCTCATATGTTGCATGTAGTTGCTCTCATGTCACTGACTTAGCGCAGGGTTTTATCAAGTACAGTCACCTTCACAAGCGAGGAAACATGCGTTGTCCTCATATGTTTAAGAAGTGGCTTTCATGTCACTGACTTAGCGAAGGGTTTATCAAGTACAGTCACCTTCACAAGCGAAAAACATGCGTTGTCCTAATATGTTCAAGAAGTGGCTTTCATGTCACTGACTTAGCGCAGGGTTTATCAAGTACAGTTACCTTCACAAGCGAGGCACAATGCGTTGTCTTCATATGTTGCATGTAGTTGCTCTCATGTCACTGACTTAGCGCAGGGTTTATCAAGTACAGTCACCTTCACAAGTGAGGAAACATGCGTTGTCTTCATATGTTGCAAGTAGTTGCTCTCATGTCACTGACTTAGCGCAGGGTTTATCAAGTACAGTCACCGTCAAAAGCGAGGAAACATGCGTTGTCTTCATATGTTGCATGTAGTTGCTCTCATGTTTCTGACTTAGCGCAGGGTTTAACAAGTACAGTCACCTTCACAAGCGAGAAAACATGCGTTGTCTTCATTTGTGGCATGTAGTTGCTCTCATGTCACTGACTTAGCGCAGGGTTTATCAAGTACAGTCACCTTCACAAGCGAGAAAACATGCGTTGTCTTCATGTGCTGCATGAAGTTGCTCTCATGTCACTGACTTAGCGCAGGGTTTATCAAGTACAGTCACCTTCACAAGCTAGAAAACATGCGTTGTCTTTATATGTTGCATGTAGTTGCTTTTATGTCACTGACTTAGCGCTGGGTTTATCAAGTACAGTCACCGTCACAAGCGAGAAAACATGCCTTGTCTTCATATAATGCATGTAGTTGCTCTCATGTCACTGACTTAGCGCAGGGTTTATCAAGTACAGTCAGCGTCACAAGCGAGGAAACATGCGTTGTCTTCATATGTTGCATGTAGTTGCTTTCATGTCACTGACTTAGCGCAGAGTTTATCAAGTACAGTCACCGTCACAAGCGAGGAAACATGCGTTGTCTTCATATGTTGCATGTAGTTGCTTTCATTTCACTGACTTAGCGCAGGGTTTATCAAGTACAGTCACCTTCACAAGCTAGAAAACATGCGTTGTCTTTATATGTTGCATGTAGTTGCTTTCATGTCACTGACTTAGCGCTGGGTGTTATCAAGTACAGTCACCTTCACAAGCGAGGAAACATGCGTTGTCTTCATATGTTGCATGTAGTTGCTCTCATGTCACTGACTTAGCGCAGGGTTTATTAAGTACAGTCACCGTCACAAGCGAGGAAACATGCGTTGTCATCATATGTTGCATGTAGTTGAACTCAAGTCACTGACTTAGCGCAGGGTTTATCAAGTACAGTCACCGTCACAAGCGAGGAAACATGCGTTGTCCTAATATGTTGCATGTAGTTGCTCTCATGTCACTGACTTAGCGCAGGGTTTATCAAGTACAGTCACCTTCACAAGCGAGGAAACATGCGTTGTCCTAATATGTTCAAGTAGTGACTTTCTTGTCACTGACTAAGCGCAGGGTTTATCAAGTACAGTCACCTTCACAAGCGAGGAAACATGCGTTGTCTTCATATGTTGCATGTAGTTGCTCTCATGTCACTGACTTATCGCAGGGTTTATCACGTACAGTCACCGTCACAAGCGAGGAAACATGCGTTGTCTTCATATGTTGCATGTAGTTGCTCTCATGTCACTGACTTAGCTCAGGTACAGTCACAATCCCAGCGAGAAAACATGCGTTGTCCTAATATGTTGCATGTAGTTGCTCTCATGTCACTGACTTAGCGCAAGGTTTATCAAGTACAGTCACCTTAACAAACGAGGAAACATGCGTTGTCTTCATATGTTGCATGTAGTTGCTCTCATGTCACTGACTTAGCGCAGGGTTTATCAAGTACAGTCACCTTCACAAGCGAGGAAACATGCGTTGTCCTAATATGTTAAAGTAGTGGCTTTCATGTCACTGACTAAGCGCAGGGTTTATCAAGTACAGTCACCTTCACAAGCGAGGAAACATGCGTTGTCTTCATATGTTGCATGTAGTTGCTCTCATGTCACTGACTTAGCGCAGGGTTAATCAAGTACAGTCACCGTCACAAGCGAGGAAAAATGCGTTGTCTTCATATGTTGCATTTAGTTGCTCTCATGTCACTGACTTAATGCAGGGTTTATCAATTACAGTCACCGTCACAAGCGAGGAAACATGCGTTGTCTTCATATGTTGCATGTAGTTGCTCTCATGTCACTGACTTAGCGCAGGGTTTATCAAGTACAGTCACCGTCACAAGCGAGGAAACATGCGTTGTCTTCATATGTTGCATGTAGTTGCTCTCATGTCACTGACTTAGCGCAAGGTCTATTAAGTACAGTCACTTTCACAAGCGAGGAAACATGCGTTGTCTTCATATGTTGCATGTAGTTGCTCTCATGTCACTGACTTAGCGCAGGGTTTATCTAGTACAGTCACCTTCACAAGCGAGAAAACATGCGTTGTCTTCATATGTTGCATGTAGTTGCTCTCATGTTACTGACTTAATGCAGGGTTTATCAATTACAGTCACCGTCACAAGCGAGAAAACATGCGTTGTCTTCATATGTTTCATGTAGTTGCTCTCATGTCACTGACTTAGCGCAGGGTTTATCAAGTACAGTCACCGTCACAAGCGAGGAAACATGCGTTGTCTTCATATGTTGCATGTAGTTGCTTTCATGTCACTGACTTAGCGCAGGGTTTATCAAGTACAGTCACCTTCACAAGCTAGATAACATGCGTTGTCTTTATATGTTGCATGTAGTTGCTTTTATGTCACTGACTTAGCGCTAGGTTTATCAAGTACAGTCACCGTCACAAGCGAGAAAACATGCCTTGTCTTCATATAATGCATGTAGTTGCTCTCATGTCACTGACTTAGCGCAGGGTTTATCAAGTACAGTCACCGCCACAAGCGAGGAAACATGCGTTGTCTTCATATGTTGCATGTAGTTGCTTTCATGTCACTGACTTAGCGCAGGGTTTATCAAGTACAGTCACCGTCACAAGCGAGGAAACATGCGTTGTCTTCATATGTTGCATGTAGTTGCTTTCATGTCACTGACTTAGCGCAGGGTTTATCAAGTACAGTCACCTTCACAAGCTAGAAAACATGCGTTGTTTTTATATGTTGCATGTAGTTGCTTTCATGTCACTGACTTAGCGCAGGGTTTATCACGTACAGTCACCGTCACAAGCGAGGAAACATGCGTTGTCTTCATATGTTGCATGTTGTTGCTCTCATGTTACTGACTTAATGCAGGGTTTATCAATTACAGTCACCGTCACAAGCGAAAACATGCGTTGTCTTCATATGTTTCATGTAGTTGCTTTCATGTCACTGACTTAGCGCAGGGTTTATCAAGTACAGTCACCGTCACAAGCGAGGAAACATGCGTTGTCTTCATATGTTGCATGTAGTTGCTTTCATGTCACTGCCTTAGCGCAGGGTTTATCAAGTACAGTCACCTTCACAAGCTAGAAAACATGCGTTGTCTTTATATGTTGCATGTAGTTGCTTTTATGTCACTGACTTAGCGCTGGGTTTATCAAGTACAGTCACCGTCACTATCGAGAAAACATGCCTTGTCTTCATATAATGCATGTAGTTGCTCTCATGTCACTGACTTAGCGCAGGGTTTATCAAGTACAGTAACTTTCACAAGCGAGGAAACATGCGTTGTCTTCATATGTTGCATGTAGTTGCTTTCATGTCACTGACTTAGCGCAGGGTTTATCAAGTACAGTCACCGTCACAAGCGAGGAAACATGCGTTGTCTTCATATGTTGCATGTAGTTGCTTTCATGTCACTGACTTAGCGCAGGGTTTATCAAGTACAGTCACCTTCACAAGCTAGAAAACATGCGTTGTCTTTATATGTTGCATGTAGTTGCTTTCATGTCATTGACTTAGCGCTGGGTTTATTAAATACAGTCACCGTCACAAGCGAGGAAACATGCCTTGTATTCATATAATGCATGTAGTTGCTCTCATGTCACTGACTAAGCGCAAGGTTTATCAAGTACAGTCACCGTCACAAGCTAGGAAACATGCGTTGTCTTCATATGTTGCATGTAGTTGCTTTCATGTCACTGACTTCGCGCAGGGTTTATCAAGTACAGTCACTTTCACAAGCAAAGAAACATGCGTTGTCTTCATGTGTTGCATGTAGTTGCTTTCATGTCACTGACTTAGCGCAGGGTTTATCAAGTACAGTCACCTTCACAAGCGAGGAAACATGCGTTGTCTTTATATGTTGCATGTAGTTGCTTTCATGTCACTGACTTAGCGGTGGGTTTATCAAGTACAGTCACCGTCACAAGCGAGGAAACATGCCTTGTCTTCATAAAATGCATGTAGTTGCTCTCATGTCACTGACTTAGCGCAGGGTTTATCAAGTACAGTCACCGTCACAAGCGAGGAAACATGCGTTGTCCTAATATGTTCAAAAATTGGCTTTATTGTCACTGACTTAGCGCAGGGTTTATCAAGTACAGTTACCTTCACAAGCGAGGCACAATGCGTTATCTTCATATGTTGCATGTAGTTGCTCTCATGTCACTGACTTAGCGCAGGGTTTATCAAGTACAGTCACCTTCACAAGCGAGGAAACATGCGTTGTCTTCATATGTTGCATGTTGTTGCTCTCATGTCACTGACTTAGCGCAGGGTTTATCAAGTACAGTCACCGTCAAAAGCGAGGAAACATGCGTTGTCTTCATATGTTGCATGTAGTTGCTCTCATGTCACTGAATAAGCGCAGGGTTTATCACGTACAGTCACCTTCACAAGCGAGGAAACATGCGTTGTCTTCATATGTTGCATGTAGTTGCTCTCATGTCACTGACTTAGCGCAGGGTTTATCAAGTACAGTCAACGTCACAAGCGAGAAAACATGCGTTGTCTTCATATGTTGCATGTAGTTGCTCTCATGTCAATGTCTTAGCGCAGGGTTTATCAAGTACAGTCACCGTCACAAGCGAGGAAACATGTTTTGTCATAATATGTTGCATGTAGTTGCTCTCATGTCACTGACTTAGCGCAGGGTTTATCAAGTACAGTCACCTTCACAAGCGAGGAAACATGCGTTGTCCTAATATGTTCAAGAAGTGGCTTTCAGGTCACTGACTTAGCGCAGGGTTTATCAAGTACAGTCACCTTCACAAGCGAGGAAACATGCGTTGTCTTCATATGTTGCATGAAGTTGCTCTCATTTCACAGACTTAGTGCAGGGTTTATCAAGTACACTCACGTTCACAAGCGAGGAACCATGCGTTGTCCTCATATGTTGCATGTAGTTGCTCTCATGTCACTGACTTAGCGCTGGGTTTTATCAAGTACAGTCACCTTCACAAGCGAGGAAACATGCGTTGTCTTCATATGTTGCATGTAGTTGCTCTCATGTCACTGACTTAGCGCAGGGTTTATCAAGTACAGTCACCGTCACAAGCGAGGAAACATGCGTTGTCTTCATATGTTGCATGTAGTTGAACTCAAGTCACTGACTTAGCGCAGGGTTTATCAAGTACAGTCACCGTCACAAGCGAGGAAACATGCGTTGTCCTAATATGTTGCATGTAGTTGCTCTCATGTCACTGACTTAGCGCAGGGTTTATCAAGTACAGTCACCTTCACAAGCGAGGAAACATGCGTTGTCCTAATATGTTCAAGAAGTGGCTTTCATGTCACTGACTTAGCGCAGGGTTTATCAAGTACAGTCACCTTCACAAGCGAGGAAACATGCGTTATCCTAGTATGTTCAAGTAGTGACTTTCATGTCACTGACTAAGCGCAGGGTTTATCAAGTACAGTCACCTTCACAAGCGAGGAAACATGCGTTGTCTTCATATGTTGCATGTAGTTGCTCTCATGTAACTGACTTATCGCAGGGTTTATCACGTACAGTCACCATCACAAGCGAGGAAACATGCGTTGTCTACATATGTTGCATGTAGTTGCTCTCATGTCACTGACTTAGCGCAGGTACAGTCACAATCCCAGCGAGAAAACATGCGTTGTCCTAAAATGTTGCATGTAGTTGCTCTCATGTCACTGACTTAGCGCAAGGTTTATCAAGTAGAGTCACCGTCACAAGCGAGGAAACATACGTTGTCTTCATATGTTGCATGTAGTTGCTCTCATGTCACTGACTAAGCGCAGGGTTTATCAAGTACAGTCACCTTCACAAACGAGGAAACATGCGTTGTCTTCATATGTTGCATGTAGTTGCTCTCATGTCACTGACTTAGCGCAGGGTTTATCAAGTACAGTCACCTTCACAAGCGAGGAAACATGCGTTGTCCTAATATGTTCAAGTAGTGGCTTTCATGTCACTGACTAAGCGCAAAGTTTATCAAGTACAGTCACCTTCACAAGCGAGGAAACATGCGTTGTCTTCATATGTTGCATGTAGTTGCTCTCATGTCACTGACTTATCGCAGGGTTAATCAAGTACAGTCACCGTCACAAGCGAGGAAAAATGCGTTGTCTTCATATGTTGCATTTAGTTGCTCTCATGTCACTGACTTAATGCAGGGTTTATCAATTACAGTCACCGTCACAAGCGAGGAAACATGCGTTGTCTTCATATGTTGCATGTAGTTGCTCTCAAGTCACTGACTTAGCGCAGGGTTTATCAAGTACAGTCACCGTCACAAGCGAGGAAACATGCGTTGTCTTCATATGTTGCATGTAGTTGCTTTCATGTCACTGACTTAGCGCAGGGTTTATCAAGTACAGTCACCTTCACAAGCTAGAAAACATGCGTTGTCTTCATATGTTGCATGTAGTTGCTTTCATGTCACTGACTTAGCGCTGGGTTTATCAAGTACAGTCACCGTCACAGGCGAGGAAACATGCGTTGTCCACATATGTTGCATGTAGTTGCTCTCATGTCACTGACTTAGCGCAGGGTTTATCAAGTACAGTCAACGTCACAAGCGAGAAAACATGCGTTGTCTTCATATGTTGCATGTAGTTGCTCTCATGTCAATGACTTAGCGCAGGGTTTATCAAGTACAGTCACCGTCACAAGCGAAAAATCATGTTTTGTCTTTATATGTTGCATGTAGTTGCTCTCATGTCACTGACTTAGCGCAAGGTTTATCAAGTAGAGTCACCGTCACAAGCGAGGAAACATACGTTGTCTTCATATGTTGCATGTAGTTGCTCTCATGTCACTGACTAAGCGCAGGGTTTATCAAGTACAGTCACCTTCACAAACGAGGAAACATGCGTTGTCTTCATATGTTGCATGTAGTTGCTCTCATGTCACTGACTTAGCGCAGGGTTTATCAAGTACAGTCACCTTCACAAGCGAGGAAACATGCGTTGTCCTAATATGTTCAAGTAGTGGCTTTCATGTCACTGACTAAGCGCAAAGTTTATCAAGTACAGTCACCTTCACAAGCGAGGAAACATGCGTTGTCTTCATATGTTGCATGTAGTTGCTCTCATGTCACTGACTTATCGCAGGGTTAATCAAGTACAGTCACCGTCACAAGCGAGGAAAAATGCGTTGTCTTCATATGTTGCATTTAGTTGCTCTCATGTCACTGACTTAATGCAGGGTTTATCAATTACAGTCACCGTCACAAGCGAGGAAACATGCGTTGTCTTCATATGTTGCATGTAGTTGCTCTCATGTCACTGACTTAGCGCAGGGTTTATCAAGTACAGTCACCGTCACAAGCGAGGAAACATGCGTTGTCTTCATATGTTGCATGTAGTTGCTTTCATGTCACTGACTTAGCGCAGGGTTTATCAAGTACAGTCACCTTCACAAGCTAGAAAACATGCGTTGTCTTCATATGTTGCATGTAGTTGCTTTCATGTCACTGACTTAGCGCTGGGTTTATCAAGTACAGTCACCGTCACAGGCGAGGAAACATGCGTTGTCCACATATGTTGCATGTAGTTGCTCTCATGTCACTGACTTAGCGCAGGGTTTATCAAGTACAGTCAACGTCACAAGCGAGAAAACATGCGTTGTCTTCATATGTTGCATGTAGTTGCTCTCATGTCAATGACTTAGCGCAGGGTTTATCAAGTACAGTCACCGTCACAAGCGAAAAATCATGTTTTGTCCTAATATGTTGCATGTAGTTGCTCTCATGTCACTGACTTAGCGCAGGGTTTATCAAGTACAGTCACCTTCACAAGCGAGGAAACATGCGTTGTCCTAATATGTTCAAGAAGTGGCTTTCATGTCACTGACTTAGCGCAGGGTTTATCAAGTACAGTCACCTTCACCAGCGAAGAAACATGCGTTGTCTTCATATGTTGCATGAAGTTGCTCTCATTTCACAGACCTAGCGCAAGGTTTATCAAGTACAGTCACCTTCACAAGCGAGGAAACATGCGTTGTCCTCATATGTTGCATGTAGTTGCTCTCATGTCACTGACTTAGCGCAGGGTTTTATCAAGTACAGTCACCTTCACAAGCGAGGAAACATGCGTTGTCCTCATATGTTTAAGAAGTGGCTTTCATGTCACTGACTTAGCGAAGGGTTTATCAAGTACAGTCACCTTCACAAGCGAAAAACATGCGTTGTCCTAATATGTTCAAGAAGTGGCTTTCATGTCACTGACTTAGCGCAGGGTTTATCAAGTACAGTTACCTTCACAAGCGAGGCACAATGCGTTGTCTTCATATGTTGCATGTAGTTGCTCTCATGTCACTGACTTAGCGCAGGGTTTATCAAGTACAGTCACCTTCACAAGTGAGGAAACATGCGTTGTCTTCATATGTTGCAAGTAGTTGCTCTCATGTCACTGACTTAGCGCAGGGTTTATCAAGTACAGTCACCGTCAAAAGCGAGGAAACATGCGTTGTCTTCATATGTTGCATGTAGTTGCTCTCATGTTTCTGACTTAGCGCAGGGTTTAACAAGTACAGTCACCTTCACAAGCGAGAAAACATGCGTTGTCTTCATTTGTGGCATGTAGTTGCTCTCATGTCACTGACTTAGCGCAGGGTTTATCAAGTACAGTCACCTTCACAAGCGAGAAAACATGCGTTGTCTTCATGTGCTGCATGAAGTTGCTCTCATGTCACTGACTTAGCGCAGGGTTTATCAAGTACAGTCACCTTCACAAGCTAGAAAACATGCGTTGTCTTTATATGTTGCATGTAGTTGCTTTTATGTCACTGACTTAGCGCTGGGTTTATCAAGTACAGTCACCGTCACAAGCGAGAAAACATGCCTTGTCTTCATATAATGCATGTAGTTGCTCTCATGTCACTGACTTAGCGCAGGGTTTATCAAGTACAGTCAGCGTCACAAGCGAGGAAACATGCGTTGTCTTCATATGTTGCATGTAGTTGCTTTCATGTCACTGACTTAGCGCAGAGTTTATCAAGTACAGTCACCGTCACAAGCGAGGAAACATGCGTTGTCTTCATATGTTGCATGTAGTTGCTTTCATTTCACTGACTTAGCGCAGGGTTTATCAAGTACAGTCACCTTCACAAGCTAGAAAACATGCGTTGTCTTTATATGTTGCATGTAGTTGCTTTCATGTCACTGACTTAGCGCTGGGTGTTATCAAGTACAGTCACCTTCACAAGCGAGGAAACATGCGTTGTCTTCATATGTTGCATGTAGTTGCTCTCATGTCACTGACTTAGCGCAGGGTTTATTAAGTACAGTCACCGTCACAAGCGAGGAAACATGCGTTGTCATCATATGTTGCATGTAGTTGAACTCAAGTCACTGACATAGCGCAGGGTTTATCAAGTACAGTCACCGTCACAAGCGAGGAAACATGCGTTGTCCTAATATGTTGCATGTAGTTGCTCTCATGTCACTGACTTAGCGCAGGGTTTATCAAGTACAGTCACCTTCACAAGCGAGGAAACATGCGTTGTCCTAATATGTTCAAGTAGTGACTTTCTTGTCACTGACTAAGCGCAGGGTTTATCAAGTACAGTCACCTTCACAAGCGAGGAAACATGCGTTGTCTTCATATGTTGCATGTAGTTGCTCTCATGTCACTGACTTATCGCAGGGTTTATCACGTACAGTCACCGTCACAAGCGAGGAAACATGCGTTGTCTTCATATGTTGCATGTAGTTGCTCTCATGTCACTGACTTAGCTCAGGTACAGTCACAATCCCAGCGAGAAAACATGCGTTGTCCTAATATGTTGCATGTAGTTGCTCTCATGTCACTGACTTAGCGCAAGGTTTATCAAGTACAGTCACCTTAACAAACGAGGAAACATGCGTTGTCTTCATATGTTGCATGTAGTTGCTCTCATGTCACTGACTTAGCGCAGGGTTTATCAAGTACAGTCACCTTCACAAGCGAGGAAACATGCGTTGTCCTAATATGTTAAAGTAGTGGCTTTCATGTCACTGACTAAGCGCAGGGTTTATCAAGTACAGTCACCTTCACAAGCGAGGAAACATGCGTTGTCTTCATATGTTGCATGTAGTTGCTCTCATGTCACTGACTTAGCGCAGGGTTAATCAAGTACAGTCACCGTCACAAGCGAGGAAAAATGCGTTGTCTTCATATGTTGCATTTAGTTGCTCTCATGTCACTGACTTAATGCAGGGTTTATCAATTACAGTCACCGTCACAAGCGAGGAAACATGCGTTGTCTTCATATGTTGCATGTAGTTGCTCTCATGTCACTGACTTAGCGCAGGGTTTATCAAGTACAGTCACCGTCACAAGCGAGGAAACATGCGTTGTCTTCATATGTTGCATGTAGTTGCTCTCATGTCACTGACTTAGCGCAAGGTCTATTAAGTACAGTCACTTTCACAAGCGAGGAAACATGCGTTGTCTTCATATGTTGCATGTAGTTGCTCTCATGTCACTGACTTAGCGCAGGGTTTATCTAGTACAGTCACCTTCACAAGCGAGAAAACATGCGTTGTCTTCATATGTTGCATGTAGTTGCTCTCATGTTACTGACTTAATGCAGGGTTTATCAATTACAGTCACCGTCACAAGCGAGAAAACATGCGTTGTCTTCATATGTTTCATGTAGTTGCTCTCATGTCACTGACTTAGCGCAGGGTTTATCAAGTACAGTCACCGTCACAAGCGAGGAAACATGCGTTGTCTTCATATGTTGCATGTAGTTGCTTTCATGTCACTGACTTAGCGCAGGGTTTATCAAGTACAGTCACCTTCACAAGCTAGATAACATGCGTTGTCTTTATATGTTGCATGTAGTTGCTTTTATGTCACTGACTTAGCGCTAGGTTTATCAAGTACAGTCACCGTCACAAGCGAGAAAACATGCCTTGTCTTCATATAATGCATGTAGTTGCTCTCATGTCACTGACTTAGCGCAGGGTTTATCAAGTACAGTCACCGCCACAAGCGAGGAAACATGCGTTGTCTTCATATGTTGCATGTAGTTGCTTTCATGTCACTGACTTAGCGCAGGGTTTATCAAGTACAGTCACCGTCACAAGCGAGGAAACATGCGTTGTCTTCATATGTTGCATGTAGTTGCTTTCATGTCACTGACTTAGCGCAGGGTTTATCAAGTACAGTCACCTTCACAAGCTAGAAAACATGCGTTGTTTTTATATGTTGCATGTAGTTGCTTTCATGTCACTGACTTAGCGCAGGGTTTATCACGTACAGTCACCGTCACAAGCGAGGAAACATGCGTTGTCTTCATATGTTGCATGTTGTTGCTCTCATGTTACTGACTTAATGCAGGGTTTATCAATTACAGTCACCGTCACAAGCGAAAACATGCGTTGTCTTCATATGTTTCATGTAGTTGCTTTCATGTCACTGACTTAGCGCAGGGTTTATCAAGTACAGTCACCGTCACAAGCGAGGAAACATGCGTTGTCTTCATATGTTGCATGTAGTTGCTTTCATGTCACTGCCTTAGCGCAGGGTTTATCAAGTACAGTCACCTTCACAAGCTAGAAAACATGCGTTGTCTTTATATGTTGCATGTAGTTGCTTTTATGTCACTGACTTAGCGCTGGGTTTATCAAGTACAGTCACCGTCACTATCGAGAAAACATGCCTTGTCTTCATATAATGCATGTAGTTGCTCTCATGTCACTGACTTAGCGCAGGGTTTATCAAGTACAGTAACTTTCACAAGCGAGGAAACATGCGTTGTCTTCATATGTTGCATGTAGTTGCTTTCATGTCACTGACTTAGCGCAGGGTTTATCAAGTACAGTCACCGTCACAAGCGAGGAAACATGCGTTGTCTTCATATGTTGCATGTAGTTGCTTTCATGTCACTGACTTAGCGCAGGGTTTATCAAGTACAGTCACCTTCACAAGCTAGAAAACATGCGTTGTCTTTATATGTTGCATGTAGTTGCTTTCATGTCATTGACTTAGCGCTGGGTTTATTAAATACAGTCACCGTCACAAGCGAGGAAACATGCCTTGTATTCATATAATGCATGTAGTTGCTCTCATGTCACTGACTAAGCGCAAGGTTTATCAAGTACAGTCACCGTCACAAGCTAGGAAACATGCGTTGTCTTCATATGTTGCATGTAGTTGCTTTCATGTCACTGACTTCGCGCAGGGTTTATCAAGTACAGTCACTTTCACAAGCAAAGAAACATGCGTTGTCTTCATGTGTTGCATGTAGTTGCTTTCATGTCACTGACTTAGCGCAGGGTTTATCAAGTACAGTCACCTTCACAAGCGAGGAAACATGCGTTGTCTTTATATGTTGCATGTAGTTGCTTTCATGTCACTGACTTAGCGGTGGGTTTATCAAGTACAGTCACCGTCACAAGCGAGGAAACATGCCTTGTCTTCATAAAATGCATGTAGTTGCTCTCATGTCACTGACTTAGCGCAGGGTTTATCAAGTACAGTCACCGTCACAAGCGAGGAAACATGCGTTGTCTTCATATGTTGCATGTAGTTGCTTTCATGTCACTGACTTAGCGCAGGGTTTATCAAGTACAGTCACTTTCACAAGCGAGGAAACATGCGTTGTCTTCATGTGTTGCATGAAGTTGCTTTTATATCACTGACGTAGCGCTGGGTTTATCAAGTACAGTCACCGTCACAAGCGAGGAATCATGCGTTGTCTTCATATGTTGCATGTAGTTGCTCTCATGTCACTCACTAAGCGCAGGGTTTATCAAGTACAGTCAACGTCACAAGCGAGGAAACATGCGTTGTCTTCATATGTTGCATGTAGTTGCTCTCATGTCAATGACTTAGCACAGGGTTTATCAAGTACAGTCACCGTCACAAGCGAGGAAACATGTTTTGTCATAATATGTTGCATGTAGTTGCTCTCATGTCACTGACTTAGCGCAGAGTTTATCAAGTACAGTTACCTTCACAAGCGAGGAAACATGCGTTGTCCTATTATGTTCAAGAAGTGGCTTTCATGTCACTGACTTAGCGCAGGGTAATCAAGTACAGTCACCTTCACAAGCGAGGAAACATGCGTTGTCTTCATATGTTGCATGAAGTTGCTCTCATTTCACAGAATTAGCGCAGGGTTTATCAAGTACACTCACGTTCACAAGCGAGGAAACATGCGTTGTCCTCATATGTTGCATGTAGTTGCTCTCATGTCACTGACTTAGCGCAGGGTTTTATCAAGTACAGTCACCTTCACAAGCGAGGAAACATGCGTTGTCCTCATATGTTTAAGAAGTGGCTTTCATGTCACTGACTTAGCGCAGGGTTTATCAAGTACAGTCACCTTCACAAGCGAAAAACATGCGTTGTCGTAATATGTTCAAAAATTGGCTTTTATGTCACTGACTTAGCGCAGGGTTTATCAAGTACAGTAACCTTCACAAGCGAGGCACAATGCGTTGTCTTCATATGTTGCATGTAGTTGCTCTCATGTCACTGACTTAGCGCAGGGTTTATCAAGTACAGTCACCTTCACAAGCGATGAAACATGCGTTGTCTTCATATGTTGCATGTAGTTGCTCTCATGTCACTGACTTAGCGCAGGGTTTATCAAGTACAGTCACCGTCAAAAGCGAGGAAACATGCGTTGTCTTCATATGTTGCATGTAGTTGCTCTCATGTCACTGAATTAGCGCAGGGTTTATCACGTACAGTCACCTTCACAAGCGAGGAAACATGCGTTGTCTTCATATGTTGCATGTAGTTGCTCTCATGTCACTGACTTAGCGCAGGGTTTATCAAGTACAGTCAACGTCACAAGCGAGGAAACATGCGTTGTCTTCATATGTTGCATGTAGTTGCTCTCATGTCAATGACTTAGCGCAGGGTTTATCAAGTACAGTCACCGTCACAAGCGAGGAAACATGTTTTGTCATAATATGTTGCATGTAGTTGCTCTCATGTCACTGACTTAGCGCAGGGTTTATCAAGTACAGTCACCTTCACAAGCGAGAAAACATGCGTTGTCCTAATATGTTCAAGAAGTGTCTTTCAGGTCACTGACTTAGCGCAGGGTTTATCAAGTACAGTCACCTTCACAAGCGAGGAAACATGCGTTGTCTTCATATGTTGCATGAAGTTGCTCTCATTTCACAGACTTAGTGCAGGGTTTATCAAGTACACTCACGTTCACAAGCGAGGAAACATGCGTTGTCCTCATATGTTGCATGTAGTTGCTCTCATGTCACTGACTTAGCGCTGGGTTTTATCAAGTACAGTCGTTTTCACAAGCGAGGAAACATGCGTTGTCTTCATATGTTGCATGTAGTTGCTCTCATGTCACTGACTTAGCGCAGGGTTTATCAAGTACAGTCACCTTCACAAGCGAGGAAACATGCGTTGTCTTCATATGTTGCATGTAGTTGCTCTCATGTCACTGACTTAGCGCAGGGTTTATCAAGTACAGTCACCTTCCCAGCGAGGGAACATGCGTTGTCCTAATATGTTGCATGTAGTTGCTCTCATGTCACTGACTTAGCGCAGGGTTTATCAAGTACAGTCACCGTCACAAGCGAGGAAACATGCGTTGTCTTCATATGTTGCATGTAGTTGCTTTCATGTCACTGACTTAGCGCAGGGTTTATCAAGTACAGTCACCTTCACAAGCGAGGAAACATGCTTTGTCTTCATATGTTGCATGTAGTTGCTTTCATGGCATTGACTTAGCGCTGGGTTTATCAAGTACAGTCACCGTCACAAGCGAGGAAACATGCGTTGTCTTCATATAATGCATGTAGTTGCTCTCATGTCACTGACTTAGCGCAGGGTTTATCAAGTACAGTCACCGTCACAAGCGAGGAAACATGCGTTTTCTTCATATGTTGCATGTAGTTGCTTTCATGTCACTGACTTAGCGCAGGGTTTATCACGTACAGTCACCGTTACAAGCGAGGAAACATGCGTTGTCTTCATATGTTGCATGTAGTTGCTCTCATGTCACTGACTTAGCGCAGGGTTTATCAAGTACAGTCACCTTCACAAGCGAGGAAACATGCGTTGTCTTCATATGTTGCATGTAGTTGCTCTCATGTCACTGACTAAGCGCAGGGATTATCAAGTACAGTCACCGTCACAAGCGAGGAAACATGCGTTGTCTTCATATGTTGCATGTAGTTGCTCTCATGTCACTGACTTAGCGCAAGGTCTATCAAGTACAGTCACTTTCACAAGCGAGGAAACATGCGTTGTCTTCATATGTTGCATGTAGTGGCTCTCATGTCACTGACTTAGCGCAGGGTTTATCTAGTACAGTCACCTTCACAAGCGAGGAAACATGCGTTGTCTTCATATGTTGCATGTTGTTGCTCTCATGTTACTGACTTAATGCAGGGTTTATCAATTACAGTCACCGTCACAAGCGAAAACATGCGTTGTCTTCATATGTTTCATGTAGTTGCTTTCATGTCACTGACTTAGCGCAGGGTTTATCAAGTACAGTCACCGTCACAAGCGAGGAAACATGCGTTGTCTTCATATGTTGCATGAAGTTGCTTTCATGTCACTGACTTAGCGCAGGGTTTATCAAGTACAGTCACCTTCACAAGCTAGAAAACATGCGTTGTCTTTATATGTTGCATGTAGTTGCTTTTATGTCACTGACTTAGCGCTGGGTTTATCAAGTACAGTCACCGTCACTATCGAGAAAACATGCCTTGTCTTCATATAATGCATGTAGTTGCTCTCATGTCACTGACTTAGCGCAGGGTTTATCAAGTACAGTCACTTTCACAAGCGAGGAAACATGCGTTGTCTTCATATGTTGCATGTAGTTGCTTTCATGTCACTGACTTAGCGCAGGGTTTATCAAGTACAGTCACCGTCACAAGCGAGGAAACATGCGTTGTCTTCATATGTTGCATGTAGTTGCTTTCATGTCACTGACTTAGCGCAGGGTTTATCAAGTACAGTCACCTTCACAAGCTAGAAAACATGCGTTGTCTTTATATGTTGCATGTAGTTGCTTTCATGTCACTGACTTAGCGCTGGGTTTATTAAATACAGTCACCGTCACAAGCGAGGAAACATGCCTTGTATTCATATAATGCATGTAGTTGCTCTCATGTCACTGACTAAGCGCAAGGTTTATCAAGTACAGTCACCGTCACAAACTAGGAAACATGCGTTGTCTTCATATGTTGCATGTAGTTGCTTTCATGTCACTGACTTCGCGCAGGGTTTATCAAGTACAGTCACTTTCACAAGCAAAGAAACATGCGTTGTCTTCATGTGTTGCATGTAGTTGCTTTCATGTCACTGACTTAGCGCAGGGTTTATCAAGTACAGTCACCTTCACAAGCGAGGAAACATGCGTTGTCTTTATATGTTGCATGTAGTTGCTTTCATGTCACTGACTTAGCGGTGGGTTTATCAAGTACAGTCACCGTCACAAGCGAGGAAACATGCCTTGTCTTCATAAAATGCATGTAGTTGCTCTCATGTCACTGACTTAGCGCAGGGTTTATCAAGTACAGTCACCGTCACAAGCGAGGAAACATGCGTTGTCTTCATATGTTGCATGTAGTTGCTTTCATGTCACTGACTTAGCGCAGGGTTTATCAAGTACAGTCACTTTCACAAGCGAGGAAACATGCGTTGTCTTCATGTGTTGCATGAAGTTGCTTTTATATCACTGACTTAGCGCTGGGTTTATCAAGTACAGTCACCGTCACAAGCGAGGAATCATGCGTTGTCTTCATATAATGCATGTAGTTGCTCTCATTTCACTGACTTAGCGCAGGGTTTATCAAGTACAGTCACCTTCACAAGCGATGAAACATGCGATGTCTTCATATGTTGCATGTAGTTGCTCTCATGTCACTGAATTAGCGCAGGGTTTATCACGTACAGTCACCTTCACAAACGAGGAAACATGCGTTGTCTTCATATGTTGCATGTAGTTGCTCTCATGTCACTCACTAAGCGCAGGGTTTATCAAGTACAGTCAACGTCACAAGCGAGGAAACATGCGTTGTCTTCATATGTTGCATGTAGTTGCTCTCATGTCAATGACTTAGCACAGGGTTTATCAAGTACAGTCACCGTCACAAGCGAGGAAACATGTTTTGTCATAATATGTTGCATGTAGTTGCTCTCATGTCACTGACTTAGCGCAGAGTTTATCAAGTACAGTTACCTTCACAAGCGAGGAAACATGCGTTGTCCTAATATGTTCAAGAAGTGGCTTTCATGTCACTGACTTAGCGCAGGGTAATCAAGTACAGTCACCTTCACAAGCGAGGAAACATGCGTTGTCGTCATATGTTGCATGAAGTTGCTCTCATTTCACAAAATTAGCGCAGGGTTTATCAAGTACACTCACGTTCACAAGCGAAGAAACATGCGTTGTCCTCATATGTTGCATGTAGTTGCTCTCATGTCACTGACTTAGCGCAGGGTTTTATCAAGTACAGTCACCTTCACAAGCGAGGAAACATGCGTTGTCCTCATATGTTTAAGAAGTGGCTTTCATGTCACTGACTTAGCGCAGGGTTTATCAAGTACAGTCACCTTCACAAGCGAAAAACATGCGTTGTCGTAATATGTTCAAAAATTGGCTTTTATGTCACTGACTTAGCGCAGGGTTTATCAAGTACAGTAACCTTCACAAGCGAGGCACAATGCTTTGTCTTCATATGTTGCATGTAGTTGCTCTCATGTCACTGACTTAGCGCAGGGTTTATCAAGTACAGTCACCTTCACAAGCGATGAAACATGCGTTGTCGTAATATGTTCAAAAATTGGCTTTTATGTCACTGACTTAGCGCAGGGTTTATCAAGTACAGTAACCTTCACAAGCGAGGCACAATGCGTTGTCTTCATATGTTGCATGTAGTTGCTCTCATGTCACTGACTTAGCGCAGGGTTTATCAAGTACAGTCACCGTCAAAAGCGAGGAAACATGCGTTGTCTTCATATGTTGCATGTAGTTGCTCTCATGTCACTGAATTAGCGCAGGGTTTATCACGTACAGTCACCTTCACAAGCGAGGAAACATGCGTTGTCTTCATATGTTGCATGTAGTTGCTCTCATGTCACTGACTTAGCGCAGGGTTTATCAAGTACAGTCAACGTCACAAGCGAGGAAACATGCGTTGTCTTCATATGTTGCATGTAGTTGCTCTCATGTCAATGACTTAGCGCAGGGTTTATCAAGTACAGTCACCGTCACAAGCGAGGAAACATGTTTTGTCATAATATGTTGCATGTAGTTGCTCTCATGTCACTGACTTAGCGCAGGGTTTATCAAGTACAGTCACCGTCACAAGCGAGGAAACATGCGTTGTCTTCATATGTTGCATGTAGTTTCTCTCATGTCACTGACTTAGCGCAGGGTTAATCAAGTACAGTCACCGTCACAAGCGAGGAAAAATGCGTTGTCTTCATATGTTGCATTTAGTTGCTCTCATGTCACTGACTTAATGCAGGGTTTATCAATTACAGTCACCGTCACAAGCGAGGAAACATGCGTTGTCTTCATATGTTGCATGTAGTTGCTCTCATGTCACTGACTTAGCGCAGGGTTTATCAAGTACAGTCACCGTCACAAGCGAGGAAACATGCGTTGTCTTCATATGTTGCATGTAGTTGCTCTCATGTCACTGACTTAGCGCAAGGTCTATCAAGTACAGTCACTTTCACAAGCGAGGAAACATGCGTTGTCTTCATTTGTTGCATGTAGTTGCTCTCATGTTACTGACTTAATGCAGGGTTTATCAATTACAGTCACCGTCACAAGCGAGGAAACATGCGTTGTCTTCATATGTTTCATGTAGTTGCTCTCATGTCACTGACTTAGCGCAGGGTTTATCAAGTACAGTCACCGTCACAAGCGAGGAAACATGCGTTGTCTTCATATGTTGCATGTAGTTGCTTTCATGTCACTGACTTAGCGCAGGGTTTATCAAGTACAGTCACCTTCACAAGCTAGAAAACATGCGTTGTCTTTATATGTTGCATGTAGTTGCTTTTATGTCACTGACTTAGCGCTGGGTTTATCAAGTACAGTCACCGTCACAAGCGAGAAAACATGCCTTGTCTTTATATAATGCATGTAGTTGCTCTCATGTCACTGACTTAGCGCAGGGTTTATCAGGTACAGTCACCGTCACAAGCGAGGAAACATGCGTTGTCTTCATATGTTGCATGTAGTTGTTTTCATGTCACTGACTTAGCGCAGGGTTTATCAAGTACAGTCACCGTCACAAGCGAGGAAACATGCGTTGTCTTCATATGTTGCATGTAGTTGCTTTCATGTCACTGACTTAGCGCAGGGTTTATCAAGTACAGTCACCTTCACAAGCTAGAAAACATGCGTTGTCTTTATATGTTGCATGTAGTTGCTTTCATGTCACTGACTTAGCGCTGGGTTTATTAAACACAGTCACCGTCACAAGCGAGGAAACATGCCTTGTATTCATATAATGCATGTAGTTGCTCTCATGTCACTGACGTAGCGCAAGGTTTATCAAGTACAGTCACCGTCACAAGCGAGGAAACATGCGTTGTCTTCATATGTTGCATGTAGTTGCTTTCATGTCACTGACTTCGCGCAGGGTTTATCAAGTACAGTCACTTTCACAAGCAAAGAAACATGCGTTGTCTTCATGTGTTGCATGTAGTTGCTTTCATGTCACTGACTTAGCGCAGGGTTTATCAAGTACAGTCACCTTCACAAGCGAGGAAACATGCGTTGTCTTTATATGTTGCATGTAGTTGCTTTCATGTCACTGACTTAGCGCTGGGTTTATCAAGTACAGTCACCGTCACAAGCGAGGAAACATGCCTTGTCTTCATATAATGCATGTAGTTGCTCTCATGTCACTGACTTAGCGCTGGGTTTATCAAGTACAGTCACCGTCACAAGCGAGGAAACATGCGTTGTCTTCATATGTTGCATGTAGTTGCTTTCATGTCACTGACTTAGCGCAGGGTTTATCAAGTACAGTCACTTTCACAAGCGAGGAAACATGCGTTGTCTTCATGTGTTGCATGAAGTTGCTTTTATATCACTGACTTAGCGCTGGGTTTATCAAGTACAGTCACCGTCACAAGCGAGGAAACATGCGTTGTCTTCATATAATGCATGTAGTTGCTCTCATTTCACTGACTTAGCGCAGGGTTTATCAAGTACAGTCACCTTCACAAGCGATGAAACATGCGTTGTCTTCATATGTTGCATGTAGTTGCTCTCATGTCACTGAATTAGCGCAGGGTTTATCACGTACAGTCACCTTCACAAGCGAGGAAACATGCGTTGTCTTCATATGTTGCATGTAGTTGCTCTCATGTCACTGACTTAGCGCAGGGTTTATCAAGTACAGTCAACGTCACAAGCGAGGAAACATGCGTTGTCTTCATATGTTGCATGTAGTTGCTCTCATGTCAATGACTTAGCGCAGGGTTTATCAAGTACAGTCACCGTCACAAGCGAGGAAACATGTTTTGTCATAATATGTTGCATGTAGTTGCTCTCATGTCACTGACTTAGCGCAGAGTTTATCAAGTACAGTCACCTTCACAAGCGAGGAAACATGCGTTGTCCTAATATGTTCAAAAATTGGCTTTAATGTCACTGACTTAGCGCAGGGTTTATCAAGAACAGTTACCTTCACAAGCGAGGCACAATGCGTTATCTTCATATGTTGCATGTAGTTGCTCTCATGTCACTGACTTAGCGCAGGGTTTATCAAGTACAGTCACCTTCACAAGCGAGGAAACATGCGTTGTCTTCATATGTTGCATGTAGTTGCTCTCATGTCACTGAATAAGCGCAGGGTTTATCACGTACAGTCACCTTCACAAGCGAGGAAACATGCGTTGTCTTCATATGTTGCATGTAGTTGCTCTCATGTCACTGACTTAGCGCAGGGTTTATCAAGTACAGTCAACGTCACAAGCGAGGAAACATGCGTTGTCTTCATATGTTGCATGTAGTTGCTCTCATGTCAATGACTTAGCGCAGGGTTTATCAAGTACAGTCACCGTCACAAGCGAGGAAACATGTTTTGTCATAATATGTTGCATGTAGTTGCTCTCATGTCACTGACTTAGCGCAGGGTTTATCAAGTACAGTCACCTTCACAAGCGAGGAAACATGCGTTGTCCTAATATGTTCAAGAAGTGGCTTTCAGGTCACTGACTTAGCGCAGGGTTTATCAAGTACAGTCACCTTCACAAGCGAGGAAACATGCGTTGTCTTCATATGTTGCATGAAGTTGCTCTCATTTCACAGACTTCGCGCAGGGTTTATCAAGTACACTCACGTTCACAAGAGAGGAACCATGCGTTGTCCTCATATGTTGCATGTAGTTGCTCTCATGTCACTGACTTAGCGCTGGGTTTTATCAAGTACAGTCACCTTCACAAGCGAGGAAACATGCGTTGTCTTCATATGTTGCATGTAGTTGAACTCAAGTCACTGACTTAGCGCAGGGTTTATCAAGTACAGTCACCGTCACAAGCGAGGAAACATGCGTTGTCCTAATATGTTCAAAAATTGGCTTTATTGTCACTGACTTAGCGCAGGGTTTATCAAGTACAGTTACCTTCACAAGCGAGGCACAATGCGTTATCTTCATATGTTGCATGTAGTTGCTCTCATGTCACTGACTTAGCGCAGGGTTTATCAAGTACAGTCACCTTCACAAGCGAGGAAACATGCGTTGTCTTCATATGTTGCATGTTGTTGCTCTCATGTCACTGACTTAGCGCAGGGTTTATCAAGTACAGTCACCGTCAAAAGCGAGGAAACATGCGTTGTCTTCATATGTTGCATGTAGTTGCTCTCATGTCACTGAATAAGCGCAGGGTTTATCACGTACAGTCACCTTCACAAGCGAGGAAACATGCGTTGTCTTCATATGTTGCATGTAGTTGCTCTCATGTCACTGACTTAGCGCAGGGTTTATCAAGTACAGTCAACGTCACAAGCGAGAAAACATGCGTTGTCTTCATATGTTGCATGTAGTTGCTCTCATGTCAATGTCTTAGCGCAGGGTTTATCAAGTACAGTCACCGTCACAAGCGAGGAAACATGTTTTGTCATAATATGTTGCATGTAGTTGCTCTCATGTCACTGACTTAGCGCAGGGTTTATCAAGTACAGTCACCTTCACAAGCGAGGAAACATGCGTTGTCCTAATATGTTCAAGAAGTGGCTTTCAGGTCACTGACTTAGCGCAGGGTTTATCAAGTACAGTCACCTTCACAAGCGAGGAAACATGCGTTGTCTTCATATGTTGCATGAAGTTGCTCTCATTTCACAGACTTAGTGCAGGGTTTATCAAGTACACTCACGTTCACAAGCGAGGAACCATGCGTTGTCCTCATATGTTGCATGTAGTTGCTCTCATGTCACTGACTTAGCGCTGGGTTTTATCAAGTACAGTCACCTTCACAAGCGAGGAAACATGCGTTGTCTTCATATGTTGCATGTAGTTGCTCTCATGTCACTGACTTAGCGCAGGGTTTATCAAGTACAGTCACCGTCACAAGCGAGGAAACATGCGTTGTCTTCATATGTTGCATGTAGTTGAACTCAAGTCACTGACTTAGCGCAGGGTTTATCAAGTACAGTCACCGTCACAAGCGAGGAAACATGCGTTGTCCTAATATGTTGCATGTAGTTGCTCTCATGTCACTGACTTAGCGCAGGGTTTATCAAGTACAGTCACCTTCACAAGCGAGGAAACATGCGTTGTCCTAATATGTTCAAGAAGTGGCTTTCATGTCACTGACTTAGCGCAGGGTTTATCAAGTACAGTCACCTTCACAAGCGAGGAAACATGCGTTATCCTAGTATGTTCAAGTAGTGACTTTCATGTCACTGACTAAGCGCAGGGTTTATCAAGTACAGTCACCTTCACAAGCGAGGAAACATGCGTTGTCTTCATATGTTGCATGTAGTTGCTCTCATGTAACTGACTTATCGCAGGGTTTATCACGTACAGTCACCATCACAAGCGAGGAAACATGCGTTGTCTACATATGTTGCATGTAGTTGCTCTCATGTCACTGACTTAGCGCAGGTACAGTCACAATCCCAGCGAGAAAACATGCGTTGTCCTAAAATGTTGCATGTAGTTGCTCTCATGTCACTGACTTAGCGCAAGGTTTATCAAGTAGAGTCACCGTCACAAGCGAGGAAACATACGTTGTCTTCATATGTTGCATGTAGTTGCTCTCATGTCACTGACTAAGCGCAGGGTTTATCAAGTACAGTCACCTTCACAAACGAGGAAACATGCGTTGTCTTCATATGTTGCATGTAGTTGCTCTCATGTCACTGACTTAGCGCAGGGTTTATCAAGTACAGTCACCTTCACAAGCGAGGAAACATGCGTTGTCCTAATATGTTCAAGTAGTGGCTTTCATGTCACTGACTAAGCGCAAAGTTTATCAAGTACAGTCACCTTCACAAGCGAGGAAACATGCGTTGTCTTCATATGTTGCATGTAGTTGCTCTCATGTCACTGACTTATCGCAGGGTTAATCAAGTACAGTCACCGTCACAAGCGAGGAAAAATGCGTTGTCTTCATATGTTGCATTTAGTTGCTCTCATGTCACTGACTTAATGCAGGGTTTATCAATTACAGTCACCGTCACAAGCGAGGAAACATGCGTTGTCTTCATATGTTGCATGTAGTTGCTCTCATGTCACTGACTTAGCGCAGGGTTTATCAAGTACAGTCACCGTCACAAGCGAGGAAACATGCGTTGTCTTCATATGTTGCATGTAGTTGCTTTCATGTCACTGACTTAGCGCAGGGTTTATCAAGTACAGTCACCTTCACAAGCTAGAAAACATGCGTTGTCTTCATATGTTGCATGTAGTTGCTTTCATGTCACTGACTTAGCGCTGGGTTTATCAAGTACAGTCACCGTCACAGGCGAGGAAACATGCGTTGTCCACATATGTTGCATGTAGTTGCTCTCATGTCACTGACTTAGCGCAGGGTTTATCAAGTACAGTCAACGTCACAAGCGAGAAAACATGCGTTGTCTTCATATGTTGCATGTAGTTGCTCTCATGTCAATGACTTAGCGCAGGGTTTATCAAGTACAGTCACCGTCACAAGCGAAAAATCATGTTTTGTCTTTATATGTTGCATGTAGTTGCTCTCATGTCACTGACTTAGCGCAAGGTTTATCAAGAAGAGTCACCGTCACAAGCGAGGAAACATACGTTGTCTTCATATGTTGCATGTAGTTGCTCTCATGTCACTGACTAAGCGCAGGGTTTATCAAGTACAGTCACCTTCACAAACGAGGAAACATGCGTTGTCTTCATATGTTGCATGTAGTTGCTCTCATGTCACTGACTTAGCGCAGGGTTTATCAAGTACAGTCACCTTCACAAGCGAGGAAACATGCGTTGTCCTAATATGTTCAAGTAGTGGCTTTCATGTCACTGACTAAGCGCAAAGTTTATCAAGTACAGTCACCTTCACAAGCGAGGAAACATGCGTTG
Source organism: Isoperla grammatica (assembly GCA_945910005.1). Lineage (NCBI taxonomy): Eukaryota > Metazoa > Arthropoda > Insecta > Plecoptera > Perlodidae > Isoperla > Isoperla grammatica. Next base: position 21,924,267 of record OX246749.1, on the reverse strand, counting down.
TCTTCATATGTTGCATGTAGTTGCTCTCATGTCACTGACTTATCGCAGGGTTAATCAAGTACAGTCACCGTCACAAGCGAGGAAAAATGCGTTGTCTTCATATGTTGCATTTAGTTGCTCTCATGTCACTGACTTAATGCAGGGTTTATCAATTACAGTCACCGTCACAAGCGAGGAAACATGCGTTGTCTTCATATGTTGCATGTAGTTGCTCTCATGTCACTGACTTAGCGCAGGGTTTATCAAGTACAGTCACCGTCACAAGCGAGGAAACATGCGTTGTCTTCATATGTTGCATGTAGTTGCTTTCATGTCACTGACTTAGCGCAGGGTTTATCAAGTACAGTCACCTTCACAAGCTAGAAAACATGCGTTGTCTTCATATGTTGCATGTAGTTGCTTTCATGTCACTGACTTAGCGCTGGGTTTATCAAGTACAGTCACCGTCACAGGCGAGGAAACATGCGTTGTCCACATATGTTGCATGTAGTTGCTCTCATGTCACTGACTTAGCGCAGGGTTTATCAAGTACAGTCAACGTCACAAGCGAGAAAACATGCGTTGTCTTCATATGTTGCATGTAGTTGCTCTCATGTCAATGACTTAGCGCAGGGTTTATCAAGTACAGTCACCGTCACAAGCGAAAAATCATGTTTTGTCCTAATATGTTGCATGTAGTTGCTCTCATGTCACTGACTTAGCGCAGGGTTTATCAAGTACAGTCACCTTCACAAGCGAGGAAACATGCGTTGTCCTAATATGTTCAAGAAGTGGCTTTCATGTCACTGACTTAGCGCAGGGTTTATCAAGTACAGTCACCTTCACCAGCGAAGAAACATGCGTTGTCTTCATATGTTGCATGAAGTTGCTCTCATTTCACAGACCTAGCGCAAGGTTTATCAAGTACAGTCACCTTCACAAGCGAGGAAACATGCGTTGTCCTCATATGTTGCATGTAGTTGCTCTCATGTCACTGACTTAGCGCAGGGTTTTATCAAGTACAGTCACCTTCACAAGCGAGGAAACATGCGTTGTCCTCATATGTTTAAGAAGTGGCTTTCATGTCACTGACTTAGCGAAGGGTTTATCAAGTACAGTCACCTTCACAAGCGAAAAACATGCGTTGTCCTAATATGTTCAAGAAGTGGCTTTCATGTCACTGACTTAGCGCAGGGTTTATCAAGTACAGTTACCTTCACAAGCGAGGCACAATGCGTTGTCTTCATATGTTGCATGTAGTTGCTCTCATGTCACTGACTTAGCGCAGGGTTTATCAAGTACAGTCACCTTCACAAGTGAGGAAACATGCGTTGTCTTCATATGTTGCAAGTAGTTGCTCTCATGTCACTGACTTAGCGCAGGGTTTATCAAGTACAGTCACCGTCAAAAGCGAGGAAACATGCGTTGTCTTCATATGTTGCATGTAGTTGCTCTCATGTTTCTGACTTAGCGCAGGGTTTAACAAGTACAGTCACCTTCACAAGCGAGAAAACATGCGTTGTCTTCATTTGTGGCATGTAGTTGCTCTCATGTCACTGACTTAGCGCAGGGTTTATCAAGTACAGTCACCTTCACAAGCGAGAAAACATGCGTTGTCTTCATGTGCTGCATGAAGTTGCTCTCATGTCACTGACTTAGCGCAGGGTTTATCAAGTACAGTCACCTTCACAAGCTAGAAAACATGCGTTGTCTTTATATGTTGCATGTAGTTGCTTTTATGTCACTGACTTAGCGCTGGGTTTATCAAGTACAGTCACCGTCACAAGCGAGAAAACATGCCTTGTCTTCATATAATGCATGTAGTTGCTCTCATGTCACTGACTTAGCGCAGGGTTTATCAAGTACAGTCAGCGTCACAAGCGAGGAAACATGCGTTGTCTTCATATGTTGCATGTAGTTGCTTTCATGTCACTGACTTAGCGCAGAGTTTATCAAGTACAGTCACCGTCACAAGCGAGGAAACATGCGTTGTCTTCATATGTTGCATGTAGTTGCTTTCATTTCACTGACTTAGCGCAGGGTTTATCAAGTACAGTCACCTTCACAAGCTAGAAAACATGCGTTGTCTTTATATGTTGCATGTAGTTGCTTTCATGTCACTGACTTAGCGCTGGGTGTTATCAAGTACAGTCACCTTCACAAGCGAGGAAACATGCGTTGTCTTCATATGTTGCATGTAGTTGCTCTCATGTCACTGACTTAGCGCAGGGTTTATTAAGTACAGTCACCGTCACAAGCGAGGAAACATGCGTTGTCATCATATGTTGCATGTAGTTGAACTCAAGTCACTGACTTAGCGCAGGGTTTATCAAGTACAGTCACCGTCACAAGCGAGGAAACATGCGTTGTCCTAATATGTTGCATGTAGTTGCTCTCATGTCACTGACTTAGCGCAGGGTTTATCAAGTACAGTCACCTTCACAAGCGAGGAAACATGCGTTGTCCTAATATGTTCAAGTAGTGACTTTCTTGTCACTGACTAAGCGCAGGGTTTATCAAGTACAGTCACCTTCACAAGCGAGGAAACATGCGTTGTCTTCATATGTTGCATGTAGTTGCTCTCATGTCACTGACTTATCGCAGGGTTTATCACGTACAGTCACCGTCACAAGCGAGGAAACATGCGTTGTCTTCATATGTTGCATGTAGTTGCTCTCATGTCACTGACTTAGCTCAGGTACAGTCACAATCCCAGCGAGAAAACATGCGTTGTCCTAATATGTTGCATGTAGTTGCTCTCATGTCACTGACTTAGCGCAAGGTTTATCAAGTACAGTCACCTTAACAAACGAGGAAACATGCGTTGTCTTCATATGTTGCATGTAGTTGCTCTCATGTCACTGACTTAGCGCAGGGTTTATCAAGTACAGTCACCTTCACAAGCGAGGAAACATGCGTTGTCCTAATATGTTAAAGTAGTGGCTTTCATGTCACTGACTAAGCGCAGGGTTTATCAAGTACAGTCACCTTCACAAGCGAGGAAACATGCGTTGTCTTCATATGTTGCATGTAGTTGCTCTCATGTCACTGACTTAGCGCAGGGTTAATCAAGTACAGTCACCGTCACAAGCGAGGAAAAATGCGTTGTCTTCATATGTTGCATTTAGTTGCTCTCATGTCACTGACTTAATGCAGGGTTTATCAATTACAGTCACCGTCACAAGCGAGGAAACATGCGTTGTCTTCATATGTTGCATGTAGTTGCTCTCATGTCACTGACTTAGCGCAGGGTTTATCAAGTACAGTCACCGTCACAAGCGAGGAAACATGCGTTGTCTTCATATGTTGCATGTAGTTGCTCTCATGTCACTGACTTAGCGCAAGGTCTATTAAGTACAGTCACTTTCACAAGCGAGGAAACATGCGTTGTCTTCATATGTTGCATGTAGTTGCTCTCATGTCACTGACTTAGCGCAGGGTTTATCTAGTACAGTCACCTTCACAAGCGAGAAAACATGCGTTGTCTTCATATGTTGCATGTAGTTGCTCTCATGTTACTGACTTAATGCAGGGTTTATCAATTACAGTCACCGTCACAAGCGAGAAAACATGCGTTGTCTTCATATGTTTCATGTAGTTGCTCTCATGTCACTGACTTAGCGCAGGGTTTATCAAGTACAGTCACCGTCACAAGCGAGGAAACATGCGTTGTCTTCATATGTTGCATGTAGTTGCTTTCATGTCACTGACTTAGCGCAGGGTTTATCAAGTACAGTCACCTTCACAAGCTAGATAACATGCGTTGTCTTTATATGTTGCATGTAGTTGCTTTTATGTCACTGACTTAGCGCTAGGTTTATCAAGTACAGTCACCGTCACAAGCGAGAAAACATGCCTTGTCTTCATATAATGCATGTAGTTGCTCTCATGTCACTGACTTAGCGCAGGGTTTATCAAGTACAGTCACCGCCACAAGCGAGGAAACATGCGTTGTCTTCATATGTTGCATGTAGTTGCTTTCATGTCACTGACTTAGCGCAGGGTTTATCAAGTACAGTCACCGTCACAAGCGAGGAAACATGCGTTGTCTTCATATGTTGCATGTAGTTGCTTTCATGTCACTGACTTAGCGCAGGGTTTATCAAGTACAGTCACCTTCACAAGCTAGAAAACATGCGTTGTTTTTATATGTTGCATGTAGTTGCTTTCATGTCACTGACTTAGCGCAGGGTTTATCACGTACAGTCACCGTCACAAGCGAGGAAACATGCGTTGTCTTCATATGTTGCATGTTGTTGCTCTCATGTTACTGACTTAATGCAGGGTTTATCAATTACAGTCACCGTCACAAGCGAAAACATGCGTTGTCTTCATATGTTTCATGTAGTTGCTTTCATGTCACTGACTTAGCGCAGGGTTTATCAAGTACAGTCACCGTCACAAGCGAGGAAACATGCGTTGTCTTCATATGTTGCATGTAGTTGCTTTCATGTCACTGCCTTAGCGCAGGGTTTATCAAGTACAGTCACCTTCACAAGCTAGAAAACATGCGTTGTCTTTATATGTTGCATGTAGTTGCTTTTATGTCACTGACTTAGCGCTGGGTTTATCAAGTACAGTCACCGTCACTATCGAGAAAACATGCCTTGTCTTCATATAATGCATGTAGTTGCTCTCATGTCACTGACTTAGCGCAGGGTTTATCAAGTACAGTAACTTTCACAAGCGAGGAAACATGCGTTGTCTTCATATGTTGCATGTAGTTGCTTTCATGTCACTGACTTAGCGCAGGGTTTATCAAGTACAGTCACCGTCACAAGCGAGGAAACATGCGTTGTCTTCATATGTTGCATGTAGTTGCTTTCATGTCACTGACTTAGCGCAGGGTTTATCAAGTACAGTCACCTTCACAAGCTAGAAAACATGCGTTGTCTTTATATGTTGCATGTAGTTGCTTTCATGTCATTGACTTAGCGCTGGGTTTATTAAATACAGTCACCGTCACAAGCGAGGAAACATGCCTTGTATTCATATAATGCATGTAGTTGCTCTCATGTCACTGACTAAGCGCAAGGTTTATCAAGTACAGTCACCGTCACAAGCTAGGAAACATGCGTTGTCTTCATATGTTGCATGTAGTTGCTTTCATGTCACTGACTTCGCGCAGGGTTTATCAAGTACAGTCACTTTCACAAGCAAAGAAACATGCGTTGTCTTCATGTGTTGCATGTAGTTGCTTTCATGTCACTGACTTAGCGCAGGGTTTATCAAGTACAGTCACCTTCACAAGCGAGGAAACATGCGTTGTCTTTATATGTTGCATGTAGTTGCTTTCATGTCACTGACTTAGCGGTGGGTTTATCAAGTACAGTCACCGTCACAAGCGAGGAAACATGCCTTGTCTTCATAAAATGCATGTAGTTGCTCTCATGTCACTGACTTAGCGCAGGGTTTATCAAGTACAGTCACCGTCACAAGCGAGGAAACATGCGTTGTCTTCATATGTTGCATGTAGTTGCTTTCATGTCACTGACTTAGCGCAGGGTTTATCAAGTACAGTCACTTTCACAAGCGAGGAAACATGCGTTGTCTTCATGTGTTGCATGAAGTTGCTTTTATATCACTGACGTAGCGCTGGGTTTATCAAGTACAGTCACCGTCACAAGCGAGGAATCATGCGTTGTCTTCATATGTTGCATGTAGTTGCTCTCATGTCACTCACTAAGCGCAGGGTTTATCAAGTACAGTCAACGTCACAAGCGAGGAAACATGCGTTGTCTTCATATGTTGCATGTAGTTGCTCTCATGTCAATGACTTAGCACAGGGTTTATCAAGTACAGTCACCGTCACAAGCGAGGAAACATGTTTTGTCATAATATGTTGCATGTAGTTGCTCTCATGTCACTGACTTAGCGCAGAGTTTATCAAGTACAGTTACCTTCACAAGCGAGGAAACATGCGTTGTCCTATTATGTTCAAGAAGTGGCTTTCATGTCACTGACTTAGCGCAGGGTAATCAAGTACAGTCACCTTCACAAGCGAGGAAACATGCGTTGTCTTCATATGTTGCATGAAGTTGCTCTCATTTCACAGAATTAGCGCAGGGTTTATCAAGTACACTCACGTTCACAAGCGAGGAAACATGCGTTGTCCTCATATGTTGCATGTAGTTGCTCTCATGTCACTGACTTAGCGCAGGGTTTTATCAAGTACAGTCACCTTCACAAGCGAGGAAACATGCGTTGTCCTCATATGTTTAAGAAGTGGCTTTCATGTCACTGACTTAGCGCAGGGTTTATCAAGTACAGTCACCTTCACAAGCGAAAAACATGCGTTGTCGTAATATGTTCAAAAATTGGCTTTTATGTCACTGACTTAGCGCAGGGTTTATCAAGTACAGTAACCTTCACAAGCGAGGCACAATGCGTTGTCTTCATATGTTGCATGTAGTTGCTCTCATGTCACTGACTTAGCGCAGGGTTTATCAAGTACAGTCACCTTCACAAGCGATGAAACATGCGTTGTCTTCATATGTTGCATGTAGTTGCTCTCATGTCACTGACTTAGCGCAGGGTTTATCAAGTACAGTCACCGTCAAAAGCGAGGAAACATGCGTTGTCTTCATATGTTGCATGTAGTTGCTCTCATGTCACTGAATTAGCGCAGGGTTTATCACGTACAGTCACCTTCACAAGCGAGGAAACATGCGTTGTCTTCATATGTTGCATGTAGTTGCTCTCATGTCACTGACTTAGCGCAGGGTTTATCAAGTACAGTCAACGTCACAAGCGAGGAAACATGCGTTGTCTTCATATGTTGCATGTAGTTGCTCTCATGTCAATGACTTAGCGCAGGGTTTATCAAGTACAGTCACCGTCACAAGCGAGGAAACATGTTTTGTCATAATATGTTGCATGTAGTTGCTCTCATGTCACTGACTTAGCGCAGGGTTTATCAAGTACAGTCACCTTCACAAGCGAGAAAACATGCGTTGTCCTAATATGTTCAAGAAGTGTCTTTCAGGTCACTGACTTAGCGCAGGGTTTATCAAGTACAGTCACCTTCACAAGCGAGGAAACATGCGTTGTCTTCATATGTTGCATGAAGTTGCTCTCATTTCACAGACTTAGTGCAGGGTTTATCAAGTACACTCACGTTCACAAGCGAGGAAACATGCGTTGTCCTCATATGTTGCATGTAGTTGCTCTCATGTCACTGACTTAGCGCTGGGTTTTATCAAGTACAGTCGTTTTCACAAGCGAGGAAACATGCGTTGTCTTCATATGTTGCATGTAGTTGCTCTCATGTCACTGACTTAGCGCAGGGTTTATCAAGTACAGTCACCTTCACAAGCGAGGAAACATGCGTTGTCTTCATATGTTGCATGTAGTTGCTCTCATGTCACTGACTTAGCGCAGGGTTTATCAAGTACAGTCACCTTCCCAGCGAGGGAACATGCGTTGTCCTAATATGTTGCATGTAGTTGCTCTCATGTCACTGACTTAGCGCAGGGTTTATCAAGTACAGTCACCGTCACAAGCGAGGAAACATGCGTTGTCTTCATATGTTGCATGTAGTTGCTCTCATGTCACTGACTTAGCACAGGGTTTATCACGTACAGTCACCGTCACAAGTAGGAAACATGCGTTGTCTTCATATGTTGCATGTAGTTGCTTTCATGTCACTGACTTAGCGCAGGGTTTATCAAGTACAGTCACCTTCACAAGCGAGGAAACATGCTTTGTCTTCATATGTTGCATGTAGTTGCTTTCATGGCATTGACTTAGCGCTGGGTTTATCAAGTACAGTCACCGTCACAAGCGAGGAAACATGCGTTGTCTTCATATAATGCATGAAGTTGCTCTCATTTCACTGACTTAGCGCAGGGTTTATCAAGTACAGTCACCGTCACAAGCGAGGAAACATGCGTTGTCTTCATATGTTGCATGTAGTTGCTCTCATGTCACTGACTTAGCGCAGGGTTTATCAAGTACAGTCACCGTCACAAGCGAGGAAACTTGCGTTGTCTTCATATGTTGCATGTAGTTGCTCTCATGTCACTGACTTAGCGCAGGGTTTATCAATTACAGTCACCGTCACAAGCGAGGAAACATGCGTTGTCCTAATATGTTGCATGTAGTTGCTCTCATGTCACTGACTTAGCGCAGGGTTTATCAAGTACAGTCACCTTCACAAGCGAGGAAACATGCGTTGTCCTAATATCTCCAAGAAGTGGCTTTCATGTCACTGACTTAGCGCAGGGTTTATCAAGTACAGTCACCTTCACAAACGAGGAAACATGAGTTGTCTTCATTTGTTGCTTGTAGTTGCTCTCATGTCACTGACTAAGCGCAGGGTTTATCAAGTACAGTCACCGTAACAAGCGAGGAAACATGCGTTGTCCTCATATGTTGCATGTAGTTGCTCTCATGTCACTGACATAGCGCCGGGTTTATAAAGTACAGTCACCGTCAAAAGCGAGGAAACATGCGTTGTCTTTATATGTTGCATTTAGTTGCTCTCATGTCACTGACTTAGCGCAGGGTTTATCAAGTACAGTCACCTTCCCAGCGAGGGAACATGCGTTAACCTAATATGTTGCATGTAGTTGCTCTCATGTCACTGACTTAGCGCAGGGTTTATCAAGTACAGTCACCGTCACAAGCGAGGAAACATGCGTTGTCTTCATATGTTGCATGTAGTTGCTCTCATGTCACTGACTTAGCGCAGGGTTTATCAAAAACAGTCACCTTCACAAGCGTGGAAACATGCGTTGTCTTCATATGTTGCATGAAGTTGCTCTCATTTCACAGACTTAGCGCAGGGCTTATCAAGTACAGTCACCTTCACAAGCGAGGAAACATGCGTTGTCCTCATATGTTGCATGTAGTTGCTCTCATGTCACTGACTTAGCGCAGGGTTTATCAAGTACAGTCACCTTCACAAGCTAGAAAACATGCGTTGTCTTCATATGTTGCATGTAGTTGCTCTCATGTTACTGACTTAGCGCAGGGTTTATCAAGTACAGTCACCTTCACAAGCGAGGAAACATGCGTTGTCTTCATATGTTGCATGAAGTTGCTCTCATGTCACTGACTTAGCGCAGGGTTAATCAAGTACAGTCACCATCACAAGCGAGGAAACATGCGTTGTCTTCATATGTTGCATGTAGTTGCTTTCATGTCACTGACTTAGCGCAGGGTTTATCAAGTACAGTCACTTTCACAAGCGAGGAAACATGCGTTGCCTTCATGTGTTGCATGAAGTTGCTTTTATATCACTGACTTAGCGCTGGGTTTATCAAGTACAGTCACCGTCACAAGCGAGGAATCATGCGTTGTCTTCATATAATGCATGTAGTTGCTCTCATTTTACTGACTAAGCGCAGGGTTTATCAAATACAGTCACCTTCACAAGCGATGAAACATGCGATGTCTTCATATGTTGCATGTAGTTGCTCTCATGTCACTGAATTAGCGCAGGGTTTATCACGTACAGTCACCTTCACAAACGAGGAAACATGCGTTGTCTTCATATGTTGCATGTAGTTGCTCTCATGTCACTCACTAAGCGCAGGGTTTATCAAGTACAGTCAACGTCACAAGCGAGGAAACATGCGTTGTCTTCATATGTTGCATGTAGTTGCTCTCATGTCAATGACTTAGCACAGGGTTTATCAAGTACAGTCACCGTCACAAGCGAGGAAACATGTTTTGTCATAATATGTTGCATGTAGTTGCTCTCATGTCACTGACTAAGCGCAGAGTTTATCAAGTACAGTTACCTTCACAAGCGAGGAAACATGCGTTGTCCTAATATGTTCAAGAAGTGGCTTTCATGTCACTGACTTAGCGCAGGGTAATCAAGTACAGTCACCTTCACAAGCGAGGAAACATGCGTTGTCTTCATATGTTGCATGAAGTTGCTCTCATTTCACAGAATTAGCGCAGGGTTTATCAAGTACACTCACGTTCACAAGCGAGGAAACATGCGTTGTCCTCATATGTTGCATGTAGTTGCTCTCATGTCACTGACTTAGCGCAGGGTTTTATCAAGTACAGTCACCTTCACAAGCGAGGAAACATGCGTTGTCCTCATATGTTTAAGAAGTGGCTTTCATGTCACTGACTTAGCGCAGGGTTTATCAAGTACAGTCACCTTCACAAGCGAAAAACATGCGTTGTCGTAATATGTTCAAAAATTGGCTTTTATGTCACTGACTTAGCGCAGGGTTTATCAAGTACAGTAACCTTCACAAGCGAGGCACAATGCGTTGTCTTCATATGTTGCATGTAATTGCTCTCATGTCACTGACTTAGCGCAGGGTTTATCAAGTACAGTCACCTTCACAAGCGATGAAACATGCGTTGTCTTCATATGTTGCATGTAGTTGCTCTCATGTCACTGACTTAGCGCAGGGTTTATCAAGTACAGTCACCGTCAAAAGCGAGGAAACATGCGTTGTCTTCATATGTTGCATGTAGTTGCTCTCATGTCACTGAATAAGCGCAGGGTTTATCACGTACAGTCACCTTCACAAGCGAGGAAACATGCGTTGTCTTCATATGTTGCATGTAGTTGCTCTCATGTCACTGACTTAGCGCAGGGTTTATCAAGTACAGTCAACGTCACAAGCGAGGAAACATGCGTTGTCTTCATATGTTGCATGTAGTTGCTCTCATGTCAATGACTTAGCGCAGGGTTTATCAAGTACAGTCACCGTCACAAGCGAGGAAACATGTTTTGTCATAATATGTTGCATGTAGTTGCTCTCATGTCACTGACTTAGCGCAGGGTTTATCAAGTACAGTCACCGTCACAAGCGAGGAAACATGCGTTGTCTTCATATGTTGCATGTAGTTGCTCTCATGTCACTGACTTAGCGCAGGGTTAATCAAGTACAGTCACCGTCACAAGCGAGGAAAAATGCGTTGTCTTCATATGTTGCATTTAGTTGCTCTCATGTCACTGACTTAATGCAGGGTTTATCAATTACAGTCACCGTCACAAGCGAGGAAACATGCGTTGTCTTCATATGTTGCATGTAGTTGCTCTCATGTCACTGACTTAGCGCAGGGTTTATCAAGTACAGTCACCGTCACAAGCGAGGAAACATGCGTTGTCTTCATATGTTGCATGTAGTTGCTCTCATGTCACTGACTTAGCGCAAGGTCTATCAAGTACAGTCACTTTCACAAGCGAGGAAACATGCGTTGTCTTCATATGTTGCATGTAGTTGCTCTCATGTTACTGACTTAATGCAGGGTTTATCAATTACAGTCACCGTCACAAGCGAGGAAACATGCGTTGTCCTTATATGTTTCATGTAGTTGCTCTCATGTCACTGACTTAGCGCAGGGTTTATCAAGTACAGTCACCGTCACAAGCGAGGAAACATGCGTTGTCTTCATATGTTGCATGTAGTTGCTTTCATGTCACTGACTTAGCGCAGGGTTTATCAAGTACAGTCACCTTCACAAGCTAGAAAACATGCGTTGTCTTTATATGTTGCATGTAGTTGCTTTTATGTCACTGACTTAGCGCTGGGTTTATCAAGTACAGTCACCGTCACAAGCGAGAAAACATGCCTTGTCTTTATATAATGCATGTAGTTGCTCTCATGTCACTGACTTAGCGCAGGGTTTATCAGGTACAGTCACCGTCACAAGCGAGGAAACATGCGTTGTCTTCATATGTTGCATGTAGTTGTTTTCATGTCACTGACTTAGCGCAGGGTTTATCAAGTACAGTCACCGTCACAAGCGAGGAAACATGCGTTGTCTTCATATGTTGCATGTAGTTGCTTTCATGTCACTGACTTAGCGCAGGGTTTATCAAGTACAGTCACCTTCACAAGCTAGAAAACATGCGTTGTCTTTATATGTTGCATGTAGTTGCTTTCATGTCACTGACTTAGCGCTGGGTTTATTAAATACAGTCACCGTCACAAGCGAAAAAACATGCCTTGTATTCATATAATGCATGTAGTTGCTCTCATGTCACTGACTTAGCGCAAGGTTTATCAAGTACAGTCACCGTCACAAGCGAGGAAACATGCGTTGTCTTCATATGTTGCATGTAGTTGCTTTCATGTCACTGACTTTGCGCAGGGTTTATCAAGTACAGTCACTTTCACAAGCAAAGAAACATGCGTTGTCTTCATGTGTTGCATGTAGTTGCTTTCATGTCACTGACTTAGCGCAGGGTTTATCAAGTACAGTCACCTTCACAAGCGAGGAAACATGCGTTGTCTTTATATGTTGCATGTAGTTGCTTTCATGTCACTGACTTAGCGCTGGGTTTATCAAGTACAGTCACCGTCACAAGCGAGGAAACATGCCTTGTCTTCATATAATGCATGTAGTTGCTCTCATGTCACTGACTTAGCGCAGGGTTTATCAAGTACAGTCACCGTCACAAGCGAGGAAACATGCGTTGTCTTCATATGTTGCATGTAGTTGCTTTCATGTCACTGACTTAGCGCAGGGTTTATCAAGTACAGTCACTTTCACAAGCGAGGAAACATGCGTTGTTTCATGTGTTGCATGAAGTTGCTTTTATATCACTGACTTAGCGCTGGGTTTATCAAGTACAGTCACCGTCACAAGCGAGGAAACATGCGTTGTCTTCATATAATGCATGTAGTTGCTCTCATTTCACTGACTTAGCGCAGGGTTTATCAAGTACAGTCACCTTCACAAGCGATGAAACATGCGTTGTCTTCATATGTTGCATGTAGTTGCTCTCATGTCACTGAATTAGCGCAGGGTTTATCACGTACAGTCACCTTCACAAGCGAGGAAACATGCGTTGTCTTCATATGTTGCATGTAGTTGCTCTCATGTCACTGACTTAGCGCAGGGTTTATCAAGTACAGTCAACGTCACAAGCGAGGAAACATGCGTTGTCTTCATATGTTGCATGTAGTTGCTCTCATGTCAATGACTTAGCGCAGGGTTTATCAAGTACAGTCACCGTCACAAGCGAGGAAACATGTTTTGTCATAATATGTTGCATGTAGTTGCTCTCATGTCACTGACTTAGCGCAGAGTTTATCAAGTACAGTCACCTTCACAAGCGAGGAAACATGCGTTGTCCTAATATGTTCAAGAAGTGGCTTTCATGTCACTGACTTAGCGCAGGGTAATCAAGTACAGTCACCTTCACAAGCGAGGAAACATGCGTTGTCTTCATATGTTGCATGAAGTTGCTCTCATTTCACAGACTTAGCGCAGGGTTTATCAAGTACACTCACGTTCACAAGCGAGGAAACGTGCGTTGTCCTCATATGTTGCATGTAGTTGCTCTCATGTCACTGACTTAGCGCAGGGTTTTATCAAGTACAGTCACCTTCACAAGCGAGGAAACATGCGTTGTCCTCATATGTTTAAGAAGTGGCTTTCATGTCACTGACTTAGCGCAGGGTTTATCAAGTACAGTCACCTTCACAAGCGAAAAACATGCGTTGTCCTAATATGTTCAAAAATTGGCTTTAATGTCACTGACTTAGCGCTGGGTTTATCAAGTACAGTTACCTTCACAAGCGAGGCACAATGCGTTATCGTCATATGTTGCATGTAGTTGCTCTCATGTCACTGACTTAGCGCAGGGTTTATCAAGTACAGTCACCTTCACAAGCGAGGAAACATGCGTTGTCTTCATATGTTGCATGTAGTTGCTCTCATGTCACTGAATAAGCGCAGGGTTTATCACGTACAGTCACCTTCACAAGCGAGGAAACATGCGTTGTCTTCATATGTTGCATGTAGTTGCTCTCATGTCACTGAATTAGCGCAGGGTTTATCAAGTACAGTCAACGTCACAAGCGAGGAAACATGCGTTGTCTTCATATGTTGCATGTAGTTGCTCTCATGTCAATGACTTAGCGCAGGGTTTATCAAGTACAGTCACCGTCACAAGCGAGAAAACATGTTTTGTCATAATATGTTGCATGTAGTTGCTCTCATGTCACTGACTTAGCGCAGGGTTTATCAAGTACAGTCACCTTCACAAGCGAGGAAACATGCGTTGTCCTAATATGTTCAAGAAGTGGCTTTCAGGTCACTGACTTAGCGCAGGGTTTATCAAGTACAGTCACCTTCACAAGCGAGGAAACATGCGTTGTCTTCATATGTTGCATGAAGTTGCTCTCATTTCACAGACTTCGCGCAGGGTTTATCAAGTACACTCACGTTCACAAGCGAGGAACCATGCGTTGTCCTCATATGTTGCATGTAGTTGCTCTCATGTCACTGACTTAGCGCTGGGTTTTATCAAGTACAGTCACCTTCACAAGCGAGGAAACATGCGTTGTCTTCATATGTTGCATGTAGTTGAACTCAAGTCACTGACTTAGCGCAGGGTTTATCAAGTACAGTCACCGTCACAAGCGAGGAAACATGCGTTGTCCTAATATGTTCAAAAATTGGCTTTAATGTCACTGACTTAGCGCAGGGTTTATCAAGTACAGTTACCTTCACAAGCGAGGCACAATGCGTTATCTTCATATGTTGCATGTAGTTGCTCTCATGTCACTGACTTAGCGCAGGGTTTATCAAGTACAGTCACCTTCACAAGCGAGGAAACATGCGTTGTCTTCATATGTTGCATGTAGTTGCTCTCATGTCACTGACTTAGCGCAGGGTTTATCAAGTACAGTCACCGTCAAAAGCGAGGAAACATGCGTTGTCTTCATATGTTGCATGTAGTTGCTCTCATGTCACTGAATAAGCGCAGGGTTTATCACGTACAGTCACCTTCACAAGCGAGGAAACATGCGTTGTCTTCATATGTTGCATGTAGTTGCTCTCATGTCACTGACTTAGCGCAGGGTTTATCAAGTACAGTCAACGTCACAAGCGAGGAAACATGCGTTGTCTTCATATGTTGCATGTAGTTGCTCTCATGTCAATGACTTAGCGCAGGGTTTATCAAGTACACTCACCGTCACAAGCGAGGAAACATGTTTTGTCATAATATGTTGCATGTAGTTGCTCTCATGTCACTGACTTAGCGCAGGGTTTATCAAGTACAGTCACCTTCACAAGCGAGGAAACATGCGTTGTCCTAATATGTTCAAGAAGTGGCTTTCAGGTCACTGACTTAGCGCAGGGTTTATCAAGTACAGTCACCTTCACAAGCGAGGAAACATGCGTTGTCTTCATATGTTGCATGAAGTTGCTCTCATTTCACAGACTTAGTGCAGGGTTTATCAAGTACACTCACGTTCACAAGCGAGGAACCATGCGTTGACCTCATATGTAGCTTGTAGTTGCTCTCATGTCACTGACTTAGCGCTGGGTTTTATCAAGTACAGTCACCTTCACAAGCGAGGAAACATGCGTTGTCTTCATATGTTGCATGTAGTTGCTCTCATGTCACTGACTTAGCGCAGGGTTTATCAAGAACAGTCACCGTCACAAGCGAGGAAACATGCGTTGTCTTCATATGTTGCATGTAGTTGAACTCAAGTCACTGACTTAGCGCAGGGTTTATCAAGTACAGTCACCGTCACAAGCGAGGAAACATGCGTTGTCCTAATATGTTGCATGTAGTTGCTCTCATGTCACTGACTTAGCGCAGGGTTTATCAAGTACAGTCACCTTCACAAGCGAGGAAACATGCGTTGTCCTAATATGTTCAAGAAGTGGCTTTCATGTCACTGACTAAGCGCAGGGTTTATCAAGTACAGTCACCTTCACAAGCGAGGAAACATGCGTTGTCTTCATATGTTGCATGTAGTTGCTCTCATGTAACTGACTTATCGCAGGGTTTATCACGTACAGTCACCGTCACAAGCGAGGAAACATGCGTTGTCTACATATGTTGCATGTAGTTGCTCTCATGTCACTGACTTAGCGCAGGTACAGTCACAATCCCAGCGAGAAAACATGCGTTGTCCTAAAATGTTGCATGTAGTTGCTCTCATGTCACTGACTTAGCGCAAGGTTTATCAAGTAGAGTCACCGTCACAAGCGAGGAAACATACGTTGTCTTCATATGTTGCATGTAGTTGCTCTCATGTCACTGACTAAGCGCAGGGTTTATCAAGTACAGTCACCTTCAAAAACGAGGAAACATGCGTTGTCTTCATATGTTGCATGTAGTTGCTCTCATGTCACTGACTTAGCGCAGGGTTTATCAAGTACAGTCACCTTCACAAGCGAGGAAACATGCGTTGTCCTAATATGTTCAAGTAGTGGCTTTCATGTCACTGACTAAGCGCAAAGTTTATCAAGTACAGTCACCTTCACAAGCGAGGAAACATGCGTTGTCTTCATATGTTGCATGTAGTTGCTCTCATGTCACTGACTTAGCGCAGGGTTAATCAAGTACAGTCACCGTCACAAGCGAGGAAAAATGCGTTGTCTTCATATGTTGCATTTAGTTGCTCTCATGTCACTGACTTAATGCAGGGTTTATCAATTACAGTCACCGTCACAAGGGAGGAAACATGCGTTGTCTTCATATGTTGCATGTAGTTGCTCTCATGTCACTGACTTAGCGCAGGGTTTATCAAGTACAGTCACCGTCACAAGCGAGGAAACATGCGTTGTCTTCATATGTTGCATGTAGTTGCTTTCATGTCACTGACTTAGCGCAGGGTTTATCAAGTACAGTCACCTTCACAAGCTAGAAAACATGCGTTGTCTTCATATGTTGCATGTAGTTGCTTTCATGTCACTGACTTAGCGCTGGGTTTATCAAGTACAGTCACCGTCACAGGCGAGGAAAC
This sequence comes from Isoperla grammatica, assembly GCA_945910005.1. Classification (NCBI taxonomy): domain Eukaryota; kingdom Metazoa; phylum Arthropoda; class Insecta; order Plecoptera; family Perlodidae; genus Isoperla; species Isoperla grammatica. The sequence goes on along the minus strand of OX246749.1, from coordinate 21,907,591 downwards.
ATGCGTTGTCCACATATGTTGCATGTAGTTGCTCTCATGTCACTGACTTAGCGCAGGGTTTATCAAGTACAGTCAACGTCACAAGCGAGGAAACATGCGTTGTCTTCATATGTTGCATGTAGTTGCTCTCATGTCAATGACTTAGCGCAGGGTTTATCAAGTACAGTCACCGTCACAAGCGAGGAAACATGCGTTGTCTTCATATGTTGCATGTAGTTGCTTTCATGTCACTGACTTAGCGCAGGGTTTATCAAGTACAGTCACTTTCACAAGCGAGGAAACATGCGTTGTTTCATGTGTTGCATGAAGTTGCTTTTATATCACTGACTTAGCGCTGGGTTTATCAAGTACAGTCACCGTCACAAGCGAGGAAACATGCGTTGTCTTCATATAATGCATGTAGTTGCTCTCATTTCACTGACTTAGCGCAGGGTTTATCAAGTACAGTCACCTTCACAAGCGATGAAACATGCGTTGTCTTCATATGTTGCAGGTAGTTGCTCTCATGTCACTGAATTAGCGCAGGGTTTATCACGTACAGTCTTCTTCACAAGCGAGGAAACATGCGTTGTCTTCATATGTTGCATGTAGTTGCTCTCATGTCACTGAATTAGCGCAGGGTTTATCACGTACAGTCACCTTCACAAGCGAGGAAACATGCGTTGTCTTCATATGTTGCATGTAGTTGCTCTCATGTCACTGACTTAGCGCAGGGTTTATCAAGTACAGTCAACGTCACAAGCGAGGAAACATGCGTTGTCTTCATATGTTGCATGTAGTTGCTCTCATGTCAATGACTTAGCGCAGGGTTTATCAAGTACAGTCACCGTCACAAGCGAGGAAACATGTTTTGTCATAATATGTTGCATGTAGTTGCTCTCATGTCACTGACTTAGCGCAGAGTTTATCAAGTACAGTCACCTTCACAAGCGAGGAAACATGCGTTGTCCTAATATGTTCAAGAAGTGGCTTTCATGTCACTGACTTAGCGCAGGGTAATCAAGTACAGTCACCTTCACAAGCGAGGAAACATGCGTTGTCTTCATATGTTGCATGAAGTTGCTCTCATTTCACAGACTTAGCGCAGGGTTTATCAAGTACACTCACGTTCACAAGCGAGGAAACATGCGTTGTCCTCATATGTTGCATGTAGTTGCTCTCATGTCACTGACTTAGCGCAGGGTTTTATCAAGTACAGTCACCTTCACAAGCGAGGAAACATGCGTTGTCCTCATATGTTTAAGAAGTGGCTTTCATGTCACTGACTTAGCGCAGGGTTTATCAAGTACAGTCACCTTCACAAGCGAAAAACATGCGTTGTCCTAATATGTTCAAAAATTGGCTTTAATGTCACAGACTTCGCGCAGGGTTTATCAAGTACACTCACGTTCACAAGCGAGGAACCATGCGTTGTCCTCATATGTTGCATGTAGTTGCTCTCATGTCACTGACTTAGCGCTGGGTTTTATCAAGTACAGTCACCTTCACAAGCGAGGAAACATGCGTTGTCTTCATATGTTGCATGTAGTTGAACTCAAGTCACTGACTTAGCGCAGGGTTTATCAAGTACAGTCACCGTCACAAGCGAGGAAACATGCGTTGTCCTAATATGTTCAAAAATTGGCTTTAATGTCACTGACTTAGCGCAGGGTTTATCAAGTACAGTTACCTTCACAAGCGAGGCACAATGCGTTATCTTCATATGTTGCATGTAGTTGCTCTCATGTCACTGACTTAGCGCAGGGTTTATCAAGTACAGTCACCTTCACAAGCGAGGAAACATGCGTTGTCTTCATATGTTGCATGTAGTTGCTCTCATGTCACTGACTTAGCGCAGGGTTTATCAAGTACAGTCACCGTCAAAAGCGAGGAAACATGCGTTGTCTTCATATGTTGCATGTAGTTGCTCTCATGTCACTGAATAAGCGCAGGGTTTATCACGTACAGTCACCTTCACAAGCGAGGAAACATGCGTTGTCTTCATATGTTGCATGTAGTTGCTCTCATGTCACTGACTTAGCGCAGGGTTTATCAAGTACAGTCAACGTCACAAGCGAGGAAACATGCGTTGTCTTCATATGTTGCATGTAGTTGCTCTCATGTCAATGACTTAGCGCAGGGTTTATCAAGTACAGTCACCGTCACAAGCGAGGAAACATGTTTTGTCATAATATGTTGCATGTAGTTGCTCTCATGTCACTGACTAAGCGCAGGGTATATCAAGTACAGTCACCTTCACAAGCGAGGAAACATGCGTTGTCCTAATATGTTCAAGAAGTGGCTTTCAGGTCACTGACTTAGCGCAGGGTTTATCAAGTACAGTCACCTTCACAAGCGAGGAAACATGCGTTGTCTTCATATGTTGCATGAAGTTGCTCTCATTTCACAGACTTAGTGCAGGGTTTATCAAGTACACTCACGTTCACAAGCGAGGAACCATGCGTTGTCCTCATATGTAGCTTGTAGTTGCTCTCATGTCACTGACTTAGCGCTGGGTTTTATCAAGTACAGTCACCTTCACAAGCGAGGAAACATGCGTTGTCTTCATATGTTGCATGTAGTTGCTCTCATGTCACTGACTTAGCGCAGGGTTTATCAAGTACAGTCACCGTCACAAGCGAGGAAACATGCGTTGTCTTCATATGTTGCATGTAGTTGAACTCAAGTCACTGACTTAGCGCAGGGTTTATCAAGTACAGTCACCGTCACAAGCGAGGAAACATGCGTTGTCCTAATATGTTGCATGTAGTTGCTCTCATGTCACTGACTTAGCGCAGGGTTTATCAAGTACAGTCACCTTCACAAGCGAGGAAACATGCGTTGTCCTAATATGTTCAAGAAGTGGCTTTCATGTCACTGACTTAGCGCAGGGTTTATCAAGTACAGTCACCTTCACAAGCGAGGAAACATGCGTTATCCTAGTATGTTCAAGTAGTGACTTTCATGTCACTGACTAAGCGCAGGGTTTATCAAGTACAGTCACCTTCACAAGCGAGGAAACATGCGTTGTCTTCATATGTTGCATGTAGTTGCTCTCATGTAACTGACTTATCGCAGGGTTTATCACGTACAGTCACCGTCACAAGCGAGGAAACATGCGTTGTCTACATATGTTGCATGTAGTTGCTCTCATGTCACTGACTTAGCGCAGGTACAGTCACAATCCCAGCGAGAAAACATGCGTTGTCCTAAAATGTTGCATGTAGTTGCTCTCATGTCACTGACTTAGCGCAAGGTTTATCAAGTAGAGTCACCATCACAAGCGAGGAAACATACGTTGTCTTCATATGTTGCATGTAGTTGCTCTCATGTCACTGACTAAGCGCAGGGTTTATCAAATACAGTCACCTTCACAAACGAGGAAACATGCGTTGTCTTCATATGTTGCATGTAGTTGCTCTCATGTCACTGACTTAGCGCAGGGTTTATCAAGTACAGTCACCTTCACAAGCGAGGAAACATGCGTTGTCTTCATATGTTGCATGAAGTTGCTCTCATTTCACAGACTTAGTGCAGGGTTTATCAAGTACACTCACGTTCACAAGCGAGGAACCATGCGTTGTCCTCATATGTAGCTTGTAGTTGCTCTCATGTCACTGACTTAGCGCTGGGTTTTATCAAGTACAGTCACCTTCACAAGCGAGGAAACATGCGTTGTCTTCATATGTTGCATGTAGTTGCTCTCATGTCACTGACTTAGCGCAAGGTTTATCAAGTAGAGTCACCGTCACAAGCGAGGAAACATACGTTGTCTTCATATGTTGCATGTAGTTGCTCTCATGTCACTGACTAAGCGCAGGGTTTATCAAGTACAGTCACCTTCAAAAACGAGGAAACATGCGTTGTCTTCATATGTTGCATGTAGTTGCTCTCATGTCACTGACTTAGCGCAGGGTTTATCAAGTACAGTCACCTTCACAAGCGAGGAAACATGCGTTGTCCTAATATGTTCAAGTAGTGGCTTTCATGTCACTGACTAAGCGCAAAGTTTATCAAGTACAGTCACCTTCACAAGCGAGGAAACATGCGTTGTCTTCATATGTTGCATGTAGTTGCTCTCATGTCACTGACTTAGCGCAGGGTTAATCAAGTACAGTCACCGTCACAAGCGAGGAAAAATGCGTTGTCTTCATATGTTGCATTTAGTTGCTCTCATGTCACTGACTTAATGCAGGGTTTATCAATTACAGTCACCGTCACAAGGGAGGAAACATGCGTTGTCTTCATATGTTGCATGTAGTTGCTCTCATGTCACTGACTTAGCGCAGGGTTTATCAAGTACAGTCACCGTCACAAGCGAGGAAACATGCGTTGTCTTCATATGTTGCATGTAGTTGCTTTCATGTCACTGACTTAGCGCAGGGTTTATCAAGTACAGTCACCTTCACAAGCTAGAAAACATGCGTTGTCTTCATATGTTGCATGTAGTTGCTTTCATGTCACTGACTTAGCGCTGGGTTTATCAAGTACAGTCACCGTCACAGGCGAGGAAACATGCGTTGTCCACATATGTTGCATGTAGTTGCTCTCATGTCACTGACTTAGCGCAGGGTTTATCAAGTACAGTCAACGTCACAAGCGAGGAAACATGCGTTGTCTTCATATGTTGCATGTAGTTGCTCTCATGTCAATGACTTAGCGCAGGGTTTATCAAGTACAGTCACCGTCACAAGCGAGGAAACATGCGTTGTCTTCATATGTTGCATGTAGTTGCTTTCATGTCACTGACTTAGCGCAGGGTTTATCAAGTACAGTCACTTTCACAAGCGAGGAAACATGCGTTGTTTCATGTGTTGCATGAAGTTGCTTTTATATCACTGACTTAGCGCTGGGTTTATCAAGTACAGTCACCGTCACAAGCGAGGAAACATGCGTTGTCTTCATATAATGCATGTAGTTGCTCTCATTTCACTGACTTAGCGCAGGGTTTATCAAGTACAGTCACCTTCACAAGCGATGAAACATGCGTTGTCTTCATATGTTGCAGGTAGTTGCTCTCATGTCACTGAATTAGCGCAGGGTTTATCACGTACAGTCTTCTTCACAAGCGAGGAAACATGCGTTGTCTTCATATGTTGCATGTAGTTGCTCTCATGTCACTGAATTAGCGCAGGGTTTATCACGTACAGTCACCTTCACAAGCGAGGAAACATGCGTTGTCTTCATATGTTGCATGTAGTTGCTCTCATGTCACTGACTTAGCGCAGGGTTTATCAAGTACAGTCAACGTCACAAGCGAGGAAACATGCGTTGTCTTCATATGTTGCATGTAGTTGCTCTCATGTCAATGACTTAGCGCAGGGTTTATCAAGTACAGTCACCGTCACAAGCGAGGAAACATGTTTTGTCATAATATGTTGCATGTAGTTGCTCTCATGTCACTGACTTAGCGCAGAGTTTATCAAGTACAGTCACCTTCACAAGCGAGGAAACATGCGTTGTCCTAATATGTTCAAGAAGTGGCTTTCATGTCACTGACTTAGCGCAGGGTAATCAAGTACAGTCACCTTCACAAGCGAGGAAACATGCGTTGTCTTCATATGTTGCATGAAGTTGCTCTCATTTCACAGACTTAGCGCAGGGTTTATCAAGTACACTCACGTTCACAAGCGAGGAAACATGCGTTGTCCTCATATGTTGCATGTAGTTGCTCTCATGTCACTGACTTAGCGCAGGGTTTTATCAAGTACAGTCACCTTCACAAGCGAGGAAACATGCGTTGTCCTCATATGTTTAAGAAGTGGCTTTCATGTCACTGACTTAGCGCAGGGTTTATCAAGTACAGTCACCTTCACAAGCGAAAAACATGCGTTGTCCTAATATGTTCAAAAATTGGCTTTAATGTCACAGACTTCGCGCAGGGTTTATCAAGTACACTCACGTTCACAAGCGAGGAACCATGCGTTGTCCTCATATGTTGCATGTAGTTGCTCTCATGTCACTGACTTAGCGCTGGGTTTTATCAAGTACAGTCACCTTCACAAGCGAGGAAACATGCGTTGTCTTCATATGTTGCATGTAGTTGAACTCAAGTCACTGACTTAGCGCAGGGTTTATCAAGTACAGTCACCGTCACAAGCGAGGAAACATGCGTTGTCCTAATATGTTCAAAAATTGGCTTTAATGTCACTGACTTAGCGCAGGGTTTATCAAGTACAGTTACCTTCACAAGCGAGGCACAATGCGTTATCTTCATATGTTGCATGTAGTTGCTCTCATGTCACTGACTTAGCGCAGGGTTTATCAAGTACAGTCACCTTCACAAGCGAGGAAACATGCGTTGTCTTCATATGTTGCATGTAGTTGCTCTCATGTCACTGACTTAGCGCAGGGTTTATTAAGTACAGTCACCGTCAAAAGCGAGGAAACATGCGTTGTCTTCATATGTTGCATGTAGTTGCTCTCATGTCACTGAATAAGCGCAGGGTTTATCACGTACAGTCACCTTCACAAGCGAGGAAACATGCGTTGTCTTCATATGTTGCATGTAGTTGCTCTCATGTCACTGACTTAGCGCAGGGTTTATCAAGTACAGTCAACGTCACAAGCGAGGAAACATGCGTTGTCTTCATATGTTGCATGTAGTTGCTCTCATGTCAATGACTTAGCGCAGGGTTTATCAAGTACAGTCACCGTCACAAGCGAGGAAACATGTTTTGTCATAATATGTTGCATGTAGTTGCTCTCATGTCACTGACTAAGCGCAGGGTATATCAAGTACAGTCACCTTCACAAGCGAGGAAACATGCGTTGTCCTAATATGTTCAAGAAGTGGCTTTCAGGTCACTGACTTAGCGCAGGGTTTATCAAGTACAGTCACCTTCACAAGCGAGGAAACATGCGTTGTCTTCATATGTTGCATGAAGTTGCTCTCATTTCACAGACTTAGTGCAGGGTTTATCAAGTACACTCACGTTCACAAGCGAGGAACCATGCGTTGTCCTCATATGTAGCTTGTAGTTGCTCTCATGTCACTGACTTAGCGCTGGGTTTTATCAAGTACAGTCACCTTCACAAGCGAGGAAACATGCGTTGTCTTCATATGTTGCATGTAGTTGCTCTCATGTCACTGACTTAGCGCAGGGTTTATCAAGTACAGTCACCGTCACAAGCGAGGAAACATGCGTTGTCTTCATATGTTGCATGTAGTTGAACTCAAGTCACTGACTTAGCGCAGGGTTTATCAAGTACAGTCACCGTCACAAGCGAGGAAACATGCGTTGTCCTAATATGTTGCATGTAGTTGCTCTCATGTCACTGACTTAGCGCAGGGTTTATCAAGTACAGTCACCTTCACAAGCGAGGAAACATGCGTTGTCCTAATATGTTCAAGAAGTGGCTTTCATGTCACTGACTTAGCGCAGGGTTTATCAAGTACAGTCACCTTCACAAGCGAGGAAACATGCGTTATCCTAGTATGTTCAAGTAGTGACTTTCATGTCACTGACTAAGCGCAGGGTTTATCAAGTACAGTCACCTTCACAAGCGAGGAAACATGCGTTGTCTTCATATGTTGCATGTAGTTGCTCTCATGTAACTGACTTATCGCAGGGTTTATCACGTACAGTCACCGTCACAAGCGAGGAAACATGCGTTGTCTACATATGTTGCATGTAGTTGCTCTCATGTCACTGACTTAGCGCAGGTACAGTCACAATCCCAGCGAGAAAACATGCGTTGTCCTAAAATGTTGCATGTAGTTGCTCTCATGTCACTGACTTAGCGCAAGGTTTATCAAGTAGAGTCACCATCACAAGCGAGGAAACATACGTTGTCTTCATATGTTGCATGTAGTTGCTCTCATGTCACTGACTAAGCGCAGGGTTTATCAAATACAGTCACCTTCACAAACGAGGAAACATGCGTTGTCTTCATATGTTGCATGTAGTTGCTCTCATGTCACTGACTTAGCGCAGGGTTTATCAAGTACAGTCACCTTCACAAGCGAGGAAACATGCGTTGTCCTAATATGTTCAAGTAGTGGCTTTCATGTCACTGACTAAGCGCAAAGTTTATCAAGTACAGTCACCTTCACAAGCGAGGAAACATGCGTTGTCTTCATATGTTGCATGTAGTTGCTCTCATGTCACTGACTTAGCGCAGGGTTAATCAAGTACAGTCACCGTCACAAGCGAGGAAAAATGCGTTGTCTTCATATGTTGCATTTAGTTGCTCTCATGTCACTGACTTAATGCAGGGTTTATCAATTACAGTCACCGTCACAAGCGAGGAAACATGCGTTGTCTTCATATGTTGCATGTAGTTGCTCTCATGTCACTGACTTAGCGCAGGGTTTATCAAGTACAGTCACCGTCACAAGCGAGGAAACATGCGTTGTCTTCATATGTTGCATGTAGTTGCTTTCATGTCACTGACTTAGCGCAGGGTTTATCAAGTACAGTCACCTTCACAAGCTAGAAAACATGCGTTGTCTTCATATGTTGCATGTAGTTGCTTTCATGTCACTGACTTAGCGCTGGGTTTATCAAGTACAGTCACCGTCACAGGCGAGGAAACATGCGTTGTCCACATATGTTGCATGTAGTTGCTCTCATGTCACTGACTTAGCGCAGGGTTTATCAAGTACAGTCAACGTCACAAGCGAGGAAACATGCGTTGTCTTCATATGTTGCATGTAGTTGCTCTCATGTCAATGACTTAGCGCAGGGTTTATCAAGTACAGTCACCGTCACAAGCGAAAAATCATGTTTTGTCCTAATATGTTGCATGTAGTTGCTCTCATGTCACTGACTTAGCGCAGGGTTTATCAAGTACAGTCACCTTCACAAGCGAGGAAACATGCGTTGTCCTAATATGTTCAAGAAGTGGCTTTCATGTCACTGACTTAGCGCAGGGTTTATCAAGTACAGTCACCTTCACCAGCGAGGAAACATGCGTTGTCTTCATATGTTGCATGAAGTTGCTCTCATTTCACAGACTTAGCGCAGGGTTTATCAAGTACAGTCACCTTCACAAGCGAGGAAACATGCGTTGTCCTCATATGTTGCATGTAGTTGCTCTCATGTCACTGACTTAGCGCAGGGTTTTATTAAGTACAGTCACCTTCACAAGCGAGGCAACATGCGTTGTCCTCATATGTTTAAGAAGTGGCTTTCATGTCACTGACTTAGCGCAGGGTTTATCAAGTACAGTCACCTTCACAAGCGAAAAACATGCGTTGTCCTAATATGTTCAAGAAGTGGCTTTCATGTCACTGACTTAGCGCAGGGTTTATCAAGTACAGTCACCTTCACAAGCGAGGCACAGTGCGTTGTCTTCATATGTTGCATGTAGTTGCTCTCATGTCACTGACTTAGCGCAGGGTTTATCAAGTACAGTCACCTTCACAAGTGAGGAAACATGCGTTGTCTTCATATGTTGCATGTAGTTGCTCTCATGTCACTGACTTAGCGCAGGGTTTATCAAGTACAGTCACCGTCAAAAGCGAGGAAACATGCGTTGTCTTCATATGTTGCATGTAGTTGCTCTCATGTTTCTGACTTAGCGCAGGGTTTAACATGTACAGTCACCTTCACAAGCGAGAGAACATGCGTTGTCTTCATTTGTGGCATGTAGTTGCTCTCATGTCACTGACTTAGCGCAGGGTTTATCAAGTACAGTCACCTTCACAAGCGAGGAAACATGCGTTGTCTTCATGTGCTGCATGAAGTTGCTCTCATGTCACTGACTTAGCGCAGGGTTTATCAAGTACAGTCACCTTCACAAGCTAGAAAACATGCGTTGTCTTTATATGTTGCATGTAGTTGCTTTTATGTCACTGACTTAGCGCTGGGTTTATCAAGTACAGTCACCGTCACAAGCGAGAAAACATGCCTTGTCTTCATATAATGCATGTAGTTGCTCTCATGTCACTGACTTAGCGCAGGGTTTATCAAGTACAGTCAGCGTCACAAGCGAGGAAACATGCGTTGTCTTCATATGTTGCATGTAGTTGCTTTCATGTCACTGACTTAGCGCAGGGTTTATCAAGTACAGTCACCGTCACAAGCGAGGAAACATGCGTTGTCTTCATATGTTGCATGTAGTTGCTTTCATGTCACTGACTTAGCGCAGGGTTTATCACGTACAGTCACCGTCACAAGTAGAAAACATGCGTTGTCTTCATATGTTGCATGTAGTTGCTCTCATGTCACTGACTTAGCGCAGGGTTTATCAAGTACAGTCACCGTCACAAGCGAGGAAACATGCGTTTTCTTCATATGTTGCATGTAGTTGCTTTCATGTCACTGACTTAGCGCAGGGTTTATCACGTACAGTCACCGTTACAAGCGAGGAAACATGCGTTGTCTTCATATGTTGCATGTAGTTGCTCTCATGTCACTGACTTAGCGCAGGGTTTATCAAGTACAGTCACCTTCACAAGCGAGGAAACATGCGTTGTCTTCATATGTTGCATGTAGTTGCTCTCATGTCACTGACTAAGCGCAGGGATTATCAAGTACAGTCACCGTCACAAGCGAGGAAACATGCGTTGTCTTCATATGTTGCATGTAGTTGCTCTCATGTCACTGACTTAGCGCAAGGTCTATCAAGTACAGTCACTTTCACAAGCGAGGAAACATGCGTTGTCTTCATATGTTGCATGTAGTGGCTCTCATGTCACTGACTTAGCGCAGGGTTTATCTAGTACAGTCACCTTCACAAGCGAGGAAACATGCGTTGTCTTCATATGTTGCATGTTGTTGCTCTCATGTTACTGACTTAATGCAGGGTTTATCAATTACAGTCACCGTCACAAGCGAAAACATGCGTTGTCTTCATATGTTTCATGTAGTTGCTTTCATGTCACTGACTTAGCGCAGGGTTTATCAAGTACAGTCACCGTCACAAGCGAGGAAACATGCGTTGTCTTCATATGTTGCATGAAGTTGCTTTCATGTCACTGACTTAGCGCAGGGTTTATCAAGTACAGTCACCTTCACAAGCTAGAAAACATGCGTTGTCTTTATATGTTGCATGTAGTTGCTTTTATGTCACTGACTTAGCGCTGGGTTTATCAAGTACAGTCACCGTCACTATCGAGAAAACATGCCTTGTCTTCATATAATGCATGTAGTTGCTCTCATGTCACTGACTTAGCGCAGGGTTTATCAAGTACAGTCACTTTCACAAGCGAGGAAACATGCGTTGTCTTCATATGTTGCATGTAGTTGCTTTCATGTCACTGACTTAGCGCAGGGTTTATCAAGTACAGTCACCGTCACAAGCGAGGAAACATGCGTTGTCTTCATATGTTGCATGTAGTTGCTTTCATGTCACTGACTTAGCGCAGGGTTTATCAAGTACAGTCACCTTCACAAGCTAGAAAACATGCGTTGTCTTTATATGTTGCATGTAGTTGCTTTCATGTCACTGACTTAGCGCTGGGTTTATTAAATACAGTCACCGTCACAAGCGAGGAAACATGCCTTGTATTCATATAATGCATGTAGTTGCTCTCATGTCACTGACTAAGCGCAAGGTTTATCAAGTACAGTCACCGTCACAAACTAGGAAACATGCGTTGTCTTCATATGTTGCATGTAGTTGCTTTCATGTCACTGACTTCGCGCAGGGTTTATCAAGTACAGTCACTTTCACAAGCAAAGAAACATGCGTTGTCTTCATGTGTTGCATGTAGTTGCTTTCATGTCACTGACTTAGCGCAGGGTTTATCAAGTACAGTCACCTTCACAAGCGAGGAAACATGCGTTGTCTTTATATGTTGCATGTAGTTGCTTTCATGTCACTGACTTAGCGGTGGGTTTATCAAGTACAGTCACCGTCACAAGCGAGGAAACATGCCTTGTCTTCATAAAATGCATGTAGTTGCTCTCATGTCACTGACTTAGCGCAGGGTTTATCAAGTACAGTCACCGTCACAAGCGAGGAAACATGCGTTGTCTTCATATGTTGCATGTAGTTGCTTTCATGTCACTGACTTAGCGCAGGGTTTATCAAGTACAGTCACTTTCACAAGCGAGGAAACATGCGTTGTCTTCATGTGTTGCATGAAGTTGCTTTTATATCACTGACTTAGCGCTGGGTTTATCAAGTACAGTCACCGTCACAAGCGAGGAATCATGCGTTGTCTTCATATAATGCATGTAGTTGCTCTCATTTCACTGACTTAGCGCAGGGTTTATCAAGTACAGTCACCTTCACAAGCGATGAAACATGCGATGTCTTCATATGTTGCATGTAGTTGCTCTCATGTCACTGAATTAGCGCAGGGTTTATCACGTACAGTCACCTTCACAAACGAGGAAACATGCGTTGTCTTCATATGTTGCATGTAGTTGCTCTCATGTCACTCACTAAGCGCAGGGTTTATCAAGTACAGTCAACGTCACAAGCGAGGAAACATGCGTTGTCTTCATATGTTGCATGTAGTTGCTCTCATGTCAATGACTTAGCACAGGGTTTATCAAGTACAGTCACCGTCACAAGCGAGGAAACATGTTTTGTCATAATATGTTGCATGTAGTTGCTCTCATGTCACTGACTTAGCGCAGAGTTTATCAAGTACAGTTACCTTCACAAGCGAGGAAACATGCGTTGTCCTAATATGTTCAAGAAGTGGCTTTCATGTCACTGACTTAGCGCAGGGTAATCAAGTACAGTCACCTTCACAAGCGAGGAAACATGCGTTGTCGTCATATGTTGCATGAAGTTGCTCTCATTTCACAAAATTAGCGCAGGGTTTATCAAGTACACTCACGTTCACAAGCGAAGAAACATGCGTTGTCCTCATATGTTGCATGTAGTTGCTCTCATGTCACTGACTTAGCGCAGGGTTTTATCAAGTACAGTCACCTTCACAAGCGAGGAAACATGCGTTGTCCTCATATGTTTAAGAAGTGGCTTTCATGTCACTGACTTAGCGCAGGGTTTATCAAGTACAGTCACCTTCACAAGCGAAAAACATGCGTTGTCGTAATATGTTCAAAAATTGGCTTTTATGTCACTGACTTAGCGCAGGGTTTATCAAGTACAGTAACCTTCACAAGCGAGGCACAATGCTTTGTCTTCATATGTTGCATGTAGTTGCTCTCATGTCACTGACTTAGCGCAGGGTTTATCAAGTACAGTCACCTTCACAAGCGATGAAACATGCGTTGTCGTAATATGTTCAAAAATTGGCTTTTATGTCACTGACTTAGCGCAGGGTTTATCAAGTACAGTAACCTTCACAAGCGAGGCACAATGCGTTGTCTTCATATGTTGCATGTAGTTGCTCTCATGTCACTGACTTAGCGCAGGGTTTATCAAGTACAGTCACCGTCAAAAGCGAGGAAACATGCGTTGTCTTCATATGTTGCATGTAGTTGCTCTCATGTCACTGAATTAGCGCAGGGTTTATCACGTACAGTCACCTTCACAAGCGAGGAAACATGCGTTGTCTTCATATGTTGCATGTAGTTGCTCTCATGTCACTGACTTAGCGCAGGGTTTATCAAGTACAGTCAACGTCACAAGCGAGGAAACATGCGTTGTCTTCATATGTTGCATGTAGTTGCTCTCATGTCAATGACTTAGCGCAGGGTTTATCAAGTACAGTCACCGTCACAAGCGAGGAAACATGTTTTGTCATAATATGTTGCATGTAGTTGCTCTCATGTCACTGACTTAGCGCAGGGTTTATCAAGTACAGTCACCGTCACAAGCGAGGAAACATGCGTTGTCTTCATATGTTGCATGTAGTTTCTCTCATGTCACTGACTTAGCGCAGGGTTAATCAAGTACAGTCACCGTCACAAGCGAGGAAAAATGCGTTGTCTTCATATGTTGCATTTAGTTGCTCTCATGTCACTGACTTAATGCAGGGTTTATCAATTACAGTCACCGTCACAAGCGAGGAAACATGCGTTGTCTTCATATGTTGCATGTAGTTGCTCTCATGTCACTGACTTAGCGCAGGGTTTATCAAGTACAGTCACCGTCACAAGCGAGGAAACATGCGTTGTCTTCATATGTTGCATGTAGTTGCTCTCATGTCACTGACTTAGCGCAAGGTCTATCAAGTACAGTCACTTTCACAAGCGAGGAAACATGCGTTGTCTTCATTTGTTGCATGTAGTTGCTCTCATGTTACTGACTTAATGCAGGGTTTATCAATTACAGTCACCGTCACAAGCGAGGAAACATGCGTTGTCTTCATATGTTTCATGTAGTTGCTCTCATGTCACTGACTTAGCGCAGGGTTTATCAAGTACAGTCACCGTCACAAGCGAGGAAACATGCGTTGTCTTCATATGTTGCATGTAGTTGCTTTCATGTCACTGACTTAGCGCAGGGTTTATCAAGTACAGTCACCTTCACAAGCTAGAAAACATGCGTTGTCTTTATATGTTGCATGTAGTTGCTTTTATGTCACTGACTTAGCGCTGGGTTTATCAAGTACAGTCACCGTCACAAGCGAGAAAACATGCCTTGTCTTTATATAATGCATGTAGTTGCTCTCATGTCACTGACTTAGCGCAGGGTTTATCAGGTACAGTCACCGTCACAAGCGAGGAAACATGCGTTGTCTTCATATGTTGCATGTAGTTGTTTTCATGTCACTGACTTAGCGCAGGGTTTATCAAGTACAGTCACCGTCACAAGCGAGGAAACATGCGTTGTCTTCATATGTTGCATGTAGTTGCTTTCATGTCACTGACTTAGCGCAGGGTTTATCAAGTACAGTCACCTTCACAAGCTAGAAAACATGCGTTGTCTTTATATGTTGCATGTAGTTGCTTTCATGTCACTGACTTAGCGCTGGGTTTATTAAACACAGTCACCGTCACAAGCGAGGAAACATGCCTTGTATTCATATAATGCATGTAGTTGCTCTCATGTCACTGACGTAGCGCAAGGTTTATCAAGTACAGTCACCGTCACAAGCGAGGAAACATGCGTTGTCTTCATATGTTGCATGTAGTTGCTTTCATGTCACTGACTTCGCGCAGGGTTTATCAAGTACAGTCACTTTCACAAGCAAAGAAACATGCGTTGTCTTCATGTGTTGCATGTAGTTGCTTTCATGTCACTGACTTAGCGCAGGGTTTATCAAGTACAGTCACCTTCACAAGCGAGGAAACATGCGTTGTCTTTATATGTTGCATGTAGTTGCTTTCATGTCACTGACTTAGCGCTGGGTTTATCAAGTACAGTCACCGTCACAAGCGAGGAAACATGCCTTGTCTTCATATAATGCATGTAGTTGCTCTCATGTCACTGACTTAGCGCTGGGTTTATCAAGTACAGTCACCGTCACAAGCGAGGAAACATGCGTTGTCTTCATATGTTGCATGTAGTTGCTTTCATGTCACTGACTTAGCGCAGGGTTTATCAAGTACAGTCACTTTCACAAGCGAGGAAACATGCGTTGTCTTCATGTGTTGCATGAAGTTGCTTTTATATCACTGACTTAGCGCTGGGTTTATCAAGTACAGTCACCGTCACAAGCGAGGAAACATGCGTTGTCTTCATATAATGCATGTAGTTGCTCTCATTTCACTGACTTAGCGCAGGGTTTATCAAGTACAGTCACCTTCACAAGCGATGAAACATGCGTTGTCTTCATATGTTGCATGTAGTTGCTCTCATGTCACTGAATTAGCGCAGGGTTTATCACGTACAGTCACCTTCACAAGCGAGGAAACATGCGTTGTCTTCATATGTTGCATGTAGTTGCTCTCATGTCACTGACTTAGCGCAGGGTTTATCAAGTACAGTCAACGTCACAAGCGAGGAAACATGCGTTGTCTTCATATGTTGCATGTAGTTGCTCTCATGTCAATGACTTAGCGCAGGGTTTATCAAGTACAGTCACCGTCACAAGCGAGGAAACATGTTTTGTCATAATATGTTGCATGTAGTTGCTCTCATGTCACTGACTTACCGCAGAGTTTATCAAGTACAGTCACCTTCACAAGCGAGGAAACATGCGTTGTCCTAATATGTTCAAAAATTGGCTTTAATGTCACTGACTTAGCGCAGGGTTTATCAAGAACAGTTACCTTCACAAGCGAGGCACAATGCGTTATCTTCATATGTTGCATGTAGTTGCTCTCATGTCACTGACTTAGCGCAGGGTTTATCAAGTACAGTCACCTTCACAAGCGAGGAAACATGCGTTGTCTTCATATGTTGCATGTAGTTGCTCTCATGTCACTGAATAAGCGCAGGGTTTATCACGTACAGTCACCTTCACAAGCGAGGAAACATGCGTTGTCTTCATATGTTGCATGTAGTTGCTCTCATGTCACTGACTTAGCGCAGGGTTTATCAAGTACAGTCAACGTCACAAGCGAGGAAACATGCGTTGTCTTCATATGTTGCATGTAGTTGCTCTCATGTCAATGACTTAGCGCAGGGTTTATCAAGTACAGTCACCGTCACAAGCGAGGAAACATGTTTTGTCATAATATGTTGCATGTAGTTGCTCTCATGTCACTGACTTAGCGCAGGGTTTATCAAGTACAGTCACCTTCACAAGCGAGGAAACATGCGTTGTCCTAATATGTTCAAGAAGTGGCTTTCAGGTCACTGACTTAGCGCAGGGTTTATCAAGTACAGTCACCTTCACAAGCGAGGAAACATGCGTTGTCTTCATATGTTGCATGAAGTTGCTCTCATTTCACAGACTTCGCGCAGGGTTTATCAAGTACACTCACGTTCACAAGAGAGGAACCATGCGTTGTCCTCATATGTTGCATGTAGTTGCTCTCATGTCACTGACTTAGCGCTGGGTTTTATCAAGTACAGTCACCTTCACAAGCGAGGAAACATGCGTTGTCTTCATATGTTGCATGTAGTTGAACTCAAGTCACTGACTTAGCGCAGGGTTTATCAAGTACAGTCACCGTCACAAGCGAGGAAACATGCGTTGTCCTAATATGTTCAAAAATTGGCTTTATTGTCACTGACTTAGCGCAGGGTTTATCAAGTACAGTTACCTTCACAAGCGAGGCACAATGCGTTATCTTCATATGTTGCATGTAGTTGCTCTCATGTCACTGACTTAGCGCAGGGTTTATCAAGTACAGTCACCTTCACAAGCGAGGAAACATGCGTTGTCTTCATATGTTGCATGTTGTTGCTCTCATGTCACTGACTTAGCGCAGGGTTTATCAAGTACAGTCACCGTCAAAAGCGAGGAAACATGCGTTGTCTTCATATGTTGCATGTAGTTGCTCTCATGTCACTGAATAAGCGCAGGGTTTATCACGTACAGTCACCTTCACAAGCGAGGAAACATGCGTTGTCTTCATATGTTGCATGTAGTTGCTCTCATGTCACTGACTTAGCGCAGGGTTTATCAAGTACAGTCAACGTCACAAGCGAGGAAACATGCGTTGTCTTCATATGTTGCATGTAGTTGCTCTCATGTCAATGTCTTAGCGCAGGGTTTATCAAGTACAGTCACCGTCACAAGCGAGGAAACATGTTTTGTCATAATATGTTGCATGTAGTTGCTCTCATGTCACTGACTTAGCGCAGGGTTTATCAAGTACAGTCACCTTCACAAGCGAGGAAACATGCGTTGTCCTAATATGTTCAAGAAGTGGCTTTCAGGTCACTGACTTAGCGCAGGGTTTATCAAGTACAGTCACCTTCACAAGCGAGGAAACATGCGTTGTCTTCATATGTTGCATGAAGTTGCTCTCATTTCACAGACTTAGTGCAGGGTTTATCAAGTACACTCACGTTCACAAGCGAGGAACCATGCGTTGTCCTCATATGTTGCATGTAGTTGCTCTCATGTCACTGACTTAGCGCTGGGTTTTATCAAGTACAGTCACCTTCACAAGCGAGGAAACATGCGTTGTCTTCATATGTTGCATGTAGTTGCTCTCATGTCACTGACTTAGCGCAGGGTTTATCAAGTACAGTCACCGTCACAAGCGAGGAAACATGCGTTGTCTTCATATGTTGCATGTAGTTGAACTCAAGTCACTGACTTAGCGCAGGGTTTATCAAGTACAGTCACCGTCACAAGCGAGGAAACATGCGTTGTCCTAATATGTTGCATGTAGTTGCTCTCATGTCACTGACTTAGCGCAGGGTTTATCAAGTACAGTCACCTTCACAAGCGAGGAAACATGCGTTGTCCTAATATGTTCAAGAAGTGGCTTTCATGTCACTGACTTAGCGCAGGGTTTATCAAGTACAGTCACCTTCACAAGCGAGGAAACATGCGTTATCCTAGTATGTTCAAGTAGTGACTTTCATGTCACTGACTAAGCGCAGGGTTTATCAAGTACAGTCACCTTCACAAGCGAGGAAACATGCGTTGTCTTCATATGTTGCATGTAGTTGCTCTCATGTAACTGACTTATCGCAGGGTTTATCACGTACAGTCACCATCACAAGCGAGGAAACATGCGTTGTCTACATATGTTGCATGTAGTTGCTCTCATGTCACTGACTTAGCGCAGGTACAGTCACAATCCCAGCGAGAAAACATGCGTTGTCCTAAAATGTTGCATGTAGTTGCTCTCATGTCACTGACTTAGCGCAAGGTTTATCAAGTAGAGTCACCGTCACAAGCGAGGAAACATACGTTGTCTTCATATGTTGCATGTAGTTGCTCTCATGTCACTGACTAAGCGCAGGGTTTATCAAGTACAGTCACCTTCACAAACGAGGAAACATGCGTTGTCTTCATATGTTGCATGTAGTTGCTCTCATGTCACTGACTTAGCGCAGGGTTTATCAAGTACAGTCACCTTCACAAGCGAGGAAACATGCGTTGTCCTAATATGTTCAAGTAGTGGCTTTCATGTCACTGACTAAGCGCAAAGTTTATCAAGTACAGTCACCTTCACAAGCGAGGAAACATGCGTTGTCTTCATATGTTGCATGTAGTTGCTCTCATGTCACTGACTTATCGCAGGGTTAATCAAGTACAGTCACCGTCACAAGCGAGGAAAAATGCGTTGTCTTCATATGTTGCATTTAGTTGCTCTCATGTCACTGACTTAATGCAGGGTTTATCAATTACAGTCACCGTCACAAGCGAGGAAACATGCGTTGTCTTCATATGTTGCATGTAGTTGCTCTCATGTCACTGACTTAGCGCAGGGTTTATCAAGTACAGTCACCGTCACAAGCGAGGAAACATGCGTTGTCTTCATATGTTGCATGTAGTTGCTTTCATGTCACTGACTTAGCGCAGGGTTTATCAAGTACAGTCACCTTCACAAGCTAGAAAACATGCGTTGTCTTCATATGTTGCATGTAGTTGCTTTCATGTCACTGACTTAGCGCTGGGTTTATCAAGTACAGTCACCGTCACAGGCGAGGAAACATGCGTTGTCCACATATGTTGCATGTAGTTGCTCTCATGTCACTGACTTAGCGCAGGGTTTATCAAGTACAGTCAACGTCACAAGCGAGAAAACATGCGTTGTCTTCATATGTTGCATGTAGTTGCTCTCATGTCAATGACTTAGCGCAGGGTTTATCAAGTACAGTCACCGTCACAAGCGAAAAATCATGTTTTGTCTTTATATGTTGCATGTAGTTGCTCTCATGTCACTGACTTAGCGCAAGGTTTATCAAGTAGAGTCACCGTCACAAGCGAGGAAACATACGTTGTCTTCATATGTTGCATGTAGTTGCTCTCATGTCACTGACTAAGCGCAGGGTTTATCAAGTACAGTCACCTTCACAAACGAGGAAACATGCGTTGTCTTCATATGTTGCATGTAGTTGCTCTCATGTCACTGACTTAGCGCAGGGTTTATCAAGTACAGTCACCTTCACAAGCGAGGAAACATGCGTTGTCCTAATATGTTCAAGTAGTGGCTTTCATGTCACTGACTAAGCGCAAAGTTTATCAAGTACAGTCACCTTCACAAGCGAGGAAACATGCGTTGTCTTCATATGTTGCATGTAGTTGCTCTCATGTCACTGACTTATCGCAGGGTTAATCAAGTACAGTCACCGTCACAAGCGAGGAAAAATGCGTTGTCTTCATATGTTGCATTTAGTTGCTCTCATGTCACTGACTTAATGCAGGGTTTATCAATTACAGTCACCGTCACAAGCGAGGAAACATGCGTTGTCTTCATATGTTGCATGTAGTTGCTCTCATGTCACTGACTTAGCGCAGGGTTTATCAAGTACAGTCACCGTCACAAGCGAGGAAACATGCGTTGTCTTCATATGTTGCATGTAGTTGCTTTCATGTCACTGACTTAGCGCAGGGTTTATCAAGTACAGTCACCTTCACAAGCTAGAAAACATGCGTTGTCTTCATATGTTGCATGTAGTTGCTTTCATGTCACTGACTTAGCGCTGGGTTTATCAAGTACAGTCACCGTCACAGGCGAGGAAACATGCGTTGTCCACATATGTTGCATGTAGTTGCTCTCATGTCACTGACTTAGCGCAGGGTTTATCAAGTACAGTCAACGTCACAAGCGAGAAAACATGCGTTGTCTTCATATGTTGCATGTAGTTGCTCTCATGTCAATGACTTAGCGCAGGGTTTATCAAGTACAGTCACCGTCACAAGCGAAAAATCATGTTTTGTCCTAATATGTTGCATGTAGTTGCTCTCATGTCACTGACTTAGCGCAGGGTTTATCAAGTACAGTCACCTTCACAAGCGAGGAAACATGCGTTGTCCTAATATGTTCAAGAAGTGGCTTTCATGTCACTGACTTAGCGCAGGGTTTATCAAGTACAGTCACCTTCACCAGCGAGGAAACATGCGTTGTCTTCATATGTTGCATGAAGTTGCTCTCATTTCACAGACCTAGCGCAGGGTTTATCAAGTACAGTCACCTTCACAAGCGAGGAAACATGCGTTGTCCTCATATGTTGCATGTAGTTGCTCTCATGTCACTGACTTAGCGCAGGGTTTTATCAAGTACAGTCACCTTCACAAGCGAGGAAACATGCGTTGTCCTCATATGTTTAAGAAGTGGCTTTCATGTCACTGACTTAGCGAAGGGTTTATCAAGTACAGTCACCTTCACAAGCGAAAAACATGCGTTGTCCTAATATGTTCAAGAAGTGGCTTTCATGTCACTGACTTAGCGCAGGGTTTATCAAGTACAGTTACCTTCACAAGCGAGGCACAATGCGTTGTCTTCATATGTTGCATGTAGTTGCTCTCATGTCACTGACTTAGCGCAGGGTTTATCAAGTACAGTCACCTTCACAAGTGAGGAAACATGCGTTGTCTTCATATGTTGCAAGTAGTTGCTCTCATGTCACTGACTTAGCGCAGGGTTTATCAAGTACAGTCACCGTCAAAAGCGAGGAAACATGCGTTGTCTTCATATGTTGCATGTAGTTGCTCTCATGTTTCTGACTTAGCGCAGGGTTTAACAAGTACAGTCACCTTCACAAGCGAGAAAACATGCGTTGTCTTCATTTGTGGCATGTAGTTGCTCTCATGTCACTGACTTAGCGCAGGGTTTATCAAGTACAGTCACCTTCACAAGCGAGAAAACATGCGTTGTCTTCATGTGCTGCATGAAGTTGCTCTCATGTCACTGACTTAGCGCAGGGTTTATCAAGTACAGTCACCTTCACAAGCTAGAAAACATGCGTTGTCTTTATATGTTGCATGTAGTTGCTTTTATGTCACTGACTTAGCGCTGGGTTTATCAAGTACAGTCACCGTCACAAGCGAGAAAACATGCCTTGTCTTCATATAATGCATGTAGTTGCTCTCATGTCACTGACTTAGCGCAGGGTTTATCAAGTACAGTCAGCGTCACAAGCGAGGAAACATGCGTTGTCTTCATATGTTGCATGTAGTTGCTTTCATGTCACTGACTTAGCGCAGAGTTTATCAAGTACAGTCACCGTCACAAGCGAGGAAACATGCGTTGTCTTCATATGTTGCATGTAGTTGCTTTCATTTCACTGACTTAGCGCAGGGTTTATCAAGTACAGTCACCTTCACAAGCTAGAAAACATGCGTTGTCTTTATATGTTGCATGTAGTTGCTTTCATGTCACTGACTTAGCGCTGGGTGTTATCAAGTACAGTCACCTTCACAAGCGAGGAAACATGCGTTGTCTTCATATGTTGCATGTAGTTGCTCTCATGTCACTGACTTAGCGCAGGGTTTATTAAGTACAGTCACCGTCACAAGCGAGGAAACATGCGTTGTCATCATATGTTGCATGTAGTTGAACTCAAGTCACTGACTTAGCGCAGGGTTTATCAAGTACAGTCACCGTCACAAGCGAGGAAACATGCGTTGTCCTAATATGTTGCATGTAGTTGCTCTCATGTCACTGACTTAGCGCAGGGTTTATCAAGTACAGTCACCTTCACAAGCGAGGAAACATGCGTTGTCCTAATATGTTCAAGTAGTGACTTTCTTGTCACTGACTAAGCGCAGGGTTTATCAAGTACAGTCACCTTCACAAGCGAGGAAACATGCGTTGTCTTCATATGTTGCATGTAGTTGCTCTCATGTCACTGACTTATCGCAGGGTTTATCACGTACAGTCACCGTCACAAGCGAGGAAACATGCGTTGTCTTCATATGTTGCATGTAGTTGCTCTCATGTCACTGACTTAGCTCAGGTACAGTCACAATCCCAGCGAGAAAACATGCGTTGTCCTAATATGTTGCATGTAGTTGCTCTCATGTCACTGACTTAGCGCAAGGTTTATCAAGTACAGTCACCTTAACAAACGAGGAAACATGCGTTGTCTTCATATGTTGCATGTAGTTGCTCTCATGTCACTGACTTAGCGCAGGGTTTATCAAGTACAGTCACCTTCACAAGCGAGGAAACATGCGTTGTCCTAATATGTTAAAGTAGTGGCTTTCATGTCACTGACTAAGCGCAGGGTTTATCAAGTACAGTCACCTTCACAAGCGAGGAAACATGCGTTGTCTTCATATGTTGCATGTAGTTGCTCTCATGTCACTGACTTAGCGCAGGGTTAATCAAGTACAGTCACCGTCACAAGCGAGGAAAAATGCGTTGTCTTCATATGTTGCATTTAGTTGCTCTCATGTCACTGACTTAATGCAGGGTTTATCAATTACAGTCACCGTCACAAGCGAGGAAACATGCGTTGTCTTCATATGTTGCATGTAGTTGCTCTCATGTCACTGACTTAGCGCAGGGTTTATCAAGTACAGTCACCGTCACAAGCGAGGAAACATGCGTTGTCTTCATATGTTGCATGTAGTTGCTCTCATGTCACTGACTTAGCGCAAGGTCTATTAAGTACAGTCACTTTCACAAGCGAGGAAACATGCGTTGTCTTCATATGTTGCATGTAGTTGCTCTCATGTCACTGACTTAGCGCAGGGTTTATCTAGTACAGTCACCTTCACAAGCGAGAAAACATGCGTTGTCTTCATATGTTGCATGTAGTTGCTCTCATGTTACTGACTTAATGCAGGGTTTATCAATTACAGTCACCGTCACAAGCGAGAAAACATGCGTTGTCTTCATATGTTTCATGTAGTTGCTCTCATGTCACTGACTTAGCGCAGGGTTTATCAAGTACAGTCACCGTCACAAGCGAGGAAACATGCGTTGTCTTCATATGTTGCATGTAGTTGCTTTCATGTCACTGACTTAGCGCAGGGTTTATCAAGTACAGTCACCTTCACAAGCTAGATAACATGCGTTGTCTTTATATGTTGCATGTAGTTGCTTTTATGTCACTGACTTAGCGCTAGGTTTATCAAGTACAGTCACCGTCACAAGCGAGAAAACATGCCTTGTCTTCATATAATGCATGTAGTTGCTCTCATGTCACTGACTTAGCGCAGGGTTTATCAAGTACAGTCACCGCCACAAGCGAGGAAACATGCGTTGTCTTCATATGTTGCATGTAGTTGCTTTCATGTCACTGACTTAGCGCAGGGTTTATCAAGTACAGTCACCGTCACAAGCGAGGAAACATGCGTTGTCTTCATATGTTGCATGTAGTTGCTTTCATGTCACTGACTTAGCGCAGGGTTTATCAAGTACAGTCACCTTCACAAGCTAGAAAACATGCGTTGTTTTTATATGTTGCATGTAGTTGCTTTCATGTCACTGACTTAGCGCAGGGTTTATCACGTACAGTCACCGTCACAAGCGAGGAAACATGCGTTGTCTTCATATGTTGCATGTAGTTGCTCTCATGTCACTGACTTAGCGCAGGGTTTATCAAGTACAGTCACCTTCACAAGCGAGGAAACATGCGTTGTCTTCATATGTTGCATGTAGTTGCTCTCATGTCACTGACTAAGCGCAGGGATTATCAAGTACAGTCACCGTCACAAGCGAGGAAACATGCGTTGTCTTCATATGTTGCATGTAGTTGCTCTCATGTCACTGACTTAGCGCAAGGTCTATCAAGTACAGTCACTTTCACAAGCGAGGAAACATGCGTTGTCTTCATATGTTGCATGTAGTGGCTCTCATGTCACTGACTTAGCGCAGGGTTTATCTAGTACAGTCACCTTCACAAGCGAGGAAACATGCGTTGTCTTCATATGTTGCATGTTGTTGCTCTCATGTTACTGACTTAATGCAGGGTTTATCAATTACAGTCACCGTCACAAGCGAAAACATGCGTTGTCTTCATATGTTTCATGTAGTTGCTTTCATGTCACTGACTTAGCGCAGGGTTTATCAAGTACAGTCACCGTCACAAGCGAGGAAACATGCGTTGTCTTCATATGTTGCATGTAGTTGCTTTCATGTCACTGCCTTAGCGCAGGGTTTATCAAGTACAGTCACCTTCACAAGCTAGAAAACATGCGTTGTCTTTATATGTTGCATGTAGTTGCTTTTATGTCACTGACTTAGCGCTGGGTTTATCAAGTACAGTCACCGTCACTATCGAGAAAACATGCCTTGTCTTCATATAATGCATGTAGTTGCTCTCATGTCACTGACTTAGCGCAGGGTTTATCAAGTACAGTAACTTTCACAAGCGAGGAAACATGCGTTGTCTTCATATGTTGCATGTAGTTGCTTTCATGTCACTGACTTAGCGCAGGGTTTATCAAGTACAGTCACCGTCACAAGCGAGGAAACATGCGTTGTCTTCATATGTTGCATGTAGTTGCTTTCATGTCACTGACTTAGCGCAGGGTTTATCAAGTACAGTCACCTTCACAAGCTAGAAAACATGCGTTGTCTTTATATGTTGCATGTAGTTGCTTTCATGTCATTGACTTAGCGCTGGGTTTATTAAATACAGTCACCGTCACAAGCGAGGAAACATGCCTTGTATTCATATAATGCATGTAGTTGCTCTCATGTCACTGACTAAGCGCAAGGTTTATCAAGTACAGTCACCGTCACAAGCTAGGAAACATGCGTTGTCTTCATATGTTGCATGTAGTTGCTTTCATGTCACTGACTTCGCGCAGGGTTTATCAAGTACAGTCACTTTCACAAGCAAAGAAACATGCGTTGTCTTCATGTGTTGCATGTAGTTGCTTTCATGTCACTGACTTAGCGCAGGGTTTATCAAGTACAGTCACCTTCACAAGCGAGGAAACATGCGTTGTCTTTATATGTTGCATGTAGTTGCTTTCATGTCACTGACTTAGCGGTGGGTTTATCAAGTACAGTCACCGTCACAAGCGAGGAAACATGCCTTGTCTTCATAAAATGCATGTAGTTGCTCTCATGTCACTGACTTAGCGCAGGGTTTATCAAGTACAGTCACCGTCACAAGCGAGGAAACATGCGTTGTCTTCATATGTTGCATGTAGTTGCTTTCATGTCACTGACTTAGCGCAGGGTTTATCAAGTACAGTCACTTTCACAAGCGAGGAAACATGCGTTGTCTTCATGTGTTGCATGAAGTTGCTTTTATATCACTGACGTAGCGCTGGGTTTATCAAGTACAGTCACCGTCACAAGCGAGGAATCATGCGTTGTCTTCATATGTTGCATGTAGTTGCTCTCATGTCACTCACTAAGCGCAGGGTTTATCAAGTACAGTCAACGTCACAAGCGAGGAAACATGCGTTGTCTTCATATGTTGCATGTAGTTGCTCTCATGTCAATGACTTAGCACAGGGTTTATCAAGTACAGTCACCGTCACAAGCGAGGAAACATGTTTTGTCATAATATGTTGCATGTAGTTGCTCTCATGTCACTGACTTAGCGCAGAGTTTATCAAGTACAGTTACCTTCACAAGCGAGGAAACATGCGTTGTCCTATTATGTTCAAGAAGTGGCTTTCATGTCACTGACTTAGCGCAGGGTAATCAAGTACAGTCACCTTCACAAGCGAGGAAACATGCGTTGTCTTCATATGTTGCATGAAGTTGCTCTCATTTCACAGAATTAGCGCAGGGTTTATCAAGTACACTCACGTTCACAAGCGAGGAAACATGCGTTGTCCTCATATGTTGCATGTAGTTGCTCTCATGTCACTGACTTAGCGCAGGGTTTTATCAAGTACAGTCACCTTCACAAGCGAGGAAACATGCGTTGTCCTCATATGTTTAAGAAGTGGCTTTCATGTCACTGACTTAGCGCAGGGTTTATCAAGTACAGTCACCTTCACAAGCGAAAAACATGCGTTGTCGTAATATGTTCAAAAATTGGCTTTTATGTCACTGACTTAGCGCAGGGTTTATCAAGTACAGTAACCTTCACAAGCGAGGCACAATGCGTTGTCTTCATATGTTGCATGTAGTTGCTCTCATGTCACTGACTTAGCGCAGGGTTTATCAAGTACAGTCACCTTCACAAGCGATGAAACATGCGTTGTCTTCATATGTTGCATGTAGTTGCTCTCATGTCACTGACTTAGCGCAGGGTTTATCAAGTACAGTCACCGTCAAAAGAGAGGAAACATGCGTTGTCTTCATATGTTGCATGTAGTTGCTCTCATGTCACTGAATTAGCGCAGGGTTTATCACGTACAGTCACCTTCACAAGCGAGGAAACATGCGTTGTCTTCATATGTTGCATGTAGTTGCTCTCATGTCACTGACTTAGCGCAGGGTTTATCAAGTACAGTCAACGTCACAAGCGAGGAAACATGCGTTGTCTTCATATGTTGCATGTAGTTGCTCTCATGTCAATGACTTAGCGCAGGGTTTATCAAGTACAGTCACCGTCACAAGCGAGGAAACATGTTTTGTCATAATATGTTGCATGTAGTTGCTCTCATGTCACTGACTTAGCGCAGGGTTTATCAAGTACAGTCACCTTCACAAGCGAGAAAACATGCGTTGTCCTAATATGTTCAAGAAGTGTCTTTCAGGTCACTGACTTAGCGCAGGGTTTATCAAGTACAGTCACCTTCACAAGCGAGGAAACATGCGTTGTCTTCATATGTTGCATGAAGTTGCTCTCATTTCACAGACTTAGTGCAGGGTTTATCAAGTACACTCACGTTCACAAGCGAGGAAACATGCGTTGTCCTCATATGTTGCATGTAGTTGCTCTCATGTCACTGACTTAGCGCTGGGTTTTATCAAGTACAGTCGTTTTCACAAGCGAGGAAACATGCGTTGTCTTCATATGTTGCATGTAGTTGCTCTCATGTCACTGACTTAGCGCAGGGTTTATCAAGTACAGTCACCTTCACAAGCGAGGAAACATGCGTTGTCTTCATATGTTGCATGTAGTTGCTCTCATGTCACTGACTTAGCGCAGGGTTTATCAAGTACAGTCACCTTCCCAGCGAGGGAACATGCGTTGTCCTAATATGTTGCATGTAGTTGCTCTCATGTCACTGACTTAGCGCAGGGTTTATCAAGTACAGTCACCGTCACAAGCGAGGAAACATGCGTTGTCTTCATATGTTGCATGTAGTTGCTCTCATGTCACTGACTTAGCACAGGGTTTATCACGTACAGTCACCGTCACAAGTAGGAAACATGCGTTGTCTTCATATGTTGCATGTAGTTGCTTTCATGTCACTGACTTAGCGCAGGGTTTATCAAGTACAGTCACCTTCACAAGCGAGGAAACATGCTTTGTCTTCATATGTTGCATGTAGTTGCTTTCATGGCATTGACTTAGCGCTGGGTTTATCAAGTACAGTCACCGTCACAAGCGAGGAAACATGCGTTGTCTTCATATAATGCATGAAGTTGCTCTCATTTCACTGACTTAGCGCAGGGTTTATCAAGTACAGTCACCGTCACAAGCGAGGAAACATGCGTTGTCTTCATATGTTGCATGTAGTTGCTCTCATGTCACTGACTTAGCGCAGGGTTTATCAAGTACAGTCACCGTCACAAGCGAGGAAACTTGCGTTGTCTTCATATGTTGCATGTAGTTGCTCTCATGTCACTGACTTAGCGCAGGGTTTATCAATTACAGTCACCGTCACAAGCGAGGAAACATGCGTTGTCCTAATATGTTGCATGTAGTTGCTCTCATGTCACTGACTTAGCGCAGGGTTTATCAAGTACAGTCACCTTCACAAGCGAGGAAACATGCGTTGTCCTAATATCTCCAAGAAGTGGCTTTCATGTCACTGACTTAGCGCAGGGTTTATCAAGTACAGTCACCTTCACAAACGAGGAAACATGAGTTGTCTTCATTTGTTGCTTGTAGTTGCTCTCATGTCACTGACTAAGCGCAGGGTTTATCAAGTACAGTCACCGTAACAAGCGAGGAAACATGCGTTGTCCTCATATGTTGCATGTAGTTGCTCTCATGTCACTGACATAGCGCCGGGTTTATAAAGTACAGTCACCGTCAAAAGCGAGGAAACATGCGTTGTCTTTATATGTTGCATTTAGTTGCTCTCATGTCACTGACTTAGCGCAGGGTTTATCAAGTACAGTCACCTTCCCAGCGAGGGAACATGCGTTAACCTAATATGTTGCATGTAGTTGCTCTCATGTCACTGACTTAGCGCAGGGTTTATCAAGTACAGTCACCGTCACAAGCGAGGAAACATGCGTTGTCTTCATATGTTGCATGTAGTTGCTCTCATGTCACTGACTTAGCGCAGGGTTTATCAAAAACAGTCACCTTCACAAGCGTGGAAACATGCGTTGTCTTCATATGTTGCATGAAGTTGCTCTCATTTCACAGACTTAGCGCAGGGCTTATCAAGTACAGTCACCTTCACAAGCGAGGAAACATGCGTTGTCCTCATATGTTGCATGTAGTTGCTCTCATGTCACTGACTTAGCGCAGGGTTTATCAAGTACAGTCACCTTCACAAGCTAGAAAACATGCGTTGTCTTCATATGTTGCATGTAGTTGCTCTCATGTTACTGACTTAGCGCAGGGTTTATCAAGTACAGTCACCTTCACAAGCGAGGAAACATGCGTTGTCTTCATATGTTGCATGTAGTTGCTCTCATGTCACTGACTTAGCGCAGGGTTAATCAAGTACAGTCACCATCACAAGCGAGGAAACATGCGTTGTCTTCATATGTTGCATGTAGTTGCTCTTATGTCACTGACTTAGTGCAGGGTTTATCAAGTACAGTCACCTTCACAAGCGAGGAAACATGCGTTGTCTTCATATGTTGCATGAAGTTACTCTCATGTCACTGACTTAGCGAAGGGTTTATCAAGTACAGTCACCGTCACAAGCGAGGAAACATGCGTTGTCTTCATATGTTGCATGTAGTTGCTCTTGCCGGCGCTGTTGGCCGAGGTTGATTAGGCGTTGGTCTAGTAAACCTCGGTCTCTGCGTTCCAGGTTCGAATCCTGGCTTGGGCATGGATGTAAAGTGGCGTTTTTTCATCCTCACAATCACCCACTCACCGTCTCGATTAGCCTCGTTGCAAAAATATGGGACGTAAAACCCCAAATATCATCATCATCATGTAGTTGCTCTTATGTCATGACTTAGCGCAGGGTTTATCTAGTACAGTCACCTTCACAAGCGACGAAACATGCGTTGTCTTCATTAGTCTCATGTAGTTGCTCTCATGTCACTGACTTAGCGCAGGGTTTATCAAGTACAGTCACCGTCACAAGCGAGAAAACATGCGTTGTCTTCATATGTTGCATGTAGTTGCTCTCATGTCACTGACTTAGCGCAGGGTTTATCAAGTACAGTCACCGTCACAAGCGAGGAAACATGCGTTGTCTTCATATGTTGCATGTAGTTGCTCTCATGTCACTGACTTAGTGCAGGGTTTATCAAGTACAGTCACCTTCACAAGCAAGGAAACATGCGTTGTCTTCATATGTTGCATGTAGTTGCTCTCATGTCACTGACTTAGCGCAGGGTTTATCAAGTACAGTCACCGTCACAAGCGAGGAAACATGCGTTGTCTTCATATGTTGCATGTAGTTGCTCTCATGTCACTGACTTAGCGCAGGGTTTATCACGTACAGTCACCGTCACAAGTAGAAAACATGCGTTGTCTTCATATGTTGCATGTAGTTGCTCTCATGTCACTGACTTAGCGCAGGGTTTATCAAGTACAGTCACCGTCACAAGCGAGGAAACATGCGTTGTCTTCATATGTTGCATGTAGTTGCTTTCATGTCACTGACTTAGCGCAGGGTTTATCACGTACAGTCACCGTCACAAGCGAGGAAACATGCGTTGTCTTCATATGTTGCATGTAGTTGCTCTCATGTCACTGACTTAGCGCAGGGTTTATCAAGTACAGTCACCTTCACAAGCGAGGAAACATGCGTTGTCTTCATATGTTGCATGTAGTTGCTCTCATGTCACTGACTAAGCGCAGGGTTAATCAAGTACAGTCACCGTCACAAGCGAGGAAACATGCGTTGTCTTCATATGTTGCATGTAGTTGCTCTCATGTCACTGACTTAGCGCAAGGTCTATCAAGTACAGTCACTTTTACAAGCGAGGAAACATGCGTTGTCTTCATATGTTGCATGTAGTTGCTCTCATGTCACTGACTTAGCGCAGGGTTTATCTAGTACAGTCACCTTCACAAGCGAGGAAACATGCGTTGTCTTCATATGTTGCATGTAGTTGCTCTCATGTTACTGACTTAATGCAGGGTTTATCAATTACAGTCACCGTCACAAGCGAGGAAACATGCGTTGTCTTCATATGTTTCATGTAGTTGCTCTCATGTCACTGACTTAGCGCAGGGTTTATCAAGTACAGTCACCGTCACAAGCGAGGAAACATGCGTTGTCTTCATATGTTGCATGTAGTTGCTTTCATGTCACTGACTTAGCGCAGGGTTTATCAAGTACAGTCACCTTCACAAGCTAGAAAACATGCGTTGTCTTTATATGTTGCATGTAGTTGCTTTTATGTCACTGACTTAGCGCTGGGTTTATCAAGTACAGTCACCGTCACAAGCGAGAAAACATGCCTTGTCTTCATATAATGCATGTAGTTGCTCTCATGTCACTGACTTAGCGCAGGGTTTATCAAGTACAGTCACCGTCACAAGCGAGGAAACATGCGTTGTCTTCATATGTTGCATGTAGTTGTTTTCATGTCACTGACTTAGCGCAGGGTTTATCAAGTACAGTCACCGTCACAAGCGAGGAAACATGCGTTGTCTTCATATGTTGCATGTAGTTGCTCTCATGTCACTGACTTAGCGCAGGGTTTATCAAGTACAGTCACCGTCAAAAGCGAGGAAACATGCGTTGTCTTCATATGTTGCATGTAGTTGCTCTCATGTCACTGACTTAGCGCAGGGTTTATCAAGTACAGTCAACGTCACAAGCGAGGAAACATGCGTTGTCTTCATATGTTGCATGTAGTTGCTCTCATGTCAATGACTTAGCGCAGGGTTTATCAAGTACAGTCACCGTCACAAGCGAGGAAACATGTTTTGTCATAATATGTTGCATGTAGTTGCTCTCATGTCACTGACTTAGCGCAGGGTTTATCAAGTACAGTCACCTTCACAAGCGAGGAAACATGCGTTGTCCTAATATGTTCAAGAAGTGGCTTTCAGGTCACTGACTTAGCGCAGGGTTTATCAAGTACAGTCACCTTCACAAGCGAGGAAACATGCGTTGTCTTCATATGTTGCATGAAGTTGCTCTCATTTCACAGACTAAGTGCAGGGTTTATCAAGTACACTCACGTTCACAAGCGAGGAACCATGCGTTGTCCTCATATGTTGCATGTAGTTGCTCTCATGTCACTGACTTAGCGCTGGGTTTTATCAAGTACAGTCACCTTCACAAGCGAGGAAACATGCGTTGTCTTCATATGTTGCATGTAGTTGCTCTCATGTCACTGACTTAGCGCAGGGTTTATCAAGTACAGTCACCGTCACAAGCGAGGAAACATGCGTTGTCTTCATATGTTGCATGTAGTTGAACTCAAGTCACTGACTTAGCGCAGGGTTTATCAAGTACAGTCAACGTCACAAGCGAGGAAACATGCGGTGTCCTAATATGTTGCATGTAGTTGCTCTCATGTCACTGACTTAGCGCAGGGTTTATCAAGTACAGTCACCTTCACAAGCGAGGAAACATGCGTTGTCCTAATATGTTCAAGAAGTGGCTTTCATGTCACTGACTTAGCGCAGGGTTTATCAAGCACAGTCACCTTCACAAGCGAGGAAACATGCGTTGTCCTAGTATGTTCAAGTAGTGACTTTCATGTCACTGACTAAGCGCAGGGTTTATCAAGTACAGTCACCTTCACAAGCGAGGAAACATGCGTTGTCTTCATATGTTGCATGTAGTTGCTCTCATGTCACTGACTTATCGCAGGGTTTATCACGTACAGTCACCGTCACAAGCGAGGAAACATGCGTTGTCTTCATATGTTGCATGTAGTTGCTCTCATGTCACTGACTTAGCGCAGGTACAGTCACAATCCCAGCGAGAAAACATGCGTTGTCCTAATATGTTGCATGTAGTTGCTCTCATGTCACTGACTTAGCGCAAGGTTTATCAAGTAGAGTCACCGTCACAAGCGAGGAAACATACGTTGTCTTCATATGTTGCATGTAGTTGCTCTTATGTCACTGACTAAGCGCAGAGTTTATCAAGTACAGTCACCTTCACAAACGAGGAAACATGCGTTGTCTTCATATGTTGCATGTAGTTGCTCTCATGTCACTGACTTAGCGCAGGGTTTATCAAGTACAGTCACCTTCACAAGCGAGGAAACATGCGTTGTCCTAATATGTTCAAGTAGTGGCTTTCATGTCACTGACTAAGCGCAAAGTTTATCAAGTACAGTCACCTTCACAAGCGAGGAAACATGCGTTGTCTTCATATGTTGCATGTAGTTGCTCTCATGTCACTGACTTAGCGCAGGGTTAATCAAGTACAGTCACCGTCATAAGCGAGGAAAAATGCGTTGTCTTCATATGTTGCATTTAGTTGCTCTCATGTCACTGACTTAATGCAGGGTTTATCAATTACAGTCACCGTCACAAGCGAGGAAACATGCGTTGTCTTCATATGTTGCATGTAGTTGCTCTCATGTCACTGACTTAGCGCAGGGTTTATCAAGTACAGTCACCGTCACAAGCGAGGAAACATGCGTTGTCTTCATATGTTGCATGTAGTTGCTTTCATGTCACTGACTTAGCGCAGGGTTTATCAAGTACAGTCACCTTCACAAGCTAGAAAACATGCGTTGTCTTCATATGTTGCATGTAGTTGCTTTCATGTCACTGACTTAGCGCTGGGTTTATCAAGTACAGTCACCGTCACAGGCGAGGAAACATGCCTTGTCTTCATATAATGCATGTAGTTGCTCTCATGTCACTGACTTAGCGCAGGGTTTATCAAGTACAGTCACCTTCACAAGCAAGGAAACATGCGTTGTCTTCATATGTTGCATGTAGTTGCTCTCATGTCACTGACTTAGCGCAGGGTTTATCAAGTACAGTCACCGTCCCAAGCGAGGAAACATGCGTTGTCTTCATATTTTGCATGTAGTTGCTCTCATGTCACTGACTTAGCGCAGGGTTTATCAAGTACAGTCACCGTCCCAAGCGAGGAAACATGCGTTGTCTTCATATGTTGCATGTAGTTGCTTTCATGTCACTGACTTAGCGCAGGGTTTATCAAGTACAGTCACTTTCACAAACGAGGAAACATGCGTTGTCTTCATGTGTTGCATGTAGTTGCTTTCATATCACTGACTTAGCACTGGGTTTATCAAGTACAGTCACCGTCACAAGCGAGGAAACATGCGTTGTCTTCATATAATGCATGTAGTTGCTCTCATGTCACTGACTTAGCGCAGGGTTTATCAAGTACAGTCACCTTCACAAGCAAGGAAACATGCGTTGTTTTCATATGTTGCATGTTGTTGCTTTCATGTCACTGAATTAGCGCAGGGTTTATCACGTACAGTCACCTTCACAAGCGAGGAAACATGCGTTGTCTTCATATGTTGCATGTAGTTGCTAAATGTCACTGACTTAGCGCAGGGTTTATCAAGTACAGTCAACGTCACAAGCAAAGAAACATGCGTTGTCTTCATATGTTGCATGTAGTTGCTCTCATGTCAATGACTTAGCGCAGGGTTTATCAAGTACAGTCACCGTCACAAGCGAAAAATCATGTTTTGTCCTAATATGTTGCATGTAGTTGCTCTCATGTCACTGACTTAGCGCAGGGTTTATCAAGTACAGTCACCTTCACAAGCGAGGAAACATGCGTTGTCCTAATATGTTCAAGAAGTGGCTTTCATGTCACTGACTTAGCGCAGGGTTTATCAAGTACAGTCACCTTCACCAGCGAGGAAACATGCGTTGTCTTCATATGTTGCATGAAGTTGCTCTCATTTCACAGACTTAGCGCAGGGTTTATCAAGTACAGTCACCTTCACAAGCGAGGAAACATGCGTTGTCCTCATATGTTGCATGTAGTTGCTCTCATGTCACTGACTTAGCGCAGGGTTTTATCAAGTACAGTCACCTTCACAAGCGAGGAAACATGCGTTGTCCTCATATGTTTAAGAAGTGGCTTTCATGTCACTGACTTAGCGCAGGGTTTATCAAGTACAGTCACCTTCACAAGCGAAAAACATGCGTTGTCCTTATATGTTCAAGAAGTGGCTTTCATGTCACTGACTTAGCGCAGGGTTTATCAAGTACAGTCACCTTCACAAGCGAGGCACAATGCGTTGTCTTCATATGTTGCATGTAGTTGCTCTCATGTCACTGACTTAACGCAGGGTTTATCAAGTACAGTCACCTTCACAAGCGAGGAAACATGCGTTGTCTTCATATGTTGCATGTAGTTGCTCTCATGTCACTGACTTAGCGCAGGGTTTATCAAATACAGTCACCGTCAAAAGCGAGGAAACATGCGTTGTCTTCATTTGTTGCATCCAGTTGCTCTCATGTCACTGACTTAGCGCAGGGTTTATCAAGTACAGTCACCTTCACAAGCGAGGAAACATGCGTTGTCTTCATGTGCTGCATGAAGTTGCTCTCATGTCACTGACTTAGCGCAGGGTTTATCAAGTACAGTCACCTTCACAAGCTAGAAAACATGCGTTGTCTTTATATGTTGCATGTAGTTGCTTTTATGTCACTGACTTAGCGCTGGGTTTATCAAGTACAGTCACCGTCACAAGCGAGAAAACATGCCTTGTCTTCATATAATGCATGTAGTTGCTCTCATGTCACTGACTTAGCGCAGGGTTTATCAAGTACAGTCAGCGTCACAAGCGAGGAAACATGCGTTGTCTTCATATGTTGCATGTAGTTGCTTTCATGTCACTGACTGAGCGCAGGGTTTGTCAAGTACAGTCACCGTCACAAGCGAGGAAACATGCGTTGTCTTCATATGTTGCATGTAGTTGCTTTCATTTCACTGACTTAGCGCAGGGTTTATCAAGTACAGTCACCTTCACAAGCTAGAAAACATGCGTTGTCTTTATATGTTGCATGTAGTTGCTTTCATGTCACTGACTTAGCGCTGGGTTTATTAAATACAGTCACCGTCACAAGCGAGGAAACATGCCTTGTATTCATATAATGCATGTAGTTGCTCTCATGTCACTGACTTAGCGCAAGGTTTATCATGTACAGTCACCGTCAAAAGCGAGGAAACATGCGTTGTCTTCATATGTTGCATGTAGTTGCTCTCATGTCACTGAATTAGCGCAGGGTTTATCACGTACAGTCACCTTCACAAGCGAGGAAACATGCGTTGTCTTCATATGTTGCATGTAGTTGCTCTCATGTCACTGACTTAGCGCAGGGTTTATCAAGTACAGTCAACGTCACAAGCGAGGAAACATGCGTTGTCTTCATATGTTGCATGAAGTTGCTCTCATGTCAATGACTTAGCGCAGGGTTTATCAAGTACAGTCACCGTCACAAGCGAGGAAACATGTTTTGTCATAATATGTTGCATGTAGTTGCTCTCATGTCACTGACTTAGCGCAGGGTTTATTAAGTACAGTCACCTTCACAAGCGAGGAAACATGCGTTGTCCTAATATGTTCAAGAAGTGGCTTTCAGGTTACTGACTTAGCGCAGGGTTTATCAAGTACAGTCACCTTCACAAGCGAGGAAACATGCGTTGTCTTCAGATGTTGCATGAAGTTGCTCTCATTTCACAGACTTAGCGCAGGGTTTATCAAGTACAGTCACCTTCACAAGCGAGGAAACATGCGTTGTCTTCATATGTTGCATGAAGTTGCTCTCATGTCACTGACTTAGCGAAGGGTTTATCAAGTACAGTCAACGTCACAAGCGAGGAAACATGCGTTGTCTTCATATGTTGCATGTAGTTGCTCTCATGTCACTGACTTAGCGCAGGGTTTATCAAGTACACTCACGTTCACAAGCGAGGAACCATGCGTTGTCCTCATATGTTGCATGTAGTTGCTCTCATGTCAATGACTTAGCGCAGGGTTTATCAAGTACAGTCACCTTCACAAGCGAGGAAACATGCGTTGTCATCATATGTTGCATGTAGTTGAACTCAAGTCACTGACTTAGCGCAGGGTTTATCAATTACAGTCACCGTCACAAGCGAGGAAACATGCGTTGTCTTCATATGTTGCATGTAGTTGCTCTCATGTCACTGACTAAGCGCTGGGTTTTATCAAGTACAGTCACCTTCACAAGCGAGAAAACATGCGTTGTCTTCATATGTTGCATGTAGTTGCTCTCATGTCACTGACTTAGCGCAGGGTTTATCAAGTACAGTCACCGTCACAAGCGAGGAAACATGCGTTGTCATCATATGTTGCATGTAGTTGAACTCAAGTCACTGACTTAGCGCAGGGTTTATCAAATACAGTCACCGTCACAAGCGAGGAAACATGCGTTGTTCTAATATGTTGCATGTAGTTGCTCTCATGTCACTGACTTAGCGCAGGGTTTATCAAGTACAGTCACCTTCACAAGCGAGGAAACATGCGTTGTCCTAATATGTTCAAGAAGTGGCTTTCATGTGACTGACTTAGCGCAGGGTTTATCAAGTACAGTCACCTTCACAAGCGAGGAAACATGCGTTGTCCTAGTATGTTCAAGTAGTGACTTTCATGTCACTGACTAAGCGCAGGGTTTATCAAGTACAGTCACCTTCACAAGCGAGGAAACATGCGTTGTCTTCATATGTTGCATGTAGTTGCTCTCATGTCACTGACTTATCGCAGGGTTTATCACGTACAGTCACCGTCACAAGCGAGGAAGCATGCGTTGTCTTCATATGTTGCATGTAGTTGCTCTCATGTCACTGACTTAGCGCAGGTACAGTCACAATCCCAGCGAGAAAACATGCGTTGTCCTAATATGTTGCATGTAGTTGCTCTCATGTCACTGACTTAGCGCAAGGTTTATCAAGTAGAGTCACCGTAACAAGCGAGGAAACATACGTTGTCTTCATATGTTGCATGTAGTTGCTCTCATGTCACTGACTAAGCGCAGGGTTTATCAAGTACAGTGACCTTCACAAACGAGGAAACATGCGTTGTCTTCATATGTTGCATGTAGTTGCTCTCATGTCACTGACTTAGCGCAGGGTTTATCAAGTACAGTCACCTTCACAAGCGAGGAAACATGCGTTGTCCTAATATGTTCAAGTAGTGGCTTTCATGTCACTGACTAAGCGCAGGGTTTATCAAGTACAGTCACCTTCACAAGCGAGGAAACATGCGTTGTCTTCATATGTTGCATGTAGTTGCTCTCATGTCATTGACTTAGCGCAGGGTTAATCAAGTACAGTCACCGTCACAAGCGAGGAAAAATGCGTTGTCTTCATATGTTGCATTTAGTTGCTCTCATGTCACTGACTTAATGCAGGGTTTATCAATTACAGTCACCGTCACAAGCGAGGAAACATGCGTTGTCTTCATATGTTGCATGAAGTTGCTCTCATGTCACTGACTTAGCGCAGAGTTTATCAAGTACAGTCACCTTCACAAGCGAGGAAACATGCGTTGTCCTAATATGTTCAAGAAGTGGCTTTCATGTCACTGACTAAGCGCAGGGTAATCAAGTACAGTCACCTTCACAAGCGAGGAAACATGCGTTGTCTTCATATGTTGCATGAAGTTGCTCTCATTTCACAGACTTAGCGCAGGGTTTATCAAGTACACTCACGTTCACAAGCGAGGAAACATGCGTTGTCCTCATATGTTGCATGTAGTTGCTCTCATGTCACTGACTTAGCGCAGGGTTTTATCAAGTACAGTCACCTTCACAAGCGAGGAAACATGCGTTGTCCTCATATGTTTAAGAAGTGGCTTTCATGTCACTGACTTAGCGCAGGGTTTATCAAGTACAGTCACCTTCACAAGCGAAAAACATGCGTTGTCTTCATATGTTGCATGTAGTTGCTCTCATGTCACTGACTTAGCGCAGGGTTAATCAAGTACAGTCACCGTCACAAGCGAGGAAAAATGCGTTGTCTTCATATGTTGCATTTAGTTGCTCTCATGTCACTGACTTAATGCAGGGTTTATCAATTACAGTCACCGTCACAAGCGAGGAAACATGCGTTGTCTTCATATGTTGCATGAAGTTGCTCTCATGTCACTGACTTAGCGCAGGGTTTATCAAGTACAGTCACCGTCACAAGCGAGGAAACATGCGTTGTCTTCATATGTTGCATGTAGTTGCTTTCATGTCTTTGACTTAGCGCAGGGTTTATCAAGTACAGTCACCTTCACAAGCTAGAAAACATGCGTTGTCTTCATATGTTGCATGTAGTTGCTTTCATGTCACTGACTTAGCGCTGGGTTTATCTAGTACAGTCACCGTCACAGGCGAGGAAACATGCCTTGTCTTCATATAATGCATGTAGTTGCTCTCATGTCACTGACTTAGCGCAGGGTTTATCAAGTACAGTCACCTTCACAAGCAAGGAAACATGCGTTGTCTTCATATGTTGCATGTAGTTGCTCTCATGTCACTGACTTAGCGCAGGGTTTATCAAGTACAGTCACCGTCCCAAGCGAGGAAACATGCGTTGTCTTCATATTTTGCATGTAGTTGCTCTCATGTCACTGACTTAGCGCAGGGTTTATCAAGTACAGTCACCTTCACAAGCAAGGAAACATGCGTTGTCTTCATATGTTGCATGTAGTTGCTCTCATGTCACTGACTTAGCGTAGGGTTTATCAAGTACAGTCACTTTCACAAGCGAGGAAACATGCGTTGTCTTCATGTGTTGCATGTAGTTGCTTTCATATCACTGACTTAGCGCTGGGTTTATCAAGTACAGTCACCGTCACAAGCGAGGAAACATGCGTTGTCTTCATATAATGCATGTAGTTGCTCTCATGTCACTGACTTAGCACAGGGTTTATCAAGTACAGTCACCTTCACAAGCAAGGAAACATGCGTTGTTTTCATATGTTGCATGTTGTTGCTTTCATGTCACTGAATTAGCGCAGGGTTTATCACGTACAGTCACCTTCACAAGCGAGGAAACATGCGTTGTCTTCATATGTTGCATGTAGTTGCTCTCATGTCACTGACTTAGCGCAGGGTTTATCAAGTACAGTCAACGTCACAAGCGAGGAAACATGCGTTGTCTTCATATGTTGCATGTAGTTGCTCTCATGTCAATGACTTAGCGCAGGGTTTATCAAGTACAGTCACCGTCACAAGCGAAAAATCATGTTTTGTCCTAATATGTTGCATGTAGTTGCTCTCATGTCACTGACTTAGCGCAGGGTTTATCAAGTACAGTCACCTTCACAAGCGAGGAAACATGCGTTGTCCTAATATGTTCAAGAAGTGGCTTTCATGTCACTGACTTAGCGCAGGGTTTATCAAGTACAGTCACCTTCACCAGCGAGGAAACATGCGTTGTCTTCATATGTTGCATGAAGTTGCTCTCATTTCACAGACTTAGCGCAGGGTTTATCAAGTACAGTCACCTTCACAAGCGAGGAAACATGCGTTGTCCTCATATGTTGCATGTAGTTGCTCTCATGTCACTGACTTAGCGCA
Organism: Isoperla grammatica; assembly: GCA_945910005.1. Taxonomy (NCBI): domain Eukaryota; kingdom Metazoa; phylum Arthropoda; class Insecta; order Plecoptera; family Perlodidae; genus Isoperla; species Isoperla grammatica. The sequence goes on along the minus strand of OX246749.1, from coordinate 21,867,322 downwards.
GGGTTTTATCAAGTACAGTCACCTTCACAAGCGAGGAAACATGCGTTGTCCTCATATGTTTAAGAAGTGGCTTTCATGTCACTGACTAAGCGCAGGGTTTATCAAGTACAGTCACCTTCACAAGCGAAAAACATGCGTTGTCCTAATATGTTCAAGAAGTGGCTTTCATGTCACTGACTTAGCGCAGGGTTTATCAAGTACAGTCACCTTCACAAGCGAGGCACAATGCGTTGTCTTCATATGTTGCATGTAGTTGCTCTCATGTCACTGACTTAGCGCAGGGTTTATCAAGTACAGTCACCTTCACAAGTGAGGAAACATGCGTTGTCTTCATATGTTGCATGTAGTTGCTCTCATGTCACTGACTTAGCGCAGGGTTTATCAAGTACAGTCACCGTCAAAAGCGAGGAAACATGCGTTGTCTTCATATGTTGCATGTAGTTGCTCTCATGTTTCTGACTTAGCGCAGGGTTTAACAAGTACAGTCACCTTCACAAGCGAGAAAACATGCGTTGTCTTCATTTGTTGCATGTAGTTGCTCTCATGTCACTGACTTAGCGCAGGGTTTATCAAGTACAGTCACCTTCACAAGCGAGGAAACATGCGTTGTCTTCATGTGCTGCATGAAGTTGCTCTCATGTCACTGACTTAGCGCAAGGTTTATCAAGTACAGTCACCTTCACAAGCTAGAAAACATGCGTTGTCTTTATATGTTGCATGTAGTTGCTTTTATGTCACTGACTTAGCGCTGGGTTTATCAAGTACAGTCACCGTCACAAGCGAGAAAACATGCCTTGTCTTCATATAATGCATGTAGTTGCTCTCATGTCACTGACTTAGCGCAGGGTTTATCAAGTACAGTCAGCGTCACAAGCGAGGAAACATGCGTTGTCTTCATATGTTGCATGTAGTTGCTTTCATGTCACTGACTTAGCGCAGGGTTTATCAAGTACAGTCACCGTCACAAGCGAGGAAACATGCGTTGTCTTCATATGTTGCATGTAGTTGCTTTCATTTCACTGACTTAGCGCAGGGTTTATCAAGTACAGTCACCTTCACAAGCTAGAAAACATGCGTTGTCTTTATATGTTGCATGTAGTTGCTTTCATGTCACTGACTTAGCGCTGGGTTTATTAAATACAGTCACCGTCACAAGCGAGGAAACATGCCTTGTATTCATATAATGCATGTAGTTGCTCTCATGTCACTGACTTAGCGCAAGGTTTATCATGTACAGTCACCGTCACAAGCGAGGAAACATGCGTTGTCTTCATATGTTGCATGTAGTTGCTTTCATGTCACTGACTTCGCGCAGGGTTTATCAAGTACAGTCACTTTCACAAGCAAAGAAACATGCGTTGTCTTCATGTGTTGCATGTATTTGCTTTCATGTCACTGACTTAGCGAAGGGTTTATCAAGTACAGTCACCTTCACAAGCGAGGAAACATGCGTTGTCTTTATATGTTGCATGTAGTTGCTTTCATGTCACTGACTTAGCGCTGGGTTTATCAAGTACAGTCACCGTCACAAGCGAGGAAACATGCCTTGTCTTCATATAATGCATGTAGTTGCTTTCATGTCACTGACTTAGCGCAGGGTTTATCAAGTACAGTCACTTTCACAAGCGAGGAAACATGCGTTGTCTTCATGTGTTGCATGAAGTTGCTTTTATATCACTGACTTAGCGCTGGGTTTATCAAGTACAGTCACCGTCACAAGCGAGGAAACATGCGTTGTCTTTATATAATGCATGTAGTTGCTCTCATTTCACTGACTTAGCGCAGGGTTCATCAAGTACAGTCACCTTCACAAGCGATGAAACATGCGTTGTCTTCATATGTTGCATGTAGTTGCTCTCATGTCACTGAATTAGCGCAGGGTTTATCACTCACAGTCACCTTCACAAGCGAGGAAACATGCGTTGTCTTCATATGTTGCATGTAGTTGCATTCATGTCACCGACTTAGCGCAGGGTTTATCAAGTACAGTCAACGTCACAAGCGAGGAAACATGCGTTGTCTTCATATGTTGCATGTAGTTGCTCTCATGTCAATGACTTAGCGCAGGGTTTATCAAGTACAGTCACCGTCACAAGCGAGGAAACATGTTTTGTCATAATATGTTGCATGTAGTTGCTCTCATGTCACTGACTTAGCGCAGAGTTTATCAAGTACAGTCACCTTCACAAGCGAGGAAACATGCGTTGTCGTAATATGTTCAAGAAGTGGCTTTCATGTCACTGACTAAGCGCAGGGTAATCAAGTACAGTCACCTTCACAAGCGAGGAAACATGCGTTGTCTTCATATGTTGCATGTAGTTGCTTTCATGTCTTTGGCTGCTTCCCATCTTGTCAAAAGTGTTCGAGTCCCTATTGTTCAAGCGTATGTACAATCACGTCAACAAACATATTGCTCCTGAGCAGCATGGTTTTGTGAAGAAGAGGTCCACACTTTCTAACCTTGCAGAGTACACCAACACTATAGCAAAACATCTCAACAACGGAGTGCAGGTGGATGCCATCTACACCGACTTCACCCGAGCATTCGACAGCGTTGATCATCACCTCCTTCTGCACAAAATACAAGGTTATGGAATAGTGGGCCCCCTGCATGCACTGATCTCGAGCTATCTAAGTGGGCGTACCCAGACTGTAGTAATAGACTCCGCCAGATCAACGGCTGAAAATGTAACCTCTGGGGTGCCCCAGGGGTCCATTTTGGGCCCCCTTTTGTTTACATTGTTCGTGAACGACATTCCTATGTGTATTTCAAAGTCGAGGTGTGTGATGTACGCAGATGATGTCAAGCTCTTCTTACCAATAACAAATCAAGACGACTGTGTTAATTTACAAAATGACCTAATAGCTATAGAGAACTGGTGTGAAACTTGGAAGTTACTTTTAAATGTGACGAAATGTAATGTGATTACCTTTACAACGAAAGTCAAGCATACGATTACTCATAACTATAGCTTAAACGAACATCGTCTGCAAAGAGTCACTACGATAAAAGACCTTGGTGTGTTTATATCGAGTGATTTGAAATACAATAGTCACATTTCCTACGTCATTTCTAAATCTCTGAGAATCCTTGGTGTCATTAAGCGCAATTGTTTTCGAAATTTCTCTGTAAATACAACCCGACGTTTGTACTTGTCTTTAGTCAGGCCCCACGTTGACTATGCGTCTCTTATATGGAACCCATATGAAATAACAAAGATCAATTCCGTTGAAAGGTTACAACAGAAGTTTATTAAATTTCAATGTGCTAAATCTAATATTACATACCACAGATCACAGTACAAGGCCTTGTGTGAGGAACATAATATATTGACACTGGAGAACAGGAGGGTATACAGTGATTTGATTTTTCTACATAAATTGTTGCATGGAAATATTGATACAATTGAACTTCTGAGCCAAATAAACTTTAACGTTCCACAGAAAAATACCCGTAAACTGGTCACCTTCAAACCAGCTATTAGCCGTATAAACCTATTCAAATACTCTTGTATTAACAGGATCCAAACATCGTTCAACCAAATGTCAGCTATTATTTCAGATTTGGACATCGGCTGTGTTTCTGAACATAGATTGAAGTGTATGGTAAACAATAAGCTGTTACAACCGGCATGCACACTTTGAGTGCTGAGGGTACTGTTGTTGCTACATTATTGTCATGTTTCTACCATTATGTATTGTGTGTAACAGTTACCTGCGTGCGTCTACTTGTGTATATGTGTGTGTATATGGGTGCCTGCTTGTGTGTCTGTACGTGTGAGTACGTACATTGTCTGTACGTACATTATTGTCATGTTTCTACCATTATGTATTGTGTGTACCAGTTACCTGCGTGCGTCTACTTGTGTATATGTGTGTGTATATGTGTGCCTGCCTGTGTGTCTGTACGTGTGAGAGAGGGAGTGTGTGTGTGTGTGTGTAAGGGTGTGTGTGTGTGAGAGAGAGAGAGAGAGAGAGAGAGAGAGAGAGAGAGAGAGAGAGAGAGAGAGAGAGAGAGAGAGAGAGAGTCGGAAGAGTTATGTGTGTCTGCAGATTTATTGATCTTGGTAACTATTAGTGTCCGAAAATGGTTCCAATGCCCTTTGTTGTCTTTCTACTCATATTATGTTTTATTTATGTATTATTAATATGTATTTATATTTATAATGATGTATTAACTGTGAGTCTTTGACTTACTGACTTATGTTTTTCAATTTATTGTATTGTATTATATTGCACTTGTGGGGCAGTAGCCCCGTTGCTAATAAAGAATACTACTACTACTACTACCTTCACAAGCTAGAAAACATGCGTTGTCTTCATATGTTGCATGTAGTTGCTTTCATGTCACTGACTTAGCGCTGGGTTTATCAAGTACAGTCACCGTCACAGGCGAGGAAACATGCCTTGTCTTCATATAATGCATGTAGTTGCTCTCATGTCACTGACTTAGCGCAGGGTTTATCAAGTACAGTCACCTTCACAAGCAAGGAAACATGCGTTGTCTTCATATGTTGCATGTAGTTGCTCTCATGTCACTGACTTAGCGCAGGGTTTATCAAGTACAGTCACCGTCCCAAGCGAGGAAACATGCGTTGTCTTCATATTTTGCATGTAGTTGCTCTCATGTCACTGACTTAGCGCAGGGTTTATCAAGTACAGTCACCGTCCCAAGCGAGGAAACATGCGTTGTCTTCATATGTTGCATGTAGTTGCTTTTATGTCACTGACTTAGCGCAGGGTTTATCAAGTACAGTCACTTTCACAAGCGAGGAAACATGCGTTGTCTTCATGTGTTGCATGTAGTTGCTTTCATATCACTGACTTAGCGCTGGGTTTATCAAGTACAGTCACCGTCACAAGCGAGGAAACATGCGTTGTCTTCATATAATGCATGTAGTTGCTCTCATGTCACTGACTTAGCGCAGGGTTTATCAAGTACAGTCACCTTCACAAGCAAGGAAACATGCGTTGTTTTCATATGTTGCATGTTGTTGCTTTCATGTCACTGAATTAGCGCAGGGTTTATCACGTACAGTCACCTTCACAAGCGAGGAAACATGCGTTGTCTTCATATGTTGCATGTAGTTGCTCTCATGTCACTGACTTAGCGCAGGGTTTATCAAGTACAGTCAACGTCACAAGCGAGGAAACATGCGTTGTCTTCATATGTTGCATGTAGTTGCTCTCATGTCAATGACTTAGCGCAGGGTTTATCAAGTACAGTCACCGTCACAAGCGAAAAATCATGTTTTGTCCTAATATGTTGCATGTAGTTGCTCTCATGTCACTGACTTAGCGCAGGGTTTATCAAGTACAGTCACCTTCACAAGCGAGGAAACATGCGTTGTCCTAATATGTTCAAGAAGTGGCTTTCATGTCACTGACTTAGCGCAGGGTTTATCAAGTACAGTCACCTTCACCAGCGAGGAAACATGCGTTGTCTTCATATGTTGCATGAAGTTGCTCTCATTTCACAGACTTAGCGCAGGGTTTATCAAGTACAGTCACCTTCACAAGCGAGGAAACATGCGTTGTCCTCATATGTTGCATGTAGTTGCTCTCATGTCACTGACTTAGCGCAGGGTTTTATCAAGTACAGTCACCTTCACAAGCGAGGAAACATGCGTTGTCCTCATATGTTTAAGAAGTGGCTTTCATGTCACTGACTAAGCGCAGGGTTTATCAAGTACAGTCACCTTCACAAGCGAAAAACATGCGTTGTCTTCATATGTTCAAGAAGTGGCTTTCATGTCACTGACTTAGCGCAGGGTTTATCAAGTACAGTCACCTTCACAAGCGAGGCACAATGCGTTGTCTTCATATGTTGCATGTAGTTGCTCTCATGTCACTGACTTAGCGCAGGGTTTATCAAGTACAGTCACCTTCACAAGTGAGGAAACATGCGTTGTCTTCATATGTTGCATGTAGTTGCTCTCATGTCACTGACTTAGCGCAGGGTTTATCAAGTACAGTCACCGTCAAAAGCGAGGAAACATGCGTTGTCTTCATATGTTGCATGTAGTTGCTCTCATGTTTCTGACTTAGCGCAGGGTTTAACAAGTACAGTCACCTTCACAAGCGAGAAAACATGCGTTGTCTTCATTTGTTGCATGTAGTTGCTCTCATGTCACTGACTTAGCGCAGGGTTTATCAAGTACAGTCACCTTCACAAGCGAGGAAACATGCGTTGTCTTCATGTGCTGCATGAAGTTGCTCTCATGTCACTGACTTAGCGCAGGGTTTATCAAGTACAGTCACCTTCACAAGCTAGAAAACATGCGTTGTCTTTATATGTTGCATGTAGTTGCTTTTATGTCACTGACTTAGCGCTGGGTTTATCAAGTACAGTCACCGTCACAAGCGAGAAAACATGCCTTGTCTTCATATAATGCATGTAGTTGCTCTCATGTCACTGACTTAGCGCAGGGTTTATCAAGTACAGTCAGCGTCACAAGCGAGGAAACATGCGTTGTCTTCATATGTTGCATGTAGTTGCTTTCATGTCACTGACTTAGCGCAGGGTTTATCAAGTACAGTCACCGTCACAAGCGAGGAAACATGCGTTGTCTTCATATGTTGCATGTAGTTGCTTTCATTTCACTGACTTAGCGCAGGGTTTATCAAGTACAGTCACCTTCACAAGCTAGAAAACATGCGTTGTCTTTATATGTTGCATGTAGTTGCTTTCATGTCACTGACTTAGCGCTGGGTTTATTAAATACAGTCACCGTCACAAGCGAGGAAACATGCCTTGTATTCATATAATGCATGTAGTTGCTCTCATGTCACTGACTTAGCGCAAGGTTTATCATGTACAGTCACCGTCACAAGCGAGGAAACATGCGTTGTCTTCATATGTTGCATGTAGTTGCTTTCATGTCACTGACTTCGCGCAGGGTTTATCAAGTACAGTCACTTTCACAAGCAAAGAAACATGCGTTGTCTTCATGTGTTGCATGTATTTGCTTTCATGTCACTGACTTAGCGAAGGGTTTATCAAGTACAGTCACCTTCACAAGCGAGGAAACATGCGTTGTCTTTATATGTTGCATGTAGTTGCTTTCATGTCACTGACTTAGCGCTGGGTTTATCAAGTACAGTCACCGTCACAAGCGAGGAAACATGCCTTGTCTTCATATAATGCATGTAGTTGCTTTCATGTCACTGACTTAGCGCAGGGTTTATCAAGTACAGTCACTTTCACAAGCGAGGAAACATGCGTTGTCTTCATGTGTTGCATGAAGTTGCTTTTATATCACTGACTTAGCGCTGGGTTTATCAAGTACAGTCACCGTCACAAGCGAGGAAACATGCGTTGTCTTCATATGTTGCATGTAGTTGCTCTCATGTCAATGACTTAGCGCAGGGTTTATCAAGTACAGTCACCGTCACAAGCGAGGAAACATGTTTTGTCATAATATGTTGCATGTTGTTGCTCTCATGTCACTGACTTAGCGCAGAGTTTATCAAGTACAGTCACCTTCACAAGCGAGGAAACATGCGTTGTCCTAATATGTTCAAGAAGTGGCTTTCATGTCACTGACTAAGCGCAGGGTAATCAAGTACAGTCACCTTAACAAGCGAGGAAACATGCGTTGTCTTCATATGTTGCATGAAGTTGCTCTCATTTCACAGACTTAGCGCAGGGTTTATCAAGTACACTCACGTTCACAAGCGAGGAAACATGCGTTGTCCTCATATGTTGCATGTAGTTGCTCTCATGTCACTGACTTAGCGCAGGGTTTTATCAAGTACAGTCACCTTCACAAGCGAGGAAACATGCGTTGTCCTCATATGTTTAAGAAGTGGCTTTCATGTCACTGACTTAGCGCAGGGTTTATCAAGTACAGTCACCTTCACAAGCGAAAAACATGCGTTGTCTTCATATGTTGCATGTAGTTGCTCTCATGTCACTGACTTAGCGCAGGGTTAATCAAGTACAGTCACCGTCACAAGCGAGGAAAAATGCGTTGTCTTCATATGTTGCATTTAGTTGCTCTCATGTCACTGACTTAATGCAGGGTTTATCAATTACAGTCACCGTCACAAGCGAGGAAACATGCGTTGTCTTCATATGTTGCATGAAGTTGCTCTCATGTCACTGACTTAGCGCAGGGTTTATCAAGTACAGTCACCGTCACAAGCGAGGAAACATGCGTTGTCTTCATATGTTGCATGTAGTTGCTTTCATGTCTTTGACTTAGCGCAGGGTTTATCAAGTACAGTCACCTTCACAAGCTAGAAAACATGCGTTGTCTTCATATGTTGCATGTAGTTGCTTTCATGTCACTGACTTAGCGCTGGGTTTATCTAGTACAGTCACCGTCACAGGCGAGGAAACATGCCTTGTCTTCATATAATGCATGTAGTTGCTCTCATGTCACTGACTTAGCGCAGGGTTTATCAAGTACAGTCACCTTCACAAGCAAGGAAACATGCGTTGTCTTCATATGTTGCATGTAGTTGCTCTCATGTCACTGACTTAGCGCAGGGTTTATCAAGTACAGTCACCGTCCCAAGCGAGGAAACATGCGTTGTCTTCATATTTTGCATGTAGTTGCTCTCATGTCACTGACTTAGCGCAGGGTTTATCAAGTACAGTCACCTTCACAAGCAAGGAAACATGCGTTGTCTTCATATGTTGCATGTAGTTGCTCTCATGTCACTGACTTAGCGTAGGGTTTATCAAGTACAGTCACTTTCACAAGCGAGGAAACATGCGTTGTCTTCATGTGTTGCATGTAGTTGCTTTCATATCACTGACTTAGCGCTGGGTTTATCAAGTACAGTCACCGTCACAAGCGAGGAAACATGCGTTGTCTTCATATAATGCATGTAGTTGCTCTCATGTCACTGACTTAGCGCAGGGTTTATCAAGTACAGTCACCTTCACAAGCAAGGAAACATGCGTTGTTTTCATATGTTGCATGTTGTTGCTTTCATATCACTGAATTAGCGCAGGGTTTATCACGTACAGTCACCTTCACAAGCGAGGAAACATGCGTTGTCTTCATATGTTGCATGTAGTTGCTCTCATGTCACTGACTTAGCGCAGGGTTTATCAAGTACAGTCAACGTCACAAGCGAGGAAACATGCGTTGTCTTCATATGTTGCATGTAGTTGCTCTCATGTCAATGACTTAGCGCTGGTTTTATCAAGTACAGTCACCGTCACAAGCGAAAAATCATGTTTTGTCCTAATATGTTGCATGTAGTTGCTCTCATGTCACTGACTTAGCGCAGGGTTTATCAAGTACAGTCACCTTCACAAGCGAGGAAACATGCGTTGTCCTAATATGTTCAAGAAGTGGCTTTCATGTCACTGACTTAGCGCAGGGTTTATCAAGTACAGTCACCTTCACCAGCGAGGAAACATGCGTTGTCTTCATATGTTGCATGAAGTTGCTCTCATTTCACAGACTTAGCGCAGGGTTTATCAAGTACAGTCACCTTCACAAGCGAGGAAACATGCGTTGTCCTCATATGTTGCATGTAGTTGCTCTCATGTCACTGACTTAGCGCAGGGTTTTATCAAGTACAGTCACCTTCACAAGCGAGGAAACATGCGTTGTCCTCATATGTTTAAGAAGTGGCTTTCATGTCACTGACTAAGCGCAGGGTTTATCAAGTACAGTCACCTTCACAAGCGAAAAACATGCGTTGTCCTAATATGTTCAAGAAGTGGCTTTCATGTCACTGACTTAGCGCAGGGTTTATCAAGTACAGTCACCTTCACAAGCGAGGCACAATGCGTTGTCTTCATATGTTGCATGTAGTTGCTCTCATGTCACTGACTTAGCGCAGGGTTTATCAAGTACAGTCACCTTCACAAGTGAGGAAACATGCGTTGTCTTCATATGTTGCATGTAGTTGCTCTCATGTCACTGACTTAGCGCAGGGTTTATCAAGTACAGTCACCGTCAAAAGCGAGGAAACATGCGTTGTCTTCATATGTTGCATGTAGTTGCTCTCATGTTTCTGACTTAGCGCAGGGTTTAACAAGTACAGTCACCTTCACAAGCGAGAAAACATGCGTTGTCTTCATTTGTTGCATGTAGTTGCTCTCATGTCACTGACTTAGCGCAGGGTTTATCAAGTACAGTCACCTTCACAAGCGAGGAAACATGCGTTGTCTTCATGTGCTGCATGAAGTTGCTCTCATGTCACTGACTTAGCGCAAGGTTTATCAAGTACAGTCACCTTCACAAGCTAGAAAACATGCGTTGTCTTTATATGTTGCATGTAGTTGCTTTTATGTCACTGACTTAGCGCTGGGTTTATCAAGTACAGTCACCGTCACAAGCGAGAAAACATGCCTTGTCTTCATATAATGCATGTAGTTGCTCTCATGTCACTGACTTAGCGCAGGGTTTATCAAGTACAGTCAGCGTCACAAGCGAGGAAACATGCGTTGTCTTCATATGTTGCATGTAGTTGCTTTCATGTCACTGACTTAGCGCAGGGTTTATCAAGTACAGTCACCGTCACAAGCGAGGAAACATGCGTTGTCTTCATATGTTGCATGTAGTTGCTTTCATTTCACTGACTTAGCGCAGGGTTTATCAAGTACAGTCACCTTCACAAGCTAGAAAACATGCGTTGTCTTTATATGTTGCATGTAGTTGCTTTCATGTCACTGACTTAGCGCTGGGTTTATTAAATACAGTCACCGTCACAAGCGAGGAAACATGCCTTGTTTTCATATAATGCATGTAGTTGCTCTCATGTCACTGACTTAGCGCAAGGTTTATCATGTACAGTCACCGTCACAAGCGAGGAAACATGCGTTGTCTTCATATGTTGCATGTAGTTGCTTTCATGTCACTGACTTCGCGCAGGGTTTATCAAGTACAGTCACTTTCACAAGCAAAGAAACATGCGTTGTCTTCATGTGTTGCATGTATTTGCTTTCATGTCACTGACTTAGCGAAGGGTTTATCAAGTACAGTCACCTTCACAAGCGAGGAAACATGCGTTGTCTTTATATGTTGCATGTAGTTGCTTTCATGTCACTGACTTAGCGCTGGGTTTATCAAGTACAGTCACCGTCACAAGCGAGGAAACATGCCTTGTCTTCATATAATGCATGTAGTTGCTTTCATGTCACTGACTTAGCGCAGGGTTTATCAAGTACAGTCACTTTCACAAGCGAGGAAACATGCGTTGTCTTCATGTGTTGCGTGAAGTTGCTTTTATATCACTGACTTAGCGCTGGGTTTATCAAGTACAGTCACCGTCACAAGCGAGGAAACATGCGTTGTCTTTATATAATGCATGTAGTTGCTCTCATTTCACTGACTTAGCGCAGGGTTCATCAAGTACAGTCACCTTCACAAGCGATGAAACATGCGTTGTCTTCATATGTTGCATGTAGTTGCTCTCATGTCACTGAATTAGCGCAGGGTTTATCACTCACAGTCACCTTCACAAGCGAGGAAACATGCGTTGTCTTCATATGTTGCATGTAGTTGCATTCATGTCACCGACTTAGCGCAGGGTTTATCAAGTACAGTCAACGTCACAAGCGAGGAAACATGCGTTGTCTTCATATGTTGCATGTAGTTGCTCTCATGTCAATGACTTAGCGCAGGGTTTATCAAGTACAGTCACCGTCACAAGCGAGGAAACATGTTTTGTCATAATATGTTGCATGTAGTTGCTCTCATGTCACTGACTTAGCGCAGAGTTTATCAAGTACAGTCACCTTCACAAGCGAGGAAACATGCGTTGTCGTAATATGTTCAAGAAGTGGCTTTCATGTCACTGACTAAGCGCAGGGTAATCAAGTACAGTCACCTTCACAAGCGAGGAAACATGCGTTGTCTTCATATGTTGCATGAAGTTGCTCTCATTTCACAGACTTAGCGCAGGGTTTATCAAGTACACTCACGTTCACAAGCGAGGAAACATGCGTTGTCCTCATATGTTGCATGTAGTTGCTCTCATGTCACTGACTTAGCGCAGGGTTTTATCAAGTACAGTCACCTTCACAAGCGAGGAAACATGCGTTGTCCTCATATGTTTAAGAAGTGGCTTTCATGTCACTGACTTAGCGCAGGGTTTATCAAGTACAGTCACCTAAACAAGCGAAAAACATGCGTTGTCCTAATATGTTCAAAAATTGGCTTTAATGTCACTGACTTAGCGCAGGGTTTATCAAGTACAGTTACCTTCACAAGCGAGGCACAATGCGTTATCTTCATATGTTGCATGTAGTTGCTCTCATGTCACTGACTTAGCGCAGGGTTTATCAAGTACAGTCACCTTCACAAGCGAGGAAACATGCGTTGTCTTCATATGTTGCATGTAGTTGCTCTCATGTCACTGACTTAGCGCAGGGTTTATCAAGTACAGTCACCGTCAAAAGCGAGGAAACATGCGTTGTCTTCATATGTTGCATGTAGTTGCTCTCATGTCACTGAATTAGCGCAGGGTTTATCACGTACAGTCACCTTCACAAGCGAGGAAACATGCGTTGTCTTCATATGTTGCATGTAGTTGCTCTCATGTCACTTACTTAGCGCAGGGTTTATCAAGTACAGTCAACGTCACAAGCGAGGAAACATGCGTTGTCTTCATATGTTGCATGTAGTTGCTCTCATGTCAATGACTTAGCGCAGGGTTTATCAAGTACAGTCACCGTCACAAGCGAGGAAACATGTTTTGTCATAATATGTTGCATGTAGTTGCTCTCATGTCACTGACTTAGCGCAGGGTTTATCAAGTACAGTCACCTTCACAAGCGAGGAAACATGCGTTGTCCTAATATGTTCAAGAAGTGGCTTTCAGGTCACTGACTTAGCGCAGGGTTTATCAAGTACAGTCACCTTCACAAGCGAGGAAACATGCGTTGTCTTCATATGTTGCATGAAGTTGCTCTCATTTCACAGACTTAGTGCAGGGTTTATCAAGTACACTCACGTTCACAAGCGAGGAAACATGCGTTGTCCTCATATGTTGCATGTAGTTGCTCTCATGTCACTGACTTAGCGCTGGGTTTTATCAAGTACAGTCACCTTCACAAGCGAGGAAACATGCGTTGTCTTCATATGTTGCATGTAGTTGCTCTCATGTCACTGACTTAGCGCAGGGTTTATCAAGTACAGTCACCGTTACAAGCGAGGAAACATGCGTTGTCTTCATATGTTGCATGTAGTTGAACTCAAGTCACTGACTTAGCGCAGGGTTTATCAAGTACAGTCACCGTCACAAGCGAGGAAACATGCGTTGTCCTAATATGTTCAAGTAGTGGCTTTCATGTCACTGACTTAGCGCAGGGTTTATCAAGTACAGTCCCCGTCACAAGCGAGGAAACATGCGTTGTCCTAATATGTTCAAGTATTGGCTCTCATGTCACTGACTTATCGAAGGGTTTATCACGTACAGTCACCGTCACAAGCGAGGAAACATGCGTTGTCTTCATATGTTGCATGTAGTTGCTCTCATGTCACTGACTTAGCGCAGGTACAGTCACAATCCCAGCGAGAAAACATGCGTTGTCCTAATATGTTGCATGTAGTTGCTCTCATGTCACTGACTTAGCGCAGGGTTTATCAAGTAGAGTCACCGTCACAAGCGAGGAAACATACGTTGTCTTCATATGTTGCATGTAGTTGCTCTCATGTCACTGACTAAGCGCAGGGTTTATCAAATACAGTCACCTTCACAAACGAGGAAACATGCGTTGTCTTCATATGTTGCATGTAGTTGCTCTCATGTCACTGACTTAGCGCAGGGTTTATCAAGTACAGTCACCTTCACAAGCGAGGAAACATGCGTTGTCCTAATATGTTCAAGTAGTGGCTTTCATGTCACTGACTAAGCGCAGGGTTTATCAAGTACAGTCACCTTCACAAGCGAGGAAACATGCGTTGTCTTCATATGTTGCATGTAGTTGATCTCATGTCACTGACTTAGCGCAGGGTTAATCAAGTACAGTCACCGTCACAAGCGAGGAAAAATGCGTTGTCTTCATATGTTGCATTTAGTTGCTCTCATGTCACTGACTTAATGCAGGGTTTATCAATTACAGTCACCGTCACAAGCGAGGAAACATGCGTTGTCTTCATATGTTGCATGTAGTTGCTCTCATGTCACTGACTTAGCGCAGGGTTTATCAAGTACAGTCACCGTCACAAGCGAGGCAACATGCGTTGTCTTCATATGTTGCATGTAGTTGCTTTCATGTCACTGACTTAGCGCAGGGTTTATCAAGTACAGTCACCTTCACAAGCTAGAAAACATGCGTTGTCTTCATATGTTGCATGTAGTTGCTTTCATGTCACTGACTTAGCGCTGGGTTTATCAAGTACAGTCACCGTCACAGGCGAGGAAACATGCCTTGTCTTCATATAATGCATGTAGTTGCTCTCATGTCACTGACTTAGCGCAGGGTTTATCAAGTACAGTCACCTTCACAAGCAAGGAAACATGCGTTGTCCTCATATGTTGCATGTAGTTGCTCTCATGTCACTGACTTAGCGCAGGGTTTTATCAAGTACAGTCACCTTCACAAGCGAGGAAACATGCGTTGTCCTCATATGTTTAAGAAGTGGCTTTCATGTCACTGACTTAGCGCAGGGTTTATCAAGTAAAGTCACCGTCACAAGCGAGGAAACATGCGTTGTCTTCATATGTTGCATGTAGTTGCTTTCATGTCACTGACTTAGCGCAGGGTTTATCAAGTACAGTCACCTTCACAAGCGAGGAAACATGCGTTGTCCTCATATGTTGCATGTAGTTGCTCTCATGTCACTGACTTAGCGCAGGGTTTTATCAAGTACAGTCACCTTCACAAGCGAGGAAACATGCGTTGTCCTCATATGTTTAAGAAGTGGCTTTCATGTCACTGACTTAGCGCAGGGTTTATCAAGTACAGTCACCTTCACAAGCGAAAAACATGCGTTGTCCTAATATGTTCAAGAAGTGGCTTTCATGTCACTGACTTAGCGCAGGGTTTGTCAAGTACAGTCACCTTCACAAGCGAGGCACAATGCGTTGTCTTCATATGTTGCATGTAGTTGCTCTCATGTCACTGACTTAGCGCAGGGTTTATCAAGTACAGTCACCTTCACAAGTGAGGAAACATGCGTTGTCTTCATATGTTGCATGTAGTTGCTCTCATGTCACTGACTTAGCGCAGGGTTTATCAAGTACAGTCACCGTCAAAAGTGAGGAAACATGCGTTGTCTTCATATGTTGCATGTAGTTGCTCTCATGTTTCTGACTTAGCGCAGGGTTTAACAAGTACAGTCAAATTCACAAGCGAGAAAACATGCGTTGTCTTCATTTGTTGCATGTAGTTGCTCTCATGTCACTGACTTAGCGCAGGGTTTATCAAGTACAGTCACCTTCACAAGCGAGGAAACATGCGTTGTCTTCATGTGCTGCATGAAGTTGCTCTCATGTCACTGACTTAGCGCAGGGTTTATCAAGTACAGTCACCTTCACAAGCTAGAAAACATGCGTTGTCTTTATATGTTGCCTGTAGTTGCTTTTATGTCACTGACTTAGCGCTGGGTTTATCAAGTACAGTCACCGTCACAAGCGAGAAAACATGCCTTGTCTTCATATAATGCATGTAGTTGCTCTCATGTCACTGACTTACCGCAGGGTTTATCAAGTACAGTCAGCGTCACAAGCGAGGAAACATGCGTTGTCTTCATATGTTGCATGTAGTTGCTTTCATGTCACTGACTTAGCGCAGGGTTTATCAAGTACAGTCACCGT
Source organism: Isoperla grammatica (assembly GCA_945910005.1). Classification (NCBI taxonomy): domain Eukaryota; kingdom Metazoa; phylum Arthropoda; class Insecta; order Plecoptera; family Perlodidae; genus Isoperla; species Isoperla grammatica. Next base: position 21,851,590 of record OX246749.1, on the reverse strand, counting down.
CACAAGCGAGGAAACATGCGTTGTCTTCATATGTTGCATGTAGTTGCTTTCATGTCACTGACTTAGCGCAGGGTTTATCAAGTACAGTCACCTTCACAAGCTAGAAAACATGCGTTGTCTTTATATGTTGCATGTAGTTGCTTTCATGTCACTGATTTAGCGCTGGGTTTATTAAATACAGTCACCGTCACAAGCGAGGAAACATGCCTTGTATTCATATAATGCATGTAGTTGCTCTCATGTCACTGACTTAGCGCAAGGTTTATCATGTACAGTCACCGTCACAAGCGAGGAAACATGCGTTGTCTTCATATGTTGCATGTAGTTGCTTTCATGTCACTGACTTCGCGCAGGGTTTATCAAGTACAGTCACTTTCACAAGCAAAGAAACATGCGTTGTCTTCATGTGTTGCATGTATTTGCTTTCATGTCACTGACTTAGCGCAGGGTTTATCAAGTACAGTCACCTTCACAAGCGAGGAAACATGCGTTGTCTTTATATGTTGCATGTAGTTGCTTTCATGTCACTGACTTAGCGCTGGGTTTATCAAGTACAGTCACCGTCACAAGCGAGGAAACATGCCTTGTCTTCATATAATGCATGTAGTTGCTCTCATGTCACTGACTTAGCGCAGGGTTTATCAAGTACAGTCACCGTCACAAGCGAGGAAACATGCGTTGTCTTCATATGTTGCATGTAGTTGCTTTCATGTCACTGACTTAGCGCAGGGTTTATCAAGTACAGTCACTTTCACAAGCGAGGAAACATGCGTTGTCTTCATGTGTTGCATGAAGTTGCTTTTATATCACTGACTTAGCGCTGGGTTTAACAAGTAATGTCACCGTCACAAGCGAGGAAACATGCGTTGTCTTCATATAATGCATGTAGTTGCTCTCATTTCACTGACTTAGCGCAGGGTTTATCAAGTACAGTCACCTTCACAAGCGATGAAACATGCGTTGTCTTCATATGTTGCATGTAGTTGCTCTCATGTCACTGAATTAGCGCAGGGTTTATCACGTACAGTCACCTTCACAAGCGAGGAAACATGCGTTGTCTTCATATGTTGCATGTAGTTGCTCTCATGTCACCGACTTAGCGCAGGGTTTATCAAGTACAGTCAACGTCACAAGCGAGGAAACATGCGTTGTCTTCATATGTTGCATGTAGTTGCTCTCATGTCAATGACTTAGCGCAGGGTTTATCAAGTACAGTCACCGTCACAAGCGAGGAAACATGTTTTGTCATAATATGTTGCATGTAGTTGCTCTCATGTCACTGACTTAGCGCAGAGATTATCAAGTACAGTCACCTTCACAAGCGAGGAAACATGCGTTGTCCTAATATGTTCAAGAAGTGGCTTTCATGTCACTGACTAAGCGCAGGGTAATCAAGTACAGTCACCTTCACCAGCGAGGAAACATGCGTTGTCTTCATATGTTGCATGAAGTTGCTCTCATTTCACAGACTTAGCGCAGGGTTTATCAAGTACACTCACGTTCACAAGCGAGGAAACATGCGTTGTCCTCATATGTTGCATGTAGTTGCTCTCATGTCACTGACTTAGCGCAGGGTTTTATCAAGTACAGTCACCTTCACAAGCGAGGAAACATGCGTTGTCCTCATATGTTTAAAGAGTGGCTTTCATGTCACTGACTTAGCGCAGGGTTTATCAAGTACAGTCACCTTCACAAGCGAAAAACATGCGTTGTCCTAATATGTTCAAAAATTGGCTTTAATGTCACTGACTTAGCGCAGGGTTTATCAAGTACAGTTACCTTCACAAGCGAGGCACAATGCGTTGTCTTAATATGTTGCATGTAGTTGCTCTCATGTCACTGACTTAGCGCAGGGTTTATCAAGTACAGTCACCTTCACAAGCGAGGAAACATGCGTTGTCTTCATATGTTGCATTTAGTTGCTCTCATGTCACTGACTTAGCGCAGGGTTTATCAAGTACAGTCACCTTCACAAGCGAGGAAACATGCGTTGTCCTAATATGTTCAAGAAGTGGCTTTCAGGTCACTGACTTAGCGCAGGGTTTATCAAGTACAGTCACCTTCACAAGCGAGGAAACATGCGTTGTCTTCATATGTTGCATGAAGTTGCTCTCATTTCACAGACTTAGTGCAGGGTTTATCAAGTAAACTCACGTTCACAAGCGAGGAAACATGCGTTGTCCTCATATGTTGCATGTAGTTGCTCTCATGTCACTGACTTAGCGCAGGGTTTTATCAAGTACAGTCACCTTCACAAGCGAGGAAACATGCGTTGTCCTCATATGTTAAAGAAGTGGCTTTCATGTCACTGACTTAGCGCAGGGTTTATCAAGTACAGTAACCTTCACAAGCGAGGAAACATGCGTTGTCTTCATATGTTGCATGTAGTTGCTCTCATGTCACTGACTTAGCGCAGGGTTTATCAAGTACAGTCACCGTCACAAGCGAGGAAACATGCGTTGTTCTCATATGTTGCATGTAGTTGCTTTCATGTCACTGACTTAGCGCAGGGTTTATCAAGTACAGTTACCGTCACAAGCGAGGAAACATGCGTTGTCTTCATATGTTGCATGTAGTTGCTCTCATGTCACTGACTTAGCGCAGGGTTTATCAAGTACAGTCACCGTCACAAGCGAGGAAACATGCGTTGTCTTCATATGTTGCATGTAGTTGAACTCAAGTCACTGACTTAGCGCAGGGTTTATCAAGTACAGTCACCGTCACAAGCGAGGAAACATGCGTTGTCTTCATATGTTGCATGTAGTTGCTTTCATGTCACTGACTTAGCGCTGGGTTTTATCAAGTACAGTCACCTTTACAAGCGAGGAAACATGCGTTGTCTTCATATGTTGCATGTAGTTGCTCTCATGTCACTGACTTAGCGCAGGGTTTATCAAGTACAGTCACCGTCACAAGCGAGGAAACATGCGTTGTCTTCATATGTTGCATGTAGTGTAACTCAAGTCACTGACTTAGCGCAGGGTTTATCAAGTACAGTCACCGTCACAAGCGAGGAAACATGCGTTGTCCTAATATGTTGCATGTAGTTGCTCTCATGTCACTGACTTAGCGCAGGGTTTATCAAGTACAGTCACCTTCACAAGCGAGGAAACATGCGTTGTCCTAATATGTTCAAGAAGTGGCTTTCATGTCACTGACTTAGCGCAGGGTTTATCAAGTACAGTCACCTTCACAAGCGAGGAAACATGCGTTGTCCTAGTATGTTCAAGTAGTGACTTTCATGTCACTGACTAAGCGCAGGGTTTATCAAGTACAGTCACCTTCACAAGCGAGGAAACATGCGTTGTCTTCATATGTTGCATGTAGTTGCTCTCATGTCACTGACTTATCGAAGGGTTTATCACGTACAGTCACCGTCACAAGCGAGGAAACATGCGTTGTCTTCATATGTTGCATGTAGTTGCTCTCATGTCACTGACTTAGCGCAGGTACAGTCACAATCCCAGCGAGAAAACATGCGTTGTCCTAATATGTTGCATGTAGTTGCTCTCATGTCACTTACTTAGCGCAGGGTTTATCAAGTAGAGTCACCGTCACAAGCGAGGAAACATACGTTGTCTTCATATGTTGCATGTAGTTGCTCTCATGTCACTGACTAAGCGCAGGGTTTATCAAGTACAGTCACCTTCACAAACGAGGAAACATGCGTTGTCTTCATATGTTGCATGTAGTTGCTCTCATGTCACTGACTTAGCGCAGGGTTTATCAAGTACAGTCACCTTCACAAGCGAGGAAACATGCGTTGTCCTAATATGTTTAAGTAGTGGCTTTCATGTCACTGACTAAGCGCAGGGTTTATCAAGTACAGTCACCTTCACAAGCGAGGAAACATGCGTTGTCTTCATATGTTGCATGTAGTTGCTCTCATGTCACTGACTTAGCGCAGGGTTTATCAAGTACAGTCACCGTCACAAGCGAGGAAACATGCGTTGTCTTCATATGTTGCATGTAGTTGCTTTCATGTCACTGACTTAGCGCAGGGTTTATCAAGTACAGTCACCTTCACAAGCTAGAAAACATGCGTTGTCTTCATATGTTGCATGAAGTTGCTTTCATGTCACTGACTTAGCGCTGGGTTTATCAAGTACAGTCACCGTCACAGGCGAGGAAACATGCCTTGTCTTCATATAATGCATGTAGTTGCTCTCATGTCACTGACTTAGCGCAGGGTTTATCAAGTACAGTCACCTTCACAAGCAAGGAAACATGCGTTGTCTTCATATGTTGCATGTAGTTGCTTTCATGTCACTGACTTAGCGCAGGGTTTACCAAGTACAGTCACCGTCCCAAGCGAGGAAACATGCGTTGTCTTCATATGTTGCATGTAGTTGCTCTCATGTCACTGACTTAGCGCAGGGTTTATCAAGTACAGTCACCGTCCCAAGCGAGGAAACATGCGTTGTCTTCATATGTTGCATGTAGTTGCTTTCATGTCACTGACTTAGCGCAGGGTTTATCAAGTACAGTCACTTTCACAAGCGAGGAAACATGCGTTGTCTTCATGTGTTGCATGTAGTTGCTTTCATATCACTGACTTAGCGCTGGGTTTATCAAGTACAGTCACCGTCACAAGCGAGGAAACATGCGTTGTCTTCATATGTTGCATGTAGTTATTATTATTATTATTATTATTATTATTATTATTAGGCCTTTATTTGCAACAGAATACAAATTCCACTAGTGCAAATTCAATATAGACATACACAAAAACACAGAAACATACAATTAATTACATACTAATATTATAATATACGAACTAAGCAGCAGTGGAAATGATTTAAAGATGAGGTACAGTAAATTGTTAAACAGGTCGAAAAAGATATAGTGTATAAAGTATAGATAGAATATAGAATAAATGTATATCTGTGAACATGTGCTATGTACTATAGTTTAGTTACTAACATATTACGCTACACAGAATTTACTAAAAGTTACTAGTTATTAAAATGATACATTAACACAGTGGTGGACAGTGGTGGTTGGTATAAAATGGTAAGATGTAGATCTAGCAGGTTACAACAACATGGCACGTAGATTTCTCTTAAAATAGGTTAAACTATTGGAATTTAAGTCAACGTCTATGTTTTTTGAAGATATATCATTGAAAGTGTTTTGAAGCCGGTTTATACACGTATGTTTATGTACGTCTATTCTACTATGGTCTGTTTTAAATAAATTGTTGTTTCTAGTAAGACGGGGTGGTACGTGGAAGTTGAGTTTTTCTAATAAGGTGGAATCTATATGCCCGTTTGTGAGTTTGTGTAGGAAGACCATGTCGATGTATTTCCTTCTGTTACAAAGGGACATCAAGTTGTTAGTGGTACAGTAATTTTCGTAGTCACTTCTATGATATTCAGTTCTTGCTTGTGCGCACTGGAGCTTCATGAATCGTTTTTGTACACTTTCGATGCCGTCGATTTTTGTTTTATGGTGGGGGTTCCAAACAACACTCGCATACTCCACTTGAGGTCTTACGAGAGCAGTATACAACATTTTATTGGTAGATTTAGAAAACACTTTGAAACAGTTCCGCCTCATTAGCCCTAAAAGCTTGTACGCTTTCGGCGTTATGGCTTCAAAATGTTTGCCAAAAGACATGTCACATGACATTATGACCCCTAGATCTCTAATTGATTGAACCCTTATTAAACTTACGTTAGCTATTTCATACGAAAAAAAGATGACGTTTTTTCTTTTATTTGTAAATGATATGACGTTACACTTCTGTACATTTAAACCTAGTTTCCAAGTGCTGCACCATAACGCGAGACTATCAAGATCTTTTTGTAAATCTAGACATTGCTGACGAGTGCTTATAGACTGGTAGATCTTCAAGTCATCTGCATACATCAAACACTTAGACGATTTGAAGCACTGTGGTATGTCGTTTACATAGAGGGTAAAAAACAGTGGTCCGAGGATCGATCCTTGGGGTACCCCAGATGTGACCTGCTCAGTTCTTGAGGAGCATCCATCGATGACAACACGTTGGGTTCTGCCATCCAGGTAACTAGCTAGAAGGTCCAGGAGTTGTCCGCATATCCCGAAACCAGATAATTTGTGGAGAAGTAGGCGATGGTCAACGCTGTCAAATGCTTTGGTAAAGTCTGTGTAGACAGCATCTACTTGCAATTTGTTGTTGAAACTGTTAGTTATATCGCCGGTGTATTCCGCGAGGTTCGTGACTGTTGAACGGCGTCGTACAAAGCCGTGTTGCTCCGGGGCAATGTGTCTAGCCACGTGATGATACAACCTACCATGCAACAATTTTTCGAAAACTTTGGATAGAACTGAGAGCAGTGATATGGGCCTATAGTTTAACACTTTATATCGGCTGCCCTTTTTTAATACCGGAGTAACATTGGAATCCTTCCAGCGGGATGGGAAAACTCCAGTGAGTAAGGATTTGTTAAAAAGTTTAGAAAGAGGGTCGGACAACGGTTTACGGCAATATTTTAGAACTCGAATTGGAATGGAATCAGGACCGGGTGACTTGTTGTTGACGAGGTTGTGAAGGCATACTTCCACCTCTCCACTTGAAATGGTGAATAGGGCTAAACTCTCATTCCCATATTGTTGAGCAGGTGGAGGGGTTTCACTTTTGCAGGACTTTGGACGGTAAGTGGTCAAAAAATAATCAGAAAAGAGCTGACAGCAAGTGTCGATGGTAGTTGCTTTAGTTTCATTGTATTCCACTCCAACTGGTATTCTTCTTATTTTTGTCTTCCGTCGAATATATCCCCACAATAGGTTTGGATTGGTGGCAACTTCCGAGTCCACTTTTTGGGTATACATCTTATATTTAGATTGCTGAAGTTTCTTGAATGACGTTCGTTTTATTTGGTATTCGATTTTTTCGCTTTCTTGTTTGGTTCGACACCAGCGCCTATATGCCCTGTTTTTGTCTTTAAGTGCAGTGATAACATCGCGATCAAACCAGGCCGGGTATTTTAGTGGATTTACTTTAACTTTCGGAACAACGTTTGCAATTGTTTCGTTTAGAAGTTTGTAGAAAATGTCACACATTTCGTCAACAGTTGTGGCTTGCTCCATTTGACTCCACTGACAGTTTAATAAAGCTTCGTTGAGTTTGTTAAAGTCTGCTTTTTTCCAGTTATATGTGGTATGCTGCTGTTGTTTATACTTCTGATTGCACATTGATTCGACTGGGGGTAGAGTAATGTGACTTAGGAAGGCCACGTGGTCGGAGCTGACAGCTGGTTCGGCGAGACTGACAGTGACAGAGATGTCTTGGGTATTAGTAAACAACAGGTCTAGAAAATTGTTTCCTCTTGTTGTGAACGGAATTCTTTGGTGCAGGTCAAGTTCGTTTAACGCATCGATGAATTCAGAAGCGGCGTCTGCGTTGGAATTTCCTAGAATCGTTGGTTGCAGTGTATCCGGGAAGTCTGGGCAGGGTTGCCACCGTATGTCGGGAAAATTGAAGTCGCCACACAATACAACGCTGTCCTGCGGTCGGGATGCGGTTTGTATTTGGAACACTGATTGTCGAAACTTGTCGAGCAGGTTAGGTGTTGGTTTCGGGGGAAGATATGCACACCCAACAAATAGGCTGCGTTGCGCCGAGATAGTGATCTCCACCCAGATAAGCTCGCAGGAGTCGTTGCAGGTGTCCACCTGACGGGCGACGAGACCTGTGCTGACCGCGATCATCACGCCACCCCCTTGCTTCGCCTCGAGCGACCGCCTATCTCTTCGATGAATCACGTATTGGCTACTGTCGAGAATTTCACCGTCATAAATGCTTTCGTTCAACCAGGTTTCAGTTAGACATAGAATGTCCGCCTCACTATTGTCCACAAAGTGTGAGTTGAATGATGCCAGCTTGTCCCGTCCTGAGATGCTTCGCAGGTTCATACAATAAAGTGACACACTTGATGGGCCGGGATTTAGTTCTACGTTTCCTAAGAGGGCCAGCAGCAGTATTGCAGTCGCACAGGGGCTTTTTGGCATTCGCACGTGGCGTGTAACGCCCATTGCTATCATCCTACCTGCCGGTGTCTTGGACGAGCCCAAGGTCCCACGAGATGGGGGTGAGCACGATCCAACATTCACGAGCGCGCTAACACACACGGAGACTGCGGACACTTCACACTTTGTAATTACTAAAACGTTGACCGTGAGTTGCTTATTATATAAATACCTATAGTTCGTTACCTTCGCCGCGGCTTCCTGAACATCTTGATCCACTTTCATTTGCAAAACGATCACTTTTACTAATAAAATTAATAGAAAAATACGGAGCCAACTACCCGCGCGATTGGCACTCGCCGCCATCTTTTAGTGGCTCTCATGTCACTGACTTAGCGCAGGGTTTATCAAGTACAGTCAACGTCACAAGCGAGGAAACATGCGTTGTCTTCATATGTTGCATGTAGTTGCTCTCATGTCAATGACTTAGCGCAGGGTTTATCAAGTACAGTCACCGTCACAAGCGAGGAATCATGTTTTGTCCTAATATGTTGCATGTAGTTGCTCTCATGTCACTGACTTAGCGCAGGGTTTATCAAGTACAGTCACCTTCACAAGCGAGGAAACATGCGTTGTCCTAATATGTTCAAGAAGTGGCTTTCATGTCACTGACTTAGCGCAGGGTTTATCAAGTACAGTCACCTTCACAAGCGAGGAAACATGCGTTGTCTTCATATGTTGCATGAAGTTGCTCTCATTTCACAGACTTAGCGCAGGGTTTATCAAGTACAGTCACCTTCACAAGCGAGGAAACATGCGTTGTCTTCATGTGCTGCATGAAGTTGCTCTCATGTCACTGACTTAGCGCAGGGTTTATCACGTACAGTCACTTTCACAAGCGAGGAAACATGCGTTGTCTTCATATGTTGCATGTAGTTTCACTCTTGTCACTGACTTAGCGCAGGGTTTATCAAGCACAGTCACCTTCACAAGCGAGGAAACATGCGTTGTCTTCATATGTTGCATGTAGTTGCTCTCATGTCACTAACTTAGTGCAGGGTTTATCACGTACAGCCACCGTCACAAGCGAGGAAACATGCGTTGTCTTCATATGTTGCATGTAGTTGCTCTCATGTCACTGACTTAGCGCAGGGTTTATCAAGTACAGTCACCGTAACAAGCGAGGAAACATGCGTTGTCTTCATATGTTGCATTTAGTTGCTCTCATGTCACTGACTTAGAACAGGGTTTATCAAGTACAGTCACCTTCACAAGCGAGGAAACATGCGTTGTCCTAATATGTTGCATGAAGTGGCTTTCATGTCACTGACTTAGCGCAGGGTTTATCAAGTACAGTCACCTTCACAAGCGAGGAAACATGCGTTGTCTTCATATGTTGCATGTAGTTGCTCTCATGTCATGACTTAGCGCAGGGTTTATCAAGTTCAGTCACCTTCACAAACGAAGAAACATGCGTTGTCTTCATTACTTGCATGTAGTTGCTCTCATGTCACTGACTTAGCGCAGGGTTTATCAAGTACAGTCACCGTCACAAGCGAGGATACATGCGTTGTCTTCATATGTTGCATGTAGTTGCTCTCATGTCACTGACTTAGCGCAGGGTTTATCAAGTACAGTCACCTTCAAAAGGGAGAAAACATGCGTTGTCTTCATATGTTGCATGTAGTTTTTCACATGTCACTGACTTAGCGCAGGGTTTATCAAGAACAGTCACCGTCACAAGCGAGAAAACTTGCGTTGTCTTCATATGTTGCATGTAGTTGCTCTCATGTCACTGACTTAGTTCAGGGTTTATCTAGTACAGTCACCTTCACAAGCGAGGAAACATGCGTTGTCTTCATATGTTGCATGTAGTTGCTCTCATGTCACTGACTTAGCGCAGGGTTTATCAAGTACAGTCACCTTCACAAGCGAGGAAATATGCGTTGTCTTCATATGTTGCATGTAGTTGCTCTCATGTCACTGACTTAGCGCAGGGTTTATCACGTACAGTCACCGTCACAAGTAGAAAACATGCGTTGTCTTCATATGTTGCATGTAGTTGCTCTCATGTCACTGACTTAGCGCAGGGTTTATCAAGTACAGTCACCTTCACAAGCGAGGAAACATGCGTTGTCTTCATATGTTGAATGTAGTTGCTCTCATGTCACTGACTTAGCGCAGGGTTTATCAAGTACAGTCACCGTCACAAGCGAGGAAACATGCGTTGTCTTCATATGTTACATGAAGTTGCTCTCATGTCACTGACTTAGCGCAGGGTTTATCAAGACCAGTCACACTCACAAGCGAGGAAACATGCGTTGTCTTCATATGTTGCATGTAGTTGCTCTCATGTCACTGACTTAGCGCAGGGTTTATCAAGTACAGTCACCTTCACAAGCAAGAACCATGCGTTGTCTTCATATGTTGCATGTAGTTGCTCTCATGTCACTGACTTAGCGCAGGGTTTATCAAGTACAGTCACCTTCCCAGCGATGGAACATGCGTTGTCCTAATATGTTGCATGTAGTTGCTCTCATGTCACTGACTTAGCGCAGGGTTTATCAAGGACAATCACCTTCACAAGCGAGGAAACATGCGTTGTCCTAATATCTCCAAGAAGTGGCTTTCATGTCACTGACTTAGCGCAGGGTTTATCAAGTACAGTCACCTTCACAAGCGAGGAAACATGAGTTGTCTTCATATGTTGCTTGTAGTTGCTCTCATGTCACTGACTAAGCGCAGGGTTTATCAAGTACAGTCACCGTAACAAGCGAGGAAACATGCGTTGTCCTCATATGTTGCATGTAGTTGCTCTCATGTCACTGACATAGCGCAGGTTTTATAAAGTACAGTCACCGTCAAAAGCGAGGAAACATGCGTTGTCTTCATATGTTGCATGTAGTTGCTCTCATGTCACTGACTTAGCGCAGGGTTTATCAAGTACAGTCACCTTCCCAGCGAGGGAACATGCGTTAACCTAATATGTTGCATGTAGTTGCTCTCATGTCACTGACTTAGCGCAGGGTTTATCAAGTACAGTCACCGTCACAAGCGAGGAAACATGCGTTGTCTTCATATGTTGCATGTAGTTGCTCTCATGTCACTGACTTAGCGCAGGGTTTATCAAGTACAGTCACCTTCACAAGCGAGGAAACATGCGTTGTCTTCATATGTTGCATGAAGTTGCTCTCATTTCACAGACTTAGCGCAGGGCTTATCAAGTACAGTCACCTTCACAAGCGAGGAAACATGCGTTGTCCTCATATGTTGCATGTAGTTGCTCTCATGTCACTGACTTAGCGCAGGGTTTATCAAGTACAGTCACCTTCACAAGCTAGAAAACATGCGTTGTCTTCATATGTTGCATGTAGTTGCTCTCATGTCACTGACTTAGCGCAGAGATTATCAAGTACAGTCACCTTCACAAGCGAGGAAACATGCGTTGTCCTAATATGTTCAAGAAGTGGCTTTCATGTCACTGACTAAGCGCAGGGTAATCAAGTACAGTCACCTTCACCAGCGAGGAAACATGCGTTGTCTTCATATGTTGCATGAAGTTGCTCTCATTTCACAGACTTAGCGCAGGGTTTATCAAGTACACTCACGTTCACAAGCGAGGAAACATGCGTTGTCCTCATATGTTGCATGTAGTTGCTCTCATGTCACTGACTTAGCGCAGGGTTTTATCAAGTACAGTCACCTTCACAAGCGAGGAAACATGCGTTGTCCTCATATGTTTAAAGAGTGGCTTTCATGTCACTGACTTAGCGCAGGGTTTATCAAGTACAGTCACCTTCACAAGCGAAAAACATGCGTTGTCCTAATATGTTCAAAAATTGGCTTTAATGTCACTGACTTAGCGCAGGGTTTATCAAGTACAGTTACCTTCACAAGCGAGGCACAATGCGTTATCTTAATATGTTGCATGTAGTTGCTCTCATGTCACTGACTAAGCGCAGGGTTTATCAAGTACAGTCACCTTCACAAGCGAGGAAACATGCGTTGTCTTCATATGTTGCATTTAGTTGCTCTCATGTCACTGACTTAGCGCAGGGTTTATCAAGTACAGTCACCTTCACAAGCGAGGAAACATGCGTTGTCCTAATATGTTCAAGAAGTGGCTTTCAGGTCACTGACTTAGCGCAGGGTTTATCAAGTACAGTCACCTTCACAAGCGAGGAAACATGCGTTGTCTTCATATGTTGCATGAAGTTGCTCTCATTTCACAGACTTAGTGCAGGGTTTATCAAGTAAACTCACGTTCACAAGCGAGGAAACATGCGTTGTCCTCATATGTTGCATGTAGTTGCTCTCATGTCACTGACTTAGCGCAGGGTTTTATCAAGTACAGTCACCTTCACAAGCGAGGAAACATGCGTTGTCCTCATATGTTAAAGAAGTGGCTTTCATGTCACTGACTTAGCGCAGGGTTTATCAAGTACAGTCACCTTCACAAGCGAGGAAACATGCGTTGTCTTCATATGTTGCATGTAGTTGCTCTCATGTCACTGACTTAGCGCAGGGTTTATCAAGTACAGTCACCGTCACAAGCGAGGAAACATGCGTTGTTCTCATATGTTGCATGTAGTTGCTTTCATGTCACTGACTTAGCGCAGGGTTTATCAAGTACAGTTACCGTCACAAGCGAGGAAACATGCGTTGTCTTCATATGTTGCATGTAGTTGCTCTCATGTTACTGACTTAGCGCTGGGTTTTATCAAGTACAGTCACCTTCACAAGCGAGGAAACATGCGTTGTCTTCATATGTTGCATGTAGTTGCTCTCATGTCACTGACTTAGCGCAGGGTTTATCAAGTACAGTCACCGTCACAAGCGAGGAAACATGCGTTGTCTTCATATGTTGCATGTAGTTGAACTCAAGTCACTGACTTAGCGCAGGGTTTATCAAGTACAGTCACCGTCACAAGCGAGGAAACATGCGTTGTCTTCATATGTTGCATGTAGTTGCTTTCATGTCACTGACTTAGCGCTGGGTTTTATCAAGTACAGTCACCTTTACAAGCGAGGAAACATGCGTTGTCTTCATATGTTGCATGTAGTTGCTCTCATGTCACTGACTTAGCGCAGGGTTTATCAAGTACAGTCACCGTCACAAGCGAGGAAACATGCGTTGTCTTCATATGTTGCATGTAGTTGAACTCAAGTCACTGACTTAGCGCAGGGTTTATCAAGTACAGTCACCGTCACAAGCGAGGAAACATGCGTTGTCCTAATATGTTGCATGTAGTTGCTCTCATGTCACTGACTTAGCGCAGGGTTTATTAAGTACAGTCACCTTCACAAGCGAGGAAACATGCGTTGTCCTAATATGTTCAAGAAGTGGCTTTCATGTCACTGACTTAGCGCAGGGTTTATCAAGTACAGTCACCTTCACAAGCGAGGAAACATGCGTTGTCCTAGTATGTTCAAGTAGTGACTTTCATGTCACTGACTAAGCGCAGGGTTTATCAAGTACAGTCACCTTCACAAGCGAGGAAACATGCGTTGTCTTCATATGTTGCATGTAGTTGCTCTCATGTCACTGACTTATCGAAGGGTTTATCACGTACAGTCACCGTCACAAGCGAGGAAACATGCGTTGTCTTCATATGTTGCATGTAGTTGCTCTCATGTCACTGACTTAGCGCAGGTACAGTCACAATCCCAGCGAGAAAACATGCGTTGTCCTAATATGTTGCATGTAGTTGCTCTCATGTCACTTACTTAGCGCAGGGTTTATCAAGTAGAGTCACCGTCACAAGCGAGGAAACATACGTTGTCTTCATATGTTGCATGTAGTTGCTCTCATGTCACTGACTAAGCGCAGGGTTTATCAAGTACAGTCACCTTCACAAACGAGGAAACATGCGTTGTCTTCATATGTTGCATGTAGTTGCTCTCATGTCACTGACTTAGCGCAGGGTTTATCAAGTACAGTCACCTTCACAAGCGAGGAAACATGCGTTGTCCTAATATGTTTAAGTAGTGGCTTTCATGTCACTGACTAAGCGCAGGGTTTATCAAGTACAGTCACCTTCACAAGCGAGGAAACATGCGTTGTCTTCATATGTTGCATGTAGTTGCTCTCATGTCACTGACTTAGCGCAGGGTTTATCAAGTACAGTCACCGTCACAAGCGAGGAAACATGCGTTGTCTTCATATGTTGCATGTAGTTGCTTTCATGTCACTGACTTAGCGCAGGGTTTATCAAGTACAGTCACCTTCACAAGCTAGAAAACATGCGTTGTCTTCATATGTTGCATGAAGTTGCTTTCATGTCACTGACTTAGCGCTGGGTTTATCAAGTACAGTCACCGTCACAGGCGAGGAAACATGCCTTGTCTTCATATAATGCATGTAGTTGCTCTCATGTCACTGACTTAGCGCAGGGTTTATCAAGTACAGTCACCTTCACAAGCAAGGAAACATGCGTTGTCTTCATATGTTGCATGTAGTTGCTTTCATGTCACTGACTTAGCGCAGGGTTTACCAAGTACAGTCACCGTCCCAAGCGAGGAAACATGCGTTGTCTTCATATGTTGCATGTAGTTGCTCTCATGTCACTGACTTAGCGCAGGGTTTATCAAGTACAGTCACCGTCCCAAGCGAGGAAACATGCGTTGTCTTCATATGTTGCATGTAGTTGCTCTCATGTCACTGACTTAGCGCAGGGTTTATCAAGTACAGTCACTTTCACAAGCGAGGAAACATGCGTTGTCTTCATGTGTTGCATGTAGTTGCTTTCATATCACTGACTTAGCGCTGGGTTTATCAAGTACAGTCACCGTCACAAGCGAGGAAACATGCGTTGTCTTCATATGTTGCATGTAGTTGCTCTCATGTCACTGACTTAGCGCAGGGTTTAACAAGTACAGTCAACGTCACAAGCGAGGAAACATGCGTTGTCTTCATATGTTGCATGTAGTTGCTCTCATGTCAATGACTTAGCGCAGGGTTTATCAAGTACAGTCACCGTCACAAGCGAGGAATCATGTTTTGTCCTAATATGTTGCATGTAGTTGCTCTCATGTCACTGACTTAGCGCAGGGTTTATCAAGTACAGTCACCTTCACAAGCGAGGAAACATGCGTTGTCCTAATATGTTCAAGAAGTGGCTTTCATGTCACTGACTTAGCGCAGGGTTTATCAAGTACAGTCACCTTCACAAGCGAGGAAACATGCGTTGTCTTCATATGTTGCATGAAGTTGCTCTCATTTCACAGACTTAGCGCAGGGTTTATCAAGTACAGTCACCTTCACAAGCGAGGAAACATGCGTTGTCTTCATGTGCTGCATGAAGTTGCTCTCATGTCACTGACTTAGCGCAGGGTTTATCACGTACAGTCACTTTCACAAGCGAGGAAACATGCGTTGTCTTCATATGTTGCATGTAGTTTCACTCTTGTCACTGACTTAGCGCAGGGTTTATCAAGCACAGTCACCTTCACAAGCGAGGAAACATGCGTTGTCTTCATATGTTGCATGTAGTTGCTCTCATGTCACTAACTTAGTGCAGGGTTTATCACGTACAGCCACCGTCACAAGCGAGGAAACATGCGTTGTCTTCATATGTTGCATGTAGTTGCTCTCATGTCACTGACTTAGCGCAGGGTTTATCAAGTACAGTCACCGTAACAAGCGAGGAAACATGCGTTGTCTTCATATGTTGCATTTAGTTGCTCTCATGTCACTGACTTAGAACAGGGTTTATCAAGTACAGTCACCTTCACAAGCGAGGAAACATGCGTTGTCCTAATGTGTTGCATGAAGTGGCTTTCATGTCACTGACTTAGCGCAGGGTTTATCAAGTACAGTCACCTTCACAAGCGAGGAAACATGCGTTGTCTTCATATGTTGCATGTAGTTGCTCTCATGTCATGACTTAGCGCAGGGTTTATCAAGTTCAGTCACCTTCACAAACGAAGAAACATGCGTTGTCTTCATTACTTGCATGTAGTTGCTCTCATGTCACTGACTTAGCGCAGGGTTTATCAAGTACAGTCACCGTCACAAGCGAGGATACATGCGTTGTCTTCATATGTTGCATGTAGTTGCTCTCATGTCACTGACTTAGCGCAGGGTTTATCAAGTACAGTCACCTTCAAGAGCGAGAAAACATGCGTTGTCTTCATATGTTGCATGTAGTTTTTCACATGTCACTGACTTAGCGCAGGGTTTATCAAGTACAGTCACCGTCACAAGCGAGAAAACTTGCGTTGTCTTCATATGTTGCATGTAGTTGCTCTCATGTCACTGACTTAGTTCAGGGTTTATCTAGTACAGTCACCTTCACAAGCGAGGAAACATGCGTTGTCTTCATATGTTGCATGTAGTTGCTCTCATGTCACTGACTTAGCGCAGGGTTTATCAAGTACAGTCACCTTCACAAGCGAGGAAATATGCGTTGTCTTCATATGTTGCATGTAGTTGCTCTCATGTCACTGACTTAGCGCAGGGTTTATCACGTACAGTCACCGTCACAAGTAGAAAACATGCGTTGTCTTCATATGTTGCATGTAGTTGCTCTCATGTCACTGACTTAGCGCAGGGTTTATCAAGTACAGTCACCTTCACAAGCGAGGAAACATGCGTTGTCTTCATATGTTGAATGTAGTTGCTCTCATGTCACTGACTTAGCGCAGGGTTTATCAAGTACAGTCACCGTCACAAGCGAGGAAACATGCGTTGTCTTCATATGTTACATGAAGTTGCTCTCATGTCACTGACTTAGCGCAGGGTTTATCAAGACCAGTCACACTCACAAGCGAGGAAACATGCGTTGTCTTCATATGTTGCATGTAGTTGCTCTCATGTCACTGACTTAGCGCAGGGTTTATCAAGTACAGTCACCTTCACAAGCAAGAACCATGCGTTGTCTTCATATGTTGCATGTAGTTGCTCTCATGTCACTGACTTAGCGCAGGGTTTATCAAGTACAGTCACCTTCCCAGCGATGGAACATGCGTTGTCCTAATATGTTGCATGTAGTTGCTCTCATGTCACTGACTTAGCGCAGGGTTTATCAAGGACAGTCACCTTCACAAGCGAGGAAACATGCGTTGTCCTAATATCTCCAAGAAGTGGCTTTCATGTCACTGACTTAGCGCAGGGTTTATCAAGTACAGTCACCTTCACAAGCGAGGAAACATGAGTTGTCTTCATATGTTGCTTGTAGATGCTCTCATGTCACTGACTAAGCGCAGGGTTTATCAAGTACAGTCACCGTCACAAGCGAGGAAACATGCGTTGTCTTCATATGTTGCATGTAGTTGCTCTCATGTCACTGACTTAGCGCAGGGTTTATCAAGTACAGTCACCTTCACAAGCGAGGAAACATGCGTTGTCTTCATATGTTGCATGAAGTTGCTCTCATTTCACAGACTTAGCGCAGGGCTTATCAAGTACAGTCACCTTCACAAGCGAGGAAACATGCGTTGTCCTCATATGTTGCATGTAGTTGCTCTCATGTCACTGACTTAGCGCAGGGTTTATCAAGTACAGTCACCTTCACAAGCTAGAAAACATGCGTTGTCTTCATATGTTGCATGTAGTTGCTCTCATGTCACTGACTTAGCGCAGAGATTATCAAGTACAGTCACCTTCACAAGCGAGGAAACATGCGTTGTCCTAATATGTTCAAGAAGTGGCTTTCATGTCACTGACTAAGCGCAGGGTAATCAAGTACAGTCACCTTCACCAGCGAGGAAACATGCGTTGTCTTCATATGTTGCATGAAGTTGCTCTCATTTCACAGACTTAGCGCAGGGTTTATCAAGTACACTCACGTTCACAAGCGAGGAAACATGCGTTGTCCTCATATGTTGCATGTAGTTGCTCTCATGTCACTGACTTAGCGCAGGGTTTTATCAAGTACAGTCACCTTCACAAGCGAGGAAACATGCGTTGTCCTCATATGTTTAAAGAGTGGCTTTCATGTCACTGACTTAGCGCAGGGTTTATCAAGTACAGTCACCTTCACAAGCGAAAAACATGCGTTGTCCTAATATGTTCAAAAATTGGCTTTAATGTCACTGACTTAGCGCAGGGTTTATCAAGTACAGTTACCTTCACAAGCGAGGCACAATGCGTTATCTTAATATGTTGCATGTAGTTGCTCTCATGTCACTGACTTAGCGCAGGGTTTATCAAGTACAGTCACCTTCACAAGCGAGGAAACATGCGTTGTCTTCATATGTTGCATTTAGTTGCTCTCATGTCACTGACTTAGCGCAGGGTTTATCAAGTACAGTCACCTTCACAAGCGAGGAAACATGCGTTGTCCTAATATGTTCAAGAAGTGGCTTTCAGGTCACTGACTTAGCGCAGGGTTTATCAAGTACAGTCACCTTCACAAGCGAGGAAACATGCGTTGTCTTCATATGTTGCATGAAGTTGCTCTCATTTCACAGACTTAGTGCAGGGTTTATCAAGTAAACTCACGTTCACAAGCGAGGAAACATGCGTTGTCCTCATATGTTGCATGTAGTTGCTCTCATGTCACTGACTTAGCGCAGGGTTTTATCAAGTACAGTCACCTTCACAAGCGAGGAAACATGCGTTGTCCTCATATGTTAAAGAAGTGGCTTTCATGTCACTGACTTAGCGCAGGGTTTATCAAGTACAGTCACCTTCACGAGCGAGGAAACATGCGTTGTCTTCATATGTTGCATGTAGTTGCTCTCATGTCACTGACTTAGCGCAGGGTTTATCAAGTACAGTCACCGTCACAAGCGAGGAAACATGCGTTGTTCTCATATGTTGCATGTAGTTGCTTTCATGTCACTGACTTAGCGCAGGGTTTATCAAGTACAGTTACCGTCACAAGCGAGGAAACATGCGTTGTCTTCATATGTTGCATGTAGTTGCTCTCATGTCACTGACTTAGCGCTGGGTTTTATCAAGTACAGTCACCTTCACAAGCGAGGAAACATGCGTTGTCTTCATATGTTGCATGTAGTTGCTCTCATGTCACTGACTTAGCGCAGGGTTTATCAAGTACAGTCACCGTCACAAGCGAGGAAACATGCGTTGTCTTCATATGTTGCATGTAGTTGAACTCAAGTCACTGACTTAGCGCAGGGTTTATCAAGTACAGTCACCGTCACAAGCGAGGAAACATGCGTTGTCTTCATATGTTGCATGTAGTTGCTTTCATGTCACTGACTTAGCGCTGGGTTTTATCAAGTACAGTCACCTTTACAAGCGAGGAAACATGCGTTGTCTTCATATGTTGCATGTAGTTGCTCTCATGTCACTGACTTAGCGCAGGGTTTATCAAGTACAGTCACCGTCACAAGCGAGGAAACATGCGTTGTCTTCATATGTTGCATGTAGTTGAACTCAAGTCACTGACTTAGCGCAGGGTTTATCAAGTACAGTCACCGTCACAAGCGAGGAAACATGCGTTGTCCTAATATGTTGCATGTAGTTGCTCTCATGTCACTGACTTAGCGCAGGGTTTATCAAGTACAGTCACCTTCACAAGCGAGGAAACATGCGTTGTCCTAATATGTTCAAGAAGTGGCTTTCATGTCACTGACTTAGCGCAGGGTTTATCAAGTACAGTCACCTTCACAAGCGAGGAAACATGCGTTGTCCTAGTATGTTCAAGTAGTGACTTTCATGTCACTGACTAAGCGCAGGGTTTATCAAGTACAGTCACCTTCACAAGCGAGGAAACATGCGTTGTCTTCATATGTTGCATGTAGTTGCTCTCATGTCACTGACTTATCGAAGGGTTTATCACGTACAGTCACCGTCACAAGCGAGGAAACATGCGTTGTCTTCATATGTTGCATGTAGTTGCTCTCATGTCACTGACTTAGCGCAGGTACAGTCACAATCCCAGCGAGAAAACATGCGTTGTCCTAATATGTTGCATGTAGTTGCTCTCATGTCACTTACTTAGCGCAGGGTTTATCAAGTAGAGTCACCGTCACAAGCGAGGAAACATACGTTGTCTTCATATGTTGCATGTAGTTGCTCTCATGTCACTGACTAAGCGCAGGGTTTATCAAGTACAGTCACCTTCACAAACGAGGAAACATGCGTTGTCTTCATATGTTGCATGTAGTTGCTCTCATGTCACTGACTTAGCGCAGGGTTTATCAAGTACAGTCACCTTCACAAGCGAGGAAACATGCGTTGTCCTAATATGTTTAAGTAGTGGCTTTCATGTCACTGACTAAGCGCAGGGTTTATCAAGTACAGTCACCTTCACAAGCGAGGAAACATGCGTTGTCTTCATATGTTGCATGTAGTTGCTCTCATGTCACTGACTTAGCGCAGGGTTTATCAAGTACAGTCACCGTCACAAGCGAGGAAACATGCGTTGTCTTCATATGTTGCATGTAGTTGCTTTCATGTCACTGACTTAGCGCAGGGTTTATCAAGTACAGTCACCTTCACAAGCTAGAAAACATGCGTTGTCTTCATATGTTGCATGAAGTTGCTTTCATGTCACTGACTTAGCGCTGGGTTTATCAAGTACAGTCACCGTCACAGGCGAGGAAACATGCCTTGTCTTCATATAATGCATGTAGTTGCTCTCATGTCACTGACTTAGCGCAGGGTTTATCAAGTACAGTCACCTTCACAAGCAAGGAAACATGCGTTGTCTTCATATGTTGCATGTAGTTGCTTTCATGTCACTGACTTAGCGCAGGGTTTACCAAGTACAGTCACCGTCCCAAGCGAGGAAACATGCGTTGTCTTCATATGTTGCATGTAGTTGCTCTCATGTCACTGACTTAGCGCAGGGTTTATCAAGTACAGTCACCGTCCCAAGCGAGGAAACATGCGTTGTCTTCATATGTTGCATGTAGTTGCTTTCATGTCACTGACTTAGCGCAGGGTTTATCAAGTACAGTCACTTTCACAAGCGAGGAAACATGCGTTGTCTTCATGTGTTGCATGTAGTTGCTTTCATATCACTGACTTAGCGCTGGGTTTATCAAGTACAGTCACCGTCACAAGCGAGGAAACATGCGTTGTCTTCATATGTTGCATGTAGTTGCTCTCATGTCACTGACTTAGCGCAGGGTTTATCAAGTACAGTCAACGTCACAAGCGAGGAAACATGCGTTGTCTTCATATGTTGCATGTAGTTGCTCTCATGTCAATGACTTAGCGCAGGGTTTATCAAGTACAGTCACCGTCACAAGCGAGGAATCATGTTTTGTCCTAATATGTTGCATGTAGTTGCTCTCATGTCACTGACTTAGCGCAGGGTTTATCAAGTACAGTCACCTTCACAAGCGAGGAAACATGCGTTGTCCTAATATGTTCAAGAAGTGGCTTTCATGTCACTGACTTAGCGCAGGGTTTATCAAGAACAGTCACCTTCACAAGCGAGGAAACATGCGTTGTCTTCATATGTTGCATGAAGTTGCTCTCATTTCACAGACTTAGCGCAGGGTTTATCAAGTACAGTCACCTTCACAAGCGAGGAAACATGCGTTGTCTTCATGTGCTGCATGAAGTTGCTCTCATGTCACTGACTTAGCGCAGGGTTTATCACGTACAGTCACTTTCACAAGCGAGGAAACATGCGTTGTCTTCATATGTTGCATGTAGTTTCACTCTTGTCACTGACTTAGCGCAGGGTTTATCAAGCACAGTCACCTTCACAAGCGAGGAAACATGCGTTGTCTTCATATGTTGCATGTAGTTGCTCTCATGTCACTAACTTAGTGCAGGGTTTATCACGTACAGCCACCGTCACAAGCGAGGAAACATGCGTTGTCTTCATATGTTGCATGTAGTTGCTCTCATGTCACTGACTTAGCGCAGGGTTTATCAAGTACAGTCACCGTAACAAGCGAGGAAACATGCGTTGTCTTCATATGTTGCATTTAGTTGCTCTCATGTCACTGACTTAGAACAGGGTTTATCAAGTACAGTCACCTTCACAAGCGAGGAAACATGCGTTGTCCTAATATGTTGCATGAAGTGGCTTTCATGTCACTGACTTAGCGCAGGGTTTATCAAGTACAGTCACCTTCACAAGCGAGGAAACATGCGTTGTCTTCATATGTTGCATGTAGTTGCTCACATGTCATGACTTAGCGCAGGGTTTATCAAGTTCAGTCACCTTCACAAACGAAGAAACATGCGTTGTCTTCATTACTTGCATGTAGTTGCTCTCATGTCACTGACTTAGCGCAGGGTTTATCAAGTACAGTCACCGTCACAAGCGAGGATACATGCGTTGTCTTCATATGTTGCATGTAGTTGCTCTCATGTCACTGACTTAGCGCAGGGTTTATCAAGTACAGTCACCTTCAAGAGCGAGAAAACATGCGTTGTCTTCATATGTTGCATGTAGTTTTTCACATGTCACTGACTTAGCGCAGGGTTTATCAAGTACAGTCACCGTCACAAGCGAGAAAACTTGCGTTGTCTTCATATGTTGCATGTAGTTGCTCTCATGTCACTGACTTAGTTCAGGGTTTATCTAGTACAGTCACCTTCACAAGCGAGGAAACATGCGTTGTCTTCATATGTTGCATGTAGTTGCTCTCATGTCACTGACTTAGCGCAGGGTTTATCAAGTACAGTCACCTTCACAAGCGAGGAAATATGCGTTGTCTTCATATGTTGCATGTAGTTGCTCTCATGTCACTGACTTAGCGCAGGGTTTATCACGTACAGTCACCGTCACAAGTAGAAAACATGCGTTGTCTTCATATGTTGCATGTAGTTGCTCTCATGTCACTGACTTAGCGCAGGGTTTATCAAGTACAGTCACCTTCACAAGCGAGGAAACATGCGTTGTCTTCATATGTTGAATGTAGTTGCTCTCATGTCACTGACTTAGCGCAGGGTTTATCAAGTACAGTCACCGTCACAAGCGAGGAAACATGCGTTGTCTTCATATGTTACATGAAGTTGCTCTCATGTCACTGACTTAGCGCAGGGTTTATCAAGACCAGTCACACTCACAAGCGAGGAAACATGCGTTGTCTTCATATGTTGCATGTAGTTGCTCTCATGTCACTGACTTAGCGCAGGGTTTATCAAGTACAGTCACCTTCACAAGCAAGAACCATGCGTTGTCTTCATATGTTGCATGTAGTTGCTCTCATGTCACTGACTTAGCGCAGGGTTTATCAAGTACAGTCACCTTCCCAGCGAGGGAACATGCGTTGTCCTAATATGTTGCATGTAGTTGCTCTCATGTCACTGACTTAGCGCAGGGTTTATCAAGGACAGTCACCTTCACAAGCGAGGAAACATGCGTTGTCCTAATATCTCCAAGAAGTGGCTTTCATGTCACTGACTTAGCGCAGGGTTTATCAAGTACAGTCACCTTCACAAGCGAGGAAACATGAGTTGTCTTCATATGTTGCTTGTAGTTGCTCTCATGTCACTGACTAAGCGCAGGGTTTATCAAGTACAGTCACCGTAACAAGCGAGGAAACATGCGTTGTCCTCATATGTTGCATGTAGTTGCTCTCATGTCACTGACATAGCGCAGGTTTTATAAAGTACAGTCACCGTCAAAAGCGAGGAAACATGCGTTGTCTTCATATGTTGCATGTAGTTGCTCTCATGTCACTGACTTAGCGCAGGGTTTATCAAGTACAGTCACCTTCACAAGCGAGGAAACATGCGTTGTCTTCATATGTTGCATGAAGTTGCTCTCATTTCACAGACTTAGCGCAGGGCTTATCAAGTACAGTCACCTTCACAAGCGAGGAAACATGCGTTGTCCTCATATGTTGCATGTAGTTGCTCTCATGTCACTGACTTAGCGCAGGGTTTATCAAGTACAGTCACCTTCACAAGCTAGAAAACATGCGTTGTCTTCATATGTTGCATGTAGTTGCTCTCATGTTACTGACATAGCGCAGGGTTTATCAAGTACAGTCACCTTCACAAGCGAGGAAACATGCGTTTTCTTCATATGTTGCATGTAGTTGCTCTCATGTCACTGACTTAGCGCAGGGTTAATCAAGTACAGTCACCATCACAAGCGAGGAAACATGCGTTGTCTTCATATGTTGCATGTAGTTGCTCTTATGTCACTGACTTAGTGCAGGGTTTATCAAGTACAGTCACCTTCACAAGCGAGGAAACATGCGTTGTCTTCATATGTTGCATGAAGTTACTCTCATGTCACTGACTTAGCGAAGGGTTTATCAAGTACAGTCACCGTCACAAGCGAGGAAACATGCGTTGTCTTCATATGTTGCATGTAGTTGCTCTTATGTCATAACTTAGCGCAGGGTTTATCTAGTACAGTCACCTTCACAAGCGACGAAACATGCGTTGTCTTCATTAGTCTCATGTAGTTGCTCTCATGTCACTGACTTAGCGCAGGGTTTATCAAGTACAGTCACCGTCACAAGCGAGGATACATGCGTTGTCTTCATATGTTGCATGTAGTTGCTCTCATGTCATTGACTTAGCGCAGGGTTTATCAAGTACAGTCACCTTCACAAGCGAGAAAACATGCGTTGTCTTCATATGTTGCATGTAGTTGCTCTCATGTCACTGACTTAGCGCAGGGTTTATAAAGTACAGTCACCGTCACAAGCGAGGAAACATGCGTTGTCTTCATATGTTGCATGTAGTTGCTCTCATGTCACTGACTTAGTGCAGGGTTTATCAAGTACAGTCACCTTCACAAGCAAGGAAACATGCGTTGTCTTCATATGTTGCATGTAGTTGCTCTCATGTCACTGACTTAGCGCAGGGTTTATCAAGTACAGTCACCGTCACAAGCGAGGAAACATGCGTTGTCTTCATATGTTGCATGTAGTTGCTCTCATGTCACTGACTTAGCGCAGGGTTTATCACGTACAGTCACCTTCACAAGTAGAAAACATGCGTTGTCTTCATATGTTGCATGTAGTTGCTCTCATGTCACTGACTTAGCGCAGGGTTTATCAAGTACAGTCACCGTCACAAGCGAGGAAACATGCGTTGTCTTCATATGTTGCATGTAGTTGCTTTCATGTCACTGACTTAGCGCAGGGTTTATCACGTACAGTCACCGTCACAAGCGAGGAAACATGCGTTGTCTTCATATGTTGCATGTAGTTGCTCTCATGTCACTGACTTAGCGCAGGGTTTATCAAGTACAGTCACCTTCACAAGCGAGGAAACATGCGTTGTCTTCATATGTTGCATGTAGTTGCTCTCATGTCACTGACTAAGCGATGGGTTTATCAAGTACAGTCACCGTCACAAGCGAGGAAACATGCGTTGTCTTCATATGTTGCATGTAGTTGCTCTCATGTCACTGACTTAGCGCAAGGTCTATCAAGTACAGTCACTTTCACAAGCGAGGAAACATGCGTTGTCTTCATATGTTGCATGTAGTTGCTCTCATGTTACTGACTTAGCGCAGGGTTTATCAAGTACAGTCACCTTCACAAGCGAGGAAATATGCGTTGTCTTCATATGTTGCATGTAGTTGCTCTCATGTCACTGACTTAGCGCAGGGTTTATCACGTACAGTCACCGTCACAAGTAGAAAACATGCGTTGTCCTAATATGTTGCATGTAGTTGCTCTCATATCACTGACTTAGCGCAGGGTTTATCAAGTACAGTCACCTTCACAAGCGAGGAAACATGCGTTGTCTTCATATGTTGAATGTAGTTGCTCTCATGTCACTGACTTAGCGCAGGGTTTATCTAGTACAGTCACCGTCACAAGCGAGGAAACATGCGTTGTCTTCATATGTTGCATGAAGTTGCTCTCATGTCACTGACTTAGCGCAGGGTTTATCAAGACCAGTCACTTTCACAAGCGAGGAAACATGCGTTGTCTTCTTATGTTGCATGTAGTTGTTCTCATGTCACTGACTTAGCGCAGGGTTTATCAAGTACAGTCACCTTCACAAGCGAGGAACCATGCGTTGTCTTCATATGTTGCATGTAGTTGCTCTCATGTCACTGACTTAGCGCAGGGTTTATCAAGTACAGTCACCTTCCCAGCGAGGGAACATGCGTTGTCCTTATATGTTGCATGTAGTCGCTCTCATGTCACTGACTTA
Source organism: Isoperla grammatica (assembly GCA_945910005.1). Classification (NCBI taxonomy): domain Eukaryota; kingdom Metazoa; phylum Arthropoda; class Insecta; order Plecoptera; family Perlodidae; genus Isoperla; species Isoperla grammatica. The sequence goes on along the minus strand of OX246749.1, from coordinate 21,825,627 downwards.
GCGCAGGGTTTATCAAGAACAGTCACCTTCACAAGCGAGGAAACATGCGTAGTCCTAATATCTCCAAGAAGTGGCTTTCATGTCACTGACTTAGCGCAGGGTTTATCAAGTACAGTCACCTTCACAAGCGAGGAAACATGAGTTGTCTTCATATGTTGCTTGTAGTTGCTCTCATGTCAATGTATAAGCGCAGGGTTTATCAAGTACAGTCACCGTAACAAGCGAGGAAACATGCTTTGTCTTCATATGTTGCATGTAGTTACTCTCATGTCAATGACTTAGCGCAGGGTTTATCAAGTACAGTCACCGTCACAAGCGAGGAATCATGTTTTGTCCAAATATGTTGCATGTAGTTGCTCTCATGTCACTGACTTAGCGCAGGGTTTATCAAGTACAGTCACCTTCACAAGCGAGGAAACATGCGTTGTCCTAATATGTTCAAGAAGTGGCTTTCATGTCACTGACTTAGCGCAGGGTTTATCAAGTACAGTCACCTTCACACTGTTACGCGAGGGGGCGTGCCAGCAGGCCAGTCAGTGCAGCCAGACCACCCGGGTCTCGTTACCCAGATACACTCGTTGACACCTAGAATCGAACTTAATATGTTTTATACTAACGCGCAGAGTCTAGGTCCCTCCACATCAAAACTCAAAGATTTCAATATGCATTTTTCCGATAACAGTGAATATGATGTTATTTGTGTGACTGAGTCATGGCTCCACTGTGGCATCCTTGAAGGTGAAGTTTTGAACTCTCAGTACTCTGTACACAGAAGAGACCGCAACAATGACATAGTTAAAAGAGGAGGTGGTGTTGTTGTTGCGGTCACTTCTGGTCTTCCGTCACGTCGGTGTCCTGAGTTCGAGTCTACATGCGAGATGATTTGGGTGAAAGTCAGTATCGACTCGCGTGTAGATCTCTACGTAGGCTGTGTCTATCTTCCGGCGCCGACTGAAGATCTAATTGAAGAAGTGAATACATCTGTGTCATCTGTCCAGGCCAAGCTTCGACCCCAGGACCAACTTCTTCTCTGTGGAGACTTCAACATGGCAGCGGTTAGGTGGACGCAAGTAGACGGCGCACTCGTACCGACAAGCACGACCGGGTCCCCTGTTGTTACGTCATTCACCAACTTCGTCAGCGAGTGCAACATTACGCAACATGTACATTTTCCCACTCGCCTGGAAAATTTTCTAGATCTAATTTTCACAGGCTCAGACGACATTTGTATTAAAACCTCGACACCTGATTCGAGTCCTGTCCACTCTGACCACTCGGCTATAACCTGCAGTATTTCCATCAAGACCGCAGGGAAACGATATCGGTCGTCACCCCAGGATAAGCCGAACTGGAAAAAAGCGGACCTCAACAAGCTAGTTGAAACCCTGAAAACCTGCCCGTGGAATGACATGGAGAAGACTCAGGATAGCAATGTATGTTGTGAGCTATTCTATAGTCTCCTTAACAAGGCGATAACTGAAACTGTACCAACCATGAACCATAACCCTTCTAAATATCCAGCGTGGTATGATACTCAATTAATTAATTCTTTAAAATCAAAAAATAGAGCCCACAAAAAGTGGAAACGTTTCCACCTTCAATGTGACTATGTCGAATTTTGTTCAAAGCGCAGTGAATTTAAAAGCCTTAAAACAATCAAGTACAGTGCATACTTAATAGAAATTGACAACAGTGTGCAGAATGATGCTAATAAAGTTTGGGGTTTTATCCGCCGTAAAATTGGATCCAAGAGAATTCCTGTCGATGTTGTGTACGGTGACCGAAAATCAACTAGGACCGAGCCGGCGTGTGCACTCTTCGGGGAGTTCTTCAGTTCAACATTTCAACATCCTGAAGTTATCGAGGAACTCCCAGAAGCGCCGCAAGTAACAGCTGACACCCTGTCCAACGTTCAGATCTCTTTGGCCACTGTCCGCTCGCGGCTTGAAAGCCTGGAAACAAACAAGTCTTCCGGCCCTGATAAGATTCCGATTTTTGTAATCAAGCATTGTGCCTCAGTTCTAGCAAAGCCACTTCATACCTTATTCACCACCATTCTTCGAACTGGGAGGTTCCCGACTAGATGGAAGCATGCGGAAGTAACCCCAGTTCACAAGAAAGGCATGAAAAGTGATGTAACGAATTACCGTCCAATTTCTTTGCTATCAGTGTTTTCAAAAGTATTTGAAAAAATTGTTCATGCCGAATTGCTCCGCCATGTTCGCAATGCGATTGCTCCTGAACAACATGGGTTTATTCCTCGTAGATCAACAGTAAGTAACCTCAGTCTTTTCACCGATTTCTTATCAGACAGTATCAATAACAATACCCAGGTCGATTGTATCTACACCGATTTCTCCAAAGCCTTCGATAGTGTCAACCATCAGCTTCTTCTTCACAAACTTTCATCCCAATTCGGCATCTCTGGAAACATGCATAACTTTTTGACTGATTATTTAACAAATCGAACGCAATCCGTTGTCATTGACGGCTGTTCATCTTCGCCTGTCCCCGTGACCTCTGGCGTGCCTCAGGGGTCAATTTTAGGGCCCCTTCTTTTTGTTCTTTTTGTTAATGACATTCCATCTTACTTGAGTAATTCATTTTCACTTATGTTTGCAGATGATGTTAAATTGTACCGAGCAATTAGGAGTTTGCTTGATTGCGTAAGTCTGCAGGCTGATCTAAACGCCCTAGGCAAGTGGTGTGACACATGGCGCCTGAAACTTAACATAGCGAAGTGTCAAATCATATCATTCACAACAAAGAGAAAGCTACTGTTCGATTTTAACTACAGCTTGAACAACTTACCATTAACAAGGGTGTTTAAAGTTATGGACCTTGGTGTGACCCTATTATCATCTTTTTCATTCAACGATCATATTACCACAATTGTAAATAAATCATTCCGCATGTTGGGGTTTATTAAGCGTAACTGTTCAACTTTCTCAACCTCAACACTCTGCCATGTATATCAGGCAATAGTCAGACCCAATGTTGAATATGCCAGTTCGATATGGAACCCTCACTACTCTACCTGGGTGAATCACATTGAACGGCTACAAATTAAATTTGTTAAATGGATATGTGTTCGGAGTGGGCGTGAATATCACCGAAATGATTACAACTCACTTTGTAAGCAATACAACCTACCAACGCTTGAATGTAGGAGGCGAGTTGCAGATGTGATTTTGTTAAAAAATATCGTTTGTAATTATATCGATTGTAGTAGCCTTCTTTCCAAAATTAACTTCAGTGTTCCCCTTAGAAGGTCTAGACACACCAACCTTTTCCAAACTAGCAAATCTAGAAAAAACTTGGCTAAATTTTCAGTGGTAAACAGAATCCAAGACACTTATAACGACTTATCAAAAAGGATTGACATCGATTTAACACGGGATTCCACTAAAACAATAAAGAATCGCATTTTTATGCAGTAGCCAACCAATATGACCACAGCGAATCGACGGACCATCTCTACTATGTATAATGTTTCTTTGTGTAGGTGTATGTGTGTGAGTTTGCGTGTGTGTGTTTTGATATATAAGAATGAGCGAGTGTGTGCGTTGTGAAGTTGTGTATCATATACTAAATAGTGCATTGAATATACAATTGTAATGTGTAATATCGCGGTTGTTCTGTTATACTACCCGATATAATGTCTAGTATGTAGTTTGTAAATCTATTTCTGACCATCGTGTTCTTATTACACTTCTTTTATACATATATATTTAATATTAATTGTAAACTGTATTTATTCTTGTTCTATTGTATTTGCCATTGTGGTACTTTGTACTGTTGCAAATAAAGACAACAAACAAACAAAACAAAAATATGTTGCATGAAGTTGCTCTCATTTCAGAGACTTAGCGCAGGGTTTATCAAGTACAGTCACCTTCACAAGCGAGGAAACATGCGTTGTCCTCATATGTTGCATGTAGTTGCTCTCATGTCACTGACTTAGCGCAGGGATTTATCAAGTACAGTCACCTTCACAAGCGAGGAAACATGCGTTGTCCTCATATGTTTAAGAACTGGCTTTCATGTCACTGACTTAGCGCAGGGTTTATCAAGTACAGTCACCTTCACAAGCGAAAAACATGCGTTGTCTTCATATGTTGCATGTAGTTGCTCTCATGTCACTGACTTAGCGCAGGGTTTATCAAGTACAGTCACCGTAACAAGCGAGGAAACATGCTTTGTCTTCATATGTTGCATGTAGTTACTCTCATGTCAATGACTTAGCGCAGGGTTTATCAAGTACAGTCACCGTCACAAGCGAGGAATCATGTTTTGTCCAAATATGTTGCATGTAGTTGCTCTCATGTCACTGACTTAGCGCAGGGTTTATCAAGTACAGTCACCTTCACAAGCGAGGAAACATGCGTAGTCCTAATATCTCCAAGAAGTGGCTTTCATGTCACTGACTTAGCGCAGGGTTTATCAAGTACAGTCACCTTCACAAGCGAGGAAACATGAGTTGTCTTCATATGTTGCTTGTAGTTGCTCTCATGTCAATGACTAAGCGCAGGGTTTATCAAGTACAGTCACCGTAACAAGCGAGGAAACATGCTTTGTCTTCATATGTTGCATGTAGTTACTCTCATGTCAATGACTTAGCGCAGGGTTTATCAAGTACAGTCACCGTCACAAGCGAGGAATCATGTTTTGTCCAAATATGTTGCATGTAGTTGCTCTCATGTCACTGACTTAGCGCAGGGTTTATCAAGTACAGTCACCTTCACAAGCGAGGAAACATGCGTTGTCCTAATATGTTCAAGAAGTGGCTTTCATGTCACTGACTTAGCGCAGGGTTTATCAAGTACAGTCACCTTCACAAGCGAGGAAACATGCGTTGTCTTCATATGTTGCATGAAGTTGCTCTCATTTCAGAGACTTAGCGCAGGGTTTATCAAGTACAGTCACCTTCACAAGCGAGGAAACATGCGTTGTCTTCATATGTTGCATGTAGTTGCTCTCATGTTTCTGACATAGCGCAGGGTTTATCAAGTACAGTCACCTTCACAAGCGAGAAAACATGCGTTGTCTTCATTTGTTGCATGTAGTTGCTCTCATGTCACTGACTTAGCGCAGGGTTTATCAAGTACAGTCACCTTCACAAGCGAGGAAACATGCGTTGTCTTCATGTGCTGCATGAAGTTGCTCTCATGTCACTGACTTAGCGCAGGGTTTATCACGTACAGTCACTTTCACAAGCGAGGAAACATGCGTTGTCTTCATATGTTGCATGTAGTTTCACTCATGTCACTGACTTAGCGCAGGGTTTATCAAGCACAGTCACCTTCACAAGCGAGGAAACATGCGTTGTCTTCATATGTTGCATGTAGTTGCTCTCATGTTACTAACTTAGTGCAGGGTTTATCACGTACAGCCACCGTCACAAGCGAGAAAACATGCGTTGTCTTCATATGTTGCATGTAGTTGCTCTCATGTCACTGACTTAGCGCAGGGTTTATCAAGTACAGTCACCGTCACAAGCGAGGATACATGCGTTGTCTTCATATGTTGCATGTAGTTGCTCTCATGTCACTGACTTAGCGCAGGGTTTATCAAGTACAGTCACCTTCAAGAGCGAGAAAACATGCGTTGTCTTCATATGTTGCATGTAGTTTTTCTCATGTCACTGACTTAGCGCAGGGTTTATCAAGTACAGTCACCGTCACAAGCGAGAAAACTTGCGTTGTCTTCATATGTTGCATGTAGTTGCTCTCATGTCACTGACTTAGTTCAGGGTTTATCAAGTACAGTCACCTTCACAAGCGAGGAAACATGCGTTGTCTTCATATGTTGCATGTAGTTGCTCTCATGTCACTGACTTAGCGCAGGGTTTATCAAGTACAGTCACCTTCACAAGCGAGGAAATATGCGTTGTCTTCATATGTTGCATGTAGTTGCTCTCATGTCACTGACTTAGCGCAGGGTTTATCACGTACAGTCACCGTCACAAGTAGAAAACATGCGTTGTCTTCATATGTTGCATGTAGTTGCTCTCATGTCACTGACTTAGCGCAGGGTTTATCAAGTACAGTCACCTTCACAAGCGAGGAAACATGCGTTGTCTTCATATGTTGAATGTAGTTGCTCTCATGTCACTGACTTAGCGCAGGGTTTATCAAGTACAGTCACCGTCACAAGCGAGGAAACATGCGTTGTCTTCATATGTTGCATGAAGTTGCTCTCATGTCACTGACTTAGCGCAGGGTTTATCAAGACCAGTCACTTTCACAAGCGAGGAAACATGCGTTGTCTTCATATGTTGCATGTAGTTGTTCTCATGTCACTGACTTAGCGCAGGGTTTATCAAGTACAGTCACCTTCACAAGCGAGGAACCATGCGTTGTCTTCATATGTTGCATGTAGTTGCTCTCATGTCACTGACTTAGCGCAGGGTTTATCAAGTACAGTCACCTTCCCAGCGAGGGAACATGCGTTGTCCTAATATGTTGCATGTAGTTGCTCTCATGTCACTGACTTAGCGCAGGGTTTATCAAGTACAGTCACCTTCACAAGCGAGGAAACATGCGTTGTCCTAATATCTCCAAGAAGTGGCTTTCATGTCACTGACTTAGCGCAGGGTTTATCAAGTACAGTCACCTTCACAAGCGAGGAAACATGCGTTGTCTTCATATGTTGCTTGTAGTTGCTCTCATGTCACTGACTAAGCGCAGGGTTTATCAAGTACAGTCACCGTAACAAGCGAGGAAACATGCGTTGTCCTCATATGTTGCATGTAGTTGCTCTCATGTCACTGACATAGCGCAGGTTTTATAAAGTTCAGTCACCGTCAAAAGCGAGGAAACATGCGTTGTCTTCATATGTTGCATGTAGTTGCTCTCATGTCACTGACTTAGCGCAGGGTTTATCAAGTACAGTCACCTTCCCAGCGAGGGAACATGCGTTAACCTAATATGTTGCATGTAGTTGCTGTCATGTCACTGACTTAGCGCAGGGTTTATCAAGTACAGTCACCGTCACAAGCGAGGAAACATGCGTTGTCTTCATATGTTGCATGTGGTTGCTCTCATGCCACTGACTTAGCGCAGGGTTTATCAAGTACAGTCACCTTCACAAGCTAGAAAACATGCGTTGTCTTCATATGTTGCATGTAGTTGCTCTCATGTCACTGACTTAGCGCAGGGTTTATCAAGTGCAGTCACCGTCACAAGCGAGGATACATGCGTTGTCTTCATATGTTGCATGTAGTTGCTCTCATGTCATTGACTTAGCGCAGGGTTTATCAAGTACAGTCACCTTCACAAGCGAGAAAACATGCGTTGTCTTCATATGTTGCATGTAGTTGCTCTCATGTCACTGACTTAGCGCAGGGTTTATCAAGTACAGTCACCGTCACAAGCGAGGAAACATGCGTTGTCTTCATATGTTGCATGTAGTTGCTCTCATGTCACTGACTTAGCGCAGGGTTTATCACGTACAGTCACCGTCACAAGTAGAAAACATGCGTTGTCTTCATATGTTGCATGTAGTTGCTCTCATGTCACTGACTTAGCGCAGGGTTTATCAAGTACAGTCACCGTCACAAGCGAGGAAACATGCGTTGTCTTCATATGTCGCATGTAGTTGCTTTCATGTCACTGACTTAGCGCAGGGTTTATCACGTACAGTCACCGTCACAAGCGAGGAAACATGCGTTGTCTTCATATGTTGCATGTAGTTGCTCTCATGTCACTGACTTAGCGCAGGGTTTATCAAGTACAGTCACCTTCACAAGCGAGGAAACATGCGTTGTCTTCATATGTTGCATGTAGTTGCTCTCATGTCACTGACTAAGCGCAGGGTTTATCAAGTACAGTCACCGTCACAAGCGAGGAAACATGCGTTGTCTTCATATGTTGCATGTAGTTGCTCTCATGTCACTGACTTAGCGCAAGGTCTATCAAGTACAGTCACTTTTACAAGCGAGGAAACATGCGTTGTCTTCATATGTTGCATGTAGTTGCTCTCATGTCACTGACTTAGCGCAGGGTTTATCTAGTACAGTCACCTTCACAAGCGAGGAAACATGCGTTGTCTTCATATGTTGCATGTAGTTGCTCTCATGTTACTGACTTAATGCAGGGTTTATCAATTACAGTCACCGTCACAAGCGAGGAAACATGCGTTGTCTTCATATGTTTCATGTAGTTGCTCTCATGTCACTGACTTAGCGCAGGGTTTATCAAGTACAGTCACCGTCACAAGCGAGGAAACATGCGTTGTCTTCATATGTTGCATGTAGTTGCTCTCATGTCACTAACTTAGTGCAGGGTTTATCACGTACAGCCACCGTCACAAGCGAGGAAACATGCGTTGTCTTCATATGTTGCATGTAGTTGCTCTCATGTCACTGACTTAGCGCAGGGTTTATCAAGTACAGTCACCGTAACAAGCGAGGAAACATGCGTTGTCTTCATATGTTGCATTTAGTTGCTCTCATGTCACTGACTTAGAACAGGGTTTATCAAGTACAGTCACCTTCACAAGCGAGGAAACATGCGTTGTCCTAATATGTTGCATGAAGTGGCTTTCATGTCACTGACTTAGCGCAGGGTTTATCAAGTACAGTCACCTTCACAAGCGAGGAAACATGCGTTGTCTTCATATGTTGCATGTAGTTGCTCACATGTCATGACTTAGCGCAGGGTTTATCAAGTTCAGTCACCTTCACAAACGAAGAAATTTGCGTTGTCTTCATTACTTGCATGTAGTTGCTCTCATGTCACTGACTTAGCGCAGGGTTTATCAAGTACAGTCACCGTCACAAGCGAGGATACATGCGTTGTCTTCATATGTTGCATGTAGTTGCTCTCATGTCACTGACTTAGCGCAGGGTTTATCAAGTACAGTCACCTTCAAGAGCGAGAAAACATGCGTTGTCTTCATATGTTGCATGTAGTTTTTCACATGTCACTGACTTAGCGCAGGGTTTATCAAGTACAGTCACCGTCACAAGCGAGAAAACTTGCGTTGTCTTCATATGTTGCATGTAGTTGCTCTCATGTCACTGACTTAGTTCAGGGTTTATCTAGTACAGTCACCTTCACAAGCGAGGAAACATGCGTTGTCTTCATATGTTGCATGTAGTTGCTCTCATGTCACTGACTTAGCGCAGGGTTTATCAAGTACAGTCACCTTCACAAGCGAGGAAATATGCGTTGTCTTCATATGTTGCATGTAGTTGCTCTCATGTCACTGACTTAGCGCAGGGTTTATCACGTACAGTCACCGTCACAAGTAGAAAACATGCGTTGTCTTCATATGTTGCATGTAGTTGCTCTCATGTCACTGACTTAGCGCAGGGTTTATCAAGTACAGTCACCTTCACAAGCGAGGAAACATGCGTTGTCTTCATATGTTGAATGTAGTTGCTCTCATGTCACTGACTTAGCGCAGGGTTTATCAAGTACAGTCACCGTCACAAGCGAGGAAACATGCGTTGTCTTCATATGTTACATGAAGTTGCTCTCATGTCACTGACTTAGCGCAGGGTTTATCAAGACCAGTCACACTCACAAGCGAGGAAACATGCGTTGTCTTCATATGTTGCATGTAGTTGCTCTCATGTCACTGACTTAGCGCAGGGTTTATCAAGTACAGTCACCTTCACAAGCAAGAACCATGCGTTGTCTTCATATGTTGCATGTAGTTGCTCTCATGTCACTGACTTAGCGCAGGGTTTATCAAGTACAGTCACCTTCCCAGCGAGGGAACATGCGTTGTCCTAATATGTTGCATGTAGTTGCTCTCATGTCACTGACTTAGCGCAGGGTTTATCAAGGACAGTCACCTTCACAAGCGAGGAAACATGCGTTGTCCTAATATCTCCAAGAAGTGGCTTTCATGTCACTGACTTAGCGCAGGGTTTATCAAGTACAGTCACCTTCACAAGCGAGGAAACATGAGTTGTCTTCATATGTTGCTTGTAGTTGCTCTCATGTCACTGACTAAGCGCAGGGTTTATCAAGTACAGTCACCGTAACAAGCGAGGAAACATGCGTTGTCCTCATATGTTGCATGTAGTTGCTCTCATGTCACTGACATAGCGCAGGTTTTATAAAGTACAGTCACCGTCAAAAGCGAGGAAACATGCGTTGTCTTCATATGTTGCATGTAGTTGCTCTCATGTCACTGACTTAGCGCAGGGTTTATCAAGTACAGTCACCTTCCCAGCGAGGGAACATGCGTTAACCTAATATGTTGCATGTAGTTGCTCTCATGTCACTGACTTAGCGCAGGGTTTATCAAGTACAGTCACCGTCACAAGCGAGGAAACATGCGTTGTCTTCATATGTTGCATGTAGTTGCTCTCATGTCACTGACTTAGCGCAGGGTTTATCAAGTACAGTCACCTTCACAAGCGAGGAAACATGCGTTGTCTTCATATGTTGCATGAAGTTGCTCTCATTTCACAGACTTAGCGCAGGGCTTATCAAGTACAGTCACCTTCACAAGCGAGGAAACATGCGTTGTCCTCATATGTTGCATGTAGTTGCTCTCATGTCACTGACTTAGCGCAGGGTTTATCAAGTACAGTCACCTTCACAAGCTAGAAAACATGCGTTGTCTTCATATGTTGCATGTAGTTGCTCTCATGTTACTGACATAGCGCAGGGTTTATCAAGTACAGTCACCTTCACAAGCGAGGAAACATGCGTTTTCTTCATATGTTGCATGTAGTTGCTCTCATGTCACTGACTTAGCGCAGGGTTAATCAAGTACAGTCACCATCACAAGCGAGGAAACATGCGTTGTCTTCATATGTTGCATGTAGTTGCTCTTATGTCACTGACTTAGTGCAGGGTTTATCAAGTACAGTCACCTTCACAAGCGAGGAAACATGCGTTGTCTTCATATGTTGCATGAAGTTACTCTCATGTCACTGACTTAGCGAAGGGTTTATCAAGTACAGTCACCGTCACAAGCGAGGAAACATGCGTTGTCTTCATATGTTGCATGTAGTTGCTCTTATGTCATAACTTAGCGCAGGGTTTATCTAGTACAGTCACCTTCACAAGCGACGAAACATGCGTTGTCTTCATTAGTCTCATGTAGTTGCTCTCATGTCACTGACTTAGCGCAGGGTTTATCAAGTACAGTCACCGTCACAAGCGAGGATACATGCGTTGTCTTCATATGTTGCATGTAGTTGCTCTCATGTCATTGACTTAGCGCAGGGTTTATCAAGTACAGTCACCTTCACAAGCGAGAAAACATGCGTTGTCTTCATATGTTGCATGTAGTTGCTCTCATGTCACTGACTTAGCGCAGGGTTTATAAAGTACAGTCACCGTCACAAGCGAGGAAACATGCGTTGTCTTCATATGTTGCATGTAGTTGCTCTCATGTCACTGACTTAGTGCAGGGTTTATCAAGTACAGTCACCTTCACAAGCAAGGAAACATGCGTTGTCTTCATATGTTGCATGTAGTTGCTCTCATGTCACTGACTTAGCGCAGGGTTTATCAAGTACAGTCACCGTCACAAGCGAGGAAACATGCGTTGTCTTCATATGTTGCATGTAGTTGCTCTCATGTCACTGACTTAGCGCAGGGTTTATCACGTACAGTCACCTTCACAAGTAGAAAACATGCGTTGTCTTCATATGTTGCATGTAGTTGCTCTCATGTCACTGACTTAGCGCAGGGTTTATCAAGTACAGTCACCGTCACAAGCGAGGAAACATGCGTTGTCTTCATATGTTGCATGTAGTTGCTTTCATGTCACTGACTTAGCGCAGGGTTTATCACGTACAGTCACCGTCACAAGCGAGGAAACATGCGTTGTCTTCATATGTTGCATGTAGTTGCTCTCATGTCACTGACTTAGCGCAGGGTTTATCAAGTACAGTCACCTTCACAAGCGAGGAAACATGCGTTGTCTTCATATGTTGCATGTAGTTGCTCTCATGTCACTGACTAAGCGATGGGTTTATCAAGTACAGTCACCGTCACAAGCGAGGAAACATGCGTTGTCTTCATATGTTGCATGTAGTTGCTCTCATGTCACTGACTTAGCGCAAGGTCTATCAAGTACAGTCACTTTCACAAGCGAGGAAACATGCGTTGTCTTCATATGTTGCATGTAGTTGCTCTCATGTTACTGACTTAGCGCAGGGTTTATCAAGTACAGTCACCTTCACAAGCGAGGAAATATGCGTTGTCTTCATATGTTGCATGTAGTTGCTCTCATGTCACTGACTTAGCGCAGGGTTTATCACGTACAGTCACCGTCACAAGTAGAAAACATGCGTTGTCTTCATATGTTGCATGTAGTTGCTCTCATATCACTGACTTAGCGCAGGGTTTATCAAGTACAGTCACCTTCACAAGCGAGGAAACATGCGTTGTCTTCATATGTTGAATGTAGTTGCTCTCATGTCACTGACTTAGCGCAGGGTTTATCTAGTACAGTCACCGTCACAAGCGAGGAAACATGCGTTGTCTTCATATGTTGCATGAAGTTGCTCTCATGTCACTGACTTAGCGCAGGGTTTATCAAGACCAGTCACTTTCACAAGCGAGGAAACATGCGTTGTCTTCTTATGTTGCATGTAGTTGTTCTCATGTCACTGACTTAGCGCAGGGTTTATCAAGTACAGTCACCTTCACAAGCGAGGAACCATGCGTTGTCTTCATATGTTGCATGTAGTTGCTCTCATGTCACTGACTTAGCGCAGGGTTTATCAAGTACAGTCACCTTCCCAGCGAGGGAACATGCGTTGTCCTTATATGTTGCATGTAGTCGCTCTCATGTCACTGACTTAGCGCAGGGTTTATCAAGAACAGTCACCTTCACAAGCGAGGAAACATGCGTAGTCCTAATATCTCCAAGAAGTGGCTTTCATGTCACTGACTTAGCGCAGGGTTTATCAAGTACAGTCACCTTCACAAGCGAGGAAACATGAGTTGTCTTCATATGTTGCTTGTAGTTGCTCTCATGTCAATGACTAAGCGCAGGGTTTATCAAGTACAGTCACCGTAACAAGCGAGGAAACATGCTTTGTCTTCATATGTTGCATGTAGTTACTCTCATGTCAATGACTTAGCGCAGGGTTTATCAAGTACAGTCACCGTCACAAGCGAGGAATCATGTTTTGTCCAAATATGTTGCATGTAGTTGCTCTCATGTCACTGACTTAGCGCAGGGTTTATCAAGTACAGTCACCTTCACAAGCGAGGAAACATGCGTTGTCCTAATATGTTCAAGAAGTGGCTTTCATGTCACTGACTTAGCGCAGGGTTTATCAAGTACAGTCACCTTCACACTGTTACGCGAGGGGGCGTGCCAGCAGGCCAGTCAGTGCAGCCAGACCACCCGGGTCTCGTTACCCAGATACACTCGTTGACACCTAGAATCGAACTTAATATGTTTTATACTAACGCGCAGAGTCTAGGTCCCTCCACATCAAAACTCAAAGATTTCAATATGCATTTTTCCGATAACAGTGAATATGATGTTATTTGTGTGACTGAGTCATGGCTCCACTGTGGCATCCTTGAAGGTGAAGTTTTGAACTCTCAGTACTCTGTACACAGAAGAGACCGCAACAATGACATAGTTAAAAGAGGAGGTGGTGTTGTTGTTGCGGTCACTTCTGGTCTTCCGTCACGTCGGTGTCCTGAGTTCGAGTCTACATGCGAGATGATTTGGGTGAAAGTCAGTATCGACTCGCGTGTAGATCTCTACGTAGGCTGTGTCTATCTTCCGGCGCCGACTGAAGATCTAATTGAAGAAGTGAATACATCTGTGTCATCTGTCCAGGCCAAGCTTCGACCCCAGGACCAACTTCTTCTCTGTGGAGACTTCAACATGGCAGCGGTTAGGTGGACGCAAGTAGACGGCGCACTCGTACCGACAAGCACGACCGGGTCCCCTGTTGTTACGTCATTCACCAACTTCGTCAGCGAGTGCAACATTACGCAACATGTACATTTTCCCACTCGCCTGGAAAATTTTCTAGATCTAATTTTCACAGGCTCAGACGACATTTGTATTAAAACCTCGACACCTGATTCGAGTCCTGTCCACTCTGACCACTCGGCTATAACCTGCAGTATTTCCATCAAGACCGCAGGGAAACGATATCGGTCGTCACCCCAGGATAAGCCGAACTGGAAAAAAGCGGACCTCAACAAGCTAGTTGAAACCCTGAAAACCTGCCCGTGGAATGACATGGAGAAGACTCAGGATAGCAATGTATGTTGTGAGCTATTCTATAGTCTCCTTAACAAGGCGATAACTGAAACTGTACCAACCATGAACCATAACCCTTCTAAATATCCAGCGTGGTATGATACTCAATTAATTAATTCTTTAAAATCAAAAAATAGAGCCCACAAAAAGTGGAAACGTTTCCACCTTCAATGTGACTATGTCGAATTTTGTTCAAAGCGCAGTGAATTTAAAAGCCTTAAAACAATCAAGTACAGTGCATACTTAATAGAAATTGACAACAGTGTGCAGAATGATGCTAATAAAGTTTGGGGTTTTATCCGCCGTAAAATTGGATCCAAGAGAATTCCTGTCGATGTTGTGTACGGTGACCGAAAATCAACTAGGACCGAGCCGGCGTGTGCACTCTTCGGGGAGTTCTTCAGTTCAACATTTCAACATCCTGAAGTTATCGAGGAACTCCCAGAAGCGCCGCAAGTAACAGCTGACACCCTGTCCAACGTTCAGATCTCTTTGGCCACTGTCCGCTCGCGGCTTGAAAGCCTGGAAACAAACAAGTCTTCCGGCCCTGATAAGATTCCGATTTTTGTAATCAAGCATTGTGCCTCAGTTCTAGCAAAGCCACTTCATACCTTATTCACCACCATTCTTCGAACTGGGAGGTTCCCGACTAGATGGAAGCATGCGGAAGTAACCCCAGTTCACAAGAAAGGCATGAAAAGTGATGTAACGAATTACCGTCCAATTTCTTTGCTATCAGTGTTTTCAAAAGTATTTGAAAAAATTGTTCATGCCGAATTGCTCCGCCATGTTCGCAATGCGATTGCTCCTGAACAACATGGGTTTATTCCTCGTAGATCAACAGTAAGTAACCTCAGTCTTTTCACCGATTTCTTATCAGACAGTATCAATAACAATACCCAGGTCGATTGTATCTACACCGATTTCTCCAAAGCCTTCGATAGTGTCAACCATCAGCTTCTTCTTCACAAACTTTCATCCCAATTCGGCATCTCTGGAAACATGCATAACTTTTTGACTGATTATTTAACAAATCGAACGCAATCCGTTGTCATTGACGGCTGTTCATCTTCGCCTGTCCCCGTGACCTCTGGCGTGCCTCAGGGGTCAATTTTAGGGCCCCTTCTTTTTGTTCTTTTTGTTAATGACATTCCATCTTACTTGAGTAATTCATTTTCACTTATGTTTGCAGATGATGTTAAATTGTACCGAGCAATTAGGAGTTTGCTTGATTGCGTAAGTCTGCAGGCTGATCTAAACGCCCTAGGCAAGTGGTGTGACACATGGCGCCTGAAACTTAACATAGCGAAGTGTCAAATCATATCATTCACAACAAAGAGAAAGCTACTGTTCGATTTTAACTACAGCTTGAACAACTTACCATTAACAAGGGTGTTTAAAGTTATGGACCTTGGTGTGACCCTATTATCATCTTTTTCATTCAACGATCATATTACCACAATTGTAAATAAATCATTCCGCATGTTGGGGTTTATTAAGCGTAACTGTTCAACTTTCTCAACCTCAACACTCTGCCATGTATATCAGGCAATAGTCAGACCCAATGTTGAATATGCCAGTTCGATATGGAACCCTCACTACTCTACCTGGGTGAATCACATTGAACGGCTACAAATTAAATTTGTTAAATGGATATGTGTTCGGAGTGGGCGTGAATATCACCGAAATGATTACAACTCACTTTGTAAGCAATACAACCTACCAACGCTTGAATGTAGGAGGCGAGTTGCAGATGTGATTTTGTTAAAAAATATCGTTTGTAATTATATCGATTGTAGTAGCCTTCTTTCCAAAATTAACTTCAGTGTTCCCCTTAGAAGGTCTAGACACACCAACCTTTTCCAAACTAGCAAATCTAGAAAAAACTTGGCTAAATTTTCAGTGGTAAACAGAATCCAAGACACTTATAACGACTTATCAAAAAGGATTGACATCGATTTAACACGGGATTCCACTAAAACAATAAAGAATCGCATTTTTATGCAGTAGCCAACCAATATGACCACAGCGAATCGACGGACCATCTCTACTATGTATAATGTTTCTTTGTGTAGGTGTATGTGTGTGAGTTTGCGTGTGTGTGTTTTGATATATAAGAATGAGCGAGTGTGTGCGTTGTGAAGTTGTGTATCATATACTAAATAGTGCATTGAATATACAATTGTAATGTGTAATATCGCGGTTGTTCTGTTATACAACCCGATATAATGTCTAGTATGTAGTTTGTAAATCTATTTCTGACCATCGTGTTCTTATTACACTTCTTTTATACATATATATTTAATATTAATTGTAAACTGTATTTATTCTTGTTCTATTGTATTTGCCATTGTGGTACTTTGTACTGTTGCAAATAAAGACAACAAACAAACAAAACAAAAATATGTTGCATGAAGTTGCTCTCATTTCAGAGACTTAGCGCAGGGTTTATCAAGTACAGTCACCTTCACAAGCGAGGAAACATGCGTTGTCCTCATATGTTGCATGTAGTTGCTCTCATGTCACTGACTTAGCGCAGGGATTTATCAAGTACAGTCACCTTCACAAGCGAGGAAACATGCGTTGTCCTCATATGTTTAAGAACTGGCTTTCATGTCACTGACTTAGCGCAGGGTTTATCAAGTACAGTCACCTTCACAAGCGAAAAACATGCGTTGTCCTAATATGTTCAAGAAGTGGCTTTTATGTCACTGACTTAGCGCAGGGTTTATCAAGTACAGTCACCTTCACAAGCGAGGCACAATGCGTTGTCTTCATATGTTGCATGTAGTTGCGGCTATGTCACTGACTTAGCGCAGGGTTTATCAAGTACAGTCACCTTCACAAGCGAGGAAACATGCGTTGTCTTCATATGTTGCATGTAGTTGCTCTCATGTCACTGACTTAGCGCAGGGTTTATCAAGTACAGTCACCGTAACAAGCGAGGAAACATGCTTTGTCTTCATATGTTGCATGTAGTTACTCTCATGTCAATGACTTAGCGCAGGGTTTATCAAGTACAGTCACCGTCACAAGCGAGGAATCATGTTTTGTCCAAATATGTTGCATGTAGTTGCTCTCATGTCACTGACTTAGCGCAGGGTTTATCAAGTACAGTCACCTTCACAAGCGAGGAAACATGCGTAGTCCTAATATCTCCAAGAAGTGGCTTTCATGTCACTGACTAAGCGCAGGGTTTATCAAGTACAGTCACCTTCACAAGCGAGGAAACATGAGTTGTCTTCATATGTTGCTTGTAGTTGCTCTCATGTCAATGACTAAGCGCAGGGTTTATCAAGTACAGTCACCGTAACAAGCGAGGAAACATGCTTTGTCTTCATATGTTGCATGTAGTTACTCTCATGTCAATGACTTAGCGCAGGGTTTATCAAGTACAGTCACCGTCACAAGCGAGGAATCATGTTTTGTCCAAATATGTTGCATGTAGTTGCTCTCATGTCACTGACTTAGCGCAGGGTTTATCAAGTACAGTCACCTTCACAAGCGAGGAAACATGCGTTGTCCTAATATGTTCAAGAAGTGGCTTTCATGTCACTGACTTAGCGCAGGGTTTATCAAGTACAGTCACCTTCACAAGCGAGGAAACATGCGTTGTCTTCATATGTTGCATGAAGTTGCTCTCATTTCAGAGACTTAGCGCAGGGTTTATCAAGTACAGTCACCTTCACAAGCGAGGAAACATGCGTTGTCTTCATATGTTGCATGTAGTTGCTCTCATGTTTCTGACATAGCGCAGGGTTTATCAAGTACAGTCACCTTCACAAGCGAGAAAACATGCGTTGTCTTCATTTGTTGCATGTAGTTGCTCTCATGTCACTGACTTAGCGCAGGGTTTATCAAGTACAGTCACCTTCACAAGCGAGGAAACATGCGTTGTCTTCATGTGCTGCATGAAGTTGCTCTCATGTCACTGACTTAGCGCAGGGTTTATCACGTACAGTCACTTTCACAAGCGAGGAAACATGCGTTGTCTTCATATGTTGCATGTAGTTTCACTCATGTCACTGACTTAGCGCAGGGTTTATCAAGCACAGTCACCTTCACAAGCGAGGAAACATGCGTTGTCTTCATATGTTGCATGTAGTTGCTCTCATGTTACTAACTTAGTGCAGGGTTTATCACGTACAGCCACCGTCACAAGCGAGGAAACATGCGTTGTCCTAATATGTTCAAGAAGTGGCTTTCATGTCACTGACTTAGCGCAGGGTTTATCAAGAACAGTCACCTTCACAAGCGAGGAAACATGCGTTGTCTTCATATGTTGCATGAAGTTGCTCTCATTTCACAGACTTAGCGCAGGGTTTATCAAGTACAGTCACCTTCACAAGCGAGGAAACATGCGTTGTCTTCATGTGCTGCATGAAGTTGCTCTCATGTCACTGACTTAGCGCAGGGTTTATCACGTACAGTCACTTTCACAAGCGAGGAAACATGCGTTGTCTTCATATGTTGCATGTAGTTTCACTCTTGTCACTGACTTAGCGCAGGGTTTATCAAGCACAGTCACCTTCACAAGCGAGGAAACATGCGTTGTCTTCATATGTTGCATGTAGTTGCTCTCATGTCACTAACTTAGTGCAGGGTTTATCACGTACAGCCACCGTCACAAGCGAGGAAACATGCGTTGTCTTCATATGTTGCATGTAGTTGCTCTCATGTCACTGACTTAGCGCAGGGTTTATCAAGTACAGTCACCGTAACAAGCGAGGAAACATGCGTTGTCTTCATATGTTGCATTTAGTTGCTCTCATGTCACTGACTTAGAACAGGGTTTATCAAGTACAGTCACCTTCACAAGCGAGGAAACATGCGTTGTCCTAATATGTTGCATGAAGTGGCTTTCATGTCACTGACTTAGCGCAGGGTTTATCAAGTACAGTCACCTTCACAAGCGAGGAAACATGCGTTGTCTTCATATGTTGCATGTAGTTGCTCACATGTCATGACTTAGCGCAGGGTTTATCAAGTTCAGTCACCTTCACAAACGAAGAAACATGCGTTGTCTTCATTACTTGCATGTAGTTGCTCTCATGTCACTGACTTAGCGCAGGGTTTATCAAGTACAGTCACCGTCACAAGCGAGGATACATGCGTTGTCTTCATATGTTGCATGTAGTTGCTCTCATGTCACTGACTTAGCGCAGGGTTTATCAAGTACAGTCACCTTCAAGAGCGAGAAAACATGCGTTGTCTTCATATGTTGCATGTAGTTTTTCACATGTCACTGACTTAGCGCAGGGTTTATCAAGTACAGTCACCGTCACAAGCGAGAAAACTTGCGTTGTCTTCATATGTTGCATGTAGTTGCTCTCATGTCACTGACTTAGTTCAGGGTTTATCTAGTACAGTCACCTTCACAAGCGAGGAAACATGCGTTGTCTTCATATGTTGCATGTAGTTGCTCTCATGTCACTGACTTAGCGCAGGGTTTATCAAGTACAGTCACCTTCACAAGCGAGGAAATATGCGTTGTCTTCATATGTTGCATGTAGTTGCTCTCATGTCACTGACTTAGCGCAGGGTTTATCACGTACAGTCACCGTCACAAGTAGAAAACATGCGTTGTCTTCATATGTTGCATGTAGTTGCTCTCATGTCACTGACTTAGCGCAGGGTTTATCAAGTACAGTCACCTTCACAAGCGAGGAAACATGCGTTGTCTTCATATGTTGAATGTAGTTGCTCTCATGTCACTGACTTAGCGCAGGGTTTATCAAGTACAGTCACCGTCACAAGCGAGGAAACATGCGTTGTCTTCATATGTTACATGAAGTTGCTCTCATGTCACTGACTTAGCGCAGGGTTTATCAAGACCAGTCACACTCACAAGCGAGGAAACATGCGTTGTCTTCATATGTTGCATGTAGTTGCTCTCATGTCACTGACTTAGCGCAGGGTTTATCAAGTACAGTCACCTTCACAAGCAAGAACCATGCGTTGTCTTCATATGTTGCATGTAGTTGCTCTCATGTCACTGACTTAGCGCAGGGTTTATCAAGTACAGTCACCTTCCCAGCGAGGGAACATGCGTTGTCCTAATATGTTGCATGTAGTTGCTCTCATGTCACTGACTTAGCGCAGGGTTTATCAAGGACAGTCACCTTCACAAGCGAGGAAACATGCGTTGTCCTAATATCTCCAAGAAGTGGCTTTCATGTCACTGACTTAGCGCAGGGTTTATCAAGTACAGTCACCTTCACAAGCGAGGAAACATGAGTTGTCTTCATATGTTGCTTGTAGTTGCTCTCATGTCACTGACTAAGCGCAGGGTTTATCAAGTACAGTCACCGTAACAAGCGAGGAAACATGCGTTGTCCTCATATGTTGCATGTAGTTGCTCTCATGTCACTGACATAGCGCAGGTTTTATAAAGTACAGTCACCGTCAAAAGCGAGGAAACATGCGTTGTCTTCATATGTTGCATGTAGTTGCTCTCATGTCACTGACTTAGCGCAGGGTTTATCAAGTACAGTCACCTTCACAAGCGAGGAAACATGCGTTGTCTTCATATGTTGCATGAAGTTGCTCTCATTTCACAGACTTAGCGCAGGGCTTATCAAGTACAGTCACCTTCACAAGCGAGGAAACATGCGTTGTCCTCATATGTTGCATGTAGTTGCTCTCATGTCACTGACTTAGCGCAGGGTTTATCAAGTACAGTCACCTTCACAAGCTAGAAAACATGCGTTGTCTTCATATGTTGCATGTAGTTGCTCTCATGTTACTGACATAGCGCAGGGTTTATCAAGTACAGTCACCTTCACAAGCGAGGAAACATGCGTTTTCTTCATATGTTGCATGTAGTTGCTCTCATGTCACTGACTTAGCGCAGGGTTAATCAAGTACAGTCACCATCACAAGCGAGGAAACATGCGTTGTCTTCATATGTTGCATGTAGTTGCTCTTATGTCACTGACTTAGTGCAGGGTTTATCAAGTACAGTCACCTTCACAAGCGAGGAAACATGCGTTGTCTTCATATGTTGCATGAAGTTACTCTCATGTCACTGACTTAGCGAAGGGTTTATCAAGTACAGTCACCGTCACAAGCGAGGAAACATGCGTTGTCTTCATATGTTGCATGTAGTTGCTCTTATGTCATAACTTAGCGCAGGGTTTATCTAGTACAGTCACCTTCACAAGCGACGAAACATGCGTTGTCTTCATTAGTCTCATGTAGTTGCTCTCATGTCACTGACTTAGCGCAGGGTTTATCAAGTACAGTCACCGTCACAAGCGAGGATACATGCGTTGTCTTCATATGTTGCATGTAGTTGCTCTCATGTCATTGACTTAGCGCAGGGTTTATCAAGTACAGTCACCTTCACAAGCGAGAAAACATGCGTTGTCTTCATATGTTGCATGTAGTTGCTCTCATGTCACTGACTTAGCGCAGGGTTTATAAAGTACAGTCACCGTCACAAGCGAGGAAACATGCGTTGTCTTCATATGTTGCATGTAGTTGCTCTCATGTCACTGACTTAGTGCAGGGTTTATCAAGTACAGTCACCTTCACAAGCAAGGAAACATGCGTTGTCTTCATATGTTGCATGTAGTTGCTCTCATGTCACTGACTTAGCGCAGGGTTTATCAAGTACAGTCACCGTCACAAGCGAGGAAACATGCGTTGTCTTCATATGTTGCATGTAGTTGCTCTCATGTCACTGACTTAGCGCAGGGTTTATCACGTACAGTCACCTTCACAAGTAGAAAACATGCGTTGTCTTCATATGTTGCATGTAGTTGCTCTCATGTCACTGACTTAGCGCAGGGTTTATCAAGTACAGTCACCGTCACAAGCGAGGAAACATGCGTTGTCTTCATATGTTGCATGTAGTTGCTTTCATGTCACTGACTTAGCGCAGGGTTTATCACGTACAGTCACCGTCACAAGCGAGGAAACATGCGTTGTCTTCATATGTTGCATGTAGTTGCTCTCATGTCACTGACTTAGCGCAGGGTTTATCAAGTACAGTCACCTTCACAAGCGAGGAAACATGCGTTGTCTTCATATGTTGCATGTAGTTGCTCTCATGTCACTGACTAAGCGATGGGTTTATCAAGTACAGTCACCGTCACAAGCGAGGAAACATGCGTTGTCTTCATATGTTGCATGTAGTTGCTCTCATGTCACTGACTTAGCGCAAGGTCTATCAAGTACAGTCACTTTCACAAGCGAGGAAACATGCGTTGTCTTCATATGTTGCATGTAGTTGCTCTCATGTTACTGACTTAGCGCAGGGTTTATCAAGTACAGTCACCTTCACAAGCGAGGAAATATGCGTTGTCTTCATATGTTGCATGTAGTTGCTCTCATGTCACTGACTTAGCGCAGGGTTTATCACGTACAGTCACCGTCACAAGTAGAAAACATGCGTTGTCCTAATATGTTGCATGTAGTTGCTCTCATATCACTGACTTAGCGCAGGGTTTATCAAGTACAGTCACCTTCACAAGCGAGGAAACATGCGTTGTCTTCATATGTTGAATGTAGTTGCTCTCATGTCACTGACTTAGCGCAGGGTTTATCTAGTACAGTCACCGTCACAAGCGAGGAAACATGCGTTGTCTTCATATGTTGCATGAAGTTGCTCTCATGTCACTGACTTAGCGCAGGGTTTATCAAGACCAGTCACTTTCACAAGCGAGGAAACATGCGTTGTCTTCTTATGTTGCATGTAGTTGTTCTCATGTCACTGACTTAGCGCAGGGTTTATCAAGTACAGTCACCTTCACAAGCGAGGAACCATGCGTTGTCTTCATATGTTGCATGTAGTTGCTCTCATGTCACTGACTTAGCGCAGGGTTTATCAAGTACAGTCACCTTCCCAGCGAGGGAACATGCGTTGTCCTTATATGTTGCATGTAGTCGCTCTCATGTCACTGACTTAGCGCAGGGTTTATCAAGAACAGTCACCTTCACAAGCGAGGAAACATGCGTAGTCCTAATATCTCCAAGAAGTGGCTTTCATGTCACTGACTTAGCGCAGGGTTTATCAAGTACAGTCACCTTCACAAGCGAGGAAACATGAGTTGTCTTCATATGTTGCTTGTAGTTGCTCTCATGTCAATGACTAAGCGCAGGGTTTATCAAGTACAGTCACCGTAACAAGCGAGGAAACATGCTTTGTCTTCATATGTTGCATGTAGTTACTCTCATGTCAATGACTTAGCGCAGGGTTTATCAAGTACAGTCACCGTCACAAGCGAGGAATCATGTTTTGTCCAAATATGTTGCATGTAGTTGCTCTCATGTCACTGACTTAGCGCAGGGTTTATCAAGTACAGTCACCTTCACAAGCGAGGAAACATGCGTTGTCCTAATATGTTCAAGAAGTGGCTTTCATGTCACTGACTTAGCGCAGGGTTTATCAAGTACAGTCACCTTCACACTGTTACGCGAGGGGGCGTGCCAGCAGGCCAGTCAGTGCAGCCAGACCACCCGGGTCTCGTTACCCAGATACACTCGTTGACACCTAGAATCGAACTTAATATGTTTTATACTAACGCGCAGAGTCTAGGTCCCTCCACATCAAAACTCAAAGATTTCAATATGCATTTTTCCGATAACAGTGAATATGATGTTATTTGTGTGACTGAGTCATGGCTCCACTGTGGCATCCTTGAAGGTGAAGTTTTGAACTCTCAGTACTCTGTACACAGAAGAGACCGCAACAATGACATAGTTAAAAGAGGAGGTGGTGTTGTTGTTGCGGTCACTTCTGGTCTTCCGTCACGTCGGTGTCCTGAGTTCGAGTCTACATGCGAGATGATTTGGGTGAAAGTCAGTATCGACTCGCGTGTAGATCTCTACGTAGGCTGTGTCTATCTTCCGGCGCCGACTGAAGATCTAATTGAAGAAGTGAATACATCTGTGTCATCTGTCCAGGCCAAGCTTCGACCCCAGGACCAACTTCTTCTCTGTGGAGACTTCAACATGGCAGCGGTTAGGTGGACGCAAGTAGACGGCGCACTCGTACCGACAAGCACGACCGGGTCCCCTGTTGTTACGTCATTCACCAACTTCGTCAGCGAGTGCAACATTACGCAACATGTACATTTTCCCACTCGCCTGGAAAATTTTCTAGATCTAATTTTCACAGGCTCAGACGACATTTGTATTAAAACCTCGACACCTGATTCGAGTCCTGTCCACTCTGACCACTCGGCTATAACCTGCAGTATTTCCATCAAGACCGCAGGGAAACGATATCGGTCGTCACCCCAGGATAAGCCGAACTGGAAAAAAGCGGACCTCAACAAGCTAGTTGAAACCCTGAAAACCTGCCCGTGGAATGACATGGAGAAGACTCAGGATAGCAATGTATGTTGTGAGCTATTCTATAGTCTCCTTAA
Source organism: Isoperla grammatica (assembly GCA_945910005.1). NCBI lineage: Eukaryota > Metazoa > Arthropoda > Insecta > Plecoptera > Perlodidae > Isoperla > Isoperla grammatica. The sequence continues at coordinate 21,801,040 of OX246749.1, read as the reverse complement.
CAAGGCGATAACTGAAACTGTACCAACCATGAACCATAACCCTTCTAAATATCCAGCGTGGTATGATACTCAATTAATTAATTCTTTAAAATCAAAAAATAGAGCCCACAAAAAGTGGAAACGTTTCCACCTTCAATGTGACTATGTCGAATTTTGTTCAAAGCGCAGTGAATTTAAAAGCCTTAAAACAATCAAGTACAGTGCATACTTAATAGAAATTGACAACAGTGTGCAGAATGATGCTAATAAAGTTTGGGGTTTTATCCGCCGTAAAATTGGATCCAAGAGAATTCCTGTCGATGTTGTGTACGGTGACCGAAAATCAACTAGGACCGAGCCGGCGTGTGCACTCTTCGGGGAGTTCTTCAGTTCAACATTTCAACATCCTGAAGTTATCGAGGAACTCCCAGAAGCGCCGCAAGTAACAGCTGACACCCTGTCCAACGTTCAGATCTCTTTGGCCACTGTCCGCTCGCGGCTTGAAAGCCTGGAAACAAACAAGTCTTCCGGCCCTGATAAGATTCCGATTTTTGTAATCAAGCATTGTGCCTCAGTTCTAGCAAAGCCACTTCATACCTTATTCACCACCATTCTTCGAACTGGGAGGTTCCCGACTAGATGGAAGCATGCGGAAGTAACCCCAGTTCACAAGAAAGGCATGAAAAGTGATGTAACGAATTACCGTCCAATTTCTTTGCTATCAGTGTTTTCAAAAGTATTTGAAAAAATTGTTCATGCCGAATTGCTCCGCCATGTTCGCAATGCGATTGCTCCTGAACAACATGGGTTTATTCCTCGTAGATCAACAGTAAGTAACCTCAGTCTTTTCACCGATTTCTTATCAGACAGTATCAATAACAATACCCAGGTCGATTGTATCTACACCGATTTCTCCAAAGCCTTCGATAGTGTCAACCATCAGCTTCTTCTTCACAAACTTTCATCCCAATTCGGCATCTCTGGAAACATGCATAACTTTTTGACTGATTATTTAACAAATCGAACGCAATCCGTTGTCATTGACGGCTGTTCATCTTCGCCTGTCCCCGTGACCTCTGGCGTGCCTCAGGGGTCAATTTTAGGGCCCCTTCTTTTTGTTCTTTTTGTTAATGACATTCCATCTTACTTGAGTAATTCATTTTCACTTATGTTTGCAGATGATGTTAAATTGTACCGAGCAATTAGGAGTTTGCTTGATTGCGTAAGTCTGCAGGCTGATCTAAACGCCCTAGGCAAGTGGTGTGACACATGGCGCCTGAAACTTAACATAGCGAAGTGTCAAATCATATCATTCACAACAAAGAGAAAGCTACTGTTCGATTTTAACTACAGCTTGAACAACTTACCATTAACAAGGGTGTTTAAAGTTATGGACCTTGGTGTGACCCTATTATCATCTTTTTCATTCAACGATCATATTACCACAATTGTAAATAAATCATTCCGCATGTTGGGGTTTATTAAGCGTAACTGTTCAACTTTCTCAACCTCAACACTCTGCCATGTATATCAGGCAATAGTCAGACCCAATGTTGAATATGCCAGTTCGATATGGAACCCTCACTACTCTACCTGGGTGAATCACATTGAACGGCTACAAATTAAATTTGTTAAATGGATATGTGTTCGGAGTGGGCGTGAATATCACCGAAATGATTACAACTCACTTTGTAAGCAATACAACCTACCAACGCTTGAATGTAGGAGGCGAGTTGCAGATGTGATTTTGTTAAAAAATATCGTTTGTAATTATATCGATTGTAGTAGCCTTCTTTCCAAAATTAACTTCAGTGTTCCCCTTAGAAGGTCTAGACACACCAACCTTTTCCAAACTAGCAAATCTAGAAAAAACTTGGCTAAATTTTCAGTGGTAAACAGAATCCAAGACACTTATAACGACTTATCAAAAAGGATTGACATCGATTTAACACGGGATTCCACTAAAACAATAAAGAATCGCATTTTTATGCAGTAGCCAACCAATATGACCACAGCGAATCGACGGACCATCTCTACTATGTATAATGTTTCTTTGTGTAGGTGTATGTGTGTGAGTTTGCGTGTGTGTGTTTTGATATATAAGAATGAGCGAGTGTGTGCGTTGTGAAGTTGTGTATCATATACTAAATAGTGCATTGAATATACAATTGTAATGTGTAATATCGCGGTTGTTCTGTTATACTACCCGATATAATGTCTAGTATGTAGTTTGTAAATCTATTTCTGACCATCGTGTTCTTATTACACTTCTTTTATACATATATATTTAATATTAATTGTAAACTGTATTTATTCTTGTTCTATTGTATTTGCCATTGTGGTACTTTGTACTGTTGCAAATAAAGACAACAAACAAACAAAACAAAAATATGTTGCATGAAGTTGCTCTCATTTCAGAGACTTAGCGCAGGGTTTATCAAGTACAGTCACCTTCACAAGCGAGGAAACATGCGTTGTCCTCATATGTTGCATGTAGTTGCTCTCATGTCACTGACTTAGCGCAGGGATTTATCAAGTACAGTCACCTTCACAAGCGAGGAAACATGCGTTGTCCTCATATGTTTAAGAACTGGCTTTCATGTCACTGACTTAGCGCAGGGTTTATCAAGTACAGTCACCTTCACAAGCGAAAAACATGCGTTGTCTTCATATGTTGCATGTAGTTGCTCTCATGTCACTGACTTAGCGCAGGGTTTATCAAGTACAGTCACCGTAACAAGCGAGGAAACATGCTTTGTCTTCATATGTTGCATGTAGTTACTCTCATGTCAATGACTTAGCGCAGGGTTTATCAAGTACAGTCACCGTCACAAGCGAGGAATCATGTTTTGTCCAAATATGTTGCATGTAGTTGCTCTCATGTCACTGACTTAGCGCAGGGTTTATCAAGTACAGTCACCTTCACAAGCGAGGAAACATGCGTAGTCCTAATATCTCCAAGAAGTGGCTTTCATGTCACTGACTTAGCGCAGGGTTTATCAAGTACAGTCACCTTCACAAGCGAGGAAACATGAGTTGTCTTCATATGTTGCTTGTAGTTGCTCTCATGTCAATGACTAAGCGCAGGGTTTATCAAGTACAGTCACCGTAACAAGCGAGGAAACATGCTTTGTCTTCATATGTTGCATGTAGTTACTCTCATGTCAATGACTTAGCGCAGGGTTTATCAAGTACAGTCACCGTCACAAGCGAGGAATCATGTTTTGTCCAAATATGTTGCATGTAGTTGCTCTCATGTCACTGACTTAGCGCAGGGTTTATCAAGTACAGTCACCTTCACAAGCGAGGAAACATGCGTTGTCCTAATATGTTCAAGAAGTGGCTTTCATGTCACTGACTTAGCGCAGGGTTTATCAAGTACAGTCACCTTCACAAGCGAGGAAACATGCGTTGTCTTCATATGTTGCATGAAGTTGCTCTCATTTCAGAGACTTAGCGCAGGGTTTATCAAGTACAGTCACCTTCACAAGCGAGGAAACATGCGTTGTCTTCATATGTTGCATGTAGTTGCTCTCATGTTTCTGACATAGCGCAGGGTTTATCAAGTACAGTCACCTTCACAAGCGAGAAAACATGCGTTGTCTTCATTTGTTGCATGAAGTTGCTCTCATGTCACTGACTTAGCGCAGGGTTTATCAAGTACAGTCACCTTCACAAGCGAGGAAACATGCGTTGTCTTCATGTGCTGCATGAAGTTGCTCTCATGTCACTGACTTAGCGCAGGGTTTATCACGTACAGTCACTTTCACAAGCGAGGAAACATGCGTTGTCTTCATATGTTGCATGTAGTTTCACTCATGTCACTGACTTAGCGCAGGGTTTATCAAGCACAGTCACCTTCACAAGCGAGGAAACATGCGTTGTCTTCATATGTTGCATGTAGTTGCTCTCATGTTACTAACTTAGTGCAGGGTTTATCACGTACAGCCACCGTCACAAGCGAGAAAACATGCGTTGTCTTCATATGTTGCATGTAGTTGCTCTCATGTCACTGACTTAGCGCAGGGTTTATCAAGTACAGTCACCGTCACAAGCGAGGATACATGCGTTGTCTTCATATGTTGCATGTAGTTGCTCTCATGTCACTGACTTAGCGCAGGGTTTATCAAGTACAGTCACCTTCAAGAGCGAGAAAACATGCGTTGTCTTCATATGTTGCATGTAGTTTTTCTCATGTCACTGACTTAGCGCAGGGTTTATCAAGTACAGTCACCGTCACAAGCGAGAAAACTTGCGTTGTCTTCATATGTTGCATGTAGTTGCTCTCATGTCACTGACTTAGTTCAGGGTTTATCAAGTACAGTCACCTTCACAAGCGAGGAAACATGCGTTGTCTTCATATGTTGCATGTAGTTGCTCTCATGTCACTGACTTAGCGCAGGGTTTATCAAGTACAGTCACCTTCACAAGCGAGGAAATATGCGTTGTCTTCATATGTTGCATGTAGTTGCTCTCATGTCACTGACTTAGCGCAGGGTTTATCACGTACAGTCACCGTCACAAGTAGAAAACATGCGTTGTCTTCATATGTTGCATGTAGTTGCTCTCATGTCACTGACTTAGCGCAGGGTTTATCAAGTACAGTCACCTTCACAAGCGAGGAAACATGCGTTGTCTTCATATGTTGAATGTAGTTGCTCTCATGTCACTGACTTAGCGCAGGGTTTATCAAGTACAGTCACCGTCACAAGCGAGGAAACATGCGTTGTCTTCATATGTTGCATGAAGTTGCTCTCATGTCACTGACTTAGCGCAGGGTTTATCAAGACCAGTCACTTTCACAAGCGAGGAAACATGCGTTGTCTTCATATGTTGCATGTAGTTGTTCTCATGTCACTGACTTAGCGCAGGGTTTATCAAGTACAGTCACCTTCACAAGCGAGGAACCATGCGTTGTCTTCATATGTTGCATGTAGTTGCTCTCATGTCACTGACTTAGCGCAGGGTTTATCAAGTACAGTCACCTTCCCAGCGAGGGAACATGCGTTGTCCTAATATGTTGCATGTAGTTGCTCTCATGTCACTGACTTAGCGCAGGGTTTATCAAGTACAGTCACCTTCACAAGCGAGGAAACATGCGTTGTCCTAATATCTCCAAGAAGTGGCTTTCATGTCACTGACTTAGCGCAGGGTTTATCAAGTACAGTCACCTTCACAAGCGAGGAAACATGCGTTGTCTTCATATGTTGCTTGTAGTTGCTCTCATGTCACTGACTAAGCGCAGGGTTTATCAAGTACAGTCACCGTAACAAGCGAGGAAACATGCGTTGTCCTCATATGTTGCATGTAGTTGCTCTCATGTCACTGACATAGCGCAGGTTTTATAAAGTTCAGTCACCGTCAAAAGCGAGGAAACATGCGTTGTCTTCATATGTTGCATGTAGTTGCTCTCATGTCACTGACTTAGCGCAGGGTTTATCAAGTACAGTCACCTTCCCAGCGAGGGAACATGCGTTAACCTAATATGTTGCATGTAGTTGCTGTCATGTCACTGACTTAGCGCAGGGTTTATCAAGTACAGTCACCGTCACAAGCGAGGAAACATGCGTTGTCTTCATATGTTGCATGTGGTTGCTCTCATGCCACTGACTTAGCGCAGGGTTTATCAAGTACAGTCACCTTCACAAGCTAGAAAACATGCGTTGTCTTCATATGTTGCATGTAGTTGCTCTCATGTCACTGACTTAGCGCAGGGTTTATCAAGTGCAGTCACCGTCACAAGCGAGGATACATGCGTTGTCTTCATATGTTGCATGTAGTTGCTCTCATGTCATTGACTTAGCGCAGGGTTTATCAAGTACAGTCACCTTCACAAGCGAGAAAACATGCGTTGTCTTCATATGTTGCATGTAGTTGCTCTCATGTCACTGACTTAGCGCAGGGTTTATCAAGTACAGTCACCGTCACAAGCGAGGAAACATGCGTTGTCTTCATATGTTGCATGTAGTTGCTCTCATGTCACTGACTTAGCGCAGGGTTTATCACGTACAGTCACCGTCACAAGTAGAAAACATGCGTTGTCTTCATATGTTGCATGTAGTTGCTCTCATGTCACTGACTTAGCGCAGGGTTTATCAAGTACAGTCACCGTCACAAGCGAGGAAACATGCGTTGTCTTCATATGTCGCATGTAGTTGCTTTCATGTCACTGACTTAGCGCAGGGTTTATCACGTACAGTCACCGTCACAAGCGAGGAAACATGCGTTGTCTTCATATGTTGCATGTAGTTGCTCTCATGTCACTGACTTAGCGCAGGGTTTATCAAGTACAGTCACCTTCACAAGCGAGGAAACATGCGTTGTCTTCATATGTTGCATGTAGTTGCTCTCATGTCACTGACTAAGCGCAGGGTTTATCAAGTACAGTCACCGTCACAAGCGAGGAAACATGCGTTGTCTTCATATGTTGCATGTAGTTGCTCTCATGTCACTGACTTAGCGCAAGGTCTATCAAGTACAGTCACTTTTACAAGCGAGGAAACATGCGTTGTCTTCATATGTTGCATGTAGTTGCTCTCATGTCACTGACTTAGCGCAGGGTTTATCTAGTACAGTCACCTTCACAAGCGAGGAAACATGCGTTGTCTTCATATGTTGCATGTAGTTGCTCTCATGTTACTGACTTAATGCAGGGTTTATCAATTACAGTCACCGTCACAAGCGAGGAAACATGCGTTGTCTTCATATGTTTCATGTAGTTGCTCTCATGTCACTGACTTAGCGCAGGGTTTATCAAGTACAGTCACCGTCACAAGCGAGGAAACATGCGTTGTCTTCATATGTTGCATGTAGTTGCTCTCATGTCACTAACTTAGTGCAGGGTTTATCACGTACAGCCACCGTCACAAGCGAGGAAACATGCGTTGTCTTCATATGTTGCATGTAGTTGCTCTCATGTCACTGACTTAGCGCAGGGTTTATCAAGTACAGTCACCGTAACAAGCGAGGAAACATGCGTTGTCTTCATATGTTGCATTTAGTTGCTCTCATGTCACTGACTTAGAACAGGGTTTATCAAGTACAGTCACCTTCACAAGCGAGGAAACATGCGTTGTCCTAATATGTTGCATGAAGTGGCTTTCATGTCACTGACTTAGCGCAGGGTTTATCAAGTACAGTCACCTTCACAAGCGAGGAAACATGCGTTGTCTTCATATGTTGCATGTAGTTGCTCACATGTCATGACTTAGCGCAGGGTTTATCAAGTTCAGTCACCTTCACAAACGAAGAAATTTGCGTTGTCTTCATTACTTGCATGTAGTTGCTCTCATGTCACTGACTTAGCGCAGGGTTTATCAAGTACAGTCACCGTCACAAGCGAGGATACATGCGTTGTCTTCATATGTTGCATGTAGTTGCTCTCATGTCACTGACTTAGCGCAGGGTTTATCAAGTACAGTCACCTTCAAGAGCGAGAAAACATGCGTTGTCTTCATATGTTGCATGTAGTTTTTCACATGTCACTGACTTAGCGCAGGGTTTATCAAGTACAGTCACCGTCACAAGCGAGAAAACTTGCGTTGTCTTCATATGTTGCATGTAGTTGCTCTCATGTCACTGACTTAGTTCAGGGTTTATCTAGTACAGTCACCTTCACAAGCGAGGAAACATGCGTTGTCTTCATATGTTGCATGTAGTTGCTCTCATGTCACTGACTTAGCGCAGGGTTTATCAAGTACAGTCACCTTCACAAGCGAGGAAATATGCGTTGTCTTCATATGTTGCATGTAGTTGCTCTCATGTCACTGACTTAGCGCAGGGTTTATCACGTACAGTCACCGTCACAAGTAGAAAACATGCGTTGTCTTCATATGTTGCATGTAGTTGCTCTCATGTCACTGACTTAGCGCAGGGTTTATCAAGTACAGTCACCTTCACAAGCGAGGAAACATGCGTTGTCTTCATATGTTGAATGTAGTTGCTCTCATGTCACTGACTTAGCGCAGGGTTTATCAAGTACAGTCACCGTCACAAGCGAGGAAACATGCGTTGTCTTCATATGTTACATGAAGTTGCTCTCATGTCACTGACTTAGCGCAGGGTTTATCAAGACCAGTCACACTCACAAGCGAGGAAACATGCGTTGTCTTCATATGTTGCATGTAGTTGCTCTCATGTCACTGACTTAGCGCAGGGTTTATCAAGTACAGTCACCTTCACAAGCAAGAACCATGCGTTGTCTTCATATGTTGCATGTAGTTGCTCTCATGTCACTGACTTAGCGCAGGGTTTATCAAGTACAGTCACCTTCCCAGCGAGGGAACATGCGTTGTCCTAATATGTTGCATGTAGTTGCTCTCATGTCACTGACTTAGCGCAGGGTTTATCAAGGACAGTCACCTTCACAAGCGAGGAAACATGCGTTGTCCTAATATCTCCAAGAAGTGGCTTTCATGTCACTGACTTAGCGCAGGGTTTATCAAGTACAGTCACCTTCACAAGCGAGGAAACATGAGTTGTCTTCATATGTTGCTTGTAGTTGCTCTCATGTCACTGACTAAGCGCAGGGTTTATCAAGTACAGTCACCGTAACAAGCGAGGAAACATGCGTTGTCCTCATATGTTGCATGTAGTTGCTCTCATGTCACTGACATAGCGCAGGTTTTATAAAGTACAGTCACCGTCAAAAGCGAGGAAACATGCGTTGTCTTCATATGTTGCATGTAGTTGCTCTCATGTCACTGACTTAGCGCAGGGTTTATCAAGTACAGTCACCTTCCCAGCGAGGGAACATGCGTTAACCTAATATGTTGCATGTAGTTGCTCTCATGTCACTGACTTAGCGCAGGGTTTATCAAGTACAGTCACCGTCACAAGCGAGGAAACATGCGTTGTCTTCATATGTTGCATGTAGTTGCTCTCATGTCACTGACTTAGCGCAGGGTTTATCAAGTACAGTCACCTTCACAAGCGAGGAAACATGCGTTGTCTTCATATGTTGCATGAAGTTGCTCTCATTTCACAGACTTAGCGCAGGGCTTATCAAGTACAGTCACCTTCACAAGCGAGGAAACATGCGTTGTCCTCATATGTTGCATGTAGTTGCTCTCATGTCACTGACTTAGCGCAGGGTTTATCAAGTACAGTCACCTTCACAAGCTAGAAAACATGCGTTGTCTTCATATGTTGCATGTAGTTGCTCTCATGTTACTGACATAGCGCAGGGTTTATCAAGTACAGTCACCTTCACAAGCGAGGAAACATGCGTTTTCTTCATATGTTGCATGTAGTTGCTCTCATGTCACTGACTTAGCGCAGGGTTAATCAAGTACAGTCACCATCACAAGCGAGGAAACATGCGTTGTCTTCATATGTTGCATGTAGTTGCTCTTATGTCACTGACTTAGTGCAGGGTTTATCAAGTACAGTCACCTTCACAAGCGAGGAAACATGCGTTGTCTTCATATGTTGCATGAAGTTACTCTCATGTCACTGACTTAGCGAAGGGTTTATCAAGTACAGTCACCGTCACAAGCGAGGAAACATGCGTTGTCTTCATATGTTGCATGTAGTTGCTCTTATGTCATAACTTAGCGCAGGGTTTATCTAGTACAGTCACCTTCACAAGCGACGAAACATGCGTTGTCTTCATTAGTCTCATGTAGTTGCTCTCATGTCACTGACTTAGCGCAGGGTTTATCAAGTACAGTCACCGTCACAAGCGAGGATACATGCGTTGTCTTCATATGTTGCATGTAGTTGCTCTCATGTCATTGACTTAGCGCAGGGTTTATCAAGTACAGTCACCTTCACAAGCGAGAAAACATGCGTTGTCTTCATATGTTGCATGTAGTTGCTCTCATGTCACTGACTTAGCGCAGGGTTTATAAAGTACAGTCACCGTCACAAGCGAGGAAACATGCGTTGTCTTCATATGTTGCATGTAGTTGCTCTCATGTCACTGACTTAGTGCAGGGTTTATCAAGTACAGTCACCTTCACAAGCAAGGAAACATGCGTTGTCTTCATATGTTGCATGTAGTTGCTCTCATGTCACTGACTTAGCGCAGGGTTTATCAAGTACAGTCACCGTCACAAGCGAGGAAACATGCGTTGTCTTCATATGTTGCATGTAGTTGCTCTCATGTCACTGACTTAGCGCAGGGTTTATCACGTACAGTCACCTTCACAAGTAGAAAACATGCGTTGTCTTCATATGTTGCATGTAGTTGCTCTCATGTCACTGACTTAGCGCAGGGTTTATCAAGTACAGTCACCGTCACAAGCGAGGAAACATGCGTTGTCTTCATATGTTGCATGTAGTTGCTTTCATGTCACTGACTTAGCGCAGGGTTTATCACGTACAGTCACCGTCACAAGCGAGGAAACATGCGTTGTCTTCATATGTTGCATGTAGTTGCTCTCATGTCACTGACTTAGCGCAGGGTTTATCAAGTACAGTCACCTTCACAAGCGAGGAAACATGCGTTGTCTTCATATGTTGCATGTAGTTGCTCTCATGTCACTGACTAAGCGATGGGTTTATCAAGTACAGTCACCGTCACAAGCGAGGAAACATGCGTTGTCTTCATATGTTGCATGTAGTTGCTCTCATGTCACTGACTTAGCGCAAGGTCTATCAAGTACAGTCACTTTCACAAGCGAGGAAACATGCGTTGTCTTCATATGTTGCATGTAGTTGCTCTCATGTTACTGACTTAGCGCAGGGTTTATCAAGTACAGTCACCTTCACAAGCGAGGAAATATGCGTTGTCTTCATATGTTGCATGTAGTTGCTCTCATGTCACTGACTTAGCGCAGGGTTTATCACGTACAGTCACCGTCACAAGTAGAAAACATGCGTTGTCTTCATATGTTGCATGTAGTTGCTCTCATATCACTGACTTAGCGCAGGGTTTATCAAGTACAGTCACCTTCACAAGCGAGGAAACATGCGTTGTCTTCATATGTTGAATGTAGTTGCTCTCATGTCACTGACTTAGCGCAGGGTTTATCTAGTACAGTCACCGTCACAAGCGAGGAAACATGCGTTGTCTTCATATGTTGCATGAAGTTGCTCTCATGTCACTGACTTAGCGCAGGGTTTATCAAGACCAGTCACTTTCACAAGCGAGGAAACATGCGTTGTCTTCTTATGTTGCATGTAGTTGTTCTCATGTCACTGACTTAGCGCAGGGTTTATCAAGTACAGTCACCTTCACAAGCGAGGAACCATGCGTTGTCTTCATATGTTGCATGTAGTTGCTCTCATGTCACTGACTTAGCGCAGGGTTTATCAAGTACAGTCACCTTCCCAGCGAGGGAACATGCGTTGTCCTTATATGTTGCATGTAGTCGCTCTCATGTCACTGACTTAGCGCAGGGTTTATCAAGAACAGTCACCTTCACAAGCGAGGAAACATGCGTAGTCCTAATATCTCCAAGAAGTGGCTTTCATGTCACTGACTTAGCGCAGGGTTTATCAAGTACAGTCACCTTCACAAGCGAGGAAACATGAGTTGTCTTCATATGTTGCTTGTAGTTGCTCTCATGTCAATGACTAAGCGCAGGGTTTATCAAGTACAGTCACCGTAACAAGCGAGGAAACATGCTTTGTCTTCATATGTTGCATGTAGTTACTCTCATGTCAATGACTTAGCGCAGGGTTTATCAAGTACAGTCACCGTCACAAGCGAGGAATCATGTTTTGTCCAAATATGTTGCATGTAGTTGCTCTCATGTCACTGACTTAGCGCAGGGTTTATCAAGTACAGTCACCTTCACAAGCGAGGAAACATGCGTTGTCCTAATATGTTCAAGAAGTGGCTTTCATGTCACTGACTTAGCGCAGGGTTTATCAAGTACAGTCACCTTCACACTGTTACGCGAGGGGGCGTGCCAGCAGGCCAGTCAGTGCAGCCAGACCACCCGGGTCTCGTTACCCAGATACACTCGTTGACACCTAGAATCGAACTTAATATGTTTTATACTAACGCGCAGAGTCTAGGTCCCTCCACATCAAAACTCAAAGATTTCAATATGCATTTTTCCGATAACAGTGAATATGATGTTATTTGTGTGACTGAGTCATGGCTCCACTGTGGCATCCTTGAAGGTGAAGTTTTGAACTCTCAGTACTCTGTACACAGAAGAGACCGCAACAATGACATAGTTAAAAGAGGAGGTGGTGTTGTTGTTGCGGTCACTTCTGGTCTTCCGTCACGTCGGTGTCCTGAGTTCGAGTCTACATGCGAGATGATTTGGGTGAAAGTCAGTATCGACTCGCGTGTAGATCTCTACGTAGGCTGTGTCTATCTTCCGGCGCCGACTGAAGATCTAATTGAAGAAGTGAATACATCTGTGTCATCTGTCCAGGCCAAGCTTCGACCCCAGGACCAACTTCTTCTCTGTGGAGACTTCAACATGGCAGCGGTTAGGTGGACGCAAGTAGACGGCGCACTCGTACCGACAAGCACGACCGGGTCCCCTGTTGTTACGTCATTCACCAACTTCGTCAGCGAGTGCAACATTACGCAACATGTACATTTTCCCACTCGCCTGGAAAATTTTCTAGATCTAATTTTCACAGGCTCAGACGACATTTGTATTAAAACCTCGACACCTGATTCGAGTCCTGTCCACTCTGACCACTCGGCTATAACCTGCAGTATTTCCATCAAGACCGCAGGGAAACGATATCGGTCGTCACCCCAGGATAAGCCGAACTGGAAAAAAGCGGACCTCAACAAGCTAGTTGAAACCCTGAAAACCTGCCCGTGGAATGACATGGAGAAGACTCAGGATAGCAATGTATGTTGTGAGCTATTCTATAGTCTCCTTAACAAGGCGATAACTGAAACTGTACCAACCATGAACCATAACCCTTCTAAATATCCAGCGTGGTATGATACTCAATTAATTAATTCTTTAAAATCAAAAAATAGAGCCCACAAAAAGTGGAAACGTTTCCACCTTCAATGTGACTATGTCGAATTTTGTTCAAAGCGCAGTGAATTTAAAAGCCTTAAAACAATCAAGTACAGTGCATACTTAATAGAAATTGACAACAGTGTGCAGAATGATGCTAATAAAGTTTGGGGTTTTATCCGCCGTAAAATTGGATCCAAGAGAATTCCTGTCGATGTTGTGTACGGTGACCGAAAATCAACTAGGACCGAGCCGGCGTGTGCACTCTTCGGGGAGTTCTTCAGTTCAACATTTCAACATCCTGAAGTTATCGAGGAACTCCCAGAAGCGCCGCAAGTAACAGCTGACACCCTGTCCAACGTTCAGATCTCTTTGGCCACTGTCCGCTCGCGGCTTGAAAGCCTGGAAACAAACAAGTCTTCCGGCCCTGATAAGATTCCGATTTTTGTAATCAAGCATTGTGCCTCAGTTCTAGCAAAGCCACTTCATACCTTATTCACCACCATTCTTCGAACTGGGAGGTTCCCGACTAGATGGAAGCATGCGGAAGTAACCCCAGTTCACAAGAAAGGCATGAAAAGTGATGTAACGAATTACCGTCCAATTTCTTTGCTATCAGTGTTTTCAAAAGTATTTGAAAAAATTGTTCATGCCGAATTGCTCCGCCATGTTCGCAATGCGATTGCTCCTGAACAACATGGGTTTATTCCTCGTAGATCAACAGTAAGTAACCTCAGTCTTTTCACCGATTTCTTATCAGACAGTATCAATAACAATACCCAGGTCGATTGTATCTACACCGATTTCTCCAAAGCCTTCGATAGTGTCAACCATCAGCTTCTTCTTCACAAACTTTCATCCCAATTCGGCATCTCTGGAAACATGCATAACTTTTTGACTGATTATTTAACAAATCGAACGCAATCCGTTGTCATTGACGGCTGTTCATCTTCGCCTGTCCCCGTGACCTCTGGCGTGCCTCAGGGGTCAATTTTAGGGCCCCTTCTTTTTGTTCTTTTTGTTAATGACATTCCATCTTACTTGAGTAATTCATTTTCACTTATGTTTGCAGATGATGTTAAATTGTACCGAGCAATTAGGAGTTTGCTTGATTGCGTAAGTCTGCAGGCTGATCTAAACGCCCTAGGCAAGTGGTGTGACACATGGCGCCTGAAACTTAACATAGCGAAGTGTCAAATCATATCATTCACAACAAAGAGAAAGCTACTGTTCGATTTTAACTACAGCTTGAACAACTTACCATTAACAAGGGTGTTTAAAGTTATGGACCTTGGTGTGACCCTATTATCATCTTTTTCATTCAACGATCATATTACCACAATTGTAAATAAATCATTCCGCATGTTGGGGTTTATTAAGCGTAACTGTTCAACTTTCTCAACCTCAACACTCTGCCATGTATATCAGGCAATAGTCAGACCCAATGTTGAATATGCCAGTTCGATATGGAACCCTCACTACTCTACCTGGGTGAATCACATTGAACGGCTACAAATTAAATTTGTTAAATGGATATGTGTTCGGAGTGGGCGTGAATATCACCGAAATGATTACAACTCACTTTGTAAGCAATACAACCTACCAACGCTTGAATGTAGGAGGCGAGTTGCAGATGTGATTTTGTTAAAAAATATCGTTTGTAATTATATCGATTGTAGTAGCCTTCTTTCCAAAATTAACTTCAGTGTTCCCCTTAGAAGGTCTAGACACACCAACCTTTTCCAAACTAGCAAATCTAGAAAAAACTTGGCTAAATTTTCAGTGGTAAACAGAATCCAAGACACTTATAACGACTTATCAAAAAGGATTGACATCGATTTAACACGGGATTCCACTAAAACAATAAAGAATCGCATTTTTATGCAGTAGCCAACCAATATGACCACAGCGAATCGACGGACCATCTCTACTATGTATAATGTTTCTTTGTGTAGGTGTATGTGTGTGAGTTTGCGTGTGTGTGTTTTGATATATAAGAATGAGCGAGTGTGTGCGTTGTGAAGTTGTGTATCATATACTAAATAGTGCATTGAATATACAATTGTAATGTGTAATATCGCGGTTGTTCTGTTATACAACCCGATATAATGTCTAGTATGTAGTTTGTAAATCTATTTCTGACCATCGTGTTCTTATTACACTTCTTTTATACATATATATTTAATATTAATTGTAAACTGTATTTATTCTTGTTCTATTGTATTTGCCATTGTGGTACTTTGTACTGTTGCAAATAAAGACAACAAACAAACAAAACAAAAATATGTTGCATGAAGTTGCTCTCATTTCAGAGACTTAGCGCAGGGTTTATCAAGTACAGTCACCTTCACAAGCGAGGAAACATGCGTTGTCCTCATATGTTGCATGTAGTTGCTCTCATGTCACTGACTTAGCGCAGGGATTTATCAAGTACAGTCACCTTCACAAGCGAGGAAACATGCGTTGTCCTCATATGTTTAAGAACTGGCTTTCATGTCACTGACTTAGCGCAGGGTTTATCAAGTACAGTCACCTTCACAAGCGAAAAACATGCGTTGTCCTAATATGTTCAAGAAGTGGCTTTTATGTCACTGACTTAGCGCAGGGTTTATCAAGTACAGTCACCTTCACAAGCGAGGCACAATGCGTTGTCTTCATATGTTGCATGTAGTTGCGGCTATGTCACTGACTTAGCGCAGGGTTTATCAAGTACAGTCACCTTCACAAGCGAGGAAACATGCGTTGTCTTCATATGTTGCATGTAGTTGCTCTCATGTCACTGACTTAGCGCAGGGTTTATCAAGTACAGTCACCGTAACAAGCGAGGAAACATGCTTTGTCTTCATATGTTGCATGTAGTTACTCTCATGTCAATGACTTAGCGCAGGGTTTATCAAGTACAGTCACCGTCACAAGCGAGGAATCATGTTTTGTCCAAATATGTTGCATGTAGTTGCTCTCATGTCACTGACTTAGCGCAGGGTTTATCAAGTACAGTCACCTTCACAAGCGAGGAAACATGCGTAGTCCTAATATCTCCAAGAAGTGGCTTTCATGTCACTGACTAAGCGCAGGGTTTATCAAGTACAGTCACCTTCACAAGCGAGGAAACATGAGTTGTCTTCATATGTTGCTTGTAGTTGCTCTCATGTCAATGACTAAGCGCAGGGTTTATCAAGTACAGTCACCGTAACAAGCGAGGAAACATGCTTTGTCTTCATATGTTGCATGTAGTTACTCTCATGTCAATGACTTAGCGCAGGGTTTATCAAGTACAGTCACCGTCACAAGCGAGGAATCATGTTTTGTCCAAATATGTTGCATGTAGTTGCTCTCATGTCACTGACTTAGCGCAGGGTTTATCAAGTACAGTCACCTTCACAAGCGAGGAAACATGCGTTGTCCTAATATGTTCAAGAAGTGGCTTTCATGTCACTGACTTAGCGCAGGGTTTATCAAGTACAGTCACCTTCACAAGCGAGGAAACATGCGTTGTCTTCATATGTTGCATGAAGTTGCTCTCATTTCAGAGACTTAGCGCAGGGTTTATCAAGTACAGTCACCTTCACAAGCGAGGAAACATGCGTTGTCTTCATATGTTGCATGTAGTTGCTCTCATGTTTCTGACATAGCGCAGGGTTTATCAAGTACAGTCACCTTCACAAGCGAGAAAACATGCGTTGTCTTCATTTGTTGCATGTAGTTGCTCTCATGTCACTGACTTAGCGCAGGGTTTATCAAGTACAGTCACCTTCACAAGCGAGGAAACATGCGTTGTCTTCATGTGCTGCATGAAGTTGCTCTCATGTCACTGACTTAGCGCAGGGTTTATCACGTACAGTCACTTTCACAAGCGAGGAAACATGCGTTGTCTTCATATGTTGCATGTAGTTTCACTCATGTCACTGACTTAGCGCAGGGTTTATCAAGCACAGTCACCTTCACAAGCGAGGAAACATGCGTTGTCTTCATATGTTGCATGTAGTTGCTCTCATGTTACTAACTTAGTGCAGGGTTTATCACGTACAGCCACCGTCACAAGCGAGAAAACATGCGTTGTCTTCATATGTTGCATGTAGTTGCTCTCATGTCACTGACTTAGCGCAGGGTTTATCAAGTACAGTCACCTTCAAGAGCGAGAAAACATGCGTTGTCTTCATATGTTGCATGTAGTTTTTCTCATGTCACTGACTTAGCGCAGGGTTTATCAAGTACAGTCACCGTCACAAGCGAGAAAACTTGCGTTGTCTTCATATGTTGCATGTAGTTGCTCTCATGTCACTGACTTAGTTCAGGGTTTATCAAGTACAGTCACCTTCACAAGCGAGGAAACATGCGTTGTCTTCATATGTTGCATGTAGTTGCTCTCATGTCACTGACTTAGCGCAGGGTTTATCAAGTACAGTCACCTTCACAAGCGAGGAAATATGCGTTGTCTTCATATGTTGCATGTAGTTGCTCTCATGTCACTGACTTAGCGCAGGGTTTATCACGTACAGTCACCGTCACAAGTAGAAAACATGCGTTGTCTTCATATGTTGCATGTAGTTGCTCTCATGTCACTGACTTAGCGCAGGGTTTATCAAGTACAGTCACCTTCACAAGCGAGGAAACATGCGTTGTCTTCATATGTTGAATGTAGTTGCTCTCATGTCACTGACTTAGCGCAGGGTTTATCAAGTACAGTCACCGTCACAAGCGAGGAAACATGCGTTGTCTTCATATGTTGCATGAAGTTGCTCTCATGTCACTGACTTAGCGCAGGGTTTATCAAGACCAGTCACTTTCACAAGCGAGGAAACATGCGTTGTCTTCATATGTTGCATGTAGTTGTTCTCATGTCACTGACTTAGCGCAGGGTTTATCAAGTACAGTCACCTTCACAAGCGAGGAACCATGCGTTGTCTTCATATGTTGCATGTAGTTGCTCTCATGTCACTGACTTAGCGCAGGGTTTATCAAGTACAGTCACCTTCCCAGCGAGGGAACATGCGTTGTCCTAATATGTTGCATGTAGTTGCTCTCATGTCACTGACTTAGCGCAGGGTTTATCAAGTACAGTCACCTTCACAAGCGAGGAAACATGCGTTGTCCTAATATCTCCAAGAAGTGGCTTTCATGTCACTGACTTAGCGCAGGGTTTATCAAGTACAGTCACCTTCACAAGCGAGGAAACATGCGTTGTCTTCATATGTTGCTTGTAGTTGCTCTCATGTCACTGACTAAGCGCAGGGTTTATCAAGTACAGTCACCGTAACAAGCGAGGAAACATGCGTTGTCCTCATATGTTGCATGTAGTTGCTCTCATGTCACTGACATAGCGCAGGTTTTATAAAGTTCAGTCACCGTCAAAAGCGAGGAAACATGCGTTGTCTTCATATGTTGCATGTAGTTGCTCTCATGTCACTGACTTAGCGCAGGGTTTATCAAGTACAGTCACCTTCCCAGCGAGGGAACATGCGTTAACCTAATATGTTGCATGTAGTTGCTGTCATGTCACTGACTTAGCGCAGGGTTTATCAAGTACAGTCACCGTCACAAGCGAGGAAACATGCGTTGTCTTCATATGTTGCATGTGGTTGCTCTCATGCCACTGACTTAGCGCAGGGTTTATCAAGTACAGTCACCTTCACAAGCTAGAAAACATGCGTTGTCTTCATATGTTGCATGTAGTTGCTCTCATGTCACTGACTTAGCGCAGGGTTTATCAAGTGCAGTCACCGTCACAAGCGAGGATACATGCGTTGTCTTCATATGTTGCATGTAGTTGCTCTCATGTCATTGACTTAGCGCAGGGTTTATCAAGTACAGTCACCTTCACAAGCGAGAAAACATGCGTTGTCTTCATATGTTGCATGTAGTTGCTCTCATGTCACTGACTTAGCGCAGGGTTTATCAAGTACAGTCACCGTCACAAGCGAGGAAACATGCGTTGTCTTCATATGTTGCATGTAGTTGCTCTCATGTCACTGACTTAGCGCAGGGTTTATCACGTACAGTCACCGTCACAAGTAGAAAACATGCGTTGTCTTCATATGTTGCATGTAGTTGCTCTCATGTCACTGACTTAGCGCAGGGTTTATCAAGTACAGTCACCGTCACAAGCGAGGAAACATGCGTTGTCTTCATATGTCGCATGTAGTTGCTTTCATGTCACTGACTTAGCGCAGGGTTTATCACGTACAGTCACCGTCACAAGCGAGGAAACATGCGTTGTCTTCATATGTTGCATGTAGTTGCTCTCATGTCACTGACTTAGCGCAGGGTTTATCAAGTACAGTCACCTTCACAAGCGAGGAAACATGCGTTGTCTTCATATGTTGCATGTAGTTGCTCTCATGTCACTGACTAAGCGCAGGGTTTATCAAGTACAGTCACCGTCACAAGCGAGGAAACATGCGTTGTCTTCATATGTTGCATGTAGTTGCTCTCATGTCACTGACTTAGCGCAAGGTCTATCAAGTACAGTCACTTTTACAAGCGAGGAAACATGCGTTGTCTTCATATGTTGCATGTAGTTGCTCTCATGTCACTGACTTAGCGCAGGGTTTATCTAGTACAGTCACCTTCACAAGCGAGGAAACATGCGTTGTCTTCATATGTTGCATGTAGTTGCTCTCATGTTACTGACTTAATGCAGGGTTTATCAATTACAGTCACCGTCACAAGCGAGGAAACATGCGTTGTCTTCATATGTTTCATGTAGTTGCTCTCATGTCACTGACTTAGCGCAGGGTTTATCAAGTACAGTCACCGTCACAAGCGAGGAAACATGCGTTGTCTTCATATGTTGCATGTAGTTGCTTTCATGTCACTGACTTAGCGCAGGGTTTATCAAGTACAGTCACTTTCACAAGCGAGGAAACATGCGTTGTCTTTATGTGTTGCATGAAGTTGCTTTTATATCACTGACTTAGCGCTGGGTTTATCAAGTACAGTCACCGTCACAACCGAGGAAACATGCGTTGTCTTCATATAATGCATGTAATTGCTCTCATTTCACTGACTTAGCGCAGGGTTTATCAAGTACAGTCACCTTCACAAGCGATGAAACATGCGTTGTCTTCATATGTTGCATGTAGTTGCTCTCATGTCACTGAATTAGCGCAGGGTTTATCACGTACAGTCACCTTCACAAGCGAGGAAACATGCGTTGTCTTCATATGTTGCATGTAGTTGCTCTCATGTCACTGAATTAGCGCAGGGTTTATCACGTACAGTCACCTTCACAAGCGAGGAAACATGCGTTGTCTTCATATGTTGCATGTAGTTGCTCTCATGTCACTGACTTAGCGCAGGGTTTATCAAGTACAGTCAACGTCACAAGCGAGGAAACATGCGTTGTCTTCATATGTTGCATGTAGTTGCTCTCATGTCAATGACTTAGCGCAGGGTTTATCAAGTACAGTCACCGTCACAAGCGAGGAAACATGTTTTGTCATAATATGTTGCATGTAGTTGCTCTCATGTCACTGACTTAGCGCAGGGTTTATCAAGTACAGTCACCTTCACAAGCGAGGAAACATGCGTTGTCCTAATATGTTCAAGAAGTGGCTTTCATGTCACTGACTTAGCGCAGGGTTATCAAGTACAGTCACCTTCACAAGCGAGGAAACATGCGTTGTCTTCATATGTTGCATGAAGTTGCTCTCATTTCACAGACATAGCGCAGGGTTTATCAAGTACACTCACGTTCACAAGCGAGGAAACATGCGTTGTCCTCATATGTTTCATGTAGTTGCTCTCATGTCACTGACTTAGCGCAGGGTTTTATCAAGTACAGTAACCTTCACAAGCGAGGAAACATGCGTTGTCCTCATATGTTTAAGAAGTGGCTTTCATGTCACTGACTTAGCGCAGGGTTTATCAAGTACAGTCACCTTCACAAGCGAAAAACATGCGTTGTCCTAATATGTTCAAAAATTGGCTTTTATGTCACTGACTTAGCGCAGGGTTTATCAAGTACAGTAACCTTCACAAGCGAGGCACAATGCGTTGTCTTCATATGTTGCATGTAGTTGCTCTCATGTCACTGACTTAGCGCAGGGTTTATCAAGTACAGTCACCTTCACAAGCGAGGAAACATGCGTTGTCTTCATATGTTGCATGTAGTTGCTCTCATGTCACTGACTTAGCGCAGGGTTTATCAAGTACAGTCACCGTCAAAAGCGAGGAAACATGCGTTGTCTTCATATGTTGCATGTAGTTGCTCTCATGTCACTGAATTAGCGCAGGGTTTATCACGTACAGTCACCTTCACAAGCGAGGAAACATGCGTTGTTTTCATATGTTGCATGTAGTTGCTCTCATGTCACTGACTTAGCGCAGGGTTTATCAAGTACAGTCAACGTCACAAGCGAGGAAACATGCGTTGTCTTCATATGTTGCATGTAGTTGCTCTCATGTCAATGACTTAGCGCAGGGTTTATCAAGTACAGTCACCGTCACAAGCGAGGAAACATGTTTTGACATAATATGTTGCATGTAGTTGCTCTCATGTCACTGACTTAGCGCAGGGTTTATCAAGTACAGTCACCTTCACAAGCGAGGAAACATGCGTTGTCCTAATATGTTCAAGAAGTGGCTTTCAGGTCACTGACTTAGCGCAGGGTTTATCAAGTACAGTCACCTTCACAAGCGAGGAAACATGCGTTGTCTTCATATGTTGCATGAATTTGCTCTCATTTCACAGACTTAGTGCAGGGTTTATCAAGTACACTCACGTTCACAAGCGAGGAAACATGCGTTGTCCTCATATGTTGCATGTAGTTGCTCTCATGTCACTGACTTAGCGCAGGGTTTATCAAGTACAGTCACCGTCACAAGCGAGGAAACATGCGTTGTCTTCATATAATGAATGTAGTTGCTCTTATGTCACTGACTTAGCGCAGGGTTTATCAAGTACAGTCACCGTCACAAGCGAGGAAACATGCGTTGTCTTCATATGTTGCATGTAGTTTCTCTCATGTCACTAACTAAGCGCAGGGTTTATCAAGTACAGTCACCGTCACTAGCGAGGAAACATGCGTTGTCCTCATATGTTGCATGTAGTTGAACTCAAGTCACTGACTTAGCGCAGGGTTTATCAAGTACAGTCACCGTCACAAGCGAGGAAACATGCGTTGTCCTAATATGTTGCATGTAGTTGCTCTCATGTCACTGACTTAGCGCAGGGTTTATCAAGAACAGTCACCTTCACAAGCGAGGAAACATGCGTTGTCCTAATATGTTCAAGAAGTGGCTTTCATGTCACTGACTTAGCGCAGGGTTTATCAAGTAAAGTCACCTTCACAAGCGAGGAAACATGCGTTGTCCTAGTATGTTCAAGTAGTGACTTTCATGTCACTGACGAAGCGCAGGGTTTATCAAGTACAGTCACCTTCACAAGCGAGGAAACATGCGTTGTCTTCATATGTTGCATGTAGTTGCTCTCATGTCACTGACTTATCGCAGGGTTTATCACGTACAGTCACCGTCACAAGCGAGGAAACATGCGTTGTCTTCATATGTTGCATGTAGTTGCTCTCATGTCACTGACTTAGCGCAGGTACAGTCACCTTCCCAGCGAGAAAACATGCGTTGTCCTAATATGTTGCATGTAGTTGCTCTCATGTCACTGACTTAGCGCAGGGTTTATCAAGTACAGTCACCTTCACAAGCGAGGAAACATGAGTTGTCTTCATATGTTGCTTGTAGTTGCTCTCATGTCACTGACATAGCGCAGGGTTTATAAAGTACAGTCACCTTCCCAGCGAGGGAACATGCGTTAACCTAATATGTTGCATGTAGTTGCTCTCATGTCACTGACTTAGCGCAGGGTTTATCAAGTACAGTCACCGTCACAAGCGAGGAAACATGCGTTGTCTTCATATGTTGCATGTAGTTGCTCTCATGTCACTGACTTAGCGCAGGGTTTATCAAGTACAGTCACCTTCACAAGCGAGGAAACATGCGTTGTCTTCATATGTTGCATGAAGTTGCTCTCATTTCACAGACTTAGCGCAGGGCTTATCAAGTACAGTCACCTTCACAAGCGAGGAAACATGCGTTGTCCTCATATGTTGCATGTAGTTGTTCTCATGTCACTGACTTAGCGCAGGGTTTATCAAGTACAGTCACCTTCACAAGCGAGGAAACATGCGTTGTCTTCATATGTTGCATGTAGTTGCTCTCATGTTACTGACTTAGCGCAGGGTTTATCAAGTACAGTCACCTTCACAAGCGAGGAAACATGCGTTGTCTTCATATGTTGCATGTAGTTGCTCTCATGTCACTAACTTAGCGCAGGGTTAATCAAGTACAGTCACCATCACATGCGAGGAAACATGCGTTGTCTTCATATGTTGCATGTAGTTGCTTTCATGTCACTGACTTAGCGCAGGGGTTATCACGTACAGTCACCTTCACAAGCGAGGAAACATTCGTTGTCTTCATATGTTGCATGTAGTTGCTATGTCACTGACTTAGCGCAGGGTTTATCAAGTACAGTCACCGTCACAAGCGAGGATACATGCGTTGTCTTCATATGTTGCATGTAGTTGCTCTCATGTCATTAACGAAGCGCAGGGTTTATCAAGTACAGTCACCTTCACAAGCGAGAAAACATGCGTTGTCTTCATATGTTGCATGTAGTTGCTCTCATGTCACTGACTTAGCGCAGGGTTTATCAAGTACAGTCACCGTCACAAGCGAGGAAACATGCGTTGTCTTCATATGTTGCATGTAGTTGCTCTCATGTCACTGACTTAGTGCAGGGTTTATCAAGTACAGTCACCTTCACAAGCAAGGAAACATGCGTTGTCTTCATATGTTGCATGTAGTTGCTCTCATGTCACTGACTTAGCGCAGGGTTTATCAAGTACAGTCACCGTCACAAGCGAGGAAACATGCGTTGTCTTCATATGTTGCATGTAGTTGCTCTCATGTCACTGACTTAGCGCAGGGTTTATCACGTACAGTCACCGTCACAAGTAGAGAACATGCGTTGTCTTCATATGTTGCATGTAGTTGCTCTCATGTCACTGACTTAGCGCAGGGTTTATCAAGTACAGTCACTGTCACAAGCGAGGAAACATGCGTTGTCTTCATATGTTGCATGTAGTTGCTTTCATGTAACTGACTTAGCGCAGGGTTTATCACGTACAGTCACCGTCACAAGCGAGGAAACATTCGTTGTCTTCATATGTTGCATGTAGTTGCTCTCATGTCACTGACTTAGCGCAGGGTTTATCAAGTACAGTCACCTTCACAAGCGAGGAAACATGCGTTGTCTTCATATGTTGCATGAGTTGCTCTCATGTCAATGACTAAGCGCAGGGTTTATCAAGTACAGTCACCGTCACAAGCGAGGAAACATGCGTTGTCTTCATATGTTGCATGTAGTTGCTCTCATGTCACTGACTTAGCGCAGGGTCTATTAAGTACAGTCACTTTCACAAGCGAGGAAACATGCGTTGTCTTCATATGTTGCATGTAGTTGCTCTCATGTCACTGACTTAGCGCAGGGTTTATCTAGTACAGTCACCTTCACAAGCGAGGAAACATGCGTTGTCTTCATATGTTGCATGTAGTTGCTCTCATGTTACTGACTTAATGCAGGGTTTATCAATTACAGTCACCGTCACAAGCGAGGAAACATGCGTTGTCTTCATATGTTTCATGTAGTTGCTCTTATGTCACTGACTTAGCGCAGGGTTTATCAAGTACAGTCACCGTCACAAGCGAGGAAACATGCGTTGTCTTCATATGTTGCATGTAGTTGCTTTTATGTCACTGACTTAGCGCTGGGTTTATCAAGTACAGACACCGTCACAAGCGAGAAAACATGCCTGGTCTTCATATAATGCATGTAGTTGCTCTCATGTCACTGACTTAGCGCAGGGTTTATCAAGTACAGTAACCGTCACAAGCGAGGAAACATGCGTTGTCTTCATATGTTGCATGTGATTGCTTTCATGTCACTGACTTAGCGCAGGGTTTATCAAGTACAGTCACCGTCACAAGCGAGAAAACATGCGTTGTCTACATATGTTGCATGTAGTTGCTTTCATGTCACTGACTTAGCGCAGGGTTTATCAAGTACAGTCACCTTCACAAGCTAGAAAACATGCGTTGTCTTTATATGTTGCATGAAGTTGCTTTCATGTCACTGACTTAGCGCTGGGTTTATTAAATACAGTCACCGTCACAAGCGAGGAAACATGCCTTGTATTCATATAATGCATGTAGTTGCTCTCATGTCACTGACTTAGCGCAAGGTTTATCAAGTAAAGTCACCGTCACAAGCGAGGAAACATGCGTTGTCTTCATATGTTGCATGTAGTTGCTTTCATGTCACTGACTTAGCGCAGGGTTTATCAAGTACAGTCACTTTCACAAGCAAAGAAACATGCGTTGTCTTCATGTGTTGCATGTAGTTGCTTTCATGTCACTGACTTAGCGCAGGGTTTATCAAGTACAGTCACCTTCACAAGCGAGGAAACATGCGTTGTCTTTATATGTTGCATGTTGTTGCTTTCATGTCACTGACTTAGCGCTGGGTTTATCAAGTACAGTCACCGTCACAAGCGAGGAAACATGCCTTGTCTTCATATAATGCATGTAGTTGCTCTCATGTCACTGACTTAGCGCAGGGTTTATCAAGTACAGTCACCGTCACAAGCGAGGAAACATGCGTTGTCTTCATATGTTGCATGTAGTTGCTTTCATGTCACTGACTTAGCGCAGGGTTTATCAAGTACAGTCACTTTCACAAGCGAGGAAACTTGCGTTGTCTTCATGTGTTGCATGAAGTTGCTTTTATATCACTGACTTAGCGCTGGGTTTATCAAGTACAGTCACCGTCACAAGCGAGGAAACATGCGTTGTCTTCATATTATGCATGTAGTTGCTCTCATTTCACTGAATTAGCGCAGGGTTTATCAAGAACAGTCACCTTCACAAGCGATGAAACATGCGTTGTCTTCATATGTTGCATGTAGTTGCTCTCATGTCACTGAATTAGCGCAGGGTTTATCACGTACAGTCACCTTCACAAGCGAGGAAACATGCGTTGTCTTCATATGTTGCATGTAGTTGCTCTAATGTCACTGACTTAGCGCAGGGTTTATCAAGTACAGTCAACGTCACAAGCGAGGAAACATGCGTTGTCTTCATATGTTGCATGTAGTTGCTCTCATGTCAATGACTTAGCGCAGGGTTTATCAAGTACAGTCACCGTCACAAGCGAGGAAACATGTTTTGTCATAATATGTTGCATGTAGTTGCTCTCATGTCACTGACATAGCGCAGGGTTTATCAAGTACAGTCACCTTCACAAGCGAGGAAACATGCGTTGTCCTAATATGTTCAAGAAGTGGCTTTCATGTCACTGACTTAGCGCAGGGTTATCAAGTACAGTCACCTTCACCTGCGAGGAAACATGCGTTGTCTTCAAATGTTGCATGAAGTTGCTCTCATTTCACAGACTTAGCGCAGAGTTTATCAAGTACACTCACGTTCACAAGCGAGGAAACATGCGTTGTCCTTATATGTTGCATGTAGTTGCTCTCATGTCACTGACTTAGCGCAGGGTTTTATCAAGTACAGTCACCTTCAAAGCGAGGAAACATGCGTTGTCCTCATATGTTTAAGAAGTGGCTTTCATGTCACTGACTAAGCGCAGGGTTTATCAAGTACAGTCACCTTCACAAGCGAAAAACATGCGTTGTCCTAATATGTTCAAGAAGTGGCTTTCATGTCACTGACTTAGCGCAGGGTTTATCAAGTACAGTCACCTTCACAAGCGAAGCACAATGCGTTGTCTTCATATGTTGCATGTAGTTGCTCTCATGTCACTGACTTAGCGCAGGGTTTTTCAAGTACAGTCACCTTCACAAGCGAGGAAACATGCGTTGTATTCATATAATGCATGTAGTTGCTCTCATGGCACTGACTTAGCGCAGGGTTTATCAAGTACAGTCACCTTCACAAGCGAGGAAACATGCGTTGTCTTCATGTGCTGCATGAAGTTGCTCTCATGTTACTGACTTAGCGCAGGGTTTATCACGTACAGTCACTTTCACAAGCGAGAACACATGCGTTGTCTTCATATGTTGCATGTAGTTGCTCTCATGTCACTATCTTAGCGCAGGGTTTATCAGGCACAGTCACCTTCACAAGCGAGGAAACATGCGTTCTCTTCATATGTTGCATGAAGTTGCTCTCATGTCACTAACTTAGTGCAGGGTTTATCACGTACAGCCACCGTCACAAGCGAGGAAACATGCGTTGTCTTCATATGTTGCATGTAGTTGCTCTCATGTCACTGACTTAGCGCAGGGTTTATCAAGTACAGTCACCTTCACAAGCGAGGAAACATGCGTTGTCCTAATATGTTGCATGTAGTTGCTACCATGTCACTGACTCAGCGCAGGGTTTATCAAGTACAGTCACCGTCACAAGCGAGGAAACATGCGTTGTCTTCATATGTTGCATGAAGTTGCTCTCATGTCACTGACTTAGCGCAGGGTTTATCAAGTACAGTCACCTTCACAAGCGAGGAAACATGCGTTGTCTTCATATGTTGCATGTAGTTGCTCTCATGTCACTGACTTAGCGCAGGGTTTATCACGTACAGTCACCGTCACAAGTAGGAAACATGCGTTGTCTTCATATGTTGCATGTAGTTGCTCTCATGTCACTGACTTAGCGCAGGGTTTATCAAGTACAGTCACCGTCACAAGCGAGGAAACATGCGTTGTCTTCATATGTTGCATGTAGTTGCTCTCATGTCACTGACTTAGCGCAGGGTCTATCACGTACAGTCACCGTCACAAGCGAGGAAACATGCGTTGTCTTCATATGTTGCATGTAGTTGCTCTCATGTCACTGACTTAGCGCAGGGTTTATCAAGTACAGTCACCTTCACAAGCGAGGAAACATGCGTTGTCCTAATATGTTCAAGAAGTGGCTTTCATGTCACTGACTTAGCGCAGGGTTTATCAAGTACAGTCACCTTCACAAGCGAGGAAACATGCGTTGTCTTCATATGTTGCATCAAGTTTCTCTCATTTCACAGACTTAGCGCAGGGTTTATCAAGTACAGTCACCTTCACAAGCGAGGAAACATGCGTTGTCCTCATATGTTGCATGTAGTTGCTCTCATGTCACTGACTTAGCGCAGGGTTTTATCAAGTACAGTCACCTTCACAAGCGAGGAAACATGCGTTGTCCTCATATGTTTAAGAAGTGGCTTTCATGTCACTGACTTAGCGCAGGGTTTATCAAGTACAGTCACCTTCACAAGCGAAAAACATGCGTTGTCCTAATATGTTCAAGAAGTGGCTTTTATGTCACTGACTTAGCGCAGGGTTTATCAAGTACAGTCACCTTCACAAGCGAGGCACAATGCGTTGTCTTCATATGTTGCATGTAGTTGCTCTCATGTCACTGACTAAGCGCAGGGTTTATCAAGTACAGTCACCTTCACAAGCGAGGAAACATGCGTTGTCTACATATGTTGCATGTAGTTGCTTTCATGTCACTGACTTAGCGCAGGGTTTATCAAGAACAGTCACCTTCACAAGCTAGAAAACATGCGTTGTCTTTATATGTTGCATGTAGTTGCTTTCATGTCACTGACTTAGCGCTGGGTTTATTAAATACAGTCACCGTCACAAGCGACGAAACATGCCTAGTATTCATATAATGCATGTAGTTGCTCTCATGTCACTGACTTAGCGCAAGGTTTATCAAGTAAAGTCACCGTCACAAGCTTGGAAACATGCGTTGTCTTCATATGTTGCATGTAGTTGCTTTCATGTCACTGACTTAGCGCAGGGTTTATCAAGTACAGTCACTTTCACAAGCAAAGAAACATGCGTTGTCTTCATGTGTTGCATGTAGTTGCTTTCATGTCACTGACTTAGCGCAGGGTTTATCAAGTACAGTCACCTTCACAAGCGAGGAAACATGCGTTGTCTTTATATGTTGCATGTTGTTGCTTTCATGTCACTGACTTAGCGCTGGGTTTATCAAGTACAGTCACCGTCACAAGCGAGGAAACATGCCTTGTCTTCATATAATGCATGTAGTTGCTCTCATGTCACTGACTTAGCGCAGGGTTTATCAAGTACAGTCACCGTCACAAGCGAGGAAACATGCGTTGTCTTCATATGTTGCATGTAGTTGCTCTCATGTCACTGACTTAGCGCAGGGTTTATCAAGTACAGTCACCTTCACAAGCGAGGAAACATGCGTTGTCCTAATATGTTCAAGAAGTGGCTTTCATGTCACTGACTAAGCGCAGGGTTTATCAAGTACAGTCACCGTAACAAGCGAGGAAACATGCGTTGTCCTCATATGTTGCATGTAGTTGCTCTCATGTCACTGACATAGCGCAGGGTTTATAAAACACAGTCACCGTCAAAAGCGAGGAAACATGCGTTGTCTTCATATGTTGCATGTAGTTGCTCTCATTTCACTGACTTAGCGCAGGGTTTATCAAGTACAGTCACCTTCCCAGCGAGGGAACATGCGTAACCTAATATGTTGCATGTAGTTGCTCTCATGTCACTGACTTAGCGCAGGGTTTATCAAGTACAGTCACCGTCACAAGCGAGGAAACATGCGTTGTCTTCATATGTTGCATGTAGTTGCTCTCATGTCACTGACTTAGCGCAGGGTTTATCAAGTACAGTCACCTTCACAAGCGAGGAAACATGCGTTGTCTTCATATGTTGCATGAAGTTGCTCTCATTTCACAGACTTAGCGCAGGGCTTATCAAGTACAGTCACCTTCACAAGCGAAGAAACATGCGTTGTCCTCATATGTTGCATGTAGTTGTTCTCATGTCACTGACTTAGCGCAGGGTTTATCAAGTACAGTCACCTTCACAAGCGAGGAAACATGCGTTGTCTTCATATGTTGCATGTAGTTGCTCTCATGTTACTGACTTAGCGCAGGGTTTATCAAGTACAGTCACCTTCACAAGCGAGGAAACATGCGTTGTCTTCATATGTTGCATGTAGTTGCTCTCATGTCACTGACTTAGCGCAGGGTTAATCAAGTACAGTCACCATCACATGCGAGGAAACATGCGTTGTCTTCATATGTTGCATGTAGTTGCTCTTATGTCACTGACTTAGTGCAGGGTTTATCAAGTACAGTCACCTTCACAAGCGAGGAAACATGCGTTGTCTTCATATGTTGCATAAAGTTACTCTCATGTCACTGACTTAGCGAAGGGTTTATCAAGTACAGTCACCGTCACAAGCGAGGAAACATGCGTTGTCTTCATATGTTGCATGTAGTTGCTCTAATGTCATGACTTAGCGCAGGGTTTATCTAGTACAGTCACCTTCACAAGCGACGAAACATGCGTTGTCTTCATTAGTCTCATGTAGTTGCTCTCATGTCACTGACTTAGCACAGGGTTTATCAAGTACAGTCACCGTCACAAGCGAGGATACATGCGTTGTCTTCATATGTTGCATGTAGTTGCTCTCATGTCATTGACTTAGCGCAGGGTTTATCAAGTACAGTCACCTTCACAAGCGAGAAAACATGCGTTGTCTTCATATGTTGCATGTAGTTGCTCTCATGTCACTGACTTAGCGCAGGGTTTATCAAGTACAGTCACCGTCACAAGCGAGGAAACATGCGTTGTCTTCATATGTTGCATGTAGTTGCTCTCATGTCACTGACTTAGTGCAGGTTTTATCAAGTACAGTCACCTTCACAAGCAAGGAAACATGCGTTGTCTTCATATGTTGCATGTAGTTGCTCTCATGTCACTGACTTAGCGCAGGGTTTATCAAGTACAGTCACCGTCACAAGCGAGGAAACATGCGTTGTCTTCATATGTTGCATGTAGTTGCTCTCATGTCACTGACTTAGCGCAGGGTTTATCACGTACAGTCACCGTCACAAGTAGAAAACATGCGTTGTCTTCATATGTTGCATGTAGTTGCTCTCATGTCACTGACTTAGCGCAGGGTTTATCAAGTACAGTCACCGTCACAAGCGAGGAAACATGCGTTGTCTTCATATGTTGCATGTAGTTGCTTTCATGTCACTGACTTAGCGCAGGGTTTATCACGTACAGTCACCGTCACAAGCGAGGAAACATTCGTTGTCTTCATATGTTGCATGTAGTTGCTCTCATGTCACTGACTTAGCGCAGGGTTTATCAAGTACAGTCACCTTCACAAGCGAGGAAACATGCGTTGTCTTCATATGTTGCATGAGTTGCTCTCATGTCACTGACTAAGCGCAGGGTTAATCAAGTACAGTCACCGTCACAAGCGAGGAAACATGCGTTGTCTTCATATGTTGCATGTAGTTGCTCTCATGTCACTGACTTAGCGCAGGGTCTATCAAGTACAGTCACTTTCACAAGCGAGGAAACATGCGTTGTCTTCATATGTTGCATGAAGTTGCTCTCATGTCACTGACTTAGCGCAGGGTTTATCTAGTACAGTCACCTTCACAAGCGAGGAAACATGCGTTGTCTTCATATGTTGCATGTAGTTGCTCTCATGTTACTGACTTAATGCAGGGTTTATCAATTACAGTCACCGTCACAAGCGAGGAAACATGCGTTGTCTTCATATGTTTCATGTAGTTGCTCTCATGTCACTGACTTAGCGCAGGGTTTATCAAGTACAGTCACCGTCACAAGCGAGGAAACATGCGTTGTCTTCATATGTTGCATGTAGTTGCTTTCATGTCACTGACTTAGCGCAGGGTTTATCAAGTACAGTCACCTTCACAAGCTAGAAAACATGCGTTGTCTTTATATGTTGCATGTAGTTGCTTTTATGTCACTGACTTAGCGCTGGGTTTATCAAGTACAGACACCGTCACAAGCGAGAAAACATGCCTTGTCTTCATATAATGCATGTAGTTGCTCTCATGTCACTGACTTAGCGCAGGGTTTATCAAGTACAGTAACCGTCACAAGCGAGGAAACATGCGTTGTCTTCATATGTTGCATGTGATTGCTTTCATGTCACTGACTTAGCGCAGGGTTTATCAAGTACAGTCACCGTCACAAGCGAGGAAACATGCGTTGTCTACATATGTTGCATGTAGTTGCTTTCATGTCACTGACTTAGCGCAGGGTTTATCAAGTACAGTCACCTTCACAAGCTAGAAAACATGCGTTGTCTTTATATGTTGCATGTAGTTGCTTTCATGTCACTGACTTAGCGCTGGGTTTATTAAATACAGTCACCGTCACAAGCGAGGAAACATGCCTTGTATTCATATAATGCATGTAGTTGCTCTCATGTCACTGACTAAGCGCAAGGTTTATCAAGTAAAGTCACCGTCACAAGCGAGGAAACATGCGTTGTCTTCATATGTTGCATGTAGTTGCTTTCATGTCACTGACTTAGCGCAGGGTTTATCAAGTACAGTCACTTTCACAAGCAAAGAAACATGCGTTGTCTTCATGTGTTGCATGTAGTTGCTTTCATGTCACTGACTTAGCGCAGGGTTTATCAAGTACAGTCACCTTCACAAGCGAGGAAACATGCGTTGTCTTTATATGTTGCATGTTGTTGCTTTCATGTCACTGACTTAGCGCTGGGTTTATCAAGTACAGTCACCGTCACAAGCGAGGAAACATGCCTTGTCTTCATATAATGCATGTAGTTGCTCTCATGTCACTGACTTAGCGCAGGGTTTATCAAGTACAGTCACCGTCACAAGCGAGGAAACATGCGTTGTCTTCATATGTTGCATGTAGTTGCTTTCATGTCACTGACTTAGCGCAGGGTTTTTTCAAGTACAGTCACTTTCACAAGCGAGGAAACATGCGTTGTCTTCATGTGTTGCATGAAGTTGCTTTTATATCACTGACTTAGCGCTGGGTTTATCAAGTACAGTCACCGTCACAAGCGAGGAAACATGCGTTGTCTTCATATTATGCATGTAGTTGCTCTCATTTCACTGAATTAGCGCAGGGTTTATCAAGTACAGTCACCTTCACAAGCGATGAAACATGCGTTGTCTTCATATGTTGCATGTAGTTGCTCTCATGTCACTGAATTAGCGCAGGGTTTATCACGTACAGTCACCTTCACAAGCGAGGAAACATGCGTTGTCTTCATATGTTGCATGTAGTTGCTCTCATGTCACTGACTTAGCGCAGGGTTTATCAAGTACAGTCAACGTCACAAGCGAGGAAACATGCGTTGTCTTCATATGTTGCATGTAGTTGCTCTCATGTCAATGACTTAGCGCAGGGTTTATCAAGTACAGTCACCGTCACAAGCGAGGAAACATGTTTTGCCATAATATGTTGCATGTATTTGCTCTCATGTCACTGACTTAGCGCAGGGTTTATCAAGTACAGTCACCTTCACAAGCGAGGAAACATGCGTTGTCCTAATATGTTCAAGAAGTGGCTTTCATGTCACTAACTTAGCGCAGGGTTATCAAGTACAGTCACTTTCACAAGCGAGGAAACATGCGTTGTCTTCAAATGTTGCATGAAGTTGCTCTCATTTCACAGACTTAGCGCAGGGTTTATCAAGTACACTCACGTTCACAAGCGAGGAAACATGCGTTGTCCTCATATGTTGCATGTAGTTGCTCTCATGTCACTGACTTAGCGCAGGGTTTTATCAAGTACAGTCACCTTCACAAGCGAGGAAACATGCAATGTCCTCATATGTTTAAGAAGTGGCTTTCATTTCACTGACTTAGCGCAGGGTTTATCAAGTACAGTCACCTTCACAAGAGAAAAACATGCGTTGTCCTAATATGTTCAAGAAGTGGCTTTCATGTCACTGACTTAGCGCAGGGTTTATCAAGTACAGTCACCTTCACAAGCGAAGCACAATGCGTTGTCTTCATATGTTGCATGTAGTTGCTCTCATGTCACTGACTTAGCGCAGGGTTTATCAAGTACAGTCACCTTCACAAGCGAGGAAACATGCGTTGTTTTCATATGTTGCATGTAGTTGCTCTCATGGCACTGACTTAGCGCAGGGTTTATCAAGTACAGTCACCTTCACAAGCGAGGAAACATGCGTTGTCTTCATGTGCTGCATGAAGTTGCTCTCATGTCACTGACTTAGCGCAGGGTTTATCACGTACAGTCACTTTCACAAGCGAGGAAACATGCGTTGTCTTCATATGTTGCATGTAGTTGCTCTCATGTCACTAT
The DNA here is from genome assembly GCA_945910005.1 of Isoperla grammatica. Taxonomy (NCBI): domain Eukaryota; kingdom Metazoa; phylum Arthropoda; class Insecta; order Plecoptera; family Perlodidae; genus Isoperla; species Isoperla grammatica. Next base: position 21,767,016 of record OX246749.1, on the reverse strand, counting down.
ATTAGCGCAGGGTTTATTAGGCACAGTCACCTTCACAAGCGAGGAAACATGCGTTGTCTTCATATGTTGCATGAAGTTGCTCTCATGTCACTAACTTAGTCCAGGGTTTATCACGTACAGTCACCTTCACAAGCGAGGAAACATGCGTTGTCCTAATATGTTGCATGTAGTTGCTACCATGTCACTGACTCAGCGCAGGGTTTATCAAGTACAGTCACCGTCACAAGCGAGGAAACATGCGTTGTCTTTATATGTTGCATGAAGTTGCTCTCATGTCACTGACTTAGCGCAGGGTTTATCAAGTACAGTCACCTTCACAAGCGAGGAAACATGCGTTGTCTTCATATGTTGCATGTTGTTGCTCTCATGTCACTGACTTAGCGCAGGGTTTATCACGTACAGTCACCGTCACAAGTAGGAAACATGCGTTGTCTTCATATGTTGCATGTAGTTGCTCTCATGTCACTGACTAAGCGCAGGGTTTATCAAGTACAGTCACCGTCACAAGCGAGGAAACATGCGTTGTCTTCATATGTTGCATGTAGTTGCTCTCATGTCACTGACTTAGCGCAGGGTCAATCACGTACAGTCACCGTCACAAGCGAGGAAACATGCGTTGTCTTCATATGTTGCATGTAGTTGCTCTCATGTCACTGACTTAGCGCAGGGTTTATCAAGTACAGTCACCTTCACAAGCGAGGAAACATGCGTTGTCCTAATATGTTTAAGAAGTGACTTTCATGTCACTGACTTAGCGCAGGGTTTATCAAGTACAGTCACCTTCACAAGCGAGGAAACATGCGTTGTCTTCATATGTTGCATGAAGTTTCTCTCATTTCACAGACTTAGCGCAGGGTTTATCAAGTACAGTTACCTTCACAAGCGAGGAAACATGCGTTGTCCTCATATGTTGCATGTATTTGCTCTCATGTCACTGACTTAGCGCAGGGTTTTATCAAGTACAGTCACCTTCACAAGCGAGGAAACATGCGTTGTCCTCATATGTTTAAGAAGTGGCTTTCATGTCACTGACTTAGCTCAGGGTTTATCAAGTACAGTCACCTTCACAAGCGAAAAACATGCGTTGTCCTAATATGTTCAAGAAGTGGCTTTCATGTCACTGACTTAGCGCAGGGTTTATCAAGTACAGTCACCTTCACAAGCGAGGCACAATGCGTTGTCTTCATATGTTGCATGTAGTTGCTGTCATGTCACTGACTAAGCGCAGGGTTTATCAAGTACAGTCACCTTCACAAGCGAGGAAACATGCGTTGTCTTCATATGTTGCATGTAGTTGCTCTCATGTCACTGACTTAGCGCAGGGTTTATCAAGTACAGTCACCGTCAAAAGCGAGGAAACATGCGTTGTCTTTATATGTTGCATGTAGTTGCTTTCATGTCACTGACTTAGCGCTGGGTTTATCAAGTACAGTCACCGTCACAAGCGAGGAAACATGCCTTGTCTTCATATAATGCATGTAGTTGCTCTCATGTCACTGACTTAGCGCAGGGTTTATCGAGTACAGTCACCGTCACAAGCGAGGAAACATGCGTTGTCTTCATATGTTGCATGTAGTTGCTTTCATGTCACTGACTTAGCGCAGGGTTTATCAAGTACAGTCACTTTCACAAGCGAGGAAACATGCGTTGTCTTCATGTGTTGCATGAAGTTGCTTTTATATCACTGACTTAGCGCTGGGTTTATCAAGTACAGTCACCGTCACAAGCGAGGAAGCATGCGTAGTCTTCATATAATGCATGTAGTTGCTCTCATTTCACTGACTTAGCGCAGGGTTTATCAAGTACAGTCACCTTCACAAGCGATGAAACATGCGTTGTCTTCATATGTTGCATGTAGTTGCTCTCATTTCACTGAATTAGCGCAGGGTGTATCACGTACAGTCACCTTCACAAGCGAGGAAACATGCGTTGTCTTCATATGTTGCATGTAGTTGCTCTCATGTCACTGACTGAGCGCAGGGTTTATCAAGTACAGTCAACGTCACAAGCGACGAAACATTCGTTGTCTTCATATGTTGCATGTAGTTGCTCTCATGTCAATGACTTAGCGCAGGGTTTATCAAGTACAGTCACCGTCACAAGCGAGGAAACATGTTTTGTCATAATATGTTGCATGTAGTTGCTCTCATGTCACTGACTTAGCGCAGGGTTTATCAATTACAGTCACCTTCACAAGCGAGGAAACATGCGTTGTCCTAATATGTTCAAGAAGTGGCTTTTATGTCACTGACTTAGCGCAGGGTTATCAAGTACAGTCACCTTCACAAGCGAGGAAACATGCGTTGTCTTCAAATGTTGCATGAAGTTGCTCTCATTTCACAGACTTAGCGCAGGGTTTATCAAGTACACTTACGTTCACAAGCGAGGAAACATGCGTTGTCCTCATATGTTGCATGTAGTTGCTCTCATGTCACTGACTTAGCGCAGGGTTTTATCAAGTACAGTCACCTTCACAAGCGAGGAAACATGCGTTGTCCTCATATGTTTAAGAAGTGGCTTTCATGTCACTGACTTAGCGCAAGGTTTATCAAGTACAGTCACCGTCACAAGCGAGGAAACTAGCGTTGTCTTCATATGTTGCATGTAGTTGCTTTCATGTCACTGACTTAGCGCAGGGTTTATCAAGTACAGTCACTTTCACAAGCAAAGAAACATGCGTTGTCTTCATGTGCTGCATGAAGTTGCTCTCATGTCACTGACTCAGCGCAGGGTTTATCACGTACAGTCACTTTCACAAGCGAGAACACATGCGTTGTCTTCATATGTTGCATGTAGTTGCTCTCATGTCACTATCTTAGCGCAGGGTTTATCAGGCACAGTCACCTTCACAAGCGAGGAAACATGCGTTGTCTTCATATGTTGCATGAAGTTGCTCTCATGTCACTAACTTAGTGCAGGGTTTATCACGTACAGCCACCGTCACAAGCGAGGAAACATGCGTTGTCTTCATATGTTGCATGTAGTTGCTCTCATGTCACTGACTTAGCGCAGGGTTTATCAAGTACAGTCACCTTCACAAGCGAGGAAACATGCGTTGTCCTAATATGTTGCATGTAGTTGCTACCATGTCACTGACTCAGCGCAGGGTTTATCAAGTACAGTCACCGTCACAAGCGAGGAAACATGCGTTGTCTTCATATGTTGCATGAAGTTGCTCTCATGTCACTGACTTAGCGCAGGGTCTATCACGTACAGTCACCGTCACAAGCGAGGAAACATGCGTTGTCTTCATATGTTGCATGTAGTTGCTCTCATGTCACTGACTTAGCGCAGGGTTTATCAAGTACAGTCACCTTCACAAGCGAGGAAACATGCGTTGTCCTAATATGTTCAAGAAGTGGCTTTCATGTCACTGACTTAGCGCAGGGTTTATCAAGTACAGTCACCTTCACAAGCGAGGAAACATGCGTTGTCTTCATATGTTGCATGAAGTTTCTCTCATTTCACAGACTAAGCGCAGGGTTTATCAAGTACAGTCACCTTCACAAGCGAGGAAACATGCGTTGTCCTCATATGTTGCATGTAGTTGCTCTCATGTCACTGACTTAGCGCAGGGTTTTATCAAGTACAGTCACCTTCACAAGCGAGGAAACATGCGTTGTCCTCATATGTTTAAGAAGTGGCTTTCATGTCCCTGACTTAGCGCAGGGTTTATCAAGTACAGTCACCTTCACAAGCGAAAAACATGCGTTGTCCTAATATGTTTAAGAAGTGGCTTTCATGTCACTGACTTAGCGCAGGGTTTATCAAGTACAGTCACCTTCACAAGCGAGGCACAATGCGTTGTCTTCATATGTTGCATGTAGTTGCTCTCATGTCACTGACTAAGCGCAGGGTTTATCAAGTACAGTCACCTTCACAAGCGAGGAAACATGCGTTGTCTACATATGTTGCATGTAGTTGCTTTCATGTCACTGACTTAGCGCAGGGTTTATCAAGTACAGTCACCTTCACAAGCTAGAAAACAAACGTTGTCTTTATATGTTGCATGTAGTTGCTTTCATGTCACTGACTTAGCGCTGGGTTTATTAAATACAGTCACCGTCACAAGCGAGGAAACATGCCTTGTATTCATATAATGCATGTAGTTGCTCTCATGTCACTGACTTAGCGCAAGGTTTATCAAGTAAAGTCACCGTCACAAGCGAGGAAACATGCGTTGTCTTCATATGTTGCATGTAGTTGCTTTCATGTCACTGACTTAGCGCAGGGTTTATCAAGTACAGTCACTTTCACAAGCAAAGAAACATGCGTTGTCTTCATGTGTTGCATGTAGTTGCTTTCATGTCACTGACTTAGCGCAGGGTTTATCAAGTACAGTCACCTTCACAAGCGAGGAAACATGCGTTGTCTTTATATGTTGCATGTTGTTGCTTTCATGTCACTGACTTAGCGCTGGGTTTATCAAGTACAGTCACCGTCACAAGCGAGGAAACATGCCTTGTCTTCATATAATGCATGTAGTTGCTCTCATGTCACTGACTTAGCGCAGGGTTTATCAAGTACAGTCACCGTCACAAGCGAGGAAACATGCGTTGTCTTCATATGTTGCATGTAGTTGCTTTCATGTCACTGACTAAGCGCAGGGTTTATCAAGTACAGTCACTTTTAAAGCGAGGAAACATGCGTTGTCTTCATGTGTTGCATGAAGTTGCTTTTATATCACTGACTTAGCGCTGGGTTTATCAAGTACAGTCACCGTCACAAGCGAGGAAACATGCGTTGTCTTCATATTATGCATGTAGTTGCTCTCATTTCACTGAATTAGCGCAGGGTTTATCAAGTACAGTCACCTTCACAAGCGATGAAACATGCGTTGTCTTCATATGTTGCATGTAGTTGCTCTCATGTCACTGAATGAGCGCAGGGTTTATCACGTACAGTCACCTTCACAAGCGAGGAAACATGCGTTGTCTTCAAATGTTGCATGTAGTTGCTCTCATGTCACTGACTTAGCGCAGGGTTTATCAAGTACAGTCAACGTCACAAGCGAGGAAACATGCGTTGTCTTCATATGTTGCATGTAGTTGCTCTCATGTCAATGACTTAGCGCAGGGTTTATCAAGTACAGTCACCGTCACAAGCGAGGAAACATGTTTTGTCATAATATGTTGCATGTAGTTGCTCTCATGTCACTGACTTAGCGCAGGGTTTATCAAGTACAGTCACCTTCACAAGCGAGGAAACATGCGTTGTCCTAATATGTTCAAGAAGTGGCTTTCATGTCACTGACTTAGCGCAGGGTTATCAAGTACAGTCACCTTCACAAGCGATGAAACATGCGTTGTCTTCAAATGTTGCATGAAGTTGCTCTCATTTCACAGACTTAGCGCAGGGTTTATCAAGTACACTCACGTTCACAAGCGAGGAAACATGCGTTGTCCTCATATGTTGCATGTAGTTGCTCTCATGTCACTGACTTAGCGCAGGGTTTTATCAAGTACAGTCACCTTCACAAGCGAGGAAACATGCAATGTCCTCATATGTTTAAGAAGTGGCTTTCATGTCACTGACTTAGCGCAGGGTTTATCAAGTACAGTCACCTTCACAAGCGAAAAACATGCGTTGTCCTAATATGTTCAAGAAGTGGCTTTCATGTCACTGACTTAGCGCCGGGTTTATCAAGTACAGTCACCTTCACAAGCGAAGCACAATGCGTTGTCTTCATATGTTGCATGTAGTTGCTCTTATGTCACTGACTTAGCGCAGGGTTTATCAAGTACAGTCACCTTCACAAGCGAGGAAACATGCGTTGTCTTCATATGTTGCATGAAGTTGCTCTCATGGCACTGACTTAGCGCAGGGTTTATCAAGTACAGTCACCTTCACAAGCGAGGAAACATGCGTTGTCTTTATGTGCTGCATGAAGTTGCTCTCATGTCACTGACTTAGCGCAGGGTTTATCACGAACAGTCACTTTCACAAGCGAGGAAACATGCGTTGTCTTCATATGTTGCATGTAGTTGCTCTCATGTCACTATCTTAGCGCAGGGTTTATCAGGCACAGTCACCTTCACAAGCGAGGAAACATGCGTTGTCTTCATATGTTGCATGAAGTTGCTCTCATGTCACTAACTTAGTGCAGGGTTTATCACGTACAACCACCGTCACAAGCGAGGAAACATGCGTTGTCTTCATGTGTTGCATGAAGTTGCTTTTATATCACTGACTTAGCGCTGGGTTTATCAAGTACAGTCACCGTCACAAGCGAGGAAACATGCGTTGTCTTCATATTATGCATGTAGTTGCTCTCATTTCACTGACTTAGCGCAGGGTTTATCAAGTACAGTCACCTTCACAAGCGATGAAACATGCGTTGTCTTCATATGTTGCATGTAGTTGCTCTCATGTCACTGAATTAGCGCAGGGTTTATCACGTACAGTCACCTTCACAAGCGAGGAAACATGCGTTGTCTTCATATGTTGCATGTAGTTGCTCTCATGTCACTGACTTAGCGCAGGGTTTATCAAGTACAGTCAACGTCACAAGCGAGGAAACATGCGTTGTCTTCATATGTTGCATGTAGTTGCTCTCATGTCAATGACTTAGCGCAGGGTTTATCAAGTACAGTCACCGTCACAAGCGAGGAAACATGTTTTGTCATAATATGTTGCATGTAGTTGCTCTCATGTCACTGACTTAGCGCAGGGTTTATCAAGTACAGTCACCTTCACAAGCGAGGAAACATGCGTTGTCCTAATATGTTCAAGAAGTGGCTTTCATGTCACAGACTTAGCGCAGGGTTATCAAGTACAGTCACCTTCACAAGCGAGGAAACATGCGTTGTCTTCAAATGTTGCATGAAATTGCTCTCATTTCACAGACTTAGCGCAGGGTTTATCAAGTACACTCACGTTCACAAGCGAGGAAACATGCGTTGTCCTCATATGTTGCATGTAGTTGCTCTCATGTCACTGACTTAGCGCAGGGTTTTATCAAGTACAGTCACCTTCACAAGCGAGGAAACATGCAATGTCCTCATATTTTTAAGAAGTGGCTTTCATGTCACTGACTTAGCGCAGGGTTTATCAAGTACAGTCACCTTCACAAGCGAAAAACATGCGTTGTCCTAATATGTTCAAGAAGTGGCTTTCATGTCACTGACTTAGCGCAGGGTTTATCAAGTACAGTCACCTTCACAAGCGAAGCACAATGCGTTGTCTTCATATGTTGCATGTAGTTGCTCTCATGTCACTGACTTAGCGCAGGGTTTATCAAGTACAGTCACCTTCACAAGCGAGGAAACATGCGTTGTTTTCATATGTTGCATGAAGTTGCTCTCATGGCACTGACTTAGCGCAGGGTTTATCAAGTACAGTCACCTTCACAAGCGAGGAAACATGCGTTGTCTTCATGTGCTGCATGAAGTTGCTCTCATGTCACTGACTTAGCGCAGGGTTTATCACGTACAGTCACTTTCACAAGCGAGGAAACATGCGTTGTCTTCATATGTTGCATATAGTTGCTCTCATGTCACTATCTTAGCGCAGGGTTTATCAGGCACAGTCACCTTCACAAGCGAGGAAACATGCGTTGTCTTCATATGTTGCATGAAGTTGCTCTCATGTCACTAACTTAGTGCAGGGTTTATCACGTACAGCCACCGTCACAAGCGAGGAAACATGCGTTGTCTTCATATGTTGCATGTAGTTGCTCTCATGTCACTGACTTAGCGCAGGGTTTATCAAGTACAGTCACCTTCACAAGCGAGGAAACATGCGTTGTCCTAATATGTTGCATGTAGTTGCTTCCATGTCACTGCCTCAGCGCAGGGTTTATCAAGTACAGTCACCGTCACAAGCGAGGAAACATGCGTTGTCTTCATATGTTGCATGAAGTTGCTCTCATGTCACTGACTTAGCGCAGGGTTTATCAAGTACAGTCACCTTCACAAGCGAGGAAACATGCGTTGTCTTCATATGTTGCATGTAGTTGCTCTCATGTCACTGACTTAGCGCAGGGTTTATCACGTACAGTCACCGTCACAAGTAGGAAACATGCGTTGTCTTCATATGTTGCATGTAGTTGCTCTCATGTCACTGACTTAGCGCAGGGTTTATCAAGTACAGTCACCGTCACAAGCGAGGAAACATGCGTTGTCTTCATATGTTGCATGTAGTTGCTCTCATGTCACTGACTTAGCGCAGGGTCTATCACGTACAGTCACCGTCACAAGCGAGGAAACATGCGTTGTCTTCATATGTTGCATGTAGTTGCTCTCATGTCACTGACTTAGCGCAGGGTTTATCAAGTACAGTCACCTTCACAAGCGAGGAAACATGCGTTGTCCTAATATGTTCAAGAAGTGGCTTTCATGTCACTGACTTAGCGCAGGGTTTATCAAGTACAGTCACCTTCACAAGCGAGGAAACATGCGTTGTCTTCATATGTTGCATGAAGTTTCTCTCATTTCACAGACTTAGCGCAGGGTTTATCAAGAACAGTCACCTTCACAAGCGAGGAAACATGCGTTGTCCTCATATGTTGCATGTAGTTGCTCTCATGTCACTGACTTAGCGCAGGGTTTTATCAAGTACAGTCACCTTCACAAGCGAGGAAACATGCGTTGTCCTCATATGTTTAAGAAGTGGCTTTTATGTCACTGACTTAGCGCAGGGTTTATCAAGTACAGTCACCTTCACAAGCGAAAAACATGCGTTGTCCTAATATGTTCAAGAAGTGGCTTTCATGTCACTGACTTAGCGCAGGGTTTATCAAGTACAGTCACCTTCACAAGCGAGGCACAATGCGTTGTCTTCATATGTTGCATGTAGTTGCTCTCATGTCACTGACTAAGCGCAGGGTTTATCAAGTACAGTCACCTTCACAAGCGAGGAAACATGCGTTGTCTTCATATGTTGCATGTAGTTGCTCTCATGTCACTGACTTAGCGCAGGGTTTATCAAGTACAGTCACCGTCAAAAGCGAGGAAACATGCGTTGTCTTTATATGTTGCATGTAGTTGCTTTCATGTCACTGACTAAGCGCAGGGTTTATCAAGTACAGTCACCTTCACAAGCGAGGCACAATGCGTTGTCTTCATATGTTGCATGTAGTTGCTCTCATGTCACTGACTAAGCGCAGGGTTTATCAAGTACAGTCACCTTCACAAGCGAGGAAACATGCGTTGTCTACATATGTTGCATGTAGTTGCTTTCATGTCACTGACTTAGCGCAGGGTTTATCAAGTACAGTAACCTTCACAAGCTAGAAAACATGCGTTGTCTTTATATGTTGCATGTAGTTGCTTTCATGTCACTGACTTAGCGCTGGGTTTATTAAATACAGTCACCGTCACAAGCGAGGAAACATGCCTTGTATTCATATAATGCATGTAGTTGCTCTCATGTCACTGACTTAGCGCAAGGTTTATCAAGTAAAGTCACCGTCACAAGCGAGGAAACATGCGTTGTCTTCATATGTTGCATGTAGTTGCTTTCATGTCACTGACTTAGCGCAGTGTTTATCAAGTACAGTCACTTTCACAAGCAAAGAAACATGCGTTGTCTTCATGTGTTGCATGTAGTTGCTTTCATGTCACTGACTTAGCGCAGGGTTTATCAAGTACAGTCACCTTCACAAGCGAGGAAACATGCGTTGTCTTGATATGTTGCATGTTGTTGCTTTCATGTCACTGACTAAGCGCTGGGTTTATCAAGTACAGTCACCGTCACAAGCGAGGAAACATGCCTTGTCTTCATACAATGCATGTAGTTGCTCTCATGTCACTGACTTAGCGCAGGGTTTATCAAGTACAGTCACCGTCACAAGCGAGGAAACATGCGTTGTCTTCATATGTTGCATGTAGTTGCTTTCATGTCACTGACTTAGCGCAGGGTTTATCAAGTACAGTCACTTTCACAAGCGAGGAAACATGCGTTGTCTTCATGTGTTGCATGAAGTTGCTTTTATATCACTGACTTAGCGCTGGGTTTATCAAGTACAGTCACCGTCACAAGCGAGGAAACATGCGTTGTCTTCATATTATGCATGTAGTTGCTCTCATTTCACTGAATAAGCGCAGGGTTTATCAAGTACAGTCACCTTCACAAGCGATGAAACATGCGTTGTCTTCATATGTTGCATGTAGTTGCTCTCATGTCACTGAATTAGCGCAGGGTTTATCACGTACAGTCACCTTCACAAGCGAGGAAACATGCGTTGTCTTCATATGTTGCATGTAGTTGCTCTCATGTCACTGACTTAGCGCAGGGTTTATCAAGTACAGTCAACGTCACAAGCGACGAAACATGCGTTGTCTTCATATGTTGCATGTAGTTGCTCTCATGTCAATGACTTAGCGCAGGGTTTATCAAGTACAGTCACCGTCACAAGCGAGGAAACATGTTTTGTCATAATATGTTGCATGTAGTTGCTCTCATGTCACTGACTTAGCGCAGGGTTTATCAAGTACAGTCACCTTCACAAGCGAGGAAACATGCGTTGTCCTAATATGTTCAAGAAGTGGCTTTCATGTCACTGACTTAGCGCAGGGTTATCAAGTACAGTCACCTTCACAAGCGATGAAACATGCGTTGTCTTCAAATGTTGCATGAAGTTGCTCTCATTTCACAGACTTAGCGCAGGGTTTATCAAGTACACTCACGTTCACAAGCGAGGAAACATGCGTTGTCCTCATATGTTGCATGTAGTTGCTCTCATGTCACTGGCTTAGCGCAGGGTTTTATCAAGTACAGTCACCTTCACAAGCGAGGAAACATGCGTTGTCCTCATATGTTTAAGAAGTGGCTTTCATGTCACTGACTTAGCGCAAGGTTTATCAAGTACAGTCACCGTCACAAGCGAGGAAACTAGCGTTGTCTTCATATGTTGCATGTAGTTGCTTTCATGTCACTGACTTAGCGCAGGGTTTATCAAGTACAGTCACTTTCACAAGCAAAGAAACATGCGTTGTCTTCATGTGTTGCATGTAGTTGCTTTCATGTCACTGACTTAGCGCAGGGTTTATCAAGTACAGTCACCTTCACAAGCGAGGAAACATGCGTTGTCTTTATATGTTGCATGTTGTTGCTTTCATGTCACTGACTTAGCGCTGGGTTTTATCAAGTACAGTCACCTTCACAAGCGAGGAAACATGCGTTGTCTTCATATGTTGCATGAAGTTTCTCTCATTTCACAGACTTAGCGCAGGGTTTATCAAGTACAGTCACCTTCACAAGCGAGGAAACATGCGTTGTCCTCATATGTTGCATGTAGTTGCTCTCATGTCACTATCTTAGCGCAGGGTTTATCAGGCACAGTCACCTTCACAAGCGAGGAAACATGCGTTGTCTTCATATGTTGCATGAAGTTGCTCTCATGTCACTAACTTAGTGCAGGGTTTATCACGTACAGCCACCGTCACAAGCGAGGAAACATGCGTTGTCTTCATATGTTGCATGTAGTTGCTCTCATGTCACTGACTTAGCGCAGGGTTTATCAAGTACAGTCACCTTCACAAGCGAGGAAACATTAGTTGTCCTAATATGTTGCATGTAGTTGCGACCATGTCACTGACTCAGCGCAGGGTTTATCAAGTACAGTCACCGTCACAAGCGAGGAAACATGCGTTGTCTTCATATTTTGCATGAAGTTGCTCTCATGTCACTGACTTAGCGCAGGGTTTATCAAGCACAGTCACCTTCACAAGCGAGGAAACATGCGTTGTCTTCATATGTTGCATGTAGTTGCTCTCATGTCACTGACTTAGCGCAGGGTTTATCACGTACAGTCACCGTCACAAGCAGGAAACATGCTTTGTCTTCATATGTTGCATGTAGTTGCTCTCATGTCACTGACTTAGCGCAGGGTTTATCAAGTACAGTCACCGTCACAAGCGAGGAAACATGCGTTGTCTTCATATGTTGCATGTAGTTGCTCTCATGTCACTGACTTAGCGCAGGGTCTATCACGTACAGTCACCGTCACAAGCGAGGAAACATGCGTTGTCTTCATATGTTGCATGTAGTTGCTCTCATGTCACTGACTTAGCGCAGGGTTTATCAAGTACAGTCACCTTCACAAGCGAGGGAACATGCGTTGTCCTAATATGTTCAAGAAGTGGCTTTCATGTCACTGACTTAGCGCAGGGTTTATCAAGTACAGTCACCTTCACAAGCGAGGAAACATGCGTTGTCTTCATATGTTGCATGAAGTTTCTCTCATTTCACAGACTTAGCGCAGGGTTTATCAAGTACAGTCACCTTCACAAGCGAGGAAACATGCGTTGTCCTCATATGTTGCTTGTAGTTGCTCTCATGTCACTGACTTAGCGCAGGGTTTTATCAAGTACAGTCACCTTCACAAGCGAGGAAACATGCGTTGTCCTCATATGTTTAAGAAGTGGCTTTCATGTCACTGACTTAGCGCAGGGTTTATCAAGTACAGTCACCTTCACAAGCGAAAAACATGCGTTGTCCTAATATGTTCAAGAAGTGGCTTTCATGTCACTGACTTAGCGCAGGGTTTATCAAGTACAGTCACCTTCACAAGCGAGGCACAATGCGTTGTCTTCATATGTTGCATGTAGTTGCTCTCATGTCACTGACTAAGCGCAGGGTTTATCAAGTACAGTCACCTTCACAAGCGAGGAAACATGCGTTGTCTTCGTATGTTGCATGTAGTTGCTCTCATGTCACTGACTTAGCGCAGGGTTTATCAAGTACAGTCACCGTCAAAAGCGAGGAAACATGCGTTGTCTTTATATGTTGCATGTAGTTGCTTTCATGTCACTGACTTAGCACTGGGTTTATCAAGTACAGTCACCGTCACAAGCGAGGAAACATGCCTTGTCTTCATATAATGCATGTAGTTGCTCTCATGTCACTGACTTAGCGCAGGGTTTATCAAGTACAGTCACCGTCACAAGCGAGGAACATGCGTTGTCTTCATATGTTGCATGTAGTTGCTTTCATGTCACTGACTTAGCGCAGGGTTTATCAAGTACAGTCACTTTCACAAGCGAGGAAACATGCGTTGTCTTCATGTGTTGCATGAAGTTGCTTTTATATCACTGACATAGCGCTGGGTTTATCAAGTACAGTCACCGTCACAAGCGAGGAAGCATGCGTTGTCTTCATATAATGCATGTAGTTGCTCTCATTTCACTGACTTAGCGCAGGGTTTATCAAGTACTGTCACCTTCACAAGCGATGAAACATGCGTTGTCTTCATATGTTGCATGTAGTTGCTCTCATGTCACTGAATTAGCGCAGGGTGTATCACGTACAGTCACCTTCACAAGCGAGGAAACATGCGTTGTCTTCATATGTTGCATGTAGTTGCTCTCATGTCACTGACTTAGCGCAGGGTTTATCAAGTACAGTCAACGTCACAAGCGACGAAACATTCGTTGTCTTCATATGTTGCATGTAGTTGCTCTCATGTCAATGACTTAGCGCAGGGTTTATCAAGTACAGTCACCGTCACAAGCGAGGAAACATGTTTTGTCATAATATGTTGCATGTAGTTGCTCTCATGTCACTGACTTAGCGCAGGGTTTATCAAGTACAGTCACCTTCACAAGCGAGGAAACATGCGTTGTCCTAATATGTTCAAGAAGTGGCTTTCATGTCACTGACTTAGCGCAGGGTTATCAAGTACAGTCACCTTCACAAGCGAGGAAACATGCGTTGTCTTCAAATGTTGCATGAAGTTGCTCTCATTTCACAGACTTACGCAGGGTTTATCAAGTACACTCACGTTCACAAGCGAGGAAACATGCGTTGTCCTCATATGTTGCATGTAGTTGCTCTCATGTCACTGACTTAGCGCAGGGTTTTATCAAGTACAGTCACCTTCACAAGCGAGGAAACATGCGTTGTTCTCATATGTTTAAGAAGTGGCTTTCATGTCACTGACTTAGCGCAAGGTTTATCATGTACAGTCACCGTCACAAGCGAGGAAACTAGCGTTGTCTTCATATGTTGCATGTAGTTGCTTTCATGTCACTGACTTAGCGCAGGGTTTATCAAGTACAATCACCTTCACAAGCGAGGAAACATGCGTTGTCTTCATGTGCTGCATGAAGTTGCTCTCATGTCACTGACTTAGCGCAGGGTTTATCACGTACAGTCACTTTCACAAGCGAGAACACATGCGTTGTCTTCATATGTTGCATGTAGTTGCTCTCATGTCACTATCTTAGCGCAGGGTTTATCAGGCACAGTCACCTTCACAAGCGAGGAAACATGCGTTGTCTTCATATGTTGCATGAAGTTGCTCTCATGTCACTAACATAGTGCAGGGTTTATCACGTACAGCCACCGTCACAAGCGAGGAAACATGCATTGTCCTCATATGTTGCATGTAGTTGCTCTCATGTCACTGACTTAGCGCAGGGTTTATCAAGTACAGTCACCTTCACAAGCGAGGAAACATGCGTTGTCCTAATATGTTGCATGTAGTTGCTACCATGTCACTGACTTAGCGCAGGGTTTATCACGTACAGTCACCGTCACAAGTAGGAAACATGCGTTGTCTTCATATGTTGCATGTAGTTGCTCTCATGTCACTGACTTAGCGCAGGGTTTATCAAGTACAGTCACCGTCACAAGCGAGGAAACATGCGTTGTCTTCATATGTTGCATGTAGTTGCTCTCATGTCACTGACTTAGCGCAGGGTCTATCACGTACAGTCACCGTCACAAGCGAGGAAACATGCGTTGTCTTCATATGTTGCATGTAGTTGCTCTCATGTCACTGACTTAGCGCAGGGTTTATCAAGTAAAGTCACCTTTGCAAGCGAGGAAACATGCGTTGTCCTAATATGTTCAAGAAGTGGCTTTCATGTCACTGACTTAGCGCAGGGTTTATCAAGTACAGTCACCTTCACAAGCGAGGAAACATGCGTTGTCTTCATATGTTGCATGAAGTTTCTCTCATTTCACAGACTTAGCGCAGGGTTTATCAAGTACAGTCACCTTCACAAGCGAGGAAACATGCGTTGTCCTCATATGTTGCATGTAGTTGCTCTCATGTCACTGACTTAGCGCAGGGTTTTATCAAGTACAGTCACCTTCACAAGCGAGGAAACATGCGTTGTCCTCATATGTTTAAGAAGTGGCTTTCATGTCACTGACTTAGCGCAGGGTTTATCAAGTACAGTCACCTTCACAAGCGAAAAACATGCGTTGTCCTAATATGTTCAAGAAGTGGCTTTCATGTCACTGACTTAGCGCAGGGTTTATCAAGTACAGTCACCTTCACAAGCGAGGCACAATGCGTTGTCTTCATATGTTGCATGTAGTTGCTTTCATGTCACTGACTTAGCGCTGGGTTTATCAAGTACAGTCACCGTCACAAGCGAGGAAACATGCCTTGTCTTCATATAATGCATGTAGTTGCTCTCATGTCACTGACTTAGCGCAGGGTTTATCAAGTACAGTCACCGTCACAAGCGAGGAAACATGCGTTGTCTTCATATGTTGCATGTAGTTGCTCTCATGTCACTGACTTAGCGCAGGGTTTATCAAGTACAGTCAACGTCACAAGCGATGAAACATGCGTTGTCTTCATATGTTGCATGTAGTTGCTCTCATGTCAATGACTAAGCGCAGGGTTTATCAAGTACAGTCACCGTCACAAGCGAGGAAACATGTTTTGTCATAATATGTTGCATGTAGTTGCTCTCATGTCACTGACTTAGCGCAGGGTTTATCAAGTACAGTCACCTTCACAAGCGAGGAAACATGCGTTGTCCTAATATGTTCAAGAAGTGGCTTTCATGTCACTGACTTAGCGCAGGGTTATCAAGTACAGTCACCTTCACAAGCGAGGAAACATGCGTTGTCTTCAAATGTTGCATGAAGTTGCTCTCATTTCACAGACTTAGCGCAGGGTTTGTCAAGTACACTCACGTTCACAAGCGAGGAAACATGCGTTGTCCTCATATGTTGCATGTAGTTGCTCTCATGTCACTGACTTAGCGCAGGGTTTTATCAAGTACAGTCACCTTCACAAGCGAGGAAACATGCGTTGTCCTCATATGTTGCATGTAGTTGCTTTCATGTCACTGACTTAGCGCAGGGTTTATCAAGTACAGTCACCTTCACAAGCTAGAAAACATGCGTTGTCTTTATATGTTGCATGTAGTTGCTTTCATGTCACTGACTTAGCGCTGGGTTTATTAAATACAGTCACCGTCACAAGCGAGGAAACATGCCTTGTATTCATATAATGCATGTAGTTGCTCTCATGTCACTGACTTAGCGCTGGGTTTATCAAGTACAGTCACCGTCACAAGCGAGGAAACATGCCTTGTCTTCATATAATGCATGTAGTTGCTCTCATGTCACTGACTTAGCGCAGGGTTTATCAAGTACAGTCACCGTCACAAGCGAGGAAACATGCGTTGTCTTCATATGTTGCATGTAGTTGCTTTCATGTCACTGACTTAGCGCAGGGTTTATCAAGTACAGTCACTTTCACAAGCGAGGAAACATGCGTTGTCTTCATGTGTTGCATAAAGTTGCTTTTATATCACTGACTTAGCGCTGGGTTTATCAAGTACAGTCACCGTCACAAGCGAGGAAACATGCGTTGTCTTCATATTATGCATGTAGTTGCTCTCATTTCACTGAATTAGCGCAGGGTTTATCAAGTACAGTCACCTTCACAAGCGATGAAACATGCGTTGTCTTCATATGTTGCATGTAGTTGCTCTCATGTCACTGAATTAGCGCAGGGTTTATCACGTACAGTCACCTTCACAAGCGAGGAAACATGCGTTGTCTTCATATGTTGCATGTAGTTGCTCTCATGTCACTGACTTAGCGCAGGGTTTATCAAGTACAGTCAACGTCACAAGCGAGGAAACATGCGTTGTCTTCATATGTTGCATGTAGTTGCTCTCATGTCAATGACTTAGCGCAGGGTTTATCAAGTACAGTCACCGTCACAAGCGAGGAAACATGTTTTGTCATAATATGTTGCATGTAGTTGCTCTCATGTCACTGACTTAGCGCAGGGTTTATCAAGTACAGTCACCTTCACAAGCGAGGAAACATGCGTTGTCCTAATATGTTCAAGAAGTGGCTTTCATGTCACTGACTTAGCGCAGGGTTATCAAGTACAGTCACCTTCACAAGCGAGGAAACATGCATTGTCATAATATGTTGCATGTAGTTGCTCTTATGTCACTGACTTAGCGCAGGGTTTATCAAGTACAGTCACCTTCACAAGCGAGGAAACATGCGTTGTCCTAAGATGTTCAAGAAGTGGCTTTCATGTCACTGACTTAGCGCAGGGTTTTAAGTACAGTCACCTTCACAAGCGAGGAAACATGCGTTGTCTTCAAATGTTGCATGAAGTTGCTCTCATTTCACAGACTTAGCGCAGGGTTTATCAAGTACACTCACGTTCACAAGCGAGGAAACATGCGTTGTCCTCATATGTTGCATGTAGTTGCTCTCATGTCACTGACTTAGCGCAGGGTTTTATCAAGTACAGTCACCTTCACAAGCGAGGAAACATGCAATGTCCTCATATGTTTACGAAGTGGCTTTCATGTCACTGACTTAGCGCAGGGTTTATCAAGTACAGTCACCTTCACAAGCGAAAAACATGCGTTGTCCTAATATGTTCAAGAAGTGGCTTTCATGTCACTGACTTAGCGCAGGGTTTATCAAGTACAGTCACCTTCACAAGCGAAGCACAATGCGTTGTCTTCATATGTTGCATGTAGTTGCTCTCATGGCACTGACTTAGCGCAGGGTTTATCAAGTACAGTCACCTTCACAAGCGAGGAAACATGCGTTGTCTTCATGTGCTGCATGAAGTTGCTCTAATGTCACTGACTTAGCGCAGGGTTTATCACGTACAGTCACTTTCACAAGCGAGGAAACATGCGTTGTCTTCATATGTTGCATGTAGTTGCTCTCATGTCACTATCTTAGCGCAGGGTTTATCAGGCACAGTCACCTTCACAAGCGAGGAAACATGCGTTGTCTTTATATGTTGCATGAAGTTGCTCTCATGTCACTAACTTAGTGCAGGGTTTATCACGTACAGCCACCGTCACAAGCGAGGAAACATGCGTTGTCTTCATATGTTGCATGTAGTTGCTCTTATGTCACTGACTTAGCGCAGGGTTTATCAAGTACAGTCACCTTCACAAGCGAGGAAACATGCGTTGTCCTAATATGTTGCATGTAGTTGCTACCATGTGACTGACTCAGCGCAGGGTTTATCAAGTACAGTCACCGTCACAAGCGAGGAAACATGCGTTGTCTTCATAAGTTGCATGAAGTTGCTCTCATGTCACTGACTTAGCGCAGGGTTTATCAAGTACAGTCACCTTCACAAGCGAGGAAACATGCGTTGTCTTCATATGTTGCATGTAGTTGCTCTCATGTCACTGACTTAGCGCAGGGTTTATCACGTACAGTCACCGTCACAAGTTGGAAACATGCGTTGTCTTCATATGTTGCATGTAGTTGCTCTCATGTCACTGACTTAGCGCAGGGTTTATCAAGTACAGTCACCGTCACAAGCGAGGAAACATGCGTTGTCTTCATATGTTGCATGTAGTTGCTCTCATGTCACTGACTTAGCGCAGGGTCTATCACGTACAGTCACCGTCACAAGCGAGGAAACATGCGTTGTCTTCATATGTTGCATGTAGTTGCTCTCATGTCACTGACTTAGCGCAGGGTTTATCAAGTACAGTCACCTTCACAAGCGAGGAAACATGCGTTGTCCTAATATGTTCAAGAAGTGGCTTTCATGTCACTGACTTAGCGCAGGGTTTTTCAAGTACAGTCACCTTCACAAGCGAGGAAACATGCGTTGTCTTCATATGTTGCATGAAGTTTCTCTCATTTCACAGACTTAGCGCAGGGTTTATCAAGTACAGTCACCTTCACAAGCGAGGAAACATGCGTTGTCCTCATATGTTGCATGTAGTTGCTCTCATGTCACTGACTTAGCGCAGGGTTTTATCAAGTACAGTCACCTTCACAAGCGAGGAAACATGCGTTGTCCTCATATGTTTAAGAAGTGGCTTTCATGTCACTGACTTAGCGCAGGGTTTATTAAGTACAGTCACCTTCACAAGCGAAAAACATGCAATGTCCTTATATGTTCAAGAAGTGGCTTTCATGTCACTGACTTAGCGCAGGGTTTATCAAGTACAGTCACCTTCACAAGCGAGGCACAATGCGTTGTCTTCATATGTTGCATGTAGTTGCTCTCATGTCACTGACTAAGCGCAGGGTTTATCAAGTACAGTCACCTTCACAAGCGAGGAAACATGCGTTGTCTTCATATGTTGCATGTAGTTGCTCTCATGTCACTGACTTAGCGCAGGGTTTATCAAGTACAGTCACCGTCAAAAGCGAGGAAACATGCGTTGTCTTTATATGTTGCATGTAGTTGCTTTCATGTCACTGACTTAGCGCTGGGTTTATCAAGTACAGTCACCGTCACAAGCGAGGAAACATGCCTTGTCTTCATATAATGCATGTAGTTGCTCTCATGTCACTGACTTAGCGCAGGGTTTATCAAGTACAGTCACCGTCACAAGCGAGGAAACATGCGTTGTCTTCATGTGATGCATGAAGTTGCTTTTATATCACTGACTTAGCGCTGGGTTTATCAAGTACAGTCACCGTCACAAGCGAGGAAGCATGCGTTGTCTTCATATAATGCATGTAGTTGCTCTCATTTCACTGACTAAGCGCAGGGTTTATCAAGTACAGTCACCTTCACAAGCGATGAAACATGCGTTGTCTTCATATAATGCATGTAGTTGCTCTCATGTCACTGAATTAGCGCAGGGTGTATCACGTACAGTCACCTTCACAAGCGAGGAAACATGCGTTGTCTTCATATGTTGCATGTAGTTGCTCTCATGTCACTGACTTAGCGCAGGGTTTATCAAGTACAGTCAACGTCACAAGCGACGAAACATTCGTTGTCTTCATATGTTGCATGTAGTTGCTCTTATGTCAATGACTTAGCGCAGGGTTTATCAAGTACAGTCACCGTCACAAGCGAGGAAACATGTTTTGTCATAATATGTTGCATGTAGTTGCTCTCATGTCACTGACTTAGCGCAGGGTTTATCAAGTACAGTCACCTTCACAAGCGAGGAAACATGCGTTGTCCTAATATGTTCAAGAAGTGGCTTTCATGTCACTGACTTAGCGCAGGGTTATCAAGTACAGTCACCTTCACAAGCGAGGAAACATGCGTTGTCTTCAAATGTTGCATGAAGTTGCTCTCATTTCACAGACTTACGCAGGGTTTATCAAGTACAGTCACCTTCACAAGCGAGGAAACATGCAATGTCCTAGGAAACATGCGTTGTCCTAATATGTTCAAGAAGTGGCTTTCATGTCACTGACTTAGCGCAGGGTTTTATCAAGTACAGTCACGTTCACAAGCGAGGAAACATGCGTTGTCCTCATATGTTTAAGAAGTGGCTTTCATGTCACTGACTTAGCGCAAGGTTTATCAAGTACAGTCACCGTCACAAGCGAGGAAACTAGCGTTGTCTTCATATGTTGCATGTAGTTGCTTTCATGTAACTGACTTAGCGCAGGGTTTATCAAGTACAGTCACTTTCACAAGCAAAGAAACATGCGTTGTCTTCATGTGTTGCATGTAGTTGCTTTCATGTCACTGACTTAGCGCAGGGTTTATCAAGTACAGTCACCTTCACAAGCGGGGAAACATGCGTTGTCTTTATATGTTGCATGTTGTTGCTTTCATGTCACTGACTTAGCGCTGGGTTTATCAAGTACAGTCACCGTCACAAGCGAGGAAACATGCCTTGTCTTCATATAATGCATGTAGTTGCTCTCATGTCTCTGACTTAGCGCAGGGTTTATCAAGTACAGTCACCGTCACAAGCGAGGAAACATGCGTTGTCTTCATATGTTGCATGTAGTTGCTTTCATGTCACTGACTTAGCGCAGGGTTTATCAAGTACAGTCACTTTCACAAGCGAGGAAACATGCGTTGTCTTCATGTGTTGCATGAAGTTGCTTTTATATCACTGACTTAGCGCTGGGTTTATCAAGTACAGTCACCGTCACAAGCGAGGAAACATGCGTTGTCTTCATATTATGCATGTAGTTGCTCTCATTTCACTGACTAAGCGCAGGGTTTATCAAGTACAGTCACCTTCACAAGCGATGAAACATGCGTTGTCTTCATATGTTGCATGTAGTTGCTCTCATGTCACTGACTTAGCGCAGGGTTTATCACGTACAGTCACCGTCACAAGTAGGAAACATGCGTTGTCTTCATATGTTGCATGTAGTTGCTCTCATGTCACTGACTTAGCGCAGGGTTTATCAAGTACAGTCACCGTCACAAGCGAGGAAACATGCGTTGACTTCATATGTTGCATGTAGTTGCTCTCATGTCACTGACTTAGCGCAGGGTCTATCACGTACAGTCACCGTCACAAGCGAGGAAACATGATTTGTCATAATATGTTGCATGTAGTTGCTCTCATGTCACTGACTTAGCGCAGGGTTTATCAAGTACAGTCACCTCCACAAGCGAGGAAACATGCGTTGTCCTAATATGTTCAAGAAGTGGCTTTCATGTCACTGACTTAGCGCAGGGTTATCAAGTACAGTCACCTTCACAAGCGAGGAAACATGCGTTGTCTTCAAATGTTGCATGAAGTTGCTCTCATTTCACAGACTTAGCGCAGGGTTTATCAAGTACACTTACGTTCACAAGCGAGGAAACATGCGTTGTCCTCATATGTTGCATGTAGTTGCTCTCATGTCACTGACTTAGCGCAGGGTTTTATCAAGTACAGTCACCTTCACAAGCGAGGAAACATGCGTTGTCCTCAATTGTTGCATGTAGTTGCTTTCATGTCACTGACTTAGCGCAGGGTTTATCAAGTACAGTCACCTTCACAAGCTAAAAAACATGCGTTGTCTTTATATGTTGCATGTAGTTGCTTTCATGTCACTGACTTAGCGCTGGGTTTATTAAATACAGTCACCGTCACAAGCGAGGAAACATGCCTTGTATTCATATAATGCATGTAGTTGCTCTCATGTCACTGACTTAGCGCAAGGTTTATCAAGTAAAGTCACCGTCACAAGCGTGGAAACATGCGTTGTCTTCATATGTTGCATGTAGTTGCTTTCATGTCACTGACTTAGCGCAGGGTTTATCAAGTACAGTCACTTTCACAAGCAAAGAAACATGCGTTGTCTTCATGTGTTGCGTGTAGTTGCTTTCATGTCACTGACTAAGCGCAGGGTTTATCAAGTACAGTCACCTTCACAAGCGAGGAAACATGCGTTGTCTTTATATGTTGCATGTTGTTGCTTTCATGTCACTGACTTAGCGCTGGGTTTATCAAGTACAGTCACCGTCACAAGCGAGGAAACATGCCTTGTCTTCATATAATGCATGTAGTTGCTCTCATGTCACTGACTTAGCGCAGGGTTTATCAAGTACAGTCACCGTCACAAGCGAGGAACCATGCGTTGTCTTCATATGTTGCATGTAGTTGCTTTCATGTCACTGACTTAGCGCAGGGTTTATCAAGTACAGTCACTTTCACAAGCGAGGAAAAATGCGTTGTCTTCATGTGTTGCATGAAGTTGCTTTTATATCACTGACTTAGCGCTGGGTTTATCAAGTACAGTCACCGTCACAAGCGAGGAAACATGCGTTGTCTTAATATTATGCATGTAGTTGCTCTCATTTCACTGAATTAGCGCAGGGTTTATCAAGTACAGTCACCTTCACAAGCGATGAAACATGCGTTGTCTTCATATGTTGCATGTAGTTGCTCTCATGTCACTGAATTAGCGCAGGGTTTATCACGTACAGTCACCTTCACAAGCGAGGAAACATGCGTTGTCTTCATATGTTGCATGTAGTTGCTCTCATGTCACTGACTTAGCGCAGGGTTTATCAAGTACAGTCAACGTCACAAGCGAGGAAACATGCGTTGTCTTCATATGTTGCATGTAGTTGCTCTTAAGTCAATGACTTAGCGCAGGGTTTATCAAGTACAGTCACCGTCACAAGCGAGGAAACATGTTTTGTCATAATATGTTGCATGTAGTTGCTCTTATGTCACTGACTTAGCGCAGGGTTTATCAAGTACAGTCACCTTCACAAGCGAGGAAACATGCGTTGTCCTAATATGTTCAAGAAGTGGCTTTCATGTCACTGACTTAGCGCAGGGTTATCAAGTACAGTCACCTTCACAAGCGAGGAAACATGCGTTGTCTTCAAATGTTGCATGAAGTTGCTCTCATTTCACAGACTTAGCGCAGGGTTTATCAAGTACACTCACGTTCACAAGCGAGGAAACATGCGTTTTCCTCATATGTTGCATGTAGTTGCTCTCATGTCACTGACTTAGCGCAGGGTTTTATCAAGTACAGTCACCTTCACAAGCGAGGAAACATGCAATGTCCTCATATGTTTAAGAAGTGGCTTTCATGTCACTGACTTAGCGCAGGGTTTATCAAGTACAGTCACCTTCACAAGCGAAAAACATGCGTTGTCCTAATATGTTCAAGAAGTGGCTTTCATGTCACTGACTTAGCGCAGGGTTTATCAAGTACAGTCACCTTCACAAGCGAAGCACAATGCGTTGTCTTCATATGTTGCATGTAGTTGCTCTCATGTCACTGACTTAGCGCAGGGTTTATCAAGTACGAAACATGCGTTGTTTTCATATGTTGCATGTAGTTGCTCTCATGGCACTGACTTAGCGCAGGGTTTATCAAGTACAGTCACCTTCACAAGCGAGGAAACATGCGTTGTCTTCATGTGCTGCATGAAGTTGCTCTCATGTCACTGACTTAGCGCAGGGTTTATCACGTACAGTCACTTTCACAAGCGAGGAAACATGCGTTGTCTTCATATGTTGCATGTAGTTGCTCTTATGTCACTATCTTAGCGCAGGGTTTATCAGGCACAGTCACCTTCACAAGCGAGGAAACATGCGTTGTCTTCATATGTTGCATGAAGTTGCTCTCATGTCACTAACTTAGTGCAGGGTTTATCACGTACAGCCACCGTCACAAGCGAGGAAACATGCGTTGTCTTCATATGTTGCATGTAGTTGCTCTCATGTCACTGACTTAGCGCAGGGTTTATCAAGTACAGTCACCTTCACAAGCGAGGAAACATGCGTTGTCCTAATATGTTGCATGTAGTTGCTACCATGTCACTGACTCAGCGCAGGGTTTATCAAGTACAGTCACCGTCACAAGTAGGAAACATGCGTTGTCTTCATATGTTGCATGTAGTTGCTCTCATGTCACTGACATAGCGCAGGGTTTATCAAGTACAGTCACCGTCACAAGCGAGGTAACATGCGTTGTCTTCATATGTTGCATGTAGTTGCTCTCATGTCACTGACTTAGCGCAGGGTCTATCACGTACAGTCACCGTCACAAGCGAGGAAACATGCGTTGTCTTCATATGTTGCATGTAGTTGCTCTCATGTCACTGACTTAGCGCAGGGTTTATCAAGTACAGTCACCTTCACAAGCGAAAACATGCGTTGTCCTAATATGTTCAAGAAGTGGCTTTCATGTCACTGACTTAGCGCAGGGTTTATCAAGTACAGTCACCTTCACAAGCGAGGAAACATGCGTTGTCTTCATATGTTGCATGAAGTTTCTCTCATTTCACAGACTTAGCGCAGGGTTTATCAAGTACAGTGACCTTCACAAGCGAGGAAACATGCGTTGTCCTCATATGTTGCATGTAGTTGCTCTCATGTCACTGACTTAGCGCAGGGTTTTATCAAGTACAGTCACCTTCACAAGCGAGGAAACATGCGTTGTCCTCATATGTTTAAGAAGTGGCTTTCATGTCACTGACTTAGCGCTGGGTTTATCAAGTACAGTCACCGTCACAAGCGAGGAAGCATGCGTTGTCTTCATAGAATGCATGTAGTTGCTCTCATTTCACTGACTTAGCGCAGGGTTTATCAAGAACAGTCACCTTCACAAGCGATGAAACATGCGTTGTCTTCATATGTTGCATGTAGTTGCTCTCATGTCACTGAATTAGCGCAGGGTGTATCACGTACAGTCACCTTCACAAGCGAGGAAACATGCGTTGTCTTCATATGTTGCATGTAGTTGCTCTCATGTCACTGACTTAGCGCAGGGTTTATCAAGTACAGTCAACGTCACAAGCGACGAAACATTCGTTGTCTTCATATGTTGCATGTAGTTGCTCTCATGTCAATGACTTAGCGCAGGGTTTATCAAGTACAGTCACCGTCACAAGCGAGGAAACATGTTTTGTCATAATATGTTGCATGTAGTTGCTCTCATGTCACTGACTTAGCGCAGGGTTTATCAAGTACAGTCACCTTCACAAGCGAGGAAACATGCGTTGTCCTAATATGTTCAAGAAGTGGCTTTCATGTCACTGACTTAGCGCAGGGTTATCAAGTACAGTCACCTTCACAAGCGAGGAAACATGCGTTGTCTTCATATGTTGCATGAAGTTGCTCTCATTTCACAGACTTACGCAGGGTTTATCAAGTACACTCACGTTCACAAGCGAGGAAACATGCGTTGTCCTCATATGTTGCATGTAGTTGCTCTCATGTCACTGACTTAGCGCAGGGTTTTATCAAGTACAGTCACCTTCACAAGCGAGGAAACATGCGTTGTCCTCATATGTTTAATCAGTGGCTTTCATGTCACTGACTTAGCGCAAGGTTTATCAAGTACAGTCACCGTCACAAGCGAGGAAACTAGCGTTGTCTTCATATGTTGCATGTAGTTGCTTTCATGTCATTGACTTAGCGCAGGGTTTATCAAGTACAGTCACTTTCACAAGCAAAGAAACATGCGTTGTCTTCATGTGTTGCATGTAGTTGCTTTCATGTCACTGACTTAACGCAGGGTTTATCAAGTACAGTCACCTTCACAAGCGAGGAAACATGCGTTGTCTTTATATGTTGCAAGTTGTTGCTTCCATGTCACTGACTTAGCGCTGGGTTTATCAAGTACAGTCACCGTCACAAGCGAGGAAACATGCCTTGTCTTCATATAATGCATGTAGTTGCTCTCATGTCACTGACTTAGCGCAGGGTTTATCAAGAACAGTCACCGTCACAAGCGAGGAAACATGCGTTGTCTTCATATGTTGCATGTAGTTGCTTTCATGTCACTGACTTAGCGCAGGGTTTATCAAGTACAGTCACTTTCACAAACGAGGAAACATGCGTTGTCTTCATGTGTTGCATGAAGTTGCTTTTATATCACTGACTTAGCGCTGGGTTTATCAAGTACAGTCACCGTCACAAGCGAGGAAACATGCGTTGTCTTCATATTATGCATGTAGTTGCTCTTATTTCACTGACTTAGCGCAGGGTTTATCAAGTACAGTCACCTTCACAAGCGATGAAACATGCGTTGTCTTCATATGTTGCATGTAGTTGCTCTCATGTCACTGAATTAGCGCAGGGTTTATCACGTACAGTCATCTTCACAAGCGAGGAAACATGCGTTGTCTTCATATGTTGCATGTAGTTGCTCTCATGTCACTGACTTAGGGCAGGGTTTATCAAGTACAGTCAACGTCACAAGCGAGGAAACATGCGTTGTCTTCATATGTTGCATGTAGTTACTCTCATGTCAATGACTTAGCGCAGGGTTTATCAAGTACAGTCACCGTCACAAGCGAGGAAACATGTTTTGTCATAATATGTTGCATGTAGTTGCTCTCATGTCACTGACTTAGCGCAGGGTTTATCAAGTACAGTCACCTTCACAAGCGAGGAAACATGCGTTGTCCTAATATGTTCAAGAAGTGGCTTTCATGTCACTGACTTAGCGCAGGGTTATCAAGTACAGTCACCTTCACAAGCGAGGAAACATGCGTTGTCTTCAAATGTTGCATGAAGTTGCTCTCATTTCACAGACTTAGCGCAGAGTTAATCAAGTACACTCACGTTCACAAGCGAGGAAACATGCGTTGTCCTCATATGTTGCATGTAGTTGCTCTCATGTCACTGACTTAGCGCAGGGTTTTATCAAGGACAGTCACCTTTAAAGCGAGGAAACATGCGTTGTCCTCATATGTTTAAGAAGTGGCTTTCATGTCACTGACTTAGCGCAGGGTTTATCAAGTACAGTCACCTTCACAAGCGAAAAACATGCGTTGTCCTAATATGTTCAAGAAGTGGCTTTCATGTCACTGACTTAGCGCAGGGTTTATCAAGTACAGTCACCTTCACAAGCGAAGCACAATGCGTTGTCTTCATATGTTGCATGTAGTTGCTCTCATGTCACTGACTTAGCGCAGGGTTTTTCAAGTACAGTCACCTTCACAAGCGAGGAAACATGCGTTGTTTTCATATGTTGCATGTAGTTGCTCTCATGGCACTGACTTAGCGCAGGGTTTATCAAGTACAGTCACCTTCACAAGCGAGGAAACATGCGTTGTCTTCATGTGCTGCATGAAAATGCTCTCATGTCACTGACTTAGCGCAGGGTTTATCACGTACAGTCACTTTCACAAGCGAGAACACATGCGTTGTCTTCATATGTTGCATGTAGTTGCTCTCATGTCACTATCGTAGCGCAGGCTTTATCAAGTACAGTCACCTTCACAAGCTAGAAAACATGCGAAGTCTTTATATGTTGCATGTAGTTGCTTTCATGTCACTGACTTAGCGCTGGGTTAATTAAATACAGTCACCGTCACAAGCGAGGAAACATGCCTTGTATTCATATAATGCATGTAGTGGCGCTCATGTCACTGACTTAGCGCAAGGTTTATCAAGTAAAGTCACCGTCACAAGCGAGGAAACATGCGTTGTCTTCATATGTTGCATGTAGTTGCTTTCATGTCACTGACTTAGCGCAGGGTTTATCAAGTACAGTCACTTTCACAAGCGAGGAAACATGCGTTGTCTTCATGTGTTGCATGAAGTTGCTTTTATATCACTGACTTAGCGGGGTTTATCAAGTACAGTCACCGTCACAAGCGAGGAAACATGCGTTGTCTTCATATTATGCATGTAGTTGCTCTCATTTCACTGAATTAGCGCAGGGTTTATAAAGTACAGTCACCTTCACAAGCGATGAAACATGCGTTGTCTTCATATGTTGCATGTAGTTGCTCTCATGTCACTGAATTAGCGCAGGGTTTATCACGTACAGTCACCTTCACAAGCGAGGAAACATGCGTTGTCTTCATATATTGCATGTAGTTGCTCTCATGTCACTGACTTAGCGCAGGGTTTATCAAGTACAGTCAACATCACAAGCGAGGAAACATGCGTTGTCTTCATATGTTGCATGTAGTTGCTCTCATGTCAATGACTTAGCGCAGGGTTTATCAAGTACAGTTACCGTCACAAGCGAGGAAACATGTTTTGTCATAATATGTTGCATGTAGTTGCTCTCATGTCACTGACTTAGCGCAGGGTTTATCAAGTACAGTCACCTTCACAAGCGAGGAAACATGCGTTGTCTTCAAATGTTGCATGAAGTTGCTCTCATTTCACAGACTTAGCGCAGGGTTTATCAAGTACACTCACGTTCACAAGAGAGGAAACATGCGTTGTCCTCATATGTTGCATGTAGTTGCTCTCATGTCACTGACTTAGCGCAGGGTTTTATCAAGTACAGTCACCTTCACAAGCGAGGAAACATGCAATGTCCTCATATGTTTAAGAAGTGGCTTTCATGTCACTGACTTAGCGCAGGGTTTATCAAGTACAGTCACCTTCACAAGCGAAAAACATGCGTTGTCCTAATATGTTCAAGAAGTGGCTTTCATGTCACTGACTTAGCGCAGGGTTTATCAAGTACAGCCACCGTCACAAGCGAGGAAACATGCGTTGTCTTCATATGTTGCATGTAGTTGCTCTCATGTCACTGACTTAGCGCAGGGTTTATCAAGTACAGTCACCTTCACAAGCGAGGAAACATGCGTTGTCCTAATATGTTGCATGTAGTTGCTACCATGTCACTGACTCAGCGCAGGGTTTATCAAGTACAGTCACTTTCACAAGCGAGGAAACATGCGTTGTCTTCATATGTTGCATGAAGTTTCTCTCATTTCACAGACTTAGCGCAGGGTTTATCAAGTACAGTCACCTTCACAAGCGAGGAAACATGCGTTGTCCTCATATGTTGCATGTAGTTGCTCTCATGTCACTGACTTAGCGCAGGGTTTTATCAAGTACAGTCACCTTCACAAGCGAGGAAACATGCGTTGTCCTCATATGTTTAAGAAGTGGCTTTCATGTCACTGACTTAGCGCAGGGTTTATTAAGTACAGTCACCTTCACAAGCGAAAAACATGCAATGTCCTTATATGTTCAAGAAGTGGCTTTCATGTCACTGACTTAGCGCAGGGTTTATCAAGTACAGTCACCTTCACAAGCGAGGCACAATGCGTTGTCTTCATATGTTGCATGTAGTTGCTCTCATGTCACTGACTAAGCGCAGGGTTTATCAAGTACAGTCACCTTCACAAGCGAGGAAACATGCGTTGTCTTCATATGTTGCATGTAGTTGCTCTCATGTCACTGACTTAGCGCAGGGTTTATCAAGTACAGTCACCGTCAAAAGCGAGGAAACATGCGTTGTCTTTATATGTTGCATGTAGTTGCTTTCATGTCACTGACTTAGCGCTGGGTTTATCAAGTACAGTCACCGTCACAAGCGAGGAAACATGCCTTGTCTTCATATAATGCATGTAGTTGCTCTCATGTCACTGACTTAGCGCAGGGTTTATCAAGTACAGTCACCGTCACAAGCGAGGAAACATGCGTTGTCTTCATGTGATGCATGAAGTTGCTTTTATATCACTGACTTAGCGCTGGGTTTATCAAGTACAGTCACCGTCACAAGCGAGGAAGCATGCGTTGTCTTCATATAATGCATGTAGTTGCTCTCATTTCACTGACTAAGCGCAGGGTTTATCAAGTACAGTCACCTTCACAAGCGATGAAACATGCGTTGTCTTCATATAATGCATGTAGTTGCTCTCATGTCACTGAATTAGCGCAGGGTGTATCACGTACAGTCACCTTCACAAGCGAGGAAACATGCGTTGTCTTCATATGTTGCATGTAGTTGCTCTCATGTCACTGACTTAGCGCAGGGTTTATCAAGTACAGTCAACGTCACAAGCGACGAAACATTCGTTGTCTTCATATGTTGCATGTAGTTGCTCTTATGTCAATGACTTAGCGCAGGGTTTATCAAGTACAGTCACCGTCACAAGCGAGGAAACATGTTTTGTCATAATATGTTGCATGTAGTTGCTCTCATGTCACTGACTTAGCGCAGGGTTTATCAAGTACAGTCACCTTCACAAGCGAGGAAACATGCGTTGTCCTAATATGTTCAAGAAGTGGCTTTCATGTCACTGACTTAGCGCAGGGTTATCAAGTACAGTCACCTTCACAAGCGAGGAAACATGCGTTGTCTTCAAATGTTGCATGAAGTTGCTCTCATTTCACAGACTTACGCAGGGTTTATCAAGTACAGTCACCTTCACAAGCGAGGAAACATGCAATGTCCTAGGAAACATGCGTTGTCCTAATATGTTCAAGAAGTGGCTTTCATGTCACTGACTTAGCGCAGGGTTTTATCAAGTACAGTCACGTTCACAAGCGAGGAAACATGCGTTGTCCTCATATGTTTAAGAAGTGGCTTTCATGTCACTGACTTAGCGCAAGGTTTATCAAGTACAGTCACCGTCACAAGCGAGGAAACTAGCGTTGTCTTCATATGTTGCATGTAGTTGCTTTCATGTAACTGACTTAGCGCAGGGTTTATCAAGTACAGTCACTTTCACAAGCAAAGAAACATGCGTTGTCTTCATGTGTTGCATGTAGTTGCTTTCATGTCACTGACTTAGCGCAGGGTTTATCAAGTACAGTCACCTTCACAAGCGGGGAAACATGCGTTGTCTTTATATGTTGCATGTTGTTGCTTTCATGTCACTGACTTAGCGCTGGGTTTATCAAGTACAGTCACCGTCACAAGCGAGGAAACATGCCTTGTCTTCATATAATGCATGTAGTTGCTCTCATGTCTCTGACTTAGCGCAGGGTTTATCAAGTACAGTCACCGTCACAAGCGAGGAAACATGCGTTGTCTTCATATGTTGCATGTAGTTGCTTTCATGTCACTGACTTAGCGCAGGGTTTATCAAGTACAGTCACTTTCACAAGCGAGGAAGCATGCGTTGTCTTCATGTGTTGCATGAAGTTGCTTTTATATCACTGACTTAGCGCTGGGTTTATCAAGTACAGTCACCGTCACAAGCGAGGAAACATGCGTTGTCTTCATATTATGCATGTAGTTGCTCTCATTTCACTGACTAAGCGCAGGGTTTATCAAGTACAGTCACCTTCACAAGCGATGAAACATGCGTTGTCTTCATATGTTGCATGTAGTTGCTCTCATGTCACTGACTTAGCGCAGGGTTTATCACGTACAGTCACCGTCACAAGTAGGAAACATGCGTTGTCTTCATATGTTGCATGTAGTTGCTCTCATGTCACTGACTTAGCGCAGGGTTTATCAAGTACAGTCACCGTCACAAGCGAGGAAACATGCGTTGACTTCATATGTTGCATGTAGTTGCTCTCATGTCACTGACTTAGCGCAGGGTCTATCACGTACAGTCACCGTCACAAGCGAGGAAACATGATTTGTCATAATATGTTGCATGTAGTTGCTCTCATGTCACTGACTTAGCGCAGGGTTTATCAAGTACAGTCACCTCCACAAGCGAGGAAACATGCGTTGTCCTAATATGTTCAAGAAGTGGCTTTCATGTCACTGACTTAGCGCAGGGTTATCAAGTACAGTCACCTTCACAAGCGAGGAAACATGCGTTGTCTTCAAATGTTGCATGAAGTTGCTCTCATTTCACAGACTTAGCGCAGGGTTTATCAAGTACACTTACGTTCACAAGCGAGGAAACATGCGTTGTCCTCATATGTTGCATGTAGTTGCTCTCATGTCACTGACTTAGCGCAGGGTTTTATCAAGTACAGTCACCTTCACAAGCGAGGAAACATGCGTTGTCCTCAATTGTTGCATGTAGTTGCTTTCATGTCACTGACTTAGCGCAGGGTTTATCAAGTACAGTCACCTTCACAAGCTAAAAAACATGCGTTGTCTTTATATGTTGCATGTAGTTGCTTTCATGTCACTGACTTAGCGCTGGGTTTATTAAATACAGTCACCGTCACAAGCGAGGAAACATGCCTTGTATTCATATAATGCATGTAGTTGCTCTCATGTCACTGACTTAGCGCAAGGTTTATCAAGTAAAGTCACCGTCACAAGCGTGGAAACATGCGTTGTCTTCATATGTTGCATGTAGTTGCTTTCATGTCACTGACTTAGCGCAGGGTTTATCAAGTACAGTCACTTTCACAAGCAAAGAAACATGCGTTGTCTTCATGTGTTGCGTGTAGTTGCTTTCATGTCACTGACTAAGCGCAGGGTTTATCAAGTACAGTCACCTTCACAAGCGAGGAAACATGCGTTGTCTTTATATGTTGCATGTTGTTGCTTTCATGTCACTGACTTAGCGCTGGGTTTATCAAGTACAGTCACCGTCACAAGCGAGGAAACATGCCTTGTCTTCATATAATGCATGTAGTTGCTCTCATGTCACTGACTTAGCGCAGGGTTTATCAAGTACGGTCACCGTCACAAGCGAGGAACCATGCGTTGTCTTCATATGTTGCATGTAGTTGCTTTCATGTCACTGACTTAGCGCAGGGTTTATCAAGTACAGTCACTTTCACAAGCGAGGAAAAATGCGTTGTCTTCATGTGTTGCATGAAGTTGCTTTTATATCACTGACTTAGCGCTGGGTTTATCAAGTACAGTCACCGTCACAAGCGAGGAAACATGCGTTGTCTTAATATTATGCATGTAGTTGCTCTCATTTCACTGAATTAGCGCAGGGTTTATCAAGTACAGTCACCTTCACAAGCGATGAAACATGCGTTGTCTTCATATGTTGCATGTAGTTGCTCTCATGTCACTGAATTAGCGCAGGGTTTATCACGTACAGTCACCTTCACAAGCGAGGAAACATGCGTTGTCTTCATATGTTGCATGTAGTTGCTCTCATGTCACTGACTTAGCGCAGGGTTTATCAAGTACAGTCAACGTCACAAGCGAGGAAACATGCGTTGTCTTCATATGTTGCATGTAGTTGCTCTTAAGTCAATGACTTAGCGCAGGGTTTATCAAGTACAGTCACCGTCACAAGCGAGGAAACATGTTTTGTCATAATATGTTGCATGTAGTTGCTCTTATGTCACTGACTTAGCGCAGGGTTTATCAAGTACAGTCACCTTCACAAGCGAGGAAACATGCGTTGTCCTAATATGTTCAAGAAGTGGCTTTCATGTCACTGACTTAGCGCAGGGTTATCAAGTACAGTCACCTTCACAAGCGAGGAAACATGCGTTGTCTTCAAATGTTGCATGAAGTTGCTCTCATTTCACAGACTTAGCGCAGGGTTTATCAAGTACACTCACGTTCACAAGCGAGGAAACATGCGTTTTCCTCATATGTTGCATGTAGTTGCTCTCATGTCACTGACTTAGCGCAGGGTTTTATCAAGTACAGTCACCTTCACAAGCGAGGAAACATGCAATGTCCTCATATGTTTAAGAAGTGGCTTTCATGTCACTGACTTAGCGCAGGGTTTATCAAGTACAGTCACCTTCACAAGCGAAAAACATGCGTTGTCCTAATATGTTCAAGAAGTGGCTTTCATGTCACTGACTTAGCGCAGGGTTTATCAAGTACAGTCACCTTCACAAGCGAAGCACAATGCGTTGTCTTCATATGTTGCATGTAGTTGCTCTCATGTCACTGACTTAGCGCAGGGTTTATCAAGTACAGTCACCTTCACAAGCGAGAAACATGCGTTGTTTTCATATGTTGCATGTAGTTGCTCTCATGGCACTGACTTAGCGCAGGGTTTATCAAGTACAGTCACCTTCACAAGCGAGGAAACATGCGTTGTCTTCATGTGCTGCATGAAGTTGCTCTCATGTCACTGACTTAGCGCAGGGTTTATCACGTACAGTCACTTTCACAAGCGAGGAAACATGCGTTGTCTTCATATGTTGCATGTAGTTGCTCTTATGTCACTATCTTAGCGCAGGGTTTATCAGGCACAGTCACCTTCACAAGCGAGGAAACATGCGTTGTCTTCATATGTTGCATGAAGTTGCTCTCATGTCACTAACTTAGTGCAGGGTTTATCACGTACAGCCACCGTCACAAGCGAGGAAACATGCGTTGTCTTCATATGTTGCATGTAGTTGCTCTCATGTCACTGACTTAGCGCAGGGTTTATCAAGTACAGTCACCTTCACAAGCGAGGAAACATGCGTTGTCCTAATATGTTGCATGTAGTTGCTACCATGTCACTGACTCAGCGCAGGGTTTATCAAGTACAGTCACCGTCACAAGTAGGAAACATGCGTTGTCTTCATATGTTGCATGTAGTTGCTCTCATGTCACTGACATAGCGCAGGGTTTATCAAGTACAGTCACCGTCACAAGCGAGGTAACATGCGTTGTCTTCATATGTTGCATGTAGTTGCTCTCATGTCACTGACTTAGCGCAGGGTCTATCACGTACAGTCACCGTCACAAGCGAGGAAACATGCGTTGTCTTCATATGTTGCATGTAGTTGCTCTCATGTCACTGACTTAGCGCAGGGTTTATCAAGTACAGTCACCTTCACAAGCGAAAACATGCGTTGTCCTAATATGTTCAAGAAGTGGCTTTCATGTCACTGACTTAGCGCAGGGTTTATCAAGTACAGTCACCTTCACAAGCGAGGAAACATGCGTTGTCTTCATATGTTGCATGAAGTTTCTCTCATTTCACAGACTTAGCGCAGGGTTTATCAAGTACAGTGACCTTCACAAGCGAGGAAACATGCGTTGTCCTCATATGTTGCATGTAGTTGCTCTCATGTCACTGACTTAGCGCAGGGTTTTATCAAGTACAGTCACCTTCACAAGCGAGGAAACATGCGTTGTCCTCATATGTTTAAGAAGTGGCTTTCATGTCACTGACTTAGCGCTGGGTTTATCAAGTACAGTCACCGTCACAAGCGAGGAAGCATGCGTTGTCTTCATAGAATGCATGTAGTTGCTCTCATTTCACTGACTTAGCGCAGGGTTTATCAAGAACAGTCACCTTCACAAGCGATGAAACATGCGTTGTCTTCATATGTTGCATGTAGTTGCTCTCATGTCACTGAATTAGCGCAGGGTGTATCACGTACAGTCACCTTCACAAGCGAGGAAACATGCGTTGTCTTCATATGTTGCATGTAGTTGCTCTCATGTCACTGACTTAGCGCAGGGTTTATCAAGTACAGTCAACGTCACAAGCGACGAAACATTCGTTGTCTTCATATGTTGCATGTAGTTGCTCTCATGTCAATGACTTAGCGCAGGGTTTATCAAGTACAGTCACCGTCACAAGCGAGGAAACATGTTTTGTCATAATATGTTGCATGTAGTTGCTCTCATGTCACTGACTTAGCGCAGGGTTTATCAAGTACAGTCACCTTCACAAGCGAGGAAACATGCGTTGTCCTAATATGTTCAAGAAGTGGCTTTCATGTCACTGACTTAGCGCAGGGTTATCAAGTACAGTCACCTTCACAAGCGAGGAAACATGCGTTGTCTTCATATGTTGCATGAAGTTGCTCTCATTTCACAGACTTACGCAGGGTTTATCAAGTACACTCACGTTCACAAGCGAGGAAACATGCGTTGTCCTCATATGTTGCATGTAGTTGCTCTCATGTCACTGACTTAGCGCAGGGTTTTATCAAGTACAGTCACCTTCACAAGCGAGGAAACATGCGTTGTCCTCATATGTTTAATCAGTGGCTTTCATGTCACTGACTTAGCGCAAGGTTTATCAAGTACAGTCACCGTCACAAGCGAGGAAACTAGCGTTGTCTTCATATGTTGCATGTAGTTGCTTTCATGTCATTGACTTAGCGCAGGGTTTATCAAGTACAGTCACTTTCACAAGCAAAGAAACATGCGTTGTCTTCATGTGTTGCATGTAGTTGCTTTCATGTCACTGACTTAGCGCAGGGTTTATCAAGTACAGTCACCTTCACAAGCGAGGAAACATGCGTTGTCTTTATATGTTGCAAGTTGTTGCTTCCATGTCACTGACTTAGCGCTGGGTTTATCAAGTACAGTCACCGTCACAAGCGAGGAAACATGCCTTGTCTTCATATAATGCATGTAGTTGCTCTCATGTCACTGACTTAGCGCAGGGTTTATCAAGAACAGTCACCGTCACAAGCGAGGAAACATGCGTTGTCTTCATATGTTGCATGTAGTTGCTTTCATGTCACTGACTTAGCGCAGGGTTTATCAAGT
Source organism: Isoperla grammatica (assembly GCA_945910005.1). Classification (NCBI taxonomy): domain Eukaryota; kingdom Metazoa; phylum Arthropoda; class Insecta; order Plecoptera; family Perlodidae; genus Isoperla; species Isoperla grammatica. Next base: position 21,730,596 of record OX246749.1, on the reverse strand, counting down.
ACAGTCACTTTCACAAACGAGGAAACATGCGTTGTCTTCATGTGTTGCATGAAGTTGCTTTTATATCACTGACTTAGCGCTGGGTTTATCAAGTACAGTCACCGTCACAAGCGAGGAAACATGCGTTGTCTTCATATTATGCATGTAGTTGCTCTTATTTCACTGACTTAGCGCAGGGTTTATCAAGTACAGTCACCTTCACAAGCGATGAAACATGCGTTGTCTTCATATGTTGCATGTAGTTGCTCTCATGTCACTGAATTAGCGCAGGGTTTATCACGTACAGTCATCTTCACAAGCGAGGAAACATGCGTTGTCTTCATATGTTGCATGTAGTTGCTCTCATGTCACTGACTTAGGGCAGGGTTTATCAAGTACAGTCAACGTCACAAGCGAGGAAACATGCGTTGTCTTCATATGTTGCATGTAGTTACTCTCATGACAATGACTTAGCGCAGGGTTTATCAAGTACAGTCACCGTCACAAGCGAGGAAACATGTTTTGTCATAATATGTTGCATGTAGTTGCTCTCATGTCACTGACTTAGCGCAGGGTTTATCAAGTACAGTCACCTTCACAAGCGAGGAAACATGCGTTGTCCTAATATGTTCAAGAAGTGGCTTTCATGTCACTGACTTAGCGCAGGGTTATCAAGTACAGTCACCTTCACAAGCGAGGAAACATGCGTTGTCTTCAAATGTTGCATGAAGTTGCTCTCATTTCACAGACTTAGCGCAGAGTTAATCAAGTACACTCACGTTCACAAGCGAGGAAACATGCGTTGTCCTCATATGTTGCATGTAGTTGCTCTCATGTCACTGACTTAGCGCAGGGTTTTATCAAGGACAGTCACCTTTAAAGCGAGGAAACATGCGTTGTCCTCATATGTTTAAGAAGTGGCTTTCATGTCACTGACTTAGCGCAGGGTTTATCAAGTACAGTCACCTTCACAAGCGAAAAACATGCGTTGTCCTAATATGTTCAAGAAGTGGCTTTCATGTCACTGACTTAGCGCAGGGTTTATCAAGTACAGTCACCTTCACAAGCGAAGCACAATGCGTTGTCTTCATATGTTGCATGTAGTTGCTCTCATGTCACTGACTTAGCGCAGGGTTTTTCAAGTACAGTCACCTTCACAAGCGAGGAAACATGCGTTGTTTTCATATGTTGCATGTAGTTGCTCTCATGGCACTGACTTAGCGCAGGGTTTATCAAGTACAGTCACCTTCACAAGCGAGGAAACATGCGTTGTCTTCATGTGCTGCATGAAAATGCTCTCATGTCACTGACTTAGCGCAGGGTTTATCACGTACAGTCACTTTCACAAGCGAGAACACATGCGTTGTCTTCATATGTTGCATGTAGTTGCTCTCATGTCACTATCGTAGCGCAGGCTTTATCAAGTACAGTCACCTTCACAAGCTAGAAAACATGCGAAGTCTTTATATGTTGCATGTAGTTGCTTTCATGTCACTGACTTAGCGCTGGGTTAATTAAATACAGTCACCGTCACAAGCGAGGAAACATGCCTTGTATTCATATAATGCATGTAGTGGCGCTCATGTCACTGACTTAGCGCAAGGTTTATCAAGTAAAGTCACCGTCACAAGCGAGGAAACATGCGTTGTCTTCATATGTTGCATGTAGTTGCTTTCATGTCACTGACTTAGCGCAGGGTTTATCAAGTACAGTCACTTTCACAAGCGAGGAAACATGCGTTGTCTTCATGTGTTGCATGAAGTTGCTTTTATATCACTGACTTAGCGCTGGGTTTATCAAGTACAGTCACCGTCACAAGCGAGGAAACATGCGTTGTCTTCATATTATGCATGTAGTTGCTCTCATTTCACTGAATTAGCGCAGGGTTTATAAAGTACAGTCACCTTCACAAGCGATGAAACATGCGTTGTCTTCATATGTTGCATGTAGTTGCTCTCATGTCACTGAATTAGCGCAGGGTTTATCACGTACAGTCACCTTCACAAGCGAGGAAACATGCGTTGTCTTCATATATTGCATGTAGTTGCTCTCATGTCACTGACTTAGCGCAGGGTTTATCAAGTACAGTCAACATCACAAGCGAGGAAACATGCGTTGTCTTCATATGTTGCATGTAGTTGCTCTCATGTCAATGACTTAGCGCAGGGTTTATCAAGTACAGTTACCGTCACAAGCGAGGAAACATGTTTTGTCATAATATGTTGCATGTAGTTGCTCTCATGTCACTGACTTAGCGCAGGGTTTATCAAGTACAGTCACCTTCACAAGCGAGGAAACATGCGTTGTCTTCAAATGTTGCATGAAGTTGCTCTCATTTCACAGACTTAGCGCAGGGTTTATCAAGTACACTCACGTTCACAAGAGAGGAAACATGCGTTGTCCTCATATGTTGCATGTAGTTGCTCTCATGTCACTGACTTAGCGCAGGGTTTTATCAAGTACAGTCACCTTCACAAGCGAGGAAACATGCAATGTCCTCATATGTTTAAGAAGTGGCTTTCATGTCACTGACTTAGCGCAGGGTTTATCAAGTACAGTCACCTTCACAAGCGAAAAACATGCGTTGTCCTAATATGTTCAAGAAGTGGCTTTCATGTCACTGACTTAGCGCAGGGTTTATCAAGTACAGCCACCGTCACAAGCGAGGAAACATGCGTTGTCTTCATATGTTGCATGTAGTTGCTCTCATGTCACTGACTTAGCGCAGGGTTTATCAAGTACAGTCACCTTCACAAGCGAGGAAACATGCGTTGTCCTAATATGTTGCATGTAGTTGCTACCATGTCACTGACTCAGCGCAGGGTTTATCAAGTACAGTCACTTTCACAAGCGAGGAAACATGCGTTGTCTTCATGCGTTGCATGTAGTTGCTTTCATATCACTGACTAAGCGCTGGGTTTATCAAGTACAGTCACCGTCACAAGCGAGGAAACATGCGTTGTCTTCATATAATGCATGTAGTTGCTCTCATTTCACTGACTTAGCGCAGGGTTTATCAAGTACAGTCACCTTCACAAGCGATGAAACATGCGTTGTCTTCATATGTTGCATGTAGTTGCTCTCATGTCACTGAATTAGAGCAGGGTTTATCACGTACAGTCACCTTCACAAGCGAGGAAACATGCGTTGTCTTCATATGTTGCATGTAGTTGCTCTCATGTCACTGACTTAGCGCAGGGTTTTATCAAGTACAGTCACCTTTACAAGCGAGGAAACATGCGTTGTCCTCATATGTTTAAGAAGTGGCTTTCATGTCACTGACTTAGCGCAGGGTTTATCAAGTACAGTCACCTTCACAAGCGAAAAACATGCGTTGTCCTAATATGTTCAAGAAGTGGCTTTCATGTCACTGACTTAGCGCAGGGTTTATCAAGTACAGTCACCTTCACAAGCGAGGAAACATGCGTTGTCCTAATATGTTGCATGTAGTTGCTACCATGTCACTGACTCAGCGCAGGGTTTATCAAGTACAGTCACCGTCACAAGTAGGAAACATGCGTTGTCTTCATATGTTGCATGTAGTTGCTCTCATGTCACTGACATAGCGCAGGGTTTATCAAGTACAGTCACCGTCACAAGCGAGGTAACATGCGTTGTCTTCATATGTTGCATGTAGTTGCTCTCATGTCACTGACTTAGCGCAGGGTCTATCACGTACAGTCACCGTCACAAGCGAGGAAACATGCGTTGTCTTCATATGTTGCATGTAGTTGCTCTCATGTCACTGACTTAGCGCAGGGTTTATCAAGTACAGTCACCTTCACAAGCGAAAACATGCGTTGTCCTAATATGTTCAAGAAGTGGCTTTCATGTCACTGACTTAGCGCAGGGTTTATCAAGTACAGTCACCTTCACAAGCGAGGAAACATGCGTTGTCTTCATATGTTGCATGAAGTTTCTCTCATTTCACAGACTTAGCGCAGGGTTTATCAAGTACAGTGACCTTCACAAGCGAGGAAACATGCGTTGTCCTCATATGTTGCATGTAGTTGCTCTCATGTCACTGACTTAGCGCAGGGTTTTATCAAGTACAGTCACCTTCACAAGCGAGGAAACATGCGTTGTCCTCATATGTTTAAGAAGTGGCTTTCATGTCACTGACTTAGCGCTGGGTTTATCAAGTACAGTCACCGTCACAAGCGAGGAAGCATGCGTTGTCTTCATAGAATGCATGTAGTTGCTCTCATTTCACTGACTTAGCGCAGGGTTTATCAAGAACAGTCACCTTCACAAGCGATGAAACATGCGTTGTCTTCATATGTTGCATGTAGTTGCTCTCATGTCACTGAATTAGCGCAGGGTGTATCACGTACAGTCACCTTCACAAGCGAGGAAACATGCGTTGTCTTCATATGTTGCATGTAGTTGCTCTCATGTCACTGACTTAGCGCAGGGTTTATCAAGTACAGTCAACGTCACAAGCGACGAAACATTCGTTGTCTTCATATGTTGCATGTAGTTGCTCTCATGTCAATGACTTAGCGCAGGGTTTATCAAGTACAGTCACCGTCACAAGCGAGGAAACATGTTTTGTCATAATATGTTGCATGTAGTTGCTCTCATGTCACTGACTTAGCGCAGGGTTTATCAAGTACAGTCACCTTCACAAGCGAGGAAACATGCGTTGTCCTAATATGTTCAAGAAGTGGCTTTCATGTCACTGACTTAGCGCAGGGTTATCAAGTACAGTCACCTTCACAAGCGAGGAAACATGCGTTGTCTTCATATGTTGCATGAAGTTGCTCTCATTTCACAGACTTACGCAGGGTTTATCAAGTACACTCACGTTCACAAGCGAGGAAACATGCGTTGTCCTCATATGTTGCATGTAGTTGCTCTCATGTCACTGACTTAGCGCAGGGTTTTATCAAGTACAGTCACCTTCACAAGCGAGGAAACATGCGTTGTCCTCATATGTTTAATCAGTGGCTTTCATGTCACTGACTTAGCGCAAGGTTTATCAAGTACAGTCACCGTCACAAGCGAGGAAACTAGCGTTGTCTTCATATGTTGCATGTAGTTGCTTTCATGTCATTGACTTAGCGCAGGGTTTATCAAGTACAGTCACTTTCACAAGCAAAGAAACATGCGTTGTCTTCATGTGTTGCATGTAGTTGCTTTCATGTCACTGACTTAGCGCAGGGTTTATCAAGTACAGTCACCTTCACAAGCGAGGAAACATGCGTTGTCTTTATATGTTGCAAGTTGTTGCTTCCATGTCACTGACTTAGCGCTGGGTTTATCAAGTACAGTCACCGTCACAAGCGAGGAAACATGCCTTGTCTTCATATAATGCATGTAGTTGCTCTCATGTCACTGACTTAGCGCAGGGTTTATCAAGAACAGTCACCGTCACAAGCGAGGAAACATGCGTTGTCTTCATATGTTGCATGTAGTTGCTTTCATGTCACTGACTTAGCGCAGGGTTTATCAAGTACAGTCACTTTCACAAACGAGGAAACATGCGTTGTCTTCATGTGTTGCATGAAGTTGCTTTTATATCACTGACTTAGCGCTGGGTTTATCAAGTACAGTCACCGTCACAAGCGAGGAAACATGCGTTGTCTTCATATTATGCATGTAGTTGCTCTTATTTCACTGACTTAGCGCAGGGTTTATCAAGTACAGTCACCTTCACAAGCGATGAAACATGCGTTGTCTTCATATGTTGCATGTAGTTGCTCTCATGTCACTGAATTAGCGCAGGGTTTATCACGTACAGTCATCTTCACAAGCGAGGAAACATGCGTTGTCTTCATATGTTGCATGTAGTTGCTCTCATGTCACTGACTTAGGGCAGGGTTTATCAAGTACAGTCAACGTCACAAGCGAGGAAACATGCGTTGTCTTCATATGTTGCATGTAGTTACTCTCATGTCAATGACTTAGCGCAGGGTTTATCAAGTACAGTCACCGTCACAAGCGAGGAAACATGTTTTGTCATAATATGTTGCATGTAGTTGCTCTCATGTCACTGACTTAGCGCAGGGTTTATCAAGTACAGTCACCTTCACAAGCGAGGAAACATGCGTTGTCCTAATATGTTCAAGAAGTGGCTTTCATGTCACTGACTTAGCGCAGGGTTATCAAGTACAGTCACCTTCACAAGCGAGGAAACATGCGTTGTCTTCAAATGTTGCATGAAGTTGCTCTCATTTCACAGACTTAGCGCAGAGTTAATCAAGTACACTCACGTTCACAAGCGAGGAAACATGCGTTGTCCTCATATGTTGCATGTAGTTGCTCTCATGTCACTGACTTAGCGCAGGGTTTTATCAAGGACAGTCACCTTTAAAGCGAGGAAACATGCGTTGTCTTCATATGTTTAAGAAGTGGCTTTCATGTCACTGATTTAGCGCAGGGTTTATCAAGTACAGTCACCTTCACAAGCGAAAAACATGCGTTGTCCTAATATGTTCAAGAAGTGGCTTTCATGTCACTGACTTAGCGCAGGGTTTATCAAGTACAGTCACCTTCACAAGCGAAGCACAATGCGTTGTCTTCATATGTTGCATGTAGTTGCTCTCATGTCACTGACTTAGCGCAGGGTTTTTCAAGTACAGTCACCTTCACAAGCGAGGAAACATGCGTTGTTTTCATATGTTGCATGTAGTTGCTCTCATGGCACTGACTTAGCGCAGGGTTTATCAAGTACAGTCACCTTCACAAGCGAGGAAACATGCGTTGTCTTCATGTGCTGCATGAAAATGCTCTCATGTCACTGACTTAGCGCAGGGTTTATCACGTACAGTCACTTTCACAAGCGAGAACACATGCGTTGTCTTCATATGTTGCATGTAGTTGCTCTCATGTCACTATCGTAGCGCAGGCTTTATCAAGTACAGTCACCTTCACAAGCTAGAAAACATGCGAAGTCTTTATATGTTGCATGTAGTTGCTTTCATGTCACTGACTTAGCGCTGGGTTAATTAAATACAGTCACCGTCACAAGCGAGGAAACATGCCTTGTATTCATATAATGCATGTAGTGGCGCTCATGTCACTGACTTAGCGCAAGGTTTATCAAGTAAAGTCACCGTCACAAGCGAGGAAACATGCGTTGTCTTCATATGTTGCATGTAGTTGCTTTCATGTCACTGACTTAGCGCAGGGTTTATCAAGTACAGTCACTTTCACAAGCGAGGAAACATGCGTTGTCTTCATGTGTTGCATGAAGTTGCTTTTATATCACTGACTTAGCGCTGGGTTTATCAAGTACAGTCACCGTCACAAGCGAGGAAACATGCGTTGTCTTCATATTATGCATGTAGTTGCTCTCATTTCACTGAATTAGCGCAGGGTTTATAAAGTACAGTCACCTTCACAAGCGATGAAACATGCGTTGTCTTCATATGTTGCATGTAGTTGCTCTCATGTCACTGAATAAGCGCAGGGTTTATCACGTACAGTCACCTTCACAAGCGAGGAAACATGCGTTGTCTTCATATATTGCATGTAGTTGCTCTCATGTCACTGACTTAGCGCAGGGTTTATCAAGTACAGTCAACATCACAAGCGAGGAAACATGCGTTGTCTTCATATGTTGCATGTAGTTGCTCTCATGTCAATGACTTAGCGCAGGGTTTATCAAGTACAGTTACCGTCACAAGCGAGGAAACATGTTTTGTCATAATATGTTGCATGTAGTTGCTCTCATGTCACTGACTTAGCGCAGGGTTTATCAAGTACAGTCACCTTCACAAGCGAGGAAACATGCGTTGTCTTCAAATGTTGCATGAAGTTGCTCTCATTTCACAGACTTAGCGCAGGGTTTATCAAGTACACTCACGTTCACAAGAGAGGAAACATGCGTTGTCCTCATATGTTGCATGTAGTTGCTCTCATGTCACTGACTTAGCGCAGGGTTTTATCAAGTACAGTCACCTTCACAAGCGAGGAAACATGCAATGTCCTCATTTGTTTAAGAAGTGGCTTTCATGTCACTGACTAAGCGCAGGGTTTATCAAGTACAGTCACCTTCACAAGCGAAAAACATGCGTTGTCCTAATATGTTCAAGAAGTGGCTTTCATGTCACTGACTTAGCGCAGGGTTTATCAAGTACAGTCACCTTCACAAGCGAGGAAACATGCGTTGTCCTAATATGTTGCATGTAGTTGCTACCATGTCACTGACTCAGCGCAGGGTTTATCAAGTACAGTCACTTTCACAAGCGAGGAAACATGCGTTGTCTTCATGCGTTGCATGTAGTTGCTTTCATATCACTGACTAAGCGCTGGGTTTATCAAGTACAGTCACCGTCACAAGCGAGGAAACATGCGTTGTCTTCATATAATGCATGTAGTTGCTCTCATTTCACTGACTTAGCGCAGGGTTTATCAAGTACAGTCACCTTCACAAGCGATGAAACATGCGTTGTCTTCATATGTTGCATGTAGTTGCTCTCATGTCACTGAATTAGAGCAGGGTTTATCACGTACAGTCACCTTCACAAGCGAGGAAACATGCGTTGTCTTCATATGTTGCATGTAGTTGCTCTCATGTCACTGACTTAGCGCAGGGTTTTATCAAGTACAGTCACCTTTACAAGCGAGGAAACATGCGTTGTCCTCATATGTTTAAGAAGTGGCTTTCATGTCACTGACTTAGCGCAGGGTTTATCAAGTACAGTCACCTTCACAAGCGAAAAACCTGCGTTGTCCTAATATGTTCAAGAAGTGGCTTTCATGTCACTGACTTAGCGCAGGGTTTATCAAGTACAGTCACCTTCACAAGCGAGGCACAATGCGTTGTCTTCATATGTTGCATGTAGTTGCTCTCATGTCACTGACTAAGCGCAGGGTTTATCAAGTACAGTCACCTTCACAAGCGATGAAACATGCGTTGTCTTCATATGTTGCATGTAGTTGCTCTCATGTCACTGAATAAGCGCAGGGTGTATCACGTACAGTCACCTTCACAAGCGAGGAAACATGCGTTGTCTTCATATGTTGCATGTAGTTGCTCTCATGTCACTGACTTAGCGCAGGGTTTATCAAGTACAGTCAACGTCACAAGCGACGAAACATTCGTTGTCTTCATATGTTGCATGTAGTTGCTCTCATGTCAATGACTTAGCGCAGGGTTTATCAAGTACAGTCACCGTCACAAGCGAGGAAACATGTTTTGTCATAATATGTTGCATGTAGTTGCTCTCATGTCACTGACTTAGCGCAGGGTTTATCAAGTACAGTCACCTTCACAAGCGAGGAAACATGCGTTGTCCTAATATGTTCAAGAAGTGGCTTTCATGTCACTGACTTAGCGCAGGGTTATCAAGTACAGTCACCTTCACAAGCGAGGAAACATGCGTTGTCTTCAAATGTTGCATGAAGTTGCTCTCATTTCACAGACTTACGCAGGGTTTATCAAGTACACTCACGTTCACAAGCGAGGAAACATGCGTTGTCCTCATATGTTGCATGTAGTTGCTCTCATGTCACTGACTTAGCGCAGGGTTTTATCAAGTACAGTCACCTTCACAAGCGAGGAAACATGCGTTGTCCTCATATGTTTAAGAAGTGGCTTTCATGTCACTGACTTAGCGCAAGGTTTATCAAGTACAGTCACCGTCACAAGCGAGGAAACTAGCGTTTTCTTCATATGTTGCATGTAGTTGCTTTCATGTCACTGACTTAGCGCAGGGTTTATCAAGTACAGTCACTTTCACAAGCAAAGAAACATGCGTTGTCTTCATGTGTTGCATGTAGTTGCTTTCATGTCACTGACTTAGCGCAGGGTTTATCAAGTACAGTCACCTTCACAAGCGAGGAAACATGCGTTGTCTTTATATGTTGCATGTTGTTGCTTTCATGTCACTGACTTAGCGCTGGGTTTATCAAGTACAGTCACCGTCACAAGCGAGGAAACATGCCTTGTCTTCATATAATGCATGTAGTTGCTCTCATGTCACTGACTTAGCGCAGGGTTTATTAAGTACAGTCACCGTCACAAGCGAGGAAACATGCGTTGTCTTCATATGTTGCATGTAGTTGCTTTCATGTCACTGACTTAGCGCAGGGTTTATCAAGTACAGTCACTTTCACAAGCGAGGAAACATGCGTTGTCTTCATGTGTTGCATGAAGTTGCTTTTATATCACTGACTTAGCGCTGGGTTTATCAAGTACAGTCACCGTCACAAGCGAGACAACATGCGTTGTCTTCATATTATGCATGTAGTTGCTCTCATTTCACTGACTTAGCGCAGGGTTTATCAAGTACAGTCACCTTCACAAGCGATGAAACATGCGTTGTCTTCATATGTTGCATGTAGTTGCTCTCATGTCACTGAATTAGCGCAGGGTTTATCACGTACAGTCACCTTCACAAGCGAGGAAACATGCGTTGTCTTCATATGTTGCATGTAGTTGCTCTCATGTCACTGACTTAGCGCAGGGTTTATCAAGTACAGTCAACGTCACAAGCGAGGAAACATGCGTTGTCTTCATATGTTGCATGTAGTTGCTCTCATGTCAATGACTTAGCGCAGGGTTTATCAAGTACAGTCACCGTCACAAGCGAGGAAACATGTTTTGTCATAATATGTTGCATGTAGTTGCTCTCATGTCACTGAATTAGCGCAGGGTTTATCACGTACAGTCACCTTCACAAGCGAGGAAACATGCGTTGTCTTCATATGTTGCATGTAGTTGCTCTCATGTCACTGACTTAGCGCAGGGTTTATCAAGTACAGTCCACGTCACAAGCGAGGAAACATGCGTTGTCTTCATATGTTGCATGTAGTTGCTCTCATGTCAATGACTTAGCGCAGGGTTTATCAAGTACAGTCACCGTCACAAGGGAGGAAACATGTTTTGTCATAATATGTTGCATGTAGTTGCTCTCATGTCACTGACTTAGCGCAGTGTTTATCAAGTACAGTCACCTTCACAAGCGAGGAAACATGCGTTGTCCTAATATGTTCAAGAAGTGGCTTTCATGTCATTGACTTAGCGCAGAGTTATCAAGTACAGTCACCTTCACAAGCGCGGAAACATGCGTTGTCTTCAAATGTTGCATGAAGTTGCTCTTATTTCACAGACTTAGCGCAGGGTTTATCAAGTACACTCACGTTCACAAGCGAGGAAACATGCGTTGTCCTCATATGTTGCATGTAGTTGCTCTCATGTCACTGACTTAGCGCAGGGTTTTATCAAGTACAGTCACCTTTACAAGCGAGGAAACATGCGTTGTCCTCATATGTTTAAGAAGTGGCTTTCATGTCACTGACTTAGCGCAGGGTTTATCAAGTACAGTCACCTTCACAAGCGAAGCACAATGCGTTGTCTTCATATGTTGCATGTAGTTGCTCTCATGTCACTGACTAAGCGCAGGGTTTATCAAGTACAGTCACCTTCACAAGCGAGGAAACATGCGTTGTTTTCATATGTTGCATGTAGTTGCTCTCATGGCACTGACTTAGCGCAGGGTTTATCAAGTACAGTCACCTTCACAAGCGAGGAAACATGCGATGTCTTCATATAATGCATGAAGTTGCTTTCATGTCACTGACTTAGCGCAGGGTTTATCAAGTACAGTCACCGTCACAAGCGAGACAACATGCGTTGTCTTCATATGTTGCATGTTGTAGCTCTCATGTCACTGACTAAGCGCAGGGTTTATCAAGTACAGTCACCGTCACAAGCGAGGAAACATGCGTTGTCTTCATATGTTGCATGTAGTTGCTCTCATGTCACTGACTTAGCGCAGGGTTTATCACGTACAGTCATCGTCACAAGTAGGAAACATGCGTTGTCTTCATATGTTGCATGTAGTTGCTCTCATGTCACTGACTTAGCGCAGGGTTTATCAAGTAAAGTCAACGTCACAAGCGAGGAAACATGCGTTGTCTTCATATGTTGCATGTAGTTGCTCTCATGTCACTGACTTAGCGCAGGGTCTATCACGTACAGTCACCGTCACAAGCGAGGAAACATGCGTTGTCTTCATATGTTGCATGTAGTTGCTCTCATGTCACTGACTTAGCGCAGGGTTTATCAAGTACAGTCATCTTCACAAGCGAGGAAACATGCGTTGTCCTAATATGTTCAAGAAGTGGCTTTCATGTCACTGACTTAGCGCAGGGTTTATCAAGTACAGTCACCTTCACAAGCGAGGAAACATGCGTTGTCTTCATATGTTGCATGAAGTTTCTCTCATTTCACAGACTTAGCGCAGGGTTTATCAAGTACAGTCACCTTCACAAGCGAGGAAACATGCTTTGTCTTCGTATGTTGCATGTAGTTGCTTTCATGTCATTGACTTAGCGCTGGGTTTATCCAGTACAGTCACCGTCACAAGCGAGGTAACATGCGATGTCTTCATATAATGCATGAAGTTGCTCTCATGTCACTGACTTAGCGCAGGGTTTATCAAGTACAGTCACCGTCACAAGCGAGGAAACATGCGTTGTCTTCATATGTTGCATGTAGTTGCTCTCATGTCACTGACTAAGCGCAGGGTTTATCAAGTACAGTCACCGTCACAAGCGAGGAAACATGTTTTGTCATAATATGTTGCATGTAGTTGCTCTTATGTCACTGACTTAGCGCAGGGTTTATCAAGTACAGTCACCTTCACAAGCGAGGAAACATGCGTTGTCCTAATATGTTCAAGAAGTGGCTTTCATGTCACTGACTTAGCGCAGGGTTATCAAGTACAGTCACCTTCACAAGCGAGGAAACATGCGTTGTCTTCAAATGTTGCATGAAGTTGCTCTCATTTCACAGACTTAGCGCAGGGTTTATCAAGTACACTCACGTTCACAAGCGAGGAAACATGCGTTTTCCTCATATGTTGCATGTAGTTGCTCTCATGTCACTGACTTAGCGCAGGGTTTTATCAAGTACAGTCACCTTCACAAGCGAGGAAACATGCAATGTCCTCATATGTTTAAGAAGTGGCTTTCATGTCACTGACTTAGCGCAGGGTTTATCAAGTACAGTCACCTTCACAAGCGAAAAACATGCGTTGTCCTAATATGTTCAAGAAATGGCTTTCATGTCACTGACTTAGCGCAGGGTTTATCAAGTACAGTCACCTTCACAAGCGAAGCACAATGCGTTGTCTTCATATGTTGCATGTAGTTGCTCTCATGTCACTGACTTAGCGCAGGGTTTATCAAGTACAGTCACCTTCACAAGCGAGAAACATGCGTTGTTTTCATATGTTGCATGTAGTTGCTCTCATGTCACTGACTTAGCGCAGGGTTTATCAAGTACAGTCACCTTCACAAGCGAGGAAACATGCGTTGTCTTCATGTGCTGCATGAAGTTGCTCTCATGTCACTGACTTAGCGCAGGGTTTATCACGTACAGTCACTTTCACAAGCGAGGAAACATGCGTTGTCTTCATATGTTGCATGTAGTTGCTCTTATGTCACTATCTTAGCGCAGGGTTTATCAGGCACAGTCACCTTCACAAGCGAGGAAACATGCGTTGTCTTCATATGTTGCATGAAGTTGCTCTCATGTCACTAACTTAGTGCAGGGTTTATCACGTACAGCCACCGTCACAAGCGAGGAAACATGCGTTGTCTTCATATGTTGCATGTAGTTGCTCTCATGTCACTGACTTAGCGCAGGGTTTATCAAGTACAGTCACCTTCACAAGCGAGGAAACATGCGTTGTCCTAATATGTTGCATGTAGTTGCTACCATGTCACTGACTCAGCGCAGGGTTTATCAAGTACAGTCACCGTCACAAGTAGGAAACATGCGTTGTCTTCATATGTTGCATGTAGTTGCTCTCATGTCACTGACATAGCGCAGGGTTTATCAAGTACAGTCACCGTCACAAGCGAGGTAACATGCGTTGTCTTCATATGTTGCATGTAGTTGCTCTCATGTCACTGACTTAGCGCAGGGTCTATCACGTACAGTCACCGTCACAAGCGAGCCAACATGCGTTGTCTTCATATGTTGCATGTAGTTGCTCTCATGTCACTGACTTAGCGCAGGGTTTATCAAGAACAGTCACCTTCACAAGCGAAAACATGCGTTGTCCTAATATGTTCAAGAAGTGGCTTTCATGTCACTGACTTAGCGCAGGGTTTATCAAGTACAGTCACCTTCACAAGCGAGGAAACATGCGTTGTCTTCATATGTTGCATGAAGTTTCTCTCATTTCACAGACTTAGCGCAGGGTTTATCAAGTACAGTGACCTTCACAAGCGAGGAAACATGCGTTGTCCTCATATGTTGCATGTAGTTGCTCTCATGTCACTGACTTAGCGCAGGGTTTTATCAAGTACAGTCACCTTCACAAGCGAGGAAACATGCGTTGTCCTCATATGTTTAAGAAGTGGCTTTCATGTCACTGACTTAGCGCTGGGTTTATCAAGTACAGTCACCGTCAAAAGCGAGGAAGCATGCGTTGTCTTCATAGAATGCATGTAGTTGCTCTCATTTCACTGACTTAGCGCAGGGTTTATCAAGAACAGTCACCTTCACAAGCGATGAAACATGCGTTGTCTTCATATGTTGCATGTAGTTGCTCTCATGTCACTGAATTAGCGCAGGGTGTATCACGTACAGTCACCTTCACAAGCGAGGAAACATGCGTTGTCTTCATATGTTGCATGTAGTTGCTCTCATGTCACTGACTTAGCGCAGGGTTTATCAAGTACAGTCAACGTCACAAGCGACGAAACATTCGTTGTCTTCATATGTTGCATGTAGTTGCTCTCATGTCAATGACTTAGCGCAGGGTTTATCAAGTACAGTCACCGTCACAAGCGAGGAAACATGTTTTGTCATAATATGTTGCATGTAGTTGCTCTCATGTCACTGACTTAGCGCAGGGTTTATCAAGTACAGTCACCTTCACAAGCGAGGAAACATGCGTTGTCCTAATATGTTCAAGAAGTGGCTTTCATGTCACTGACTTAGCGCAGGGTTATCAAGTACAGTCACCTTCACAAGCGAGGAAACATGCGTTGTCTTCATATGTTGCATGAAGTTGCTCTCATTTCACAGACTTACGCAGGGTTTATCAAGTACACTCACGTTCACAAGCGAGGAAACATGCGTTGTCCTCATATGTTGCATGTAGTTGCTCTCATGTCACTGACTTAGCGCAGGGTTTTATCAAGTACAGTCACCTTCACAAGCGAGGAAACATGCGTTGTCCTCATATGTTTAATCAGTGGCTTTCATGCCACTGACTTAGCGCAAGGTTTATCAAGTACAGTCACCGTCACAAGCGAGGAAACTAGCGTTGTCTTCATATGTTGCATGTAGTTGCTTTCATGTCATTGACTTAGCGCAGGGTTTATCAAGTACAGTCACTTTCACAAGCAAAGAAACATGCGTTGTCTTCATGTGTTGCATGTAGTTGCTTTCATGTCACTGACTTAGCGCAGGGTTTATCAAGTAAAGTCACCTTCACAAGCGAGGAAACATGCGTTGTCTTTATATGTTGCATGTTGTTGCTTCCATGTCACTGACTTAGCGCTGGGTTTATCAAGTACAGTCACCGTCACAAGCGAGGAAACATGCCTTGTCTTCATATAATGCATGTAGTTGCTCTCATGTCACTGACTTAGCGCAGGGTTTATCAAGTACAGTCACCGTCACAAGCGAGGAAACATGCGTTGTCTTCATATGTTGCATGTAGTTGCTTTCATGTCACTGACTTAGCGCAGGGTTTATCAAGTACAGTCACTTTCACAAACGAGGAAACATGCGTTGTCTTCATGTGTTGCATGAAGTTGCTTTTATATCACTGACTTAGCGCTGGGTTTATCAAGTACAGTCACCGTCACAAGCGAGGAAACATGCGTTGTCTTCATATTATGCATGTAGTTGCTCTTATTTCACTGACTTAGCGCAGGGTTTATCAAGTACAGTCACCTTCACAAGCGATGAAACATGCGTTGTCTTCATATGTTGCATGTAGTTGCTCTCATGTCACTGAATTAGCGCAGGGTTTATCACGTACAGTCATCTTCACAAGCGAGGAAACATGCGTTGTCTTCATATGTTGCATGTAGTTGCTCTCATGTCACTGACTTAGGGCAGGGTTTATCAAGTACAGTCAACGTCACAAGCGAGGAAACATGCGTTGTCTTCATATGTTGCATGTAGTTACTCTCATGTCAATGACTTAGCGCAGGGTTTATCAAGTACAGTCACCGTCACAAGCGAGGAAACATGTTTTGTCATAATATGTTGCATGTAGTTGCTCTCATGTCACTGACTTAGCGCAGGGTTTATCAAGTACAGTCACCTTCACAAGCGAGGAAACATGCGTTGTCCTAATATGTTCAAGAAGTGGCTTTCATGTCACTGACTTAGCGCAGGGTTATCAAGTACAGTCACCTTCACAAGCGAGGAAACATGCGTTGTCTTCAAATGTTGCATGAAGTTGCTCTCATTTCACAGACTTAGCGCAGAGTTTATCAAGTACACTCACGTTCACAAGCGAGGAAACATGCGTTGTCCTCATATGTTGCATGTAGTTGCTCTCATGTCACTGACTTAGCGCAGGGTTTTATCAAGGACAGTCACCTTTAAAGCGAGGAAACATGCGTTGTCCTCATATGTTTAAGAAGTGGCTTTCATGTCACTGACTTAGCGCAGGGTTTATCAAGTACAGTCACCTTCACAAGCGAAAAACATGCGTTGTCCTAATATGTTCAAGAAGTGGCTTTCATGTCACTGACTTAGCGCAGGGTTTATCAAGTACAGTCACCTTCACAAGCGAAGCACAATGCGTTGTCTTCATATGTTGCATGTAGTTGCTCTCATGTCACTGACTTAGCGCAGGGTTTTTCAAGTACAGTCACCTTCACAAGCGAGGAAACATGCGTTGTTTTCATATGTTGCATGTAGTTGCTCTCATGGCACTGACTTAGCGCAGGGTTTATCAAGTACAGTCACCTTCACAAGCGAGGAAACATGCGTTGTCTTCATGTGCTGCATGAAAATGCTCTCATGTCACTGACTTAGCGCAGGGTTTATCACGTACAGTCACTTTCACAAGCGAGAACACATGCGTTGTCTTCATATGTTGCATGTAGTTGCTCTCATGTCACTATCGTAGCGCAGGCTTTATCAAGTACAGTCACCTTCACAAGCTAGAAAACATGCGAAGTCTTTATATGTTGCATGTAGTTGCTTTCATGTCAATGACTTAGCGCTGGGTTAATTAAATACAGTCACCGTCACAAGCGAGGACACATGCCTTGTATTCATATAATGCATGTAGTGGCGCTCATGTCACTGACTTAGCGCAAGGTTTATCAAGTAAAGTCACCGTCACAAGCGAGGAAACATGCGTTGTCTTCATATGTTGCATGTAGTTGCTTTCATGTCACTGACTAAGCGCAGGGTTTATCAAGAACAGTCACTTTCACAAGCAAAGAAACATGCGTTGTCTTCATGTGTTGCATGTAGTTGCTTTCATGTCACTGACTTAGCGCAGGGTTTATCAAGTACAGTCACCTTCACAAGCGAGGAAACATGCGTTGTCTTTATATGTTGCATGTTGTTGCTTTCATGTCACTGACTTAGCGCTGGGTTTATCAAGTACAGTCACCGTCACAAGCGAGGAAACATGCCTTGTCTTCATATAATGCATGTAGTTGCTCTCATGTCACTGACTTAGCGCAGGGTTTATCAAGTACAGTCACCGTCACAAGCGAGGAAACATGCGTTGTCTTCATATGTTGCATGTAGTTGCTTTCATGTCACTGACTTAGCGCAGGGTTTATCAAGTACAGTCACTTTCACAAGCGAGGAAACATGCGTTGTCTTCATGTGTTGCATGAAGTTGCTTTTATATCACTGACTTAGCGCTGGGTTTATCAAGTACAGTCACCGTCACAAGCGAGGAAACATGCGTTGTCTTCATATTATGCATGTAGTTGCTCTCATTTCACTGAATTAGCGCAGGGTTTATAAAGTACAGTCACCTTCACAAGCGATGAAACATGCGTTGTCTTCATATGTTGCATGTAGTTGCTCTCATGTCACTGAATTAGCGCAGGGTTTATCACGTACAGTCACCTTCACAAGCGAGGAAACATGCGTTGTCTTCATATGTTGCATGTAGTTGCTCTCATGTCACTGACTTAGCGCAGGGTTTATCAAGTACAGTCAACATCACAAGCGAGGAAACATGCGTTGTCTTCATATGTTGCATGTAGTTGCTCTCATGTCAATGACTTAGCGCAGGGTTTATCAAGTACAGTTACCGTCACAAGCGAGGAAACATGTTTTGTCATAATATGTTGCATGTAGTTGCTCTCATGTCACTGACTTAGCGCAGGGTTTATCAAGTACAGTCACCTTCACAAGCGAGGAAACATGCGTTGTCTTCAAATGTTGCATGAAGTTGCTCTCATTTCACAGACTTAGCGCAGGGTTTATCAAGTACACTCACGTTCACAAGAGAGGAAACATGCGTTGTCCTCATATGTTGCATGTAGTTGCTCTCATGTCACTGACTTAGCGCAGGGTTTTATCAAGTACAGTCACCTTCACAAGCGAGGAAACATGCAATGTCCTCATATGTTTAAGAAGTGGCTTTCATGTCACTGACTTAGCGCAGGGTTTATCAAGTACAGTCACCTTCACAAGCGAAAAACATGCGTTGTCCTAATATGTTCAAGAAGTGGCTTTCATGTCACTGACTTAGCGCAGGGTTTATCAAGTACAGCCACCGTCACAAGCGAGGAAACATGCGTTGTCTTCATATGTTGCATGTAGTTGCTCTCATGTCACTGACTTAGCGCAGGGTTTATCAAGTACAGTCACCTTCACAAGCGAGGAAACATGCGTTGTCCTAATATGTTGCATGTAGTTGCTACCATGTCACTGACTCAGCGCAGGGTTTATCAAGTACAGTCACTTTCACAAGCGAGGAAACATGCGTTGTCTTCATGCGTTGCATGTAGTTGCTTTCATATCACTGACTAAGCGCTGGGTTTATCAAGTACAGTCACCGTCACAAGCGAGGAAACATGCGTTGTCTTCATATAATGCATGTAGTTGCTCTCATTTCACTGACTTAGCGCAGGGTTTATCAAGTACAGTCACCTTCACAAGCGATGAAACATGCGTTGTCTTCATATGTTGCATGTAGTTGCTCTCATGTCACTGAACTAGAGCAGGGTTTATCACGTACAGTCACCTTCACAAGCGAGGAAACATGCGTTGTCTTCATATGTTGCATGTAGTTGCTCTCATGTCACTGACTTAGCGCAGGGTTTTATCAAGTACAGTCACCTTTACAAGCGAGGAAACATGCGTTGTCCTCATATGTTTAAGAAGTGGCTTTCATGTCACTGACTTAGCGCAGGGTTTATCAAGTACAGTCACCTTCACAAGCGAAAAACATGCGTTGTCCTAATATGTTCAAGAAGTGGCTTTCATGTCACTGACTTAGCGCAGGGTTTATCAAGTACAGTCACCTTCACAAGCGAGGCACAATGCGTTGTCTTCATATGTTGCATGTAGTTGCTCTCATGTCACTGACTAAGCGCAGGGTTTATCAAGTACAGTCACCTTCACAAGCGATGAAACATGCGTTGTCTTTATATGTTGCATGTAGTTGCTCTCATGTCACTGAATAAGCGCAGGGTGTATCACGTACAGTCACCTTCACAAGCGAGGAAACATGCGTTGTCTTCATATGTTGCATGTAGTTGCTCTCATGTCACTGACTTAGCGCAGGGTTTATCAAGTACAGTCAACGTCACAAGCGACGAAACATTCGTTGTCTTCATATGTTGCATGTAGTTGCTCTCATGTCAATGACTTAGCGCAGGGTTTATCAAGTACAGTCACCGTCACAAGCGAGGAAACATGTTTTGTCATAATATGTTGCATGTAGTTGCTCTCATGTCACTGACTTAGCGCAGGGTTTATCAAGTACAGTCACCTTCACAAGCGAGGAAACATGCGTTGTCCTAATATGTTCAAGAAGTGGCTTTCATGTCACTGACTTAGCGCAGGGTTATCAAGTACAGTCACCTTCACAAGCGAGGAAACATGCGTTGTCTTCAAATGTTGCATGAAGTTGCTCTCATTTCACAGACTTACGCAGGGTTTATCAAGTACACTCACGTTCACAAGCGAGGAAACATGCGTTGTCCTCATATGTTGCATGTAGTTGCTCTCATGTCACTGACTTAGCGCAGGGTTTTATCAAGTACAGTCACCTTCACAAGCGAGGAAACATGCGTTGTCCTCATATGTTTAAGAAGTGGCTTTCATGTCACTGACTTAGCGCAAGGTTTATCAAGTACAGTCACCGTCACAAGCGAGGAAACTAGCGTTTTCTTCATATGTTGCATGTAGTTGCTTTCATGTCACTGACTTAGCGCAGGGTTTATCAAGTACAGTCACTTTCACAAGCAAAGAAACATGCGTTGTCTTCATGTGTTGCATGTAGTTGCTTTCATGTCACTGACTTAGCGCAGGGTTTATCAAGTACAGTCACCTTCACAAGCGAGGAAACATGCGTTGTCTTTATATGTTGCATGTTGTTGCTTTCATGTCACTGACTTAGCGCTGGGTTTATCAAGTACAGTCACCGTCACAAGCGAGGAAACATGCCTTGTCTTCATATAATGCATGTAGTTGCTCTCATGTCACTGACTTAGCGCAGGGTTTATCAAGTACAGTCACCGTCACAAGCGAGGAAACATGCGTTGTCTTCATATGTTGCATGTAGTTGCTTTCATGTCACTGACTTAGCGCAGGGTTTATCAAGTACAGTCACTTTCACAAGCGAGGAAACATGCGTTGTCTTCATGTGTTGCATGAAGTTGCTTTTATATCACTGACTTAGCGCTGGGTTTATCAAGTACAGTCACCGTCACAAGCGAGACAACATGCGTTGTCTTCATATTATGCATGTAGTTGCTCTCATTTCACTGACTTAGCGCAGGGTTTATCAAGTACAGTCACCTTCACAAGCGATGAAACATGCGTTGTCTTCATATGTTGCATGTAGTTGCTCTCATGTCACTGAATTAGCGCGGGGTTTATCACGTACAGTCACCTTCACAAGCGAGGAAACATGCGTTGTCTTCATATGTTGCATGTAGTTGCTCTCATGTCACTGACTTAGCGCAGGGTTTATCAAGTACAGTCAACGTCACAAGCGAGGAAACATGCGTTGTCTTCATATGTTGCATGTAGTTGCTCTCATGTCAATGACTTAGCGCAGGGTTTATCAAGTACAGTCACCGTCACAAGCGAGGAAACATGTTTTGTCATAATATGTTGCATGTAGTTGCTCTCATGTCACTGAATTAGCGCAGGGTTTATCACGTACAGTCACCTTCACAAGCGAGGAAACATGCGTTGTTTTCATATGTTGCATGTAGTTGCTCTCATGTCACTGACTTAGCGCAGGGTTTATCAAGTACAGTCACCTTCACAAGCGAGGAAACATGCGATGTCTTCATATAATGCATGAAGTTGCTTTCATGTCACTGACTTAGCGCAGGGTTTATCAAGTACAGTCACCGTCACAAGCGAGACAACATGCGTTGTCTTCATATGTTGCATGTTGTTGCTCTCATGTCACTGACTAAGCGCAGGGTTTATCAAGTACAGTCACCGTCACAAGCGAGGAAACATGCGTTGTCTTCATATGTTGCATGTAGTTGCTCTCATGTCACTGACTTAGCGCAGGGTTTATCACGTACAGTCACCGTCACAAGTAGGAAACATGCGTTGTCTTCATATGTTGCATGTAGTTGTTCTCATGTCACTGACTTAGCGCAGGGTTTATCAAGTAAAGTCAACGTCACAAGCGAGGAAACATGCGTTGTCTTCATATGTTGCATGTAGTTGCTCTCATGTCACTGACTTAGCGCAGGGTCTATCACGTACAGTCACCGTCACAAGCGAGGAAACATGCGTTGTCTTCATATGTTGCATGTAGTTGCTCTCATGTCACTGACTTAGCGCAGGGTTTATCAAGTACAGTCAACTTCACAAGCGAGGAAACATGCGTTGTCCTAATATGTTCAAGAAGTGGCTTTCATGTCACTGACTTAGCGCAGGGTTTATCAAGTACAGTCATCTTCACAAGCGAGGAAACATGCGTTGTCTTCATATGATGCATGTAGTTGTTCTCATGTCACTGACTTAGCGCAGGGTTTATCAAGTAAAGTCAACGTCACAAGCGAGGAAACATGCGTTGTCTTCATATGTTGCATGTAGTTGCTCTCATGTCACTGACTTAGCGCAGGGTCTATCACGTACAGTCACCGTCACAAGCGAGGAAACATGCGTTGTCTTCATATGTTGCATGAAGTTTCTCTCATTTCACAGACTTAGCGCAGGGTTTATCAAGTACAGTCACCTTCACAAGCGAGGAAACATGCTTTGTCTTCGTATGTTGCATGTAGTTGCTTTCATGTCATTGACTTAGCGCTGGGTTTATCCAGTACAGTCACCGTCACAAGCGAGGTAACATGCGATGTCTTCATATAATGCATGAAGTTGCTCTCATGTCACTGACTTAGCGCAGGGTTTATCAAGTACAGTCACCGTCACAAGCGAGGAAACATGCGTTGTCTTCATATGTTGCATGTAGTTGCTCTCATGTCACTGACTAAGCGCAGGGTTTATCAAGTACAGTCACCGTCACAAGCGAGGAAACATGCGTTGTCTTCATATGTTGCATGTAGTTGCTCTCATGTCACTGACTTAGCGCAGGGTTTATCAATTACAGTCACCGTCACAAGCGAGGAAACATGCGTTGTCCTAATATGTTGCATGTAGTTGCTCTCATGTCACTGACTTAGCGCAGGGTTTATCAAGTACAGTCACCTTCACAAGCGAGGAAACATGCGTTGTCCTAATATGTTCAAGAAGTGGCTTTCATGTCACTGACTTAGCGCAGGGTTTATCAAGTACAGTCACCTTCACAAGCGAGGAAACATGAGTTGTCTTCATATGTTGCTTGTAGTTGCTCTCATGTCACTGACTAAGCGCAGGGTTTATCAAGTACAGTCACCGTAACTAGCGAGGAAACATGCGTTGTCCTCATATGTTGCATGTAGTTGCTCTCATGTCACTGACATAGCGCAGGGTTTATAAAGTACAGTCACCGTCAAAAGCGAGGAAACATGCGTTGTCTTCATATGTTGCATGTAGTTGCTCTCATTTCACTGACTTAGCGCAGGGTTTATCAAGCACAGTCACCTTCCCAGCGAGGGAACATGCGTTAACCTAATATGTTGCATGTAGTTGCTCTCATGTCACTGACTTAGCGCAGGGTTTATCAAGTACAGTCACCGTCACAAGCGGGGAAACATGCGTTGTCTTCATATGTTGCATGTAGTTGCTCTCATGTCACTGACTAAGCGCAGGGTTTATCAAGTACAGTCACCTTCACAAGCGAGGAAACATGCGTTGTCTTCATATGTTGCATGAAGTTGCTCTCATTTCACAGACTTAGCGCAGGGCTTATCAAGTACAGTCACCTTCACAAGCGAGGAAACATGCGTTGTCCTCATATGTTGCATGTAGTTATTCTCATGTCACTGACTTAGCGCAGGGTTTATCAAGTACAGTCACCTTCACAAGCGAGGAAACATGCGTTGTCTTCATATGTTGCATGTAGTTGCTCTCATGTTACTGACTTAGCGCAGGGTTTATCAAGTACAGTCACCTTCACAAGCGAGGAAACATGCGTTGTCTTCATATGTTGCATGTAGTTGCTCTCATGTCACTGACTTAGCGCAGGGTTAATCAAGTACAGTCACCATCACATGCGAGGAAACATGCGTTGTCTTCATATGTTGCATGTAGTTGCTCTTATGTCACTGACTTAGTGCAGGGTTTATCAAGTACAGTCACCTTCACAAGCGAGGAAACATGCGTTGTCTTCATATGTTGCATAAAGTTACTCTCATGTCACTGACTTAGCGAAGGGTTTATCAAGTACAGTCACCGTCACAAGCGAGGAAACATGCGTTGTCTTCATATGTTGCATGCAGTTGCTCTTATGTCATGACTTAGCGCAGGGTTTATCTAGTACAGTCACCTTCACAAGCGACGAAACATGCGTTGTCTTCATTAGTCTCATGTAGTTGCTCTCATGTCACTGACTTAGCGCAGGGTTTATCAAGTACAGTCACCGTCACAAGCGAGGATACATGCGTTGTCTTCATATGTTGCATGTAGTTGCTCTCATGTCATTGACTTAGCGCAGGGTTTATCAAGTACAGTCACCTTCACAAGCGAGAAAACATGCGTTGTCTTCATATGTTGCATGTAGTTGCTCTCATGTCACTGACTTAGCGCAGGGTCTATCAAGTACAGTCACTTTCAACAGCGAGGAAACATGCGTTGTCTTCATATGTTGCATGTTGTTGCTCTCATGTCACTGACTTAGCGCAGGGTTTATCTAGTACAGTCACCTTCACAAGCGAGGAAACATGCGTTGTCTTCATATGTTGCATGTAGTTGCTCTCATAATACTGACTTAATGCAGGGTTTATCAATTACAGTCACCGTCACAAGCGAGGAAACATGCGTTGTCTTCATATGTTGCATGTAGTTGCTTTCATGTCACTGACTTAGCGCAGGGTTTATCAAGAACAGTCACTTTCACAAGCAAAGAAACATGCGTTGTCTTCATGTGTTGCATGTAGTTGCTTTCATGTCACTGACTTAGCGCAGGGTTTATCAAGTACAGTCACCTTCACAAGCGAGGAAACATGCGTTGTCTTTATATGTTGCATGTTGTTGCTTTCATGTCACTGACTTAGCGCTGGGTTTATCAAGTACAGTCACCGTCACAAGCGAGGAAACATGCCTTGTATTCATATAATGCATGTAGTGGCGCTCATGTCACTGACTTAGCGCAAGGTTTATCAAGTAAAGTCACCGTCACAAGCGAGGAAACATGCGTTGTCTTCATATGTTGCATGTAGTTGCTTTCATGTCACTGACTTAGCGCAGGGTTTATCAAGAACAGTCACTTTCACAAGCAAAGAAACATGCGTTGTCTTCATGTGTTGCATGTAGTTGCTTTCATGTCACTGACTTAGCGCAGGGTTTATCAAGTACAGTCACCTTCACAAGCGAGGAAACATGCGTTGTCTTTATATGTTGCATGTTGTTGCTTTCATGTCACTGACTTAGCGCTGGGTTTATCAAGTACAGTCACCGTCACAAGCGAGGAAACATGCCTTGTCTTCATATAATGCATGTAGTTGCTCTCATGTCACTGACTTAGCGCAGGGTTTATCAAGTACAGTCACCGTCACAAGCGAGGAAACATGCGTTGTCTTCATATGTTGCATGTAGTTGCTTTCATGTCACTGACTTAGCGCAGGGTTTATCAAGTACAGTCACTTTCACAAGCGAGGAAACATGCGTTGTCTTCATGTGTTGCATGAAGTTGCTTTTATATCACTGACTTAGCGCTGGGTTTATCAAGTACAGTCACCGTCACAAGCGAGGAAACATGCGTTGTCTTCATATTATGCATGTAGTTGCTCTCTTTTTACTGAATTAGCGCAGGGTTTATAAAGTACAGTCACCTTCACAAGCGATGAAACATGCGTTGTCTTCATATGTTGCATGTAGTTGCTCTCATGTCACTGAATTAGCGCAGGGTTTATCACGTACAGTCACCTTCACAAGCGAGGAAACATGCGTTGTCTTCATATGTTGCATGTAGTTGCTCTCATGTCACTGACTTAGCGCAGGGTTTATCAAGTACAGTCAACATCACAAGCGAGGAAACATGCGTTGTCTTCATATGTTGCATGTAGTTGCTCTCATGTCAATGACTTAGCGCAGGGTTTATCAAGTACAGTTACCGTCACAAGCGAGGAAACATGTTTTGTCATAATATGTTGCATGTAGTTGCTCTCATGTCACTGACTTAGCGCAGGGTTTATCAAGTACAGTCACCTTCACAAGCGAGGAAACATGCGTTGTCTTCAAATGTTGCATGAAGTTGCTCTCATTTCACAGACTTAGCGCAGGGTTTATCAAGTACAGTCACCTTCACAAGCGAAAAACATGCGTTGTCCTAATATGTTCAAGAAGTGGCTTTCATGTCACTGACTTAGCGCAGGGTTTATCAAGTACAGCCACCGTCACAAGCGAGAAAACATGCGTTGTCTTCATATGTTGCATGTAGTTGCTCTCATGTCACTGACTTAGCGCAGGGTTTATCAAGTACAGTCACCTTCACAAGCGAGGAAACATGCGTTGTCCTAATATGTTGCATGTAGTTGCTACCATGTCACTGACTCAGCGCAGGGTTTATCAAGTACAGTCACTTTCACAAGCGAGGAAACATGCGTTGTCTTCATGCGTTGCATGTAGTTGCTTTCATATCACTGACTAAGCGCTGGGTTTATCAAGTACAGTCACCGTCACAAGCGAGGAAACATGCGTTGTCTTCATATAATGCATGTAGTTGCTCTCATTTCACTGACTTAGCGCAGGGTTTATCAAGTACAGTCACCTTCACAAGCGATGAAACATGCGTTGTCTTCATATGTTGCATGTAGTTGCTCTCATGTCACTGAATTAGAGCAGGGTTTATCACGTACAGTCACCTTCACAAGCGAGGAAACATGCGTTGTCTTCATATGTTGCATGTAGTTGCTCTCATGTCACTGACTTAGCGCAGGGTTTTATCAAGTACAGTCACCTTTACAAGCGAGGAAACATGCGTTGTCCTCATATGTTTAAGAAGTGGCTTTCATGTCACTGACTTAGCGCAGGGTTTATCAAGTACAGTCACCTTCACAAGCGAAAAACATGCGTTGTCCTAATATGTTCAAGAAGTGGCTTTCATGTCACTGACTTAGCGCAGGGTTTATCGAGTACAGTCACCTTCACAAGCGAGGCACAATGCGTTGTCTTCATATGTTGCATGTAGTTGCTCTCATGTCACTGACTAAGCGCAGGGTTTATCAAGTACAGTCACCTTCACAAGCGATGAAACATGCGTTGTCTTCATATGTTGCATGTAGTTGCTCTCATGTCACTGAATAAGCGCAGGGTGTATCACGTACAGTCACCTTCACAAGCGAGGAAACATGCGTTGTCTTCATATGTTGCATGTAGTTGCTCTCATGTCACTGACTTAGCGCAGGGTTTATCAAGTACAGTCAACGTCACAAGCGACGAAACATTCGTTGTCTTCATATGTTGCATGTAGTTGCTCTCATGTCAATGACTTAGCGCAGGGTTTATCAAGTACAGTCACCGTCACAAGCGAGGAAACATGTTTTGTCATAATATGTTGCATGTAGTTGCTCTCATGTCACTGACTTAGCGCAGGGTTTATCAAGTACAGTCACCTTCACAAGCGAGGAAACATGCGTTGTCCTAATATGTTCAAGAAGTGGCTTTCATGTCACTGACTTAGCGCAGGGTTATCAAGTACAGTCACCTTCACAAGCGAGGAAACATGCGTTGTCTTCAAATGTTGCATGAAGTTGCTCTCATTTCACAGACTTACGCAGGGTTTATCAAGTACACTCACGTTCACAAGCGAGGAAACATGCGTTGTCCTCATATGTTGCATGTAGTTGCTCTCATGTCACTGACTTAGCGCAGGGTTTTATCAAGTACAGTCACCTTCACAAGCGATGAAACATGCGTTGTCCTCATATGTTTAAGAAGTGGCTTTCATGTCACTGACTTAGCGCAAGGTTTATCAAGTACAGTCACCGTCACAAGCGAGGAAACTAGCGTTTTCTTCATATGTTGCATGTAGTTGCTTTCATGTCACTGACTTAGCGCAGGGTTTATCAAGTACAGTCACTTTCACAAGCAAAGAAACATGCGTTGTCTTCATGTGTTGCATGTAGTTGCTTTCATATCACTGACTTAGCGCAGGGTTTATCAAGTACAGTCACCTTCACAAGCGAGGAAACATGCGTTGTCTTTATATGTTGCATGTTGTTGCTTTCATGTCACTGACTTAGCGCTGGGTTTATCAAGTACAGTCACCGTCACAAGCGAGGAAACATGCCTTGTCTTCATATAATGCATGTAGTTGCTCTCATGTCACTGACTTAGCGCAGGGTTTATCAAGTACAGTCACCGTCACAAGCGAGGAAACATGCGTTGTCTTCATATGTTGCATGTAGTTGCTTTCATGTCACTGACTTAGCGCAGGGTTTATCAAGTACAGTCACTTTCACAAGCGAGGAAACATGCGTTGTCTTCATGTGTTGCATGAAGTTGCTTTTATATCACTGACTTAGCGCTGGGTTTATCAAGTACAGTCACCGTCACAAGCGAGACAACATGCGTTGTCTTCATATTATGCATGTAGTTGCTCTCATTTCACTGACTTAGCGCAGGGTTTATCAAGTACAGTCACCTTCACAAGCGATGAAACATGCGTTGTCTTCCTATGTTGCATGTAGTTGCTCTCATGTCACTGAATTAGCGCAGGGTTTATCACGTACAGTCACCTTCACAAGCGAGGAAACATGCGTTGTCTTTATATGTTGCATGTAGTTGCTCTCATGTCACTGACTTAGCGCAGGGTTTATCAAGTACAGTCAACGTCACAAGCGAGGAAACATGCGTTGTCTTCATATGTTGCATGTAGTTGCTCTCATGTCAATGACTTAGCGCAGGGTTTATCAAGTACAGTCACCGTCACAAGCGAGGAAACATGTTTTGTCATAATATGTTGCATGTAGTTGCTCTCATGTCACTGAATTAGCGCAGGGTTTATCACGTACAGTCACCTTCACAAGCGAGGAAACATGCGTTGTCTTCATATGTTGCATGTAGTTGCTCTCATGTCACTGACTTAGCGCAGGGTTTATCAAGTACAGTCCACGTCACAAGCGAGGAAACATGCGTTGTCTTCATATGTTGCATGTAGTTGCTCTCATGTCACTGACTTAGCGCAGTGTTTATCAAGTACAGTCACCTTCACAAGCGAGGAAACATGCGTTGTCCTAATATGTTCAAGAAGTGGCTTTCATGTCATTGACTTAGCGCAGAGTTATCAAGTACAGTCACCTTCACAAGCGCGGAAACATGCGTTGTCTTCAAATGTTGCATGAAGTTGCTCTCATTTCACAGACTTAGCGCAGGGTTTATCAAGTACACTCACGTTCACAAGCGAGGAAACATGCGTTGTCCTCATATGTTGCATGTAGTTGCTCTCATGTCACTGACTTAGCGCAGGGTTTTATCAAGTACAGTCACCTTCACAAGCGAGGAAACATGCGTTGTCCTCATATGTTTAAGAAGTGGCTTTCATGTCACTGACTTAGCGCAGGGTTTATCAAGTACAGTCACCTTCACAAGCGAAAAACATGCGTTGTCCTAATATGTTCAAGAAGTGGCTTTCATGTCACTAACTTAGCGCAGGGTTTATCAAGTACAGTCACCTTCACAAGCGAAGCACAATGCGTTGTCTTCATATGTTGCATGTAGTTGCTCTCATGTCACTGACTAAGCGCAGGGTTTATCAAGTACAGTCACCTTCACAAGCGAGGAAACATGCGTTGTTTTCATATGTTGCATGTAGTTGCTCTCATGGCACTGACTTAGCGCAGGGTTTATCAAGTACAGTCACCTTCACAAGCGAGGAAACATGCGATGTCTTCATATAATGCATGAAGTTGCTTTCATGTCACTGACTTAGCGCAGGGTTTATCAAGTACAGTCACCGTCACAAGCGAGACAACATGCGTTGTCTTCATATGTTGCATGTTGTTGCTCTCATGTCACTGACTAAGCGCAGGGTTTATCAAGTACAGTCACCGTCACAAGCGAGGAAACATGCGTTGTCTTCATATGTTGCATGTAGTTGCTCTCATGTCACTGACTTAGCGCAGGGTTTATCACGTACAGTCACCGTCACAAGTAGGAAACATGCGTTGTCTTCATATGTTGCATGTAGTTGCTCTCGTGTCACTGACTTAGCGCAGGGTTTATCAAGAAAAGTCAACGTCACAAGCGAGGAAACATGCGTTGTCTTCATATGTTGCATGTAGTTGCTCTCATGTCACTGACTTAGCGCAGGGTCTATCACGTACAGTCACCGTCACAAGCGAGGAAACATGCGTTGTCTTCATATGTTGCATGTAGTTGCTCTCATGTCACTGACTTAGCGCAGGGTTTATCAAGTACAGTCATCTTCACAAGCGAGGAAACATGCGTTGTCCTAATATGTTCAAGAAGTGGCTTTCATGTCACTGACTTAGCGCAGGGTTTATCAAGTACAGTCACCTTCACAAGCGAGGAAACATGCGTTGTCTTCATATGTTGCATGAAGTTTCTCTCATTTCACAGACTTAGCGCAGGGTTTATCAAGTACAGTCACCTTCACAAGCGAGGAAACATGCTTTGTCTTCGTATGTTGCATGTAGTTGCTTTCATGTCATTGACTTAGCGCTGGGTTTATCCAGTACAGTCACCGTCACAAGCGAGGTAACATGCGATGTCTTCATATAATGCATGAAGTTGCTCTCATGTCACTGACTTAGCGCAGGGTTTATCAAGTACAGTCACCGTCACAAGCGAGGAAACATGCGTTGTCTTCATATGTTGCATGTAGTTGCTCTCATGTCACTGACTAAGCGCAGGGTTTATCAAGTACAGTCACCGTCACAAGCGAGGAAACATGCGTTGTCTTCATATGTTGCATGTAGTTGCTCTCATGTCACTGACTTAGCGCAGGGTTTATCAATTACAGTCACCGTCACAAGCGAGGAAACATGCGTTGTCCTAATATGTTGCATGTAGTTGCTCTCATGTCACTGACTTAGCGCAGGGTTTATCAAGTACAGTCACCTTCACAAGCGAGGAAACATGCGTTGTCCTAATATGTTCAAGAAGTGGCTTTCATGTCACTGACTTAGCGCAGGGTTTATCAAGTACAGTCACCTTCACAAGCGAGGAAACATGAGTTGTCTTCATATGTTGCTTGTAGTTGCTCTCATGTCACTGACTAAGCGCAGGGTTTATCAAGTACAGTCACCGTAACAAGCGAGGAAACATGCGTTGTCCTCATATGTTGCATGTAGTTGCTCTCATGTCACTGACATAGCGCAGGGTTTATAAAGTACAGTCACCGTCAAAAGCGAGGAAACATGCGTTGTCTTCATATGTTGCATGTAGTTGCTCTCATTTCACTGACTTAGCGCAGGGTTTATCAAGTACAGTCACCTTCCCAGCGAGGGAACATGCGTTAACCTAATATGTTGCATGTAGTTGCTCTCATGTCACTGACTTAGCGCAGGGTTTATCAAGTACAGTCACCGTCACAAGCGGGGAAACATGCGTTGTCTTCATATGTTGCATGTAGTTGCTCTCATGTCACTGACTTAGCGCAGGGTTTATCAAGTACAGTCACCTTCACAAGCGAGGAAACATGCGTTGTCTTCATATGTTGCATGAAGTTGCTCTCATTTCACAGACTTAGCGCAGGGCTTATCAAGTACAGTCACCTTCACAAGCGAGGAAACATGCGTTGTCCTCATATGTTGCATGTAGTTATTCTCATGTCACTGACTTAGCGCAGGGTTTATCAAGTACAGTCACCTTCACAAGCGAGGAAACATGCGTTGTCTTCATATGTTGCATGTAGTTGCTCTCATGTTACTGACTTAGCGCAGGGTTTATCAAGTACAGTCACCTTCACAAGCGAGGAAACATGCGTTGTCTTCATATGTTGCATGTAGTTGCTCTCATGTCACTGACTTAGCGCAGGGTTAATCAAGTACAGTCACCATCACATGCGAGGAAACATGCGTTGTCTTCATATGTTGCATGTAGTTGCTCTTATGTCACTGACTTAGTGCAGGGTTTATCAAGTACAGTCACCTTCACAAGCGAGGAAACATGCGTTGTCTTCATATGTTGCATAAAGTTACTCTCATGTCACTGACTTAGCGAAGGGTTTATCAAGTACAGTCACCGTCACAAGCGAGGAAACATGCGTTGTCTTCATATGTTGCATGCAGTTGCTCTTATGTCATGACTTAGCGCAGGGTTTATCTAGTACAGTCACCTTCACAAGCGACGAAACATGCGTTGTCTTTATTAGTCTCATGTAGTTGCTCTCATGTCACTGACTTAGCGCAGGGTTTATCAAGTACAGTCACCGTCACAAGCGAGGATACATGCGTTGTCTTCATATGTTGCATGTAGTTGCTCTCATGTCCTTGACTTAGCGCAGGGTTTATCAAGTACAGTCACCTTCACAAGCGAGAAAACATGCGTTGTCTTCATATGTTGCATGTAGTTGCTCTCATGTCACTGACTTAGCGCAGGGTCTATCAAGTACAGTCACTTTCAACAGCGAGGAAACATGCGTTGTCTTCATATGTTGCATGTTGTTGCTCTCATGTCACTGACTTAGCGCAGGGTTTATCTAGTACAGTCACCTTCACAAGCGAGGAAACATGCGTTGTCTTCATATGTTGCATGTAGTTGCTCTCATGTTACTGACTTAATGCAGGGTTTATCAATTACAGTCACCGTCACAAGCGAGGAAACATGCGTTGTCTTCATATGTTTCATGTAGTTGCTCTCATGTCACTGACTTAGCGCAGGGTTTATCAAGTACAGTCACCGTCACAAGCGAGGAAACATGCGTTGTCTTCATATGTTGCATGTAGTTGCTTTCATGTCACTGACTTAGCGCAGGGTTTATCAAGTACAGTCACCTTCACAAGCTAGAAAACATGCGTTGTCTTTATATGTTGCATGTAGTTGCTTTTATGTCACTGACTTAGCGCTAGGTTTATCAAGTACAGTCACCGTCACAAGCGAGAAAACATGCCTTGTCTTCATATAATGCATGTAGTTGCTCTCATGTCACTGACTAAGCGCAGGGTTTATCAAGTACAGTAACCGTCACAAGCGAGGAAACATGCGTTGTCTTCATATGTTGCATGTAGTTGCTTTCATGTCACTGACTTAGCGCAGGGTTTATCAAGTACAGTCACCGTCACAAGCGAGGAAACATGCGTTGTCTACATATGTTGCATGTAGTTGCTTTCATGTCACTGACTTAGCGCAGGGTTTATCAAGTACAGTCACCTTCACAAGCTAGAAAATATGCGTTGTCTTTATATGTTGCATGTAGTTGCTTTCATGTCACTGACTTAGCGCTGGGTTTATTAAATACAGTCACCGTCACAAGCGAGGATACATGCCTTGTATTCATATAATGCATGTAGTTGCTCTCATGTCACTGACTTAGCGCAAGGTTTATCAAGTACAGTCACCGTCACAAGCGAGGAAACATGCGTTGTCTTCATATGTTGCATGTAGTTGCTTTCATGTCACTAACTTAGCGCAGGGTTTATCAAGTACAGTCACTTTCACAAGCAAAGAAACATGCGTTGTCTTCATGTGTTGCATGTAGTTGCTTTCATGTTACTGACTTAGCGCAGGGTTTATCAAGTACAGTCATCTTCACAAGCGAGGAAACATACGTTGTCTTCATATGTTGCATGTAGTTGCTTTCATGTCACTGACTTAGCGCTGGGTTTATCAAGTACAGTCACTTTCACAAGCGAGGAAACATGCGTTGTCTTCATGTGTTGCATGAAGTTGCTTTTATATCACTGACTTAGCGCTGGGTTTATCAAGTACAG
The DNA here is from genome assembly GCA_945910005.1 of Isoperla grammatica. Lineage (NCBI taxonomy): Eukaryota > Metazoa > Arthropoda > Insecta > Plecoptera > Perlodidae > Isoperla > Isoperla grammatica. The sequence continues at coordinate 21,697,017 of OX246749.1, read as the reverse complement.
TCACCGTCACAAGCGAGGAAACATGCGTTGTCTTCATATTATGCATGAAGTTGCTCTCATTTCACTGAATTAGCGCAGGGTTTATCAAGTACAGTCACTTTCACAAGCGAGGAAACATGCGTTGTCTTCATGTGTTGCATGAAGTTGCTTTTATATCACTGACTTAGCGCTGGGTTTATCAAGTACAGTCACCGTCACAAGCGAGGAAACATGCAATGTCTTCATATTATGCATGTAGTTGCTCTCATTTCACTGAATTAGCGCAGGGTTTATCAAGTACAGTCACCTTTACAAGCGATGAAACATGCGTTGTTTTCATATGTTGCATGTAGTTGCTCTCATGTCACTGAATTAGCGCAGGGTTTCTCACGTACAGTCACCTTCACAAGCGAGGAAACATGCGTTGTCTTCATATGTTGCATGTAGTTGCTCTCATGTCACTGACTTAGCGCAGGGTTTATCAAGTACAGTCAACGTCACAAGCGAGGAAACATGCGTTGTCTTCATATGATGCATGTAGTTGCTCTCATGTCAATGACTTAGCGCAGGGTTTATCAAGTACAGTCACCGTCACAAGCGAGGAAACATGTTTTGTCATAATATGTTGCATGAAGTTGCTCTCATGTCACTGACTTAGCGCAGGGTTTATCAAGTACAGTCACCTTCACAAGCGAGGAATCATGCGTTGTCCTAATATGTTCAAGAAGTGGCTTTCATGTCACTGACTTAGCGCAGGGTTATCAAGTACAGTCACCTTCACAAGCGCGGAAACATGCGTTGTCTTCAAATGTTGCATGAAGTTGCTTTCATTTCACAGACTTAGCGCAGGGTTTATCAAGTACACTCACGTTCACAAGCGAGGAAACATGCGTTGTCCTCATATGTTGCATGTAGTTGCTCTCATGTCACTGACTTAGCGCAGGGTTTTATCAAGTTCAGTCACCTTCACAAGCGAGGAAACATGCGTTGTCCTCATATGTTTAAGAAGTGGCTTTCATGTCACTGACTTAGCGCAGGGTTTATCAAGTACAGTCACCTTCACAAGCGAAAAACATGCGTTGTCCTAATATGTTCAAGAAGTGGCTTTCATGTCACTGACTTAGCGCAGGGTTTATCAAGTACAGTCACCTTCACAAGCGAAGCACAATGCGTTGTCTTCATATGTTGCATGTAGTTGCTCTCATGTCACTGACTTAGCGCAGGGTTTATCAAGTACAGTCACCTTCACAAGCGAGGAAACATGCGTTGTTTTCATATGTTGCATGTAGTTGCTCTCATGGCACTGACTTAGCGCAGGGTTTATCAAGTACAGTCACCTTCACAAGCGAGGAAACATGCGTTGTCTTCATGTGCTGCATGAAGTTGCTCTCATGTCACTGACTTAGCGCAGGGTTTATCACGTACAGTCACTTTCACAAGCGAGGAAACATGCGTTGTCTTCATATGTTGCATGGTGTTGCTCTCATGTCACTATGTTAGCGCAGGGTTTATCAGGCACAGTCACCTTCACAAGCGAGGAAACATGCGTTGTCTTCATATGTTGCATGAAGTTGCTGTCATGTCACTAACTTAGTGCAGGGTTTATCACGTACAGCCACCGTCACAAGCGAGGAAACATGCGTTGTCTTCATATGTTGCATGTAGTTGCTCTCATGTCACTGACTTAGCGCAGGGTTTATCAAGTACAGTCACCTTCACAAGCGAGGAAACATGCGTTGTCCTAATATGTTGCATGTAGTTGCTACCATGTCACTGACTCAGCGCAGGGTTTATCAAGTACAGTCACCGTCACAAGCGAGGAAACATGCGTTGTCTTCATATGTTGCATGAAGTTGCTCTCATGTCACTGACTTAGCGCAGGGTTTATCAAGTACAGTCACCTTCACAAGCGAGGAAACATGCGTTGTCTTCATATGTTGCATGTAGTTGCTCTCATGTCACTGACTTAGCGCAGGGTTTATCACGTACAGTCACCGTCACAAGTAGGAAACATGCGTTGTCTTCATATGTTGCATGTAGTTGCTCTCATGTCACTGACTTAGCGCAGGGTTTATCAAGTACAGTCAACGTCAAAAGCGAGGAAACATGCGTTGTCTTCATATGTTGCATGTAGTTGCTCTCATGTCACTGACTTAGCGCAGGGTCTATCACGTACAATCACCGTCACAAGCAAGGAAACATGCGTTGTCTTCATATGTTGCATGTAGTTGCTCTCATGTCACTGACTTAGCGCAGGGTTTATCAAGTACAGTCACCTTCACAAGCGAGGAAACATGCGTTGTCCTAAGATGTTCAAGAAGTGGCTTTCATGTCACTGACTTAGCGCAGGGTTTATCAAGTACAGTCACCTTCACAAGCGAGGAAACATGCGTTGTCTTTATATGTTGCATGAAGTTTCTCTCATTTCACAGACTTGGCGCAGGGTTTATCAAGTACAGTCGCCTTCACAAGCGAGGAAACATGCGTTGTCCTCATATGTTGCATGTAGTTGCTCTCATGTCACTGACTTAGCGCAGGGTTTTATCAAGTACAGTCACCTTCACAAGCGAGGAAACATGCGTTGTCCTCATATGTTTAAGAAGTGGCTTTCATGTCACTGACTTAGCGCAGGGTTTATCAAGTACAGTCACCTTCACAAGCGAAAAACATGCGTTGTCCTAATATGTTCAAGAAGTGGCTTTCATGTCACTGACTTAGCGCAGGGTTTATCAAGTACAGTCACCTTCACAAGCGAGGCACAATGCGTTGTCTTCATATGTTGCATGTAGTTGCTCTCATGTCACTGACTAAGCGCAGGGTTTATCAAGTACAGTCACCTTCACAAGCGAGGAAACATGCGTTGTCTTCATATGTTGCATGTAGTTGCTCTCATGTCACTGACTTAGCGCAGGGTTTATCAAGTACAGTCACTTTCACAAGCGAGGAAACATGCGTTGTCTTTATATGTTGCATGAAGTTGCTTTCATGTCACTGACTTAGCGCTGGGTTTATCAAGTACAGTCACCGTCACAAGCGAGGAAACATGCCTTGTCTTCATATAATGCATGTAGTTGCTCTCATGTCACTGACTTAGCGCAGGGTTTATCAAGTACAGTCACTTTCACAAGCGAGGAAACATGCGTTGTCTTCATGTGTTGCATGAAGTTGCTTTTATATCACTGACTTAGCGCTGGGTTTATCAAGTACAGTCACCGTCACAAGCGAGGAAGCATGCGTTGTCTTCATATAATGCATGTAGTTGCTCTCATTTCACTGACTTAGCGCAGGGTTTATCAAGTACAGTCACCGTCACAAGCGAGAAAACATGCCTGATCTTCATATAATGCATGTAGTTGCTCTCATGTCACTGACTTAGCGCAGGGTTTATCAAGTACAGTAACCGTCACAAGCGAGGAAACATGCGTTGTCTTCATATGTTGCATGTAGTTGCTTTCATGTCACTGACTATGGCAGGGTTTATCAAGTACAGTCACCGTCACAAGCGAGGAAACATGCGTTGTCTACATATGTTGCATGTAGTTGCTTTCATGTCACTGACTTAGCGCAGGGTTTATCAAGTACAGTCACCTTCACAAGCTAGAAAACATGCGTTGTCTTTATATGTTGCATGTAGTTGCTTTCATGTCACTGACTTAGCGCTGGGTTTATTAAATACAGTCACCGTCACAAGCGAGGAAACATGCCTTGTATTCATATAATGCATGTAGTTGCTCTCATGTCACTGACTTAGCGCAAGGTTTATCAAGTAAAGTCACCGTCACAAGCGAGGAATCATGCGTTGTCTTCATATGTTGCATGTAGTTGCTTTCATGTCACTAACTTAGCGCAGGGTTTATCAAGTACAGTCACTTTCACAAGCAAAGAAACATGCGTTGTCTTCATGTGTTGCATGTAGTTGCTTTCATGTCACTGACTTAGCGCAGGGTTTATCAAGTACAGTCACCTTCACAAGCGAGGAAACATGCGTTGTCTTTATATGTTGCATGTTGTTGCTTTCATGTCACTGACTTAGCGCTGGGTTTATCAAGTACAGTCACCGTCACAAGCGAGGAAACATGCCTTGTCTTCATATAATGCATGTAGTTGCTCTCATGTCACTGACTTAGCGCAGGGTTTATCAAGTACAGTCACCGTCACAAGCGAGGAAACATGCGTTGTCTTCATATGTTGCATGTAGTTGCTTTCATGTCACTGACTTAGCGCAGGGTTTATCAAGTACAGTCACTTTCACAAGCGAGGAAACATGCGTTGTCTTCATGTGTTGCATGAAGTTGCTTTTATATCACTGACTTAGCGCTGGGTTTATCAAGTACAGTCACCGTCACAAGCGAGGAAACATGCGTTGTCTTCATATTATGCATGTAGTTGCTCTCATTTCACTGAATTAGCGCAGGGTTTATCAAGTACAGTCACCTTTACAAGTGATGAAACATGCGTTGTTTTCATATGTTGCATGTAGTTACTCTCATGTCACTGAATTAGCGCAGGGTTTCTCACGTACAGTCACCTTCACAAGCGAGGAAACATGCGTTGTCTTCATATGTTGCATGTAGTTGCTCTCATGTCACTGACTTAGCGCAGGGTTTATCAAGTACAGTCAACGTCACAAGCGAGGAAACATGCGTTGTCTTCATATGATGCATGTAGTTGCTCTCATGTCAATGACTTAGCGCAGGGTTTATCAAGTACAGTCACCGTCACAAGCGAGGAAACATGTTTTGTCATAATATGTTGCATGTAGTTGCTCTCATGTCACTGACTTAGCGCAGGGTTTATCAAGTACAGTCACCTTCACAAGCGAGGAATCATGCGTTGTCCTAATATGTTCAAGAAGTGGCTTTCATGTCACTGACTTAGCGCAGGGTTATCAAGTACAGTCACCTTTACAAGCGCGGAAACATGCGTTGTCTTCAAATGTTGCATGAAGTTGCTCTCATTTCACAGACTTAGCGCAGGGTTTATCAAGTACACTCACGTTCACAAGCGAGGAAACATGCGTTGTCCTCATATGTTGCATGTAGTTACTCTCATGTCACTGACTTAGCGCAGGGTTTTTTCAAGTACAGTCACCTTCACAAGCGAGGAAACATGCGTTGTCCTCATATGTTTAAGAAGTGGCTTTCATGTCACTGACTTAGCGCAGGGTTTATCCAGTACAGTCACCTTTACAAGCGAAAAACATGCGTTGTCCTAATATGTTCAAGAAGTGGCTTTCATGTCACTGACTTTGCGCAGGGTTTATCAAGTACAGTCACCTTCACAAGCGAAGCACAATGCGTTGTCTTCATATGTTGCATGTAGTTGCTCTCATGTCACTGACTTAGCGCAGGGTTTATCAAGTACAGTCACCTTCACAAGCGAGGAAACATGCGTTGTTTTCATATGTTGCATGTAGTTGCTCTCATGGCACTGACTTAGCGCAGGGTTTATCAAGTACAGTCACCTTCACAAGCGAGGAAACATGCGTTGTCTTCATGTGCTGCATGAAGTTGCTCTCATGTCTTTGACTTAGCGCAGGGTTTATCACGTACAGTCACTTTCACAAGCGAGGAAACATGCGTTGTCTTCATATGTTGCATGTAGTTGCTCTCATGTCACTATCTTAGCGCAGGGTTTATCAGGCACAGTCACCTTCACAAGCGAGGAAACATGCGTTGTCTTCATATGTTGCATGAAGTTGCTCTCATGTCACTAACTTAGTGCAGGGTTTATCACGTACAGCCACCGTCACAAGCGAGGAAACATGCGTTGTCTTCATATGTTGCATGTAGTTGCTCTCATGTCACTGACTTAGCGCAGGGTTTATCAAGTACAGTCACCTTCACAAGCGAGGAAACATGCGTTGTCCTAATATGTTGCATGTAGTTGCTACCATGTCACTGACTCACCGCAGGGTTTATCAAGTACAGTCACCGTCACAAGCGAGGAAACATGCGTTGTGTTCATATGTTGCATGAAGTTGCTCTCATGTCACTGACTTAGCGCAGGGTTTATCAAGTACAGTCACCTTCACAAGCGAGGAAACATGCGTTGTCTTCATATGTTGCATGTAGTTGCTCTCATGTCACTGACTTAGCGCAGGGTTTATCACGTACAGTCACCGTCACAAGTAGGAAACATGCGTTGTCTTCATATGTTGCATGTAGTTGCTCTCATGTCACTGACTTAGCGCAGGGTTTATCAAGTACAGTCAACGTCACAAGCGAGGAAACATGCGTTGTCTTCATATGTTGCATGTAGTTGCTCTCATGTCACTGACTTAGCGCAGGGTCTATCACGTACAGTCACCGTCACAAGCGAGGAAACATGCGTTGTCTTCATATGTTGCATGTAGTTGCTCTCATGTCACTGACTTAGCGCAGGGTTTATCAAGTACAGTCACCTTCACAAGCGAGGAAACATGCGTTGTCCCAATATGTTCAAGAAGTGGCTTTCATGTCACTGACTTAGCGCAGGGTTTATCAAGTACAGTCACCTTCACAAGCGAGGAAACATGCGTTGTCTTCATATGTTGCATGAAGTTTCTTTCATTTCACAGACTTAGCGCAGGGTTTATCAAGTACAGTCACCTTCACAAGCGAGGAAACATGCGTTGTCCTCATATGTTGCATGTAGTTGCTCTCATGTCACTGACTTAGCGCAGGGTTTTATCAAGTACAGTCACCTTCACAAGCGAGGAAACATGCGTTGTCCTCATATGTTTAAGAAGTGGCTTTCATGTCACTGACTTAGCGCAGGGTTTATCAAGTACAGTCACCTTCACAAGCGAAAAACATGCGTTGTCCTAATATGTTCAAGAAGTGGCTTTCATGTCACTGACTTAGCGCAGGGTTTATCAAGTACAGTCACCTTCACAAGCGAGGCACAATGCGTTGTCTTCATATGTTGCATGTAGTTGCTCTCATGTCACTGACTAAGCGCAGGGTTTATCAAGTACAGTCACCTTCACAAGCGAGGAAACATGCGTTGTCTTCATATGTTGCATGTAGTTGCTCTCATGTCACTGACTTAGCGCAGGGTTTATCAAGTACAGTCACTTTCACAAGCGAGGAAACATGCGTTGTCTTTATATGTTGCATGTAGTTGCTTTCATGTCACTGACTTAGCGCTGGGTTTATCAAGTACAGTCACCGTCACAAGCGAGGAAACATGCCTTGTCTTCATATAATGCATGTAGTTGCTCTCATGTCACTGACTTAGCGCAGGGTTTATCAAGTACAGTCACCGTCACAAGCGAGGAAACATGCGTTGTCTTCATATGTTGCATGTAGTTGCTTTCATGTCACTGACTTAGCGCAGGGTTTATCAAGTACAGTCACTTTCACAAGCGAGGAAACATGCGTTGTCTTCATGTGTTGCATGAAGTTGCTTTTATATCACTGATATATCACAGATTGTTAGGCGTTTGGATTGCAAAGAGGGCCGCAAGTATGACGGTGTGAAGAGAGCCACATTGGGGAAATTGTTAGGCACTTGGATTGCAAAGAGGGCCGCAAGTATGAAGGAGCGACGAGAGCCACATTGAGGAGATTGTTAGGCGCTTGGATTGCAAAGAGGGCCGCAAGTATGAAGGTGTGAAGAGAGCCACATTGGGGAGATTGTTAGGCGCTTGGATTGCAAAGAGGGCCGCAAGAATGGCGGAGTGGCGAGAGCCACATCGGGGAGATTGTCAGGCGCTCTGATTGCAAAGAGGGCCGCAAGTATGACGGAGTGGCGAGAGCAACATTGGGGAGATTGTTAGGCGCTTGGATGGCAAAGAGGGCCGCAAGTATGACGGTGTGACGAGAGCCACATTGGGGAGATTGTAAGGCGCTCTGAGTGCAAAGAGGGCCGCAAGTATGACGGAGTGGCGAGAGCAACATTGGGGAGATTGTTAGGCGCTTGGATGGCAAAGAGGGCCGCAAGTATGGCGAAGTGGCGAGAGCCACATTAGGGAGATGTAAGGCACTTGGATTGCAAAGAGGGCCGCAAGTATGGTGGAGTGACGAGAGCCACATTGGAGAGATTGTTAGACGCTTGTATTGCAAAGAGGGCCGCAAGTATGACGGTGTGACGAGAGCCACATTGGGGAGATTGTAAGGCGCTTGGATTGCAAAGAGGGCCGCAAGTATGACGGAGTGGCGAGAGCAACACTGGGGAGATGTTAGGCACTTGGATTGCAAAGAGGGCCGCAAGTATGGGGGAGTGACGAGAGCCACATTCGAGAGATTGTTAGACGCTTGTATTGCAAAGAGGGCCGCAAGTATGACGGAGTGACGAGAGCCACATTGGGGAGATTGTTAGGCGCTTGGATTGCAAAGAGGGCCGCAAGTATGGGGGAGTGACGAGAGCCACATTCGAGAGATTGTTAGACGCTTGTATTGCAAAGTGGGCCGCAAGTATGACGGTGTGACGAGAGCCACATTGGGGAGATTGTTAGGCGCTTGGATTGCAAAGAGGGCCGCAAGTATGAAGGAGTATCGAGAGCCACATCGGGGAGATTGTTAGGCGCTTGGATTGCAAAGAGGGCCGCAAGTATGACGGAGTAGCGAGAGCTTCATTAGGGAAATTGTGAGGGGCTTGGATTGCAAAGAGGGCCGCAAGTATGACGAAGTGGCGAGAGCCACATTGGGGAGATTGTTAGGCGCTTGGTTTGCAAAGAGGGCCGCAAGTATGACGGAGTGGCGAGAGCCACATTGGGGAGATTGTTAGGCGCTTGGATTGCAAAGAGGGCCGCAAGTATGACGGAGTGGCGAGAGCCACATTGGGCAGATTGTTTGGCGCTCTGATTACAAAGAGGGCCGCAAGTATGGCGGAGTATCGAGAGCCACCTCGGGGAGATTGTTAGGCGCTTGGATTGCAAAGAGGGCCGCAAGTGTGACGGAGTAGCGAGAGCCACATTAAGGAGATTGTTAGGCGCTTGGATTGCAAAGAGGGCCGCAAGTATGGCGGTGTGATGAGAGTCACATTGGGGAGATTGTTAGGCTCTTGGATTGCAAAGAGGGCCGCAAGTATGGCGGAGTAGCGAGAGCCACATTAGGGAGATTGTTAGGCGCTTGATTGCAAAGAGGGCCGCAAGTATGACAGAGTGACGAGAGCCACATTGGGGAGATTGTAAGGCGCTAGCATTGCAAAGAGGGCCGCAAGTATGACGGAGTGGCGAGAGCCACATAAGTGAGATGGTTGGGCACATGGATTGCAAAGAGGGCCACAAGTATGACGGTGTGACGAGAGCCACATTAGGGAAATTGTTAAGCGTTTTGATTGCAAAGAGGGCCGCAAGTATGACGGAGTGACGACAGGCCTATTTGGGAGATGTGAGGCACTTAAATTGCAAAGAGGGCCGCAAGTATGGTGGAGTGACGAGAGCCACATTGGGGAGATTGTTAGGCGTTTGGATTGCAAAGAGGGCCGCAAGTATGACGGTGTGAAGAGAGCCACATTGGGGAAATTGTTAGGCACTTGGATTGCAAAGAGGGCCGCAAGTATGACGGAGCGACGAGAGCCGCATTGGGGAGATTGTTAGGCGCTTGGATTGCAAAGAGGGCCGCAAGTATGGCGGTGTGAAGAGAGCCACATTGGGGAGATTGTTAGGCGCTTGGTTTGCAAAGAGGGCCGCAAGTATGACGGAGTGGCGAGAGCAACACTGGGGAGATTGTTAGACGCTTGGATTGCAAAGAGGGCCGCAAGTATGACGGAGTGGCGAGAGCCACATTAGGGAGATGTTAGGCACATGGATTGCAAACAGCACATTTTTGTTTTCAGGATGTCTAGATAATTAACGCAAAAAAAAATAAAAAAAAATACAAAAACAAATTTGGACATCCCGTATGGTAGCTACGAGCGCTTGAAAAAAAAATTCACCTTAGTAAACCCTTCTCAACTTTGCTTGTCTGAATATGGAAGAAAAAAAGACTGCCGGTTACGGGACCCGAACCCCGGACCGCGAAAACACTAGTCGGCGTCGCTACCCCGTACGCCATGCCACTCGATGGAAGTTGGATCGCTTACACTGATAGATAACCCACTGCTCTCAATGTATGCATGAATACATCTCATTGTATCTCGATTCATTCTTATTGTAATTGTAACACCAAAGCTAGATAGATTTATGGACAGCGAGGGTCTCATTGGATTTAAAAAACATTCAAGAATATCCAGGAAGCCGTTTTTTAAACTAACTCTAAAAATTCAGTTTCAACACATTGTCTTTTTAAAATCGCCTTTGATAGATCTTGATCGCGTGATCGCGAAAGAGTAAATCGTTTGTGGTAACAACGAGCCGTTTAACCGGTAAAAAATAAACCGTGTCCATTCACGTTGATGCATTGATATTAATGCGTGAAAATGGTGGAACAAAAAAGAGTGGGTGTACCGGGTCTCGAACCCCAGACCTCAAGTATTCGAAGCTACAACGTTACTTCGTACGCCACGCCAATCGATGGAAGTAACGTTGCTTACACTGGTAGATAACACACTGGTCTCAATGTATGGCATAGCTTGTTGTATTCAGATAGCTCGTCATCACGCCAACATTAAAACATGTTTCCTCGGCTAACCATTAATGCAAGGCAAGCATTAACATGTTTTATGTATATCGTATGAATGTACAGGGGAGGAACTCTAATTATTATTATATTAACCATTTAACAAGAGACGCTACGCGTCGTCAAAGACGTGCTCAAAGACACTCTGTTTTAGAGAATTATATTCTTTACGGCTATATTGTTTAATTGGGGGATCTTAAAGGTACTTCTCAAGGTAGATATGAACATGGTCTACTTTCAAAAAAATCATCGCGTCGCTATGTTTTTTGTGAGCGACGTGAGGCGTCGCCGAAATTTCAAAGATTTTCTTATCAAGTTCTACTTTCGGTACCGATTGTGGATGAACGGTGGTACCTAGTTAGTCGTAGCGTCGAACTTAAGGTCAACAATAATCCTTGGTGACGTAGTAACTCTACTGGTGTGACGAGTGACGGTATGACGAGAGCCACAATGGGGAGATTGTTTGGCACTTGGATTGCAAAGAGGGCCGCAAGTATGACGGAGTGACGAGAGCCACATTGGGGAGATTGTTAGGCGCTTGGATTGCAAAGAGGGCCGCAAGTATGACGGAGTGACGAGAGCCACATTGAGGAGTTTGTGAGGCGCTTGGATTGCAAAGAGGGCCGCAAGTATGACGGAGTGACGAGAGATACATTGGGGATATGTTTGGCACTTGGATTGCAAAGAGGGCCGCAAGTATGAAGGTTTGACGAGAGCCACGTTGGGGAGATTGTTAAGCGTTTTGATTGCAAAGAGGGCCGCAAGTATGGTGGAGTGACGAGAGCCATATTGGGGAGATTGTTATGCGCTTGGATTGCAAAGAGGGCCGCAAGTATGACGGAGTGGCGAGAGCCACATTAGGGAGATTGTTAGGCGCTTGGATTGCAAAGAGGGCCGCAAGTATGGCGGAGTGGCGAGTGCCACATTGGGGAGATTGTTAGGCGCTCTGATTGCAAAGAGGGCCGAAAGTATGGCGGTGTGACGAGAGCCACATTGGGGAGATTGTAAGGCGCTTGGATTGCAAAGAGGGCCGCAAGTATGCCGGAATGACGAGAGCCACATTGGAGAGATTGTTAGGCGCTTGGATTGCAAAGAGGGCCGCAAGAGTGACGGAGTGAAAGTGCCACCTTGGGGAGATTGTGAGGCGCTTGGATTGCAAAGAGGGCCGCAAGTATAACGAAGTGACGAGAGCAACACTGGGGAGATTTTAAGGCGCTCTGATTGCAAAGAGGGCCGCAGGTATGAAGGTTTGACGAGAGCCACATTGGGGAGATTGTTAGGCGTTTTGATTGCAAAGAGGACCGCAAGTATAAAGGTTTGACGAAAGCCACATTGGGGAGATTGTTAGGCGCTCTGATTGCAAAGAGGGCCGCAAGTATGACGGAGTGGCGAGAGCCACATTGGGGACATTGTTAGCCGCTTGGATTGCAAAGAGGGCCGCAAGTTTAACGGAGTGGCGAGAGCAACACTGAGGAGATTGTTAGGCGCTTTGATTGCAAAGAGGGCCGCGAGTATGACAGATTGTTTTGCGCTTGGATTCAAAAAAGGGCCGCAAGTATGACGGTGTGGCGAGAGCCACATTGGGGAGATTGTTAGGCGTTTGGATTGCAAAGAGGGCCGCAAGTATGACGGTGTGACGAGAGCCACATTAGGGAGATTGTTAGGAGTTTTGATTGCAAAGAGGGCCGCAAGTATGGTGGAGTGACGAGAGCCATATTGGGGAGATTGTTAGGCGCTTGGATTGCAAAGAGGGCCGAGAGAATGGCGGTGTGGCGAGAGCCACATCGGGGAGATTGTTAGGCGCTCTGATTGCAAAGAGGGCCGCAAGTATGAGGGAGTGGCGAGAGCCACATTGGGGAGATTGTTAGGCGCTTGGATTGCAAAGAGGGCCGCAAGAGTGATGGAGAGAAAGTGCCACCTTGGGGAGATTGTGAGGCGCTTCGATTGCAAAGAGGGCCGCAAGTATGACGGAGTGACGAGAGATACATTGGGGATATGTTAGGCACTTGGATTGCAAAGAGTGCCGCAAGTATGAAGGTTTGACGAGAGCCACATTGGGGACATAATAAGGCGCTTGGATTGCAAAGAGGGCCGCAAGTTTGACGGAGTGGCGAGAGCAACACTGGGGAGATTGTTAGGCGCTTGGATTGCAAAGAGGGCCGCAAGAATGGCGGAGTGGCGAAAGCCACATCGGGGAGATTGTAAGGCGCTCTGGTTGCAAAGAGGGCCGCAAGTATGACGGAGTGGCGAGAGCCACATTGGGGAGATTGTTAGGCGCTTGGTTGGCAAAGAGGGCCGCAAGTATGACGGTGTGACGAGAGCCACATTGGGGACATAATAAGGCGCTTGGATTGCAAAGAGGGCCGCAAGTTTGACGGAGTGGCGAGAGCAACACTGGGGAGATTGTTAGGCGCTTTGATTGCACAGAGGGCCGCAAATATAGGTGGAGTGACGAGAGCCACATTGGGGAGATTGTTAGGCGCTTGGATGGCAAAGGAACCGCAAGTATGACGGTGTGACGAGATCCACATTGGGGACATAATTAGGCGCTTGGATTGCAAAGAGGGCCGCAAGTTTGACGGAGTGGCGAGAGCAACACTGGGGAGATTGTTAGGCGCTTTGATTGCACAGAGGGCCGCAAATATAGGTGGAGTGACGAGAGCCACATTGGGGAGATTGTTAGGCGCTTCGATTGCAAAGAGGACCGCAAGTATGACGGAGTGGCGAGCGCCACATTGGGGAGATTGTTAGGCGCTTGGATTGCAAAGAGGGCCAAAGTATGGCGGAGTGACGAGAGCCACACTGGGGAGATTGTTAGGCGCTTGAATTGCAAAGAGGGCCGCAAGCATGACGGTGTGACGAGAGCCACATTGGGGAGATTGTTAGGCGCTTGGAATGCAAAGAGGGCCGCAAGTATGGCGGAGTGACGAGAGCCACATTGGGGAGATTGTTAGGCGCTTGGATTGAAAAGAGGGCCGCAAGTATGACTGAGTGGCAAGAGCCACATCGGGGAGATTGTTATGCGCTTTGATTGCAAAGAGGGCCGCAAGTATGACGGAGTGGCGAGAACCACATGGGGGAGATTGTTAGGCGCTTGGATTGCAAAGAGGGCCGCAAGTATGACGGAGTGGCGAGAGCCACATTGGGGAAATTGTTAGGCGCTCTGATTGCAAAAAGGGCCGCAAGTATGCCGGATCGACGAGAGCCACATTGGAGAGATTGTTAGGTGCTTGCATTGCAAAGAGGGCCGCAAGAGTGACGGAGTGAAAGTGCCACCTTGGGGAGATTGTGAGGCGCTTGGATTGCAAAGAGGGCCGCAATTATAACGAAGTGACGAGAGCAACACTGGGGAGATTTTTAGGCGAATGGATTGCAAAGAGGGCCGCAAGTATGACGGAATGGCGAGAGCCACATCGGGGAGATTGTAAGGCGCTCTGATTGCAAAGAGGGCCGCAAGTATGACGGAGTGGCGAGAGCCACATTGGGGAGATTGTTAGGCGCTTGGATGGCAAAGAGGGCCGCAAGTATGACGGTGTGACGAGAGCCACATTGGGGACATTGTAAGGCGCTTGGATTGCAAAGTGGGCCGCAAGTATGACGGAGTGGCGAGAGCAACACTGGGGAGATTGTTAGGCGCTTTGATTGCACAGAGGGCCGCAAATATAGGTGGAGTGACGAGAGCCACATTGGGGAGATTGTTAGGCGCTTGGATTGCAAAGAGGGCCGCAAGTATGGCGGAGTGACGAGAGCCACACTAGGGAGATTGTTAGGCGCTTGGATGGCAAAAAGGGCCGCCAGTATGACGGAGTGACGAGAACTACATCGGGGAGATTGTTAGGCCCATGGATTGCAAAGAGGGCCGCAAGTTTGACAAAGTGACGAGAGCCACATTGTGGAGATTGTTACGCGCTTGGATTGAAAAGAGGGCCGCAAGTATGACGGAGTGGCGAGAGCCACATCGGGGAGATTGTTATGCGCTTTGATTGCAAAGAGGGCCGCAAGTATGACGGAGTGGCGAGAACCACATTGGGGAGATTGTTAGGTGCTTGGATTGCAAAGAGGGCCGCAAGTATGACGGAGTGGCGAGAGCCACATTGGGGAGATTGTATGGCGCTTGGATTGCAAAGAGGGCCGCAAGTATGACGGTGTGACGAGAGCCACATTGGGGAGATTGTGAGGCGCTTTGATTGCAAAGAGGGCCGCAAGTATGAAGGTGTGACGAGAGCCACATTTGGGAGATTGTTAGGCGTTTTGATTGCAAAGAGGGCCGCAAGTATGGTGGAGTGACAAAAGCCATATTGGGGAGATTGTTAGGCGCTTGGATTGCAAAGAGGGCCGCAAGAATGGCGAAGTGGCGAGAGCCACATCGGGGAGATTGTTAGGCGTTTTGATTGCAAAGAGGGCCGCAAGTATGGTGGAGTGACGAGAGCCATATTGGGGAGATTGTTAGGCGCTTGGATTGCAAAGAGGGCCGCAAGAATGGCGGAGTGGCGAGAGCCACATCGGGGAGATTGTTAGGCGTTTTGAGTGCAAAGAGGGCCGCAAGTATGGTGGAGTGACGAGAGCCATATTGGGGAGATTGTTAGGCGCTTGGATTGCAAAGAGGGCCGCAAGAATGGCGGAGTGGCGAGAGCCACATCGGGGAGATTGTCAGGCGCTCTGATTGCAAAGAGGGCCGCAAGTATGACGGAGTGGCGAGAGCAACATTGGGGAGATTGTTAGGCGCTTGGATGGCAAAGAGGGCCGCAAGTAAGACGGTGTGACGAGAGCCACATTGGGGAGATTGTAAGGCGCTCTGATTGCAAAGAGGGCCGCAAGTATGACGGTGTGACGAGAGCCACATTGGGGAGATTGTTAGGCGCTTGGATTGCAAAGAGGGCCGCAAGTATGACGAAGTGGCGAGAGCAACACTGGGGAGATGTAAGGCACTTGGATTGCAAAGAGGGCCGCAAGTATGGGGATGTGACGAGAGCCACATTGGAGAGATTGTTAGACGCTTGTATTGCAAAGAGGGCCGCAAGTATGACGGTGTGACGAGAGCCACATTGGGGAGATTGTTAGGCGCTTGGATTGCAAAGAGGGCCGCAAGTATGACGGAGTATCGAGAGCCACATCGGGGAGATTGTAAGGCGCTTGGATTGCAAAGAGGGCCGCAAGTATGACGGAGTAGCGAGAGCCACATTAGGGAAATTGTTTGGCGCTTGGATTGCAAAGAGGGCCGCAAGTTCGATGAAGTGGCGAAAGCCACATTGGGGAGATTGTTAGGCGCTTGGTTTGCAAAGAGGGCCGCAAGTATGACGGAGTGGCACGAGCCACATTGGGGAGATTGTTAGGCGCTTGGATTGCAAAGAGGGCCGCAAGTATGACGGAGTGACGAGAGCCACATTGGGGAGATTGTTAGGCGCTTGGATTGCAAAGAGGGCCGCAAGTATGACGGAGTGGCGAGAGCAACACTGGGGAGATGTAAGGCACTTGGATTGCAAAGAGGGCCGCAAGTATGGGGATGTGACGAGAGCCACATTGGAGAGATTGTTAGACGCTTGTATTGCAAAGAGGGCCGCAAGTATGACGGTGTGACGAGAGCCACATTGGGGAGATTGTTAGGCGCTTGGATTGCAAAGAGGGCCGCAAGTATGACGGAGTATCGAGAGCCACATCGGGGAGATTGTTAGGCGCTTGGATTGCAAAGAGGGCCGCAAGTATGACGAAGTAGCGAGAGCCACATTAGGGAAATTGTTTGGCGCTTGGATTGCAAAGAGGGCCGCAAGTTCGATGAAGTGGCGAAAGCCACATTGGGGAGATTGTTAGGCGCTTGGTTTGCAAAGAGGGCCGAAAGTATGACGGAGTGGCACGAGCCACATTGGGGAGATTGTTAGGCGCTTGGATTGCAAAGAGGGCCGCAAGTATGACGGAGTGGCGAGAGCCACATTGGGGAGATTGTTAGGCGCTCTGATTACAAAGAGGGCCGCAAGTATGGCGGAGTATCGAGAGCCACCTCGGGGAGATTGTTAGGCGTTTGGATTGCAAAGAGGGCCGCAAGTATGACGGAGTAGCGAGAGCCACATTAAGGAGATTGTTAGGCGCTTGGATTGCAAAGAGGGCCGCAAGTATGGCGGTGTGATGAGAGTCACATTGGGGAGATTGTTAGGCGCTTGGATTGCACAGAGGGCCGCAAATATAGGTGGAGTGACGAGAGCCACATTGGGGAGATTGTTAGGCGCTTCGATTGCAAAGAGGACCGCAAGTATGACGGAGTGGCGAGCGCCACATTGGGGAGATTGTTAGGCGCTTGGATTGCAAAGAGGGCCAAAGTATGGCGGAGTGACGAGAGCCACACTGGGGAGATTGTTAGGCGCTTGAATTGCAAAGAGGGCCGCAAGCATGACGGTGTGACGAGAGCCACATTGGGGAGATTGTTAGGCGCTTGGAATGCAAAGAGGGCCGCAAGTATGGCGGAGTGACGAGAGCCACATTGGGGAGATTGTTAGGCGCTTGGATTGAAAAGAGGGCCGCAAGTATGACTGAGTGGCAAGAGCCACATCGGGGAGATTGTTATGCGCTTTGATTGCAAAGAGGGCCGCAAGTATGACGGAGTGGCGAGAACCACATGGGGGAGATTGTTAGGCGCTTGGATTGCAAAGAGGGCCGCAAGTATGACGGAGTGGCGAGAGCCACATTGGGGAAATTGTTAGGCGCTCTGATTGCAAAAAGGGCCGCAAGTATGCCGGATCGACGAGAGCCACATTGGAGAGATTGTTAGGTGCTTGCATTGCAAAGAGGGCCGCAAGAGTGACGGAGTGAAAGTGCCACCTTGGGGAGATTGTGAGGCGCTTGGATTGCAAAGAGGGCCGCAATTATAACGAAGTGACGAGAGCAACACTGGGGAGATTTTTAGGCGAATGGATTGCAAAGAGGGCCGCAAGTATGACGGAATGGCGAGAGCCACATCGGGGAGATTGTAAGGCGCTCTGATTGCAAAGAGGGCCGCAAGTATGACGGAGTGGCGAGAGCCACATTGGGGAGATTGTTAGGCGCTTGGATGGCAAAGAGGGCCGCAAGTATGACGGTGTGACGAGAGCCACATTGGGGACATTGTAAGGCGCTTGGATTGCAAAGTGGGCCGCAAGTATGACGGAGTGGCGAGAGCAACACTGGGGAGATTGTTAGGCGCTTTGATTGCACAGAGGGCCGCAAATATAGGTGGAGTGACGAGAGCCACATTAGGGAGATTGTTAGGCGCTTGGATTGCAAAGAGGGCCGCAAGTATGGCGGAGTGACGAGAGCCACACTAGGGAGATTGTTAGGCGCTTGGATGGCAAAAAGGGCCGCCAGTATGACGGAGTGACGAGAACTACATCGGGGAGATTGTTAGGCGCATGGATTGCAAAGAGGGCCGCAAGTTTGACAAAGTGACGAGAGCCACATTGTGGAGATTGTTACGCGCTTGGATTGAAAAGAGGGCCGCAAGTATGACGGAGTGGCGAGAGCCACATCGGGGAGATTGTTATGCGCTTTGATTGCAAAGAGGGCCGCAAGTATGACGGAGTGGCGAGAACCACATTGGGGAGATTGTTAGGTGCTTGGATTGCAAAGAGGGCCGCAAGTATGACGGAGTGGCGAGAGCCACATTGGGGAGATTGTATGGCGCTTGGATTGCAAAGAGGGCCGCAAGTATGACGGTGTGACGAGAGCCACATTGGGGAGATTGTGAGGCGCTTTGATTGCAAAGAGGGCCGCAAGTATGAAGGTGTGACGAGAGCCACATTTGGGAGATTGTTAGGCGTTTTGATTGCAAAGAGGGCCGCAAGTATGGTGGAGTGACAAAAGCCATATTGGGGAGATTGTTAGGCGCTTGGATTGCAAAGAGGGCCGCAAGAATGGCGAAGTGGCGAGAGCCACATCGGGGAGATTGTTAGGCGTTTTGATTGCAAAGAGGGCCGCAAGTATGGTGGAGTGACGAGAGCCATATTGGGGAGATTGTTAGGCGCTTGGATTGCAAAGAGGGCCGCAAGAATGGCGGAGTGGCGAGAGCCACATCGGGGAGATTGTTAGGCGTTTTGAGTGCAAAGAGGGCCGCAAGTATGGTGGAGTGACGAGAGCCATATTGGGGAGATTGTTAGGCGCTTGGATTGCAAAGAGGGCCGCAAGAATGGCGGAGTGGCGAGAGCCACATCGGGGAGATTGTCAGGCGCTCTGATTGCAAAGAGGGCCGCAAGTATGACGGAGTGGCGAGAGCAACATTGGGGAGATTGTTAGGCGCTTGGATGGCAAAGAGGGCCGCAAGTAAGACGGTGTGACGAGAGCCACATTGGGGAGATTGTAAGGCGCTCTGATTGCAAAGAGGGCCGCAAGTATGACGGTGTGACGAGAGCCACATTGGGGAGATTGTTTGGCGCTTGGATTGCAAAGAGGGCCGCAAGTTCGATGAAGTGGCGAAAGCCACATTGGGGAGATTGTTAGGCGCTTGGTTTGCAAAGAGGGCCGCAAGTATGACGGAGTGGCACGAGCCACATTGGGGAGATTGTTAGGCGCTTGGATTGCAAAGAGGGCCGCAAGTATGACGGAGTGACGAGAGCCACATTGGGGAGATTGTTAGGCGCTTGGATTGCAAAGAGGGCCGCAAGTATGACGGAGTGGCGAGAGCAACACTGGGGAGATGTAAGGCACTTGGATTGCAAAGAGGGCCGCAAGTATGGGGATGTGACGAGAGCCACATTGGAGAGATTGTTAGACGCTTGTATTGCAAAGAGGGCCGCAAGTATGACGGTGTGACGAGAGCCACATTGGGGAGATTGTTAGGCGCTTGGATTGCAAAGAGGGCCGCAAGTATGACGGAGTATCGAGAGCCACATCGGGGAGATTGTTAGGCGCTTGGATTGCAAAGAGGGCCGCAAGTATGACGGAGTAGCGAGAGCCACATTAGGGAAATTGTTTGGCGCTTGGATTGCAAAGAGGGCCGCAAGTTCGATGAAGTGGCGAAAGCCACATTGGGGAGATTGTTAGGCGCTTGGTTTGCAAAGAGGGCCGAAAGTATGACGGAGTGGCACGAGCCACATTGGGGAGATTGTTAGGCGCTTGGATTGCAAAGAGGGCCGCAAGTATGACGGAGTGGCGAGAGCCACATTGGGGAGATTGTTAGGCGCTCTGATTACAAAGAGGGCCGCAAGTATGGCGGAGTATCGAGAGCCACCTCGGGGAGATTGTTAGGCGTTTGGATTGCAAAGAGGGCCGCAAGTATGACGGAGTAGCGAGAGCCACATTAAGGAGATTGTTAGGCGCTTGGATTGCAAAGAGGGCCGCAAGTATGGCGGTGTGATGAGAGTCACATTGGGGAGATTGTTAGGCGCTTGGATTGCAAAGAGGGCCGCAAGTATGGCGTAGGTAGCGAGAGCCAAATTAAGGAGATTGTTAGGCGCTTGATTGCAAAGAGGGCCGCAAGTATGACAGAGTGACGAAAGCCACATTGGGGAGATTGTAAGGCGCTAGGATTGCAAAGAGGGCCGCAAGTATGACGGAGTGGCGAGAGCCACATAAGTGAGATTGTTAGGCACATGGATTGCAAAGAGGGCCGCAAGTATGACGGTGTGACGAGAGCCACATTAGGGAAATTGTTAGGCGCTAGGATTGCAAAGAGGGCCGCAAGTATGACGGAGTGGCGAGAGCCACATAAGTGAGATTGTTAGGCACATGGATTGCAAAGAGGGCCGCAAGTATGACAATGTGACGAGAGCCACATTAGGGAAATTGTTAGGCGTTTTGATTGCAAAGAGGGCCGCAAGTATGACGGAGTGACGACAGGCCTATTTGGGAGATGTGAGGCACTTGGATTGCAAAGAGGGCCGCAAGTATGGTGGAGTGACGAGAGCCACATTGGGGAGATTGTTAGGCGTTTGGATTGCATAGAGGGCCGCAAGTATGACGGTGTGAAGAGAGCCACATTGGGGAAATTGTTAGGCACTTGGATTGCAAAGAGGGCCGCAAGTATGACGGAGCGACGAGAGCCACATTGGGGAGATTGTTAGGCGCTTGGATTGCAAAGAGGGCCGCAAGTATGGCGGTGTGAAGAGAGCTACATTGGGGAGATTGTTAGGCGCTTGGTTTGCAAAGAGGGCCGCAAGTATGACGGAGTGGCGAGAGCAACACTGGGGAGATTGTTAGACGCTTGGATTGCAAAGAGGGCCGCAAGTATGACGGAGTGGCGAGAGCCACATTAGGGAGATGTTAGGCACATGGATTGCAAACAGCACATTTTTGTTTTCAGGATGTCTAGATAATTAACGCAAAAAATATAAAAAAAAATACAAAAACAAATTTGGACATCCCGTATGGTAGCTACGAGCGCTTGAAAAAAAAATTTCCCCTTAGTAAACCCTTCTCAACTTTGCTTGTCTGAATATGGAAGAAAAAAAGACTGCCGGGTACGGGACTCGAACCCCGGACCGCGAAAACACTAGTCGGCGTCGCTACCCCGTACGCCATGCCACTCGATGGCAGTTGGATCGCTTACACTGATAGATAACCCACTGCTCTCAATGTATGCATGAATACATCTCATTGTATCTCGATTCATTCTTATTGTTATTGTAACACCAAAGCTAGATAGATTTATGGACAGCGAGGGTCTCATTGGATTTAAAAAAACATCCAAGAATATCCAGGAAGCCGTTTTTTAAACTAACTCTAAAAATTCAGTTTCAACACATTGTCTTTTTAAAATCGCCTTTGATAGATCTTGATCGCGTGATCGCGAAAGAGTAAATCGTTTGTGGTAACAACGAGCCGTTTAACCGGTAAAAAAAAAACCGTGTCCATTCACGTTGATGCATTGATATTAATGCGTGAAAATGGTGGAACAAAAAAGAGTGGGTGTACCGGGTCTCGAACCCCAGACCTCAAGTATTCGAAGCTACAACGTTACTTCGTACGCCACGCCAATCGATGGAAGACACATTGGGGAGATTGTTAGGCGCTTGGATTGCAAAAAGGGCCGCAAATATAGGTGGAGGGACGAGAGCCACATTGGGGAGATTTTTAGGCGCTTGGATTGCAAAGAGGGCCGTTAGTATGGCGGAGTGACGAGAGCCATATTGGGGAGATTGTTAGGCGCTTGGATTGCAAAGAGGGCCGCAAGAATGGCGGAGTGGCGAGAGCCACATCGGGGAGATTGTTACGCGTTTTGATTGCAAAGAGGGCCGCAAGTATGGTGGAGTGACGAGAGCCATATTGGAGAGGTTGTTAGGCGCTTCGATTGCAAAGAGGGCCGCAAGAATGGCGGGGTGGCGAGAGCCACATCGGGGAGATTGTAAGGCGCTCTGATTGCAAAAAGGGCCGCAAGTATGACGGAGTGGCGAGAGCAACATTGGGGAGATTGTTAGGTGCTTGGATGGCAAAGAGGGCCGCAAGTATGACGGTGTGACGAGAGCCACATTGGGGAGATTGTAAGGCGCTCTGATTGCAAAGAGGGCCGCAAGTATGACGGAGTGGCGAGAGCCACATTGGGGAGATTGTAAGGCGCTTTGATTGCAAAGAGAGCCGCAAGTATGACGGAGTGGCGAAGCCACATTGAGGAGATTGTTAGGCGCTTGGATGGCAAAGAGGGCCGCAAGTATGGCGGAGTGGCGAGAGCCACATTAGGGAGATGTAAGGCACTTGGATTACAAAGAGGGCCGCAAGTATGGTGGAGTGACGAGAGCCACATTGGAGAGATTGTTAGACGCTTGTATTGCAAAGAGGGCCGCAAGTATGACGGTGTGACGAGAGCCACATTGGGGAGATTGTTAGGCGCTTGGATTGCAAAGAGGGCCGCAAGTATGACGGAGTGGCGAGAGCAACACTGGGGAGATGTTAGGCACTTGGATTGCAAAGAGGGCCGCAAGTATGGGGGAGTGACGAGAGCCACATTGGAGAGATTGTAAGGCGCTCTGATTGCAAAGAGCCATATTGGGGAGATTGTTATGCGCTTGGATTGCAAAGAGGGCCGCAAGTATGACGGAGTGGCGAGAGCCACATTAGGGAGATTGTTAGGCGCTTGGATTGCAAAGAGGGCCGCAAGTATGACGAAGTGGCGAGAGCCTAATTGGGGAGATTGTTAGGCGCTTGGATTGCAAAGAGGGCCTCAAGAATGGCGGAGTAGCGAAAGTTACATTAGGGAGATTGTTAGGCGGTTGGATTGCAAAGAGGGCCGCAAGTATGACGAAGTGGCGAGAGCCACATTGGGGAGATTGTTAGGCGCTTGGATTGCAAAGAGGGCCTCAAGAATGGCGGAGTGGCGAGATCCACATCGGGGAGATTGTAAGGCGCTCTGATTGCAAAGAGCCATATTGGGAAGATTGTTATGCGCTTGGATTGCAAAGAGGGCCGCAAGTATGACGGATTGGCAAGAGCCACATTAGGGAGATTGTTAGGCGCTTGGATTGCAAAGAGGGCCGCAAGTATGGCGGAGTGGCGAGAGCCACATTAGGGAGATGTTAGGCACTTGGATAGCAAAAAGGGCCGCAAGTATGGTGGAGTGACGAGAGCCACATTGGAGAGATTGTTAGACGCTTGTATTGCAAAGAGGGCCGCAAGTATGACGGTGTGACGAGGGCCACATTGGGGAGATTGTTAGGCGCTTGGATTGCAAAGAGGGCCGCAAGTATGACGGAGTGGCGAGAGCCACATTGGGGAGATTGTTAGGCGCTTGGATTGCAAAGAGGGCCGCAAGTATGACGGTGTGACGAGAGCCACATTGGGGAGATTGTTAGGCGCTTGGATTGCAAAGAGGGCCGCAAGTATGACGGAAAGGCGAGAGCCACATTGGGGAGATTGTTAGGCGCTTGGATTGCAAAGAGGGCCGCAAGAGTGATGGAGAGAAAGTGCCACCTTGGGGAGATTGTGAGGCGCTTCGATTGCAAAGAGGGCCGCAAGTATGACGGAGTGACGAGAGATACATTGGGGATATGTTAGGCACTTGGATTGCAAAGAGTGCCGCAAGTATGAAGGTTTGACGAGAGCCACATTGGGGACATAATAAGGCGCTTGGATTGCAAAGAGGGCCGCAAGTTTGACGGAGTGGCGAGAGCAACACTGGGGAGATTGTTAGGCGCTTGGATTGCAAAGAGGGCCGCAAGAATGGCGGAGTGGCGAAAGCCACATCGGGGAGATTGTAAGGCGCTCTGGTTGCAAAGAGGGCCGCAAGTATGACGGAGTGGCGAGAGCCACATTGGGGAGATTGTTAGGCGCTTGGTTGGCAAAGAGGGCCGCAAGTATGACGGTGTGACGAGAGCCACATTGGGGACATAATAAGGCGCTTGGATTGCAAAGAGGGCCGCAAGTTTGACGGAGTGGCGAGAGCAACACTGGGGAGATTGTTAGGCGCTTTGATTGCACAGAGGGCCGCAAATATAGGTGGAGTGACGAGAGCCACATTGGGGAGATTGTTAGGCGCTTGGATGGCAAAGGAACCGCAAGTATGACGGTGTGACGAGATCCACATTGGGGACATAATTAGGCGCTTGGATTGCAAAGAGGGCCGCAAGTTTGACGGAGTGGCGAGAGCAACACTGGGGAGATTGTTAGGCGCTTTGATTGCACAGAGGGCCGCAAATATAGGTGGAGTGACGAGAGCCACATTGGGGAGATTGTTAGGCGCTTCGATTGCAAAGAGGACCGCAAGTATGACGGAGTGGCGAGCGCCACATTGGGGAGATTGTTAGGCGCTTGGATTGCAAAGAGGGCCAAAGTATGGCGGAGTGACGAGAGCCACACTGGGGAGATTGTTAGGCGCTTGAATTGCAAAGAGGGCCGCAAGCATGACGGTGTGACGAGAGCCACATTGGGGAGATTGTTAGGCGCTTGGAATGCAAAGAGGGCCGCAAGTATGGCGGAGTGACGAGAGCCACATTGGGGAGATTGTTAGGCGCTTGGATTGAAAAGAGGGCCGCAAGTATGACTGAGTGGCAAGAGCCACATCGGGGAGATTGTTATGCGCTTTGATTGCAAAGAGGGCCGCAAGTATGACGGAGTGGCGAGAACCACATGGGGGAGATTGTTAGGCGCTTGGATTGCAAAGAGGGCCGCAAGTATGACGGAGTGGCGAGAGCCACATTGGGGAAATTGTTAGGCGCTCTGATTGCAAAAAGGGCCGCAAGTATGCCGGATCGACGAGAGCCACATTGGAGAGATTGTTAGGTGCTTGCATTGCAAAGAGGGCCGCAAGAGTGACGGAGTGAAAGTGCCACCTTGGGGAGATTGTGAGGCGCTTGGATTGCAAAGAGGGCCGCAATTATAACGAAGTGACGAGAGCAACACTGGGGAGATTTTTAGGCGAATGGATTGCAAAGAGGGCCGCAAGTATGACGGAATGGCGAGAGCCACATCGGGGAGATTGTAAGGCGCTCTGATTGCAAAGAGGGCCGCAAGTATGACGGAGTGGCGAGAGCCACATTGGGGAGATTGTTAGGCGCTTGGATGGCAAAGAGGGCCGCAAGTATGACGGTGTGACGAGAGCCACATTGGGGACATTGTAAGGCGCTTGGATTGCAAAGTGGGCCGCAAGTATGACGGAGTGGCGAGAGCAACACTGGGGAGATTGTTAGGCGCTTTGATTGCACAGAGGGCCGCAAATATAGGTGGAGTGACGAGAGCCACATTGGGGAGATTGTTAGGCGCTTGGATTGCAAAGAGGGCCGCAAGTATGGCGGAGTGACGAGAGCCACACTAGGGAGATTGTTAGGCGCTTGGATGGCAAAAAGGGCCGCCAGTATGACGGAGTGACGAGAACTACATCGGGGAGATTGTTAGGCCCATGGATTGCAAAGAGGGCCGCAAGTTTGACAAAGTGACGAGAGCCACATTGTGGAGATTGTTACGCGCTTGGATTGAAAAGAGGGCCGCAAGTATGACGGAGTGGCGAGAGCCACATCGGGGAGATTGTTATGCGCTTTGATTGCAAAGAGGGCCGCAAGTATGACGGAGTGGCGAGAACCACATTGGGGAGATTGTTAGGTGCTTGGATTGCAAAGAGGGCCGCAAGTATGACGGAGTGGCGAGAGCCACATTGGGGAGATTGTATGGCGCTTGGATTGCAAAGAGGGCCGCAAGTATGACGGTGTGACGAGAGCCACATTGGGGAGATTGTGAGGCGCTTTGATTGCAAAGAGGGCCGCAAGTATGAAGGTGTGACGAGAGCCACATTTGGGAGATTGTTAGGCGTTTTGATTGCAAAGAGGGCCGCAAGTATGGTGGAGTGACAAAAGCCATATTGGGGAGATTGTTAGGCGCTTGGATTGCAAAGAGGGCCGCAAGAATGGCGAAGTGGCGAGAGCCACATCGGGGAGATTGTTAGGCGTTTTGATTGCAAAGAGGGCCGCAAGTATGGTGGAGTGACGAGAGCCATATTGGGGAGATTGTTAGGCGCTTGGATTGCAAAGAGGGCCGCAAGAATGGCGGAGTGGCGAGAGCCACATCGGGGAGATTGTTAGGCGTTTTGAGTGCAAAGAGGGCCGCAAGTATGGTGGAGTGACGAGAGCCATATTGGGGAGATTGTTAGGCGCTTGGATTGCAAAGAGGGCCGCAAGAATGGCGGAGTGGCGAGAGCCACATCGGGGAGATTGTCAGGCGCTCTGATTGCAAAGAGGGCCGCAAGTATGACGGAGTGGCGAGAGCAACATTGGGGAGATTGTTAGGCGCTTGGATGGCAAAGAGGGCCGCAAGTAAGACGGTGTGACGAGAGCCACATTGGGGAGATTGTAAGGCGCTCTGATTGCAAAGAGGGCCGCAAGTATGACGGTGTGACGAGAGCCACATTGGGGAGATTGTTAGGCGCTTGGATTGCAAAGAGGGCCGCAAGTATGACGAAGTGGCGAGAGCAACACTGGGGAGATGTAAGGCACTTGGATTGCAAAGAGGGCCGCAAGTATGGGGATGTGACGAGAGCCACATTGGAGAGATTGTTAGACGCTTGTATTGCAAAGAGGGCCGCAAGTATGACGGTGTGACGAGAGCCACATTGGGGAGATTGTTAGGCGCTTGGATTGCAAAGAGGGCCGCAAGTATGACGGAGTATCGAGAGCCACATCGGGGAGATTGTAAGGCGCTTGGATTGCAAAGAGGGCCGCAAGTATGACGGAGTAGCGAGAGCCACATTAGGGAAATTGTTTGGCGCTTGGATTGCAAAGAGGGCCGCAAGTTCGATGAAGTGGCGAAAGCCACATTGGGGAGATTGTTAGGCGCTTGGTTTGCAAAGAGGGCCGCAAGTATGACGGAGTGGCACGAGCCACATTGGGGAGATTGTTAGGCGCTTGGATTGCAAAGAGGGCCGCAAGTATGACGGAGTGACGAGAGCCACATTGGGGAGATTGTTAGGCGCTTGGATTGCAAAGAGGGCCGCAAGTATGACGGAGTGGCGAGAGCAACACTGGGGAGATGTAAGGCACTTGGATTGCAAAGAGGGCCGCAAGTATGGGGATGTGACGAGAGCCACATTGGAGAGATTGTTAGACGCTTGTATTGCAAAGAGGGCCGCAAGTATGACGGTGTGACGAGAGCCACATTGGGGAGATTGTTAGGCGCTTGGATTGCAAAGAGGGCCGCAAGTATGACGGAGTATCGAGAGCCACATCGGGGAGATTGTTAGGCGCTTGGATTGCAAAGAGGGCCGCAAGTATGACGGAGTAGCGAGAGCCACATTAGGGAAATTGTTTGGCGCTTGGATTGCAAAGAGGGCCGCAAGTTCGATGAAGTGGCGAAAGCCACATTGGGGAGATTGTTAGGCGCTTGGTTTGCAAAGAGGGCCGAAAGTATGACGGAGTGGCACGAGCCACATTGGGGAGATTGTTAGGCGCTTGGATTGCAAAGAGGGCCGCAAGTATGACGGAGTGGCGAGAGCCACATTGGGGAGATTGTTAGGCGCTCTGATTACAAAGAGGGCCGCAAGTATGGCGGAGTATCGAGAGCCACCTCGGGGAGATTGTTAGGCGTTTGGATTGCAAAGAGGGCCGCAAGTATGACGGAGTAGCGAGAGCCACATTAAGGAGATTGTTAGGCGCTTGGATTGCAAAGAGGGCCGCAAGTATGGCGGTGTGATGAGAGTCACATTGGGGAGATTGTTAGGCGCTTGGATTGCACAGAGGGCCGCAAATATAGGTGGAGTGACGAGAGCCACATTGGGGAGATTGTTAGGCGCTTCGATTGCAAAGAGGACCGCAAGTATGACGGAGTGGCGAGCGCCACATTGGGGAGATTGTTAGGCGCTTGGATTGCAAAGAGGGCCAAAGTATGGCGGAGTGACGAGAGCCACACTGGGGAGATTGTTAGGCGCTTGAATTGCAAAGAGGGCCGCAAGCATGACGGTGTGACGAGAGCCACATTGGGGAGATTGTTAGGCGCTTGGAATGCAAAGAGGGCCGCAAGTATGGCGGAGTGACGAGAGCCACATTGGGGAGATTGTTAGGCGCTTGGATTGAAAAGAGGGCCGCAAGTATGACTGAGTGGCAAGAGCCACATCGGGGAGATTGTTATGCGCTTTGATTGCAAAGAGGGCCGCAAGTATGACGGAGTGGCGAGAACCACATGGGGGAGATTGTTAGGCGCTTGGATTGCAAAGAGGGCCGCAAGTATGACGGAGTGGCGAGAGCCACATTGGGGAAATTGTTAGGCGCTCTGATTGCAAAAAGGGCCGCAAGTATGCCGGATCGACGAGAGCCACATTGGAGAGATTGTTAGGTGCTTGCATTGCAAAGAGGGCCGCAAGAGTGACGGAGTGAAAGTGCCACCTTGGGGAGATTGTGAGGCGCTTGGATTGCAAAGAGGGCCGCAATTATAACGAAGTGACGAGAGCAACACTGGGGAGATTTTTAGGCGAATGGATTGCAAAGAGGGCCGCAAGTATGACGGAATGGCGAGAGCCACATCGGGGAGATTGTAAGGCGCTCTGATTGCAAAGAGGGCCGCAAGTATGACGGAGTGGCGAGAGCCACATTGGGGAGATTGTTAGGCGCTTGGATGGCAAAGAGGGCCGCAAGTATGACGGTGTGACGAGAGCCACATTGGGGACATTGTAAGGCGCTTGGATTGCAAAGTGGGCCGCAAGTATGACGGAGTGGCGAGAGCAACACTGGGGAGATTGTTAGGCGCTTTGATTGCACAGAGGGCCGCAAATATAGGTGGAGTGACGAGAGCCACATTGGGGAGATTGTTAGGCGCTTGGATTGCAAAGAGGGCCGCAAGTATGGCGGAGTGACGAGAGCCACACTAGGGAGATTGTTAGGCGCTTGGATGGCAAAAAGGGCCGCCAGTATGACGGAGTGACGAGAACTACATCGGGGAGATTGTTAGGCGCATGGATTGCAAAGAGGGCCGCAAGTTTGACAAAGTGACGAGAGCCACATTGTGGAGATTGTTACGCGCTTGGATTGAAAAGAGGGCCGCAAGTATGACGGAGTGGCGAGAGCCACATCGGGGAGATTGTTATGCGCTTTGATTGCAAAGAGGGCCGCAAGTATGACGGAGTGGCGAGAACCACATTGGGGAGATTGTTAGGTGCTTGGATTGCAAAGAGGGCCGCAAGTATGACGGAGTGGCGAGAGCCACATTGGGGAGATTGTATGGCGCTTGGATTGCAAAGAGGGCCGCAAGTATGACGGTGTGACGAGAGCCACATTGGGGAGATTGTGAGGCGCTTTGATTGCAAAGAGGGCCGCAAGTATGAAGGTGTGACGAGAGCCACATTTGGGAGATTGTTAGGCGTTTTGATTGCAAAGAGGGCCGCAAGTATGGTGGAGTGACAAAAGCCATATTGGGGAGATTGTTAGGCGCTTGGATTGCAAAGAGGGCCGCAAGAATGGCGAAGTGGCGAGAGCCACATCGGGGAGATTGTTAGGCGTTTTGATTGCAAAGAGGGCCGCAAGTATGGTGGAGTGACGAGAGCCATATTGGGGAGATTGTTAGGCGCTTGGATTGCAAAGAGGGCCGCAAGAATGGCGGAGTGGCGAGAGCCACATCGGGGAGATTGTTAGGCGTTTTGAGTGCAAAGAGGGCCGCAAGTATGGTGGAGTGACGAGAGCCATATTGGGGAGATTGTTAGGCGCTTGGATTGCAAAGAGGGCCGCAAGAATGGCGGAGTGGCGAGAGCCACATCGGGGAGATTGTCAGGCGCTCTGATTGCAAAGAGGGCCGCAAGTATGACGGAGTGGCGAGAGCAACATTGGGGAGATTGTTAGGCGCTTGGATGGCAAAGAGGGCCGCAAGTAAGACGGTGTGACGAGAGCCACATTGGGGAGATTGTAAGGCGCTCTGATTGCAAAGAGGGCCGCAAGTATGACGGTGTGACGAGAGCCACATTGGGGAGATTGTTAGGCGCTTGGATTGCAAAGAGGGCCGCAAGTATGACGAAGTGGCGAGAGCAACACTGGGGAGATGTAAGGCACTTGGATTGCAAAGAGGGCCGCAAGTATGGGGATGTGACGAGAGCCACATTGGAGAGATTGTTAGACGCTTGTATTGCAAAGAGGGCCGCAAGTATGACGGTGTGACGAGAGCCACATTGGGGAGATTGTTAGGCGCTTGGATTGCAAAGAGGGCCGCAAGTATGACGGAGTATCGAGAGCCACATCGGGGAGATTGTAAGGCGCTTGGATTGCAAAGAGGGCCGCAAGTATGACGGAGTAGCGAGAGCCACATTAGGGAAATTGTTTGGCGCTTGGATTGCAAAGAGGGCCGCAAGTTCGATGAAGTGGCGAAAGCCACATTGGGGAGATTGTTAGGCGCTTGGTTTGCAAAGAGGGCCGCAAGTATGACGGAGTGGCACGAGCCACATTGGGGAGATTGTTAGGCGCTTGGATTGCAAAGAGGGCCGCAAGTATGACGGAGTGACGAGAGCCACATTGGGGAGATTGTTAGGCGCTTGGATTGCAAAGAGGGCCGCAAGTATGACGGAGTGGCGAGAGCAACACTGGGGAGATGTAAGGCACTTGGATTGCAAAGAGGGCCGCAAGTATGGGGATGTGACGAGAGCCACATTGGAGAGATTGTTAGACGCTTGTATTGCAAAGACGGCCGCAAGTATGACGGTGTGACGAGAGCCACATTGGGGAGATTGTTAGGCGCTTGGATTGCAAAGAGGGCCGCAAGTATGACGGAGTATCGAGAGCCACATCGGGGAGATTGTTAGGCGCTTGGATTGCAAAGAGGGCCGCAAGTATGACGGAGTAGCGAGAGCCACATTAGGGAAATTGTTTGGCGCTTGGATTGCAAAGAGGGCCGCAAGTTCGATGAAGTGGCGAAAGCCACATTGGGGAGATTGTTAGGCGCTTGGTTTGCAAAGAGGGCCGAAAGTATGACGGAGTGGCACGAGCCACATTGGGGAGATTGTTAGGCGCTTGGATTGCAAAGAGGGCCGCAAGTATGACGGAGTGGCGAGAGCCACATTGGGGAGATTGTTAGGCGCTCTGATTACAAAGAGGGCCGCAAGTATGGCGGAGTATCGAGAGCCACCTCGGGGAGATTGTTAGGCGTTTGGATTGCAAAGAGGGCCGCAAGTATGACGGAGTAGCGAGAGCCACATTAAGGAGATTGTTAGGCGCTTGGATTGCAAAGAGGGCCGCAAGTATGGCGGTGTGATGAGAGTCACATTGGGGAGATTGTTAGGCGCTTGGATTGCAAAGAGGGCCGCAAGTATGGCGTAGGTAGCGAGAGCCAAATTAAGGAGATTGTTAGGCGCTTGATTGCAAAGAGGGCCGCAAGTATGACAGAGTGACGAAAGCCACATTGGGGAGATTGTAAGGCGCTAGGATTGCAAAGAGGGCCGCAAGTATGACGGAGTGGCGAGAGCCACATAAGTGAGATTGTTAGGCACATGGATTGCAAAGAGGGCCGCAAGTATGACGGTGTGACGAGAGCCACATTAGGGAAATTGTTAGGCGCTAGGATTGCAAAGAGGGCCGCAAGTATGACGGAGTGGCGAGAGCCACATAAGTGAGATTGTTAGGCACATGGATTGCAAAGAGGGCCGCAAGTATGACAATGTGACGAGAGCCACATTAGGGAAATTGTTAGGCGTTTTGATTGCAAAGAGGGCCGCAAGTATGACGGAGTGACGACAGGCCTATTTGGGAGATGTGAGGCACTTGGATTGCAAAGAGGGCCGCAAGTATGGTGGAGTGACGAGAGCCACATTGGGGAGATTGTTAGGCGTTTGGATTGCATAGAGGGCCGCAAGTATGACGGTGTGAAGAGAGCCACATTGGGGAAATTGTTAGGCACTTGGATTGCAAAGAGGGCCGCAAGTATGACGGAGCGACGAGAGCCACATTGGGGAGATTGTTAGGCGCTTGGATTGCAAAGAGGGCCGCAAGTATGGCGGTGTGAAGAGAGCTACATTGGGGAGATTGTTAGGCGCTTGGTTTGCAAAGAGGGCCGCAAGTATGACGGAGTGGCGAGAGCAACACTGGGGAGATTGTTAGACGCTTGGATTGCAAAGAGGGCCGCAAGTATGACGGAGTGGCGAGAGCCACATTAGGGAGATGTTAGGCACATGGATTGCAAACAGCACATTTTTGTTTTCAGGATGTCTAGATAATTAACGCAAAAAATATAAAAAAAAATACAAAAACAAATTTGGACATCCCGTATGGTAGCTACGAGCGCTTGAAAAAAAAATTTCCCCTTAGTAAACCCTTCTCAACTTTGCTTGTCTGAATATGGAAGAAAAAAAGACTGCCGGGTACGGGACTCGAACCCCGGACCGCGAAAACACTAGTCGGCGTCGCTACCCCGTACGCCATGCCACTCGATGGCAGTTGGATCGCTTACACTGATAGATAACCCACTGCTCTCAATGTATGCATGAATACATCTCATTGTATCTCGATTCATTCTTATTGTTATTGTAACACCAAAGCTAGATAGATTTATGGACAGCGAGGGTCTCATTGGATTTAAAAAACATCCAAGAATATCCAGGAAGCCGTTTTTTAAACTAACTCTAAAAATTCAGTTTCAACACATTGTCTTTTTAAAATCGCCTTTGATAGATCTTGATCGCGTGATCGCGAAAGAGTAAATCGTTTGTGGTAACAACGAGCCGTTTAACCGGTAAAAAAAAAACCGTGTCCATTCACGTTGATGCATTGATATTAATGCGTGAAAATGGTGGAACAAAAAAGAGTGGGTGTACCGGGTCTCGAACCCCAGACCTCAAGTATTCGAAGCTACAACGTTACTTCGTACGCCACGCCAATCGATGGAAGACACATTGGGGAGATTGTTAGGCGCTTGGATTGCAAAAAGGGCCGCAAATATAGGTGGAGGGACGAGAGCCACATTGGGGAGATTTTTAGGCGCTTGGATTGCAAAGAGGGCCGTTAGTATGGCGGAGTGACGAGAGCCATATTGGGGAGATTGTTAGGCGCTTGGATTGCAAAGAGGGCCGCAAGAATGGCGGAGTGGCGAGAGCCACATCGGGGAGATTGTTACGCGTTTTGATTGCAAAGAGGGCCGCAAGTATGGTGGAGTGACGAGAGCCATATTGGAGAGGTTGTTAGGCGCTTCGATTGCAAAGAGGGCCGCAAGAATGGCGGGGTGGCGAGAGCCACATCGGGGAGATTGTAAGGCGCTCTGATTGCAAAAAGGGCCGCAAGTATGACGGAGTGGCGAGAGCAACATTGGGGAGATTGTTAGGTGCTTGGATGGCAAAGAGGGCCGCAAGTATGACGGTGTGACGAGAGCCACATTGGGGAGATTGTAAGGCGCTCTGATTGCAAAGAGGGCCGCAAGTATGACGGAGTGGCGAGAGCCACATTGGGGAGATTGTAAGGCGCTTTGATTGCAAAGAGAGCCGCAAGTATGACGGAGTGGCGAAGCCACATTGAGGAGATTGTTAGGCGCTTGGATGGCAAAGAGGGCCGCAAGTATGGCGGAGTGGCGAGAGCCACATTAGGGAGATGTAAGGCACTTGGATTACAAAGAGGGCCGCAAGTATGGTGGAGTGACGAGAGCCACATTGGAGAGATTGTTAGACGCTTGTATTGCAAAGAGGGCCGCAAGTATGACGGTGTGACGAGAGCCACATTGGGGAGATTGTTAGGCGCTTGGATTGCAAAGAGGGCCGCAAGTATGACGGAGTGGCGAGAGCAACACTGGGGAGATGTTAGGCACTTGGATTGCAAAGAGGGCCGCAAGTATGGGGGAGTGACGAGAGCCACATTGGAGAGATTGTAAGGCGCTCTGATTGCAAAGAGCCATATTGGGGAGATTGTTATGCGCTTGGATTGCAAAGAGGGCCGCAAGTATGACGGAGTGGCGAGAGCCACATTAGGGAGATTGTTAGGCGCTTGGATTGCAAAGAGGGCCGCAAGTATGACGAAGTGGCGAGAGCCTAATTGGGGAGATTGTTAGGCGCTTGGATTGCAAAGAGGGCCTCAAGAATGGCGGAGTAGCGAAAGTTACATTAGGGAGATTGTTAGGCGGTTGGATTGCAAAGAGGGCCGCAAGTATGACGAAGTGGCGAGAGCCACATTGGGGAGATTGTTAGGCGCTTGGATTGCAAAGAGGGCCTCAAGAATGGCGGAGTGGCGAGATCCACATCGGGGAGATTGTAAGGCGCTCTGATTGCAAAGAGCCATATTGGGAAGATTGTTATGCGCTTGGATTGCAAAGAGGGCCGCAAGTATGACGGATTGGCAAGAGCCACATTAGGGAGATTGTTAGGCGCTTGGATTGCAAAGAGGGCCGCAAGTATGGCGGAGTGGCGAGAGCCACATTAGGGAGATGTTAGGCACTTGGATAGCAAAAAGGGCCGCAAGTATGGTGGAGTGACGAGAGCCACATTGGAGAGATTGTTAGACGCTTGTATTGCAAAGAGGGCCGCAAGTATGACGGTGTGACGAGGGCCACATTGGGGAGATTGTTAGGCGCTTGGATTGCAAAGAGGGCCGCAAGTATGACGGAGTGGCGAGAGCCACATTGGGGAGATTGTTAGGCGCTTGGATTGCAAAGAGGGCCGCAAGTATGACGGTGTGACGAGAGCCACATTGGGGAGATTGTTAGGCGCTTGGATTGCAAAGAGGGCCGCAAGTATGACGGAAAGGCGAGAGCCACATTGGGGAGATTGTTAGGCGCTTGGATTGCAAAGAGGGCCGCAAGAGTGACTGAGTGAAATTGCCACCTTGGGGAGATTGTGAGGCGCTTGGATTGCAAAGAGGGCCGCAAGTATGACGGAGTGGCGAGAGCCACATTGGGGATATGTTAGGCACTTATATTGCAAAGAGGGCCGCAAGTATGACGGAGTGACGAGAGCCACATTGGGGAGTTTGTGAGGCGCTTGGATTGCTAAATTGCCGCAAGTATGACGGAGTGACGAGAGATACATTGGGGATATGTTAGGCACTTGGATTGCAAAGACGGCCGCAAGTATGAAGGTTTGACGATAGCCACATTGGGGAGATTGTAAAGCGTTTTGATTGCAAAGAGGGCCGCAAGTATGGTGGAGTGACGAGAGCCATATTGGGGAGATTGTTAGGCGCTTAAATTGCAAAGAGGGCCGCAAGAATGGCGGAGTGGCGAAAGCCACATCGGGGAGATTGTAAGGCAATCTGATTGCAAAGAGGGCCGCAAGTGTGACGGAGTGGCGAGAGCCACATTGGGGAGATTGTAAGGCGCTTGGATAGCAAAGAGGGCCGCAAGTATGACGGTGTGACGAGAGCCACATTGGGGACATAATAAGGCGCTTGGATTGCAAAGAGGGCCGCAAGTTTGACGGAGTGGCGAGAGCAACACTGGGGAGATTGTAAGGCGCTTTGATTGCACAGAGGGCCGCAAATATAGGTGAAGTGACGAGAGCCACATTGGGGAGATTGTTAGGCGCTTGGATTGCAAAGAGGGCCGCCAGTATGACGGAGTGGCGAGAGCCACATTGGGGAGATTGTTAGGCGCTTTGATTGCAAAGAGGGCCGCAAGTATGACGTAGGGGCCAGAACCACATGGGGGAGATTGTTAGGCGCTTGGATTGCAAAGAGGGCCGCAAGAGTGACAGAGTGAAAGTGCCACCTTGGGGAGATTGTGAGGCGCTTGGATTGCAAAGAGGGCCGCAAGTATGACGGAGTGGCGAGAGCCACATTGGGGAGATTGTTAGGCGCTCTGATTCAAGAGGGCCGCAAGTATGCCGGAGTGACGAGAGCCACATTGGAGAGTTTGTTAGGCGCTTGGATTGCAAAGAGGGCCGCAAGAGTGACGGAGTGAAAGTGCCACCTTGGGGAGATTGTTCGGCGCTTGGATTGCAAAGAGGGCCGCAAGTATGGCGGAGTGGCGAGAGCCATATTGGGGAGATTGTTAGGCACTTGGATTGCAAAGAGGGCCGCAAGTATGGGGGAGTGACGAGAGCCACATTGGAGAGATTGTGAGACGCTTGTATTGCAAAGAGGGCCGCAAGTATGACGGTGTGACGAGAGCCAAATTGGGGACATTGTTAGGCGCTTGGATTGCAAAGAGGGCCGCAAGTATGACGGAGTGGCGAGAGCAACACTGGGGAGATTGTTAGGCGCTTTGATTGCACAGAGGGCCGCAAATATAGGTGGATGGACGAGAGCCACATTGGGGAGATTGTTAGGCGCTTGGCTTGCAATGAGGGCCGCAAGTATGGCGGAGTGACGAACGCCACACTGGGGAGATTGTTAGGTGCTTGAATTTCAAAGAGGGCCGCAAGCATTACGGTTTGACGAGAGCCACATCGGTGAGATTGTTATGCGCTTTGATTGCAAAGAGGGCCGCAAGTATGACGGAGTGGCGAGAACCACATTGGGGAGATTGTTAGGCGCTTGGATTGCATTGAGGGCCGCAAGTATGACGGAGTGGCGAGAGCCAAATTGGGGAGATTGTAAGACGCTTGGATGGCAAAGAGGGCCGCAAGTATGGCGGAGTGGCGAGAGCCACATTAGGGAGATGTAAGGCACTTGGATTGCAAAGAGGGCCGCAAGTATGGTGGAGTGACGAGAGCCACATTGGAGAGATTGTTAGACGCTTGTATTGCAAAGAGGGCCGCAAGTATGACGGTGTGACGAGAGCCACATTGGGGAGATTGTTAGGCGCTTGGATTGCAAAGAGGGCCGCAAGTATGACGGAGTGGCGAGAGCAACACTGGGGAGATGTTAGGCACTTGGATTGCAAAGAGGGCCGCAAGTATGGGGGAGTGACGAGAGCCACATTGGAGAGATTGTTAGACGCTTGTATTGCAAAGAGGGCCGCAAGTATGACGGTGTGACTAGAGCCACATTGGGGAGATTGTTAGGCGCTTGGATTGCAAAGAGGGCCGCAAGTATGACGGAGTATCGAGAGCCACATCGGGGAGATTTTTAGGCGCTTGGATTGCAAAGAGGGCCGCAAGTATGACGGAGTAGCGAGAGCCACATTAGGGAAATTGTTAGGCGCTTGGATTGCAAAGAGGGCCGCCAGTATGACGAAGTGGCGAGAGCCACATTGGGGAGATTGTTAGGCGCTTGGTTTGCAAAGAGGGCCGCAAGTATGACGGAGTGGC
Organism: Isoperla grammatica; assembly: GCA_945910005.1. Lineage (NCBI taxonomy): Eukaryota > Metazoa > Arthropoda > Insecta > Plecoptera > Perlodidae > Isoperla > Isoperla grammatica. The sequence goes on along the minus strand of OX246749.1, from coordinate 21,659,985 downwards.
GAAAGCCACATTGGGGAGATTGTTAGGCGCTTGGATTGCAAAGAGGGCCGCAAGTATGACGGAGTGGCGAGAGCCACATTGGGGAGATTGTTAGGCGCTCTGATTACAAAGAGGGCCGCAAGTATGGCGGAGTACCGAGAGCCACCTCGGGGAGATTGTTAGGCGCTTGGATTGCAAAGAGGGCCGCAAGTATGACAGAGTAGCGAGAGCCACATTAAGGAGATTGTTAGGCGCTTGGATTGCAAAGAGGGCCGCTAGTATGGCGGTGTGATGAGAGTCACATTGGGGTGATTGTTAGGCGTTTGGATTGCAAAGAGGGCCGCAAGTATGGCGGAGTAGCGAGAGCCACATTAGGGAGATTGTTAGGCGCTTGATTGCAAAGAGGGCCGCAAGTATGACAGAGTGACGAGAGCCATATTGAGGAGATTGTAAAGCGCAAGGATTGCAAAGAGGGCCGCAAGTATGACGGAGTGGCGAGAGCCACATAAGTGAGATTGTTAGGCACATGGATTGCAAAGAGGGCCACAAGTATGACGGTGTGACGAGAGCCACATTAGGGAAATTGTTAGGCGTTTTGATTGCAAAGAGGGCCGCAAGTATGACGGAGTGACGACAGGCCTATTTGGGAGATGTGAGGCACTTGGATTGCAAAGAGGGCCGCAAGTATGGTGGAGTGACGAGAGCCACATTGGGGAGATTGTTAGGCGTTTGGATTGCAAAGAGGGCCGCAAGTATGACGGTGTGAAGAGAGCCACATTGGGGAAATTGTTAGGCACTTGGATTGCAAAGAGGGCCGCAAGTATGACGGAGCGACGAGAGCCACATTGGGGAGATTGTTAGGCGCTTGGATTGCAAAGAGGGCCGCAAGTATGGCGGTGTGAAGAGAGCTACATTGGGGAGATTGTTAGGCGCTTGGTTTGCAAAGAGGGCCGCAAGTATGACGGAGTGGCGAGAGCAACACTGGGGAGATTGTTAGACGCTTGGATTGCAAAGAGGGCCGCAAGTATGACGGAGTGGCGAGAGCCACATTAGGGAGATGTTAGGCACATGGATTGCAAACAGCACATTTTTGTTTTTAAGATGTCTAGATAATTAACGCAAAAAATATAAAAAAAAATACAAAAACAAATTTGGACATCCCGTATGGTAGCTACGAGCGCTTGAAAAAAAATTTCCCCTTAGTAAACCCTTCTCAACTTTGCTTGTCTGAATATGGAAGAAAAAAAGACTGCCGGGTACGGGACTCGAACCCCGGACCGCGAAAACTCTAGTCGGCGTCGCTACCCCGTACGCCATGCCACTCGATGGAAGTTGGATCGCTTACACTGATAGATAACCCACTGCTCTCAATGTATGCATGAATACATCTCATTGTATCTCGATTCATTCTTATTGTTATTGTAACACCAAAGCTAGATAGATTTATGGACAGCGAGGGTCTCATTGGATTTAAAAAACATCCAAGAATATCCAGGAAGCCGTTTTTTAAACTAACCCTAAAAATTCAGTTTCAACACATTGTCTTTTTAAAATCGCCTTTGATAGATCTTGATCGCGTGATCGCGAAAGAGTAAATCGTTTGTGGTAACAACGAGCCGTTTAACCGGTAAAAAATAAACCGTGTCCATTCACGTTGATGCATTGATATTAATGCGTGAAAATGGTGGAACAAAAAAGAGTGGGTGTACCGGGTCTCGAACCCCAGACCTCAAGTATTCGAAGCTACAACGTTACTTCGTACGCCACTCCAATCGATGGAAGTAACGTTGCTTACACTGGTAGATAACACACTGGTCTCAATGTATGGCATAGCTTGTTGTATTCAGATAGCTCGTCATCACGCCAACATTAAAACATGTTTCCTCGGCTAACCATTAATGCAAGGCAAGCATTAACATGTTTTATGTATAGAGTATGAATGTCCAACGGAGAAACTCTAATCATTATTATATTAATCATTTAACAAGAGACGCTTCGCGTCGTCAAAGACGTGCTCAAAGACACTCTGTTTTTTAGAATTATATTCTTTACGGCTATATTGTTTAATTGGGGGATCTTAAAGTTACTTCTCAAGGTAGATATGAACATGGTCTACTTTCAAAAAAATCATCGCGTCGCTATGTTTTTTGTGAGCGACGTGAGGCGTCGCCGAAATTTCAAAGATTTTCTTATCAAGTTCCACTTTCGGTACCGATTGTGGATGAACGGTGGTACCTAGTTAGTCGTAGCGTCGAACTTAAGGTCAACAATAATCCTTGGTGACGTAGTAACTCTACTGGTGTGACGAGTGACGGTGTGACGAGAGCCACATTGGGGAGATTGTTTGGCACTTGGATTGCAAAGAGGGCCGCAAGTATGACGGAGCGACGAGAGCCACATTGGGGAGATTGTTAGGCGCTTGGATTGCAAAGAGGGCCGCAAGTATGACGGAGTGACGAGAGCCACATTGGGGAGTTTGTGAGGCGCTTGGATTGCAAAGAGGGCCGCAAGTATGACGGAGTGACGAGAGATACATTGGGGATATGTTAGGCACTTATATTTCAAAGAGGGCCGCAAGTATGAAGGTTTGACGAGAGCCACATTGGGGAGATTGTTAAGCGTTTTGATTGCAAAGAGGGCCGCAAGAATGGTGGAGTGACGAGAGCCATATTGGGAAGATTGTTAGGCGCTTGGATTGCAAAGAGGACCGCAAGAATGGCGGAGTGGCGAAAGCCACATCGGGGAGATTGTAAGGCGCTCTGATTGCAAAGAGGGCCGAAAGTATGACGGAGTGGCGAGAGCCACATTAAGGAGATTGTTAGGCGCTTGGATGGCAAAGAGGGCCGCAAGTATGACGGTGTGACGAGAGCCACATTGGGGACATAATAAGGCGCTTGGATTGCAAAGAGGGCCGCAAGTTTGACGGAGTGGCGAGAGCAACACTGGGGAGATTGTAAGGCGCTTTGATTGCACAGAGGGCCGCAAATATAGGTGGAGTGACGAGAGCCACATTGGAGAGATTGTTAGGCGTTTGGATTGCAAAGAGGGCCGCAAGTATGACGGAGTGACGACAGGCCTATTTGGGAGATGTGAGGCACTTGGATTGCAAAGAGGGCCGCAAGTATGGTGGAGTGACGAGAGCCACATTGGAGAGATTGTTAGGCGTTTGGATTGCAAAGAGGGCCGCAAGTATGCCGGAGTGACGAGAGCCACATTGGAGAAATTGTAAGGCGCTTGGATTGCAAAGAGGGCCGCAAGAGTGACGGAGTGAAAGTGCCACCTTGGGGAGATTGTGTGGCGCTTGGATTGCAAAGAGGGCCGCAAGTATAACGAAGTGACGAAAGCAACACTGGGAAGATTTTTAGGCGCTCTGATTGCAAAGAGGGCCGCAAGTATGAAGCTTTGACGAGAGCCACATTGGGGAGATTGTTAGGCGTTTTGATTGCAAAGAGGTCCGCAAGTATGAAGGTTTGACGAGAGCCACATTGGGGAGATTGTTAGGCGTTTTGATTGCAAAGAGGGCCGGAAGTATGGTGGAGTGACGAGAGCCATATTGCGGAGATTGTTAGGCGCTTGGATTGCAAAGAGGGCCGCAAGAATGGCGGAGTGACGAAAACCACATCGGGGAGATTGTAAGGCGCTCTGATTGCAAAGAGGGCCGCAAGTATGACGGAGTGGCGAGAGCCACATTGGGGACATTGTAAGGCGCTTGGATTGCAAAGAGGGCCGCAAGTTTAACGGAGTGGCGAGAGCAACACTGGGGAGATTGATAGGCGCTTTGATTGCAAAGAGGGCCGCAAGTATGACGGATTGTTAGGCGCTTGGATTGAAAAGAGGGCCGCAAGTATGACGGAGTGGCGAGAGCCACATCGGCCAGATTGTTAGGCGCTTGGATTGCAAACAGGGCCGCAAGTATGACGGTGTGGCGAGAGCCACATTGGGGAGATTGTTAGGCGTTTGGATTGCAAAGAGGGCCGCAAGTATGACGGTGTGAAGAGAGCCACATTAGGGAGATTGTAAGGAGTTTTGATTGCAAAGAGGGCCGCAAGTATGGTGGAGTGACGAGAGCCATATCGGGGAGATTGTTAGGCGCTTGGATTGCAAAGAGGGCCGAGAGAATGGCGGAGTGGCGAGAGCCACATCGGGGAGATTGTTAGGCGCTCTGATTGCAAAGAGGGCCGCAAGTATGACGGAGTGGCGAGAGCCACATTGGGGAGATTGTTAGGCGCTTGGATTGCAAAGAGGGCCGCAAGAGTGATGGAGTGAAAGTGCCACCTTAGGGAGATTGTGAGGCGCTTCGATTGCAAAGAGGGCCGCAAGTATGACGGTGTGACGAGAGCAACACTGGGGAGATTTTTAGGCGCTTGGATTGCAAAGAGGGCCGCAAGTATGACGGAGTGGCGAGAGCCACATTGGGATGTTTGTTAGGCACTTGGATTGCAAAGAGGGCCGCAAGTATGACGGTGTGACGAGAGCCACATTGGGGGATTGTTATGCGCTTGGATTGCAAAGAGGGCCGCAAGTATGACGGAGTGACGAGAGATACATTGGGGATATGTTAGGCACTTGGATTGCAAAGAGGGCCGCAAGTTTGAAGGTTTGACGAGAGCCACATTGGGGAGATTGTTAGGCGTTTTGATTGCAAAGAGGGCCGCAAGTATGGTGGAGTGACGAGAGCCATATTGGGGAGATTGTTAGGCGCTTGGATTGCAAAGAGGGCCGCAAGAATGGCGGAGTGGCGAAAACCACATCGGGGAGATTGTAAGGCGCTCTGATTGCAAAGAGGGCCGCAAGTATGACGGAGTGGCGAGAGCCACATTGGGGAGATTGTTAGGCGCTTGGATGGCAAAGAGGGCCGCAAGTATGACGGTGTGACGAGAGCCACATTGGGGACATAATTAGGCGCTTGGATTGCAAAGAGGGCCGCAAGTTTGACGGAGTGGCGAGAGCAACACTGGGGAGATTGTTATGCGCTTTGATTGCACAGAGGGCCGCAAATATAGATGGAGTGACGAGAGCCACATTGGGGAGATTGTTAGGCGCTTGGATTGCAAAGAGGGCCGCAAGTATGACGGAGTGGCGAGAGCCACATTAGGGAGATGTTAGGCACTTGGATTGCAAAGAGGGCCGCAAGTATGGTGGAGTGACGAGAGCCACATTGGAGAGATTGTTAGACGCTTGTATTGCAAAGAGGGCCGCAAATATGACGGTGTGACGAGGGCCACATTGGGGAGATTGTTAGGCGCTTGGATTGCAAAGAGGGCCGCAAGTATGACGGAGTGGCGAGAGCCACATTGGGGAGATTGTTAGGCGCTTGGATTGCCAAGAGGGCCGCAAGTATGACGGTGTGATGAGAGCCACATTGGGGAGATTGTTAGGCGCTTGGATTGCAAAGAGGGCCGCAAGTATGACGGAAAGGCGAGAGCCACATTGGGGAGATTGTAAGGCGCTTGGATTGCAAAGAGGGCCGCAAGAGTGACTGAGTGAAATTGCCACCTTGGGGAGATTTTTAGGCGCTTGGATTGCAAAGAGGGCCGCAAGTATGACGGAGTGGCGAGAGCCACATTGGGGAGATTGTTAGGCGCTCTGATTGCAAAGAGGGCCGCAAGTATGGCGGTGTGACGAGAGCCACATTAAGGAGATTGTAAGGCGCTTGGATTGCAAAGAGGGCCGCAAGTATGCCGGAGTGACGAGAGCCACATTGGAGAAATTGTTAGGCGCTTGGATTGCAAAGAGGGCCGCAAGAGTGACGGAGTGAAAGTTCCCCCTTTGGGAGATTGTGAGGCGCTTGGATTGCAAAGAGGGCCGCAAGTATGACGGATTGGCGAGAGCCACATTGAGGAGATTGTTAGGCGCTCTGATTACAAAGAGGGCCGCAAGTATGGCGGAGTATCGAGAGCCACCTCGGGGAGATTGTTAGGCGCTTGGATTGCAAAGAGGGCCGCAAGTATGACGGAGTAGCGAGAGCCACATTAAGGAGATTGTTAGGCGCTTGGATTGCAAAGAGGGCCGCAAGTATGGCGGTGTGATGAGAGTCACATTGGGGAGATTGTTAGGCGCTTGTATTGCAAAGAGGGCCGCAAGTATGGCGGAGTAGCGAGTGCCACATTAGGGAGATTGTTAGGCGCTTGATTGCAAAGAGGGCCGCAAGTATGACAGAGTGACGAGAGCCACATTGGGGAGATTGTAAGGCGCTAGGATTGCAAAGAGGGCCGCAAGTATGACGGAGTGGCGAGAGCCACATAAGTGAGATTGTTAGGCACATGGATTGCAAAGAGGGCCAAAAGTATGACGGTGTGACGAGAGCCACATTAGGGAAATTGTTAGGCGCTAGGATTGCAAAGAGGGCCGCAAGTATGACGGAGTGGCGAGAGCCACATAAGTGAGATTGTTAGGCACATGGATTGCAAAGAGGGCCGCAAGTATGACGGTGTGACGAGAGCCACATTAGGGAAATTGTTAGGCGTTTTGATTGCAAAGAGGGCCGCAAGTATGACGGAGTGACGACAGGAGGCCAAGTCTTGAAACCACTCGTTTCAACTCACCACCCGTTCCGAGTCGCGAAATCTAACCAAGTCGCTCAAAAGCATCAAAACGGTAGTCTTGAACACAAACGCGCGACTAGCGGTGCGACTTGAAACGAACTTTTTTTCCCGTTTCAAACCACGAGATAATTCAATGTGAGTTGGTCGTTTTTGGAGACTTGGGGCGCACAACTTCATATCATGGATAACGTTTTTATGATCAATGCGATTGCAGACCTGGAAGAAGCAGAAATCGCAGCTGCAAATGTACAAGATAGGTTCCGTAAAAGAATTAATCCATTTCAATCTCTCTCGGACACTAAATTCATCAAATATTTTAGACTTAGCAAACATTTAGCATTAGATTTAATAGAAGAGCTGTCGGAGTTCATGGAGCCGCCTTCACGTGCTTCATCACTTGATATTCAGACTCACTAGAGTAAGTCAATAAGTATGTATGATTTTAATAAGGAAACAAAGGCAATCATTAAGTTATCCTTGCCGAAAGGATAGGCCTACTTGTGGACCTATCTTCTTATATATCCACCGGCGTACGGCTAAAGCCGCTTAAAACCCAGAATAAAAACCCGAAATTTCATTTTAAGTAAAGAAGATTTAATTCATGTGTATTACAAGTGCAAACACTTTAGATTATAAGAGCGAAAAAAAAACGGATATGTTGGGGATCGAACCCGAGATTTTTTGGTGACAGCCGCGGACGCAGTCGTTGAGCCACGACGGCGGCTGGAAATTTTCAATCTTAATTGAGAGCTGATTTGGCCGTTTGTAGGCCTAGGGCTCCAGGCTTACTAAAAATAGAATTATTGCTTTTGGTGTGACGAGAGCCACATTGGGGAGATTGTTTGGCACTTGGATTGCAAAGAGGGCCGCAAGTATGACGGAGCGACGAGAGCCACATTGGGGAGATTGTTAGGCGCTTGGATTGCAAAGAGGGCCGCAAGTATGACGGAGTGACGAGAGCCACATTGGGGAGTTTGTGAGGCGCTTGGATTGCAAAGAGGGCCGCAAGTATGACGGAGTGACGAGAGATACATTGGGGATATGTTAGGCACTTATATTTCAAAGAGGGCCGCAAGTATGAAGGTTTGACGAGAGCCACATTGGGGAGATTGTTAAGCGTTTTGATTGCAAAGAGGGCCGCAAGAATGGTGGAGTGACGAGAGCCATATTGGGAAGATTGTTAGGCGCTTGGATTGCAAAGAGGACCGCAAGAATGGCGGAGTGGCGAAAGCCACATCGGGGAGATTGTAAGGCGCTCTGATTGCAAAGAGGGCCGCAAGTATGACGGAGTGGCGAGAGCCACATTAAGGAGATTGTTAGGCGCTTGGATGGCAAAGAGGGCCGCAAGTATGACGGTGTGACGAGAGCCACATTGGGGACATAATAAGGCGCTTGGATTGCAAAGAGGGCCGCAAGTTTGACGGAGTGGCGAGAGCAACACTGGGGAGATTGTAAGGCGCTTTGATTGCACAGAGGGCCGCAAATATAGGTGGAGTGACGAGAGCCACATTGGAGAGATTGTTAGGCGTTTGGATTGCAAAGAGGGCCGCAAGTATGACGGAGTGACGACAGGCCTATTTGGGAGATGTGAGGCACTTGGATTGCAAAGAGGGCCGCAAGTATGGTGGAGTGACGAGAGCCACATTGGAGAGATTGTTAGGCGTTTGGATTGCAAAGAGGGCCGCAAGTATGCCGGAGTGACGAGAGCCACATTGGAGAAATTGTAAGGCGCTTGGATTGCAAAGAGGGCCGCAAGAGTGACGGAGTGAAAGTGCCACCTTGGGGAGATTGTGTGGCGCTTGGATTGCAAAGAGGGCCGCAAGTATAACGAAGTGACGAAAGCAACACTGGGAAGATTTTTAGGCGCTCTGATTGCAAAGAGGGCCGCAAGTATGAAGCTTTGACGAGAGCCACATTGGGGAGATTGTTAGGCGTTTTGATTGCAAAGAGGTCCGCAAGTATGAAGGTTTGACGAGAGCCACATTGGGGAGATTGTTAGGCGTTTTGATTGCAAAGAGGGCCGGAAGTATGGTGGAGTGACGAGAGCCATATTGCGGAGATTGTTAGGCGCTTGGATTGCAAAGAGGGCCGCAAGAATGGCGGAGTGACGAAAACCACATCGGGGAGATTGTAAGGCGCTCTGATTGCAAAGAGGGCCGCAAGTATGACGGAGTGGCGAGAGCCACATTGGGGACATTGTAAGGCGCTTGGATTGCAAAGAGGGCCGCAAGTTTAACGGAGTGGCGAGAGCAACACTGGGGAGATTGATAGGCGCTTTGATTGCAAAGAGGGCCGCAAGTATGACGGATTGTTAGGCGCTTGGATTGAAAAGAGGGCCGCAAGTATGACGGAGTGGCGAGAGCCACATCGGCCAGATTGTTAGGCGCTTGGATTGCAAACAGGGCCGCAAGTATGACGGTGTGGCGAGAGCCACATTGGGGAGATTGTTAGGCGTTTGGATTGCAAAGAGGGCCGCAAGTATGACGGTGTGAAGAGAGCCACATTAGGGAGATTGTAAGGAGTTTTGATTGCAAAGAGGGCCGCAAGTATGGTGGAGTGACGAGAGCCATATCGGGGAGATTGTTAGGCGCTTGGATTGCAAAGAGGGCCGAGAGAATGGCGGAGTGGCGAGAGCCACATCGGGGAGATTGTTAGGCGCTCTGATTGCAAAGAGGGCCGCAAGTATGACGGAGTGGCGAGAGCCACATTGGGGAGATTGTTAGGCGCTTGGATTGCAAAGAGGGCCGCAAGAGTGATGGAGTGAAAGTGCCACCTTAGGGAGATTGTGAGGCGCTTCGATTGCAAAGAGGGCCGCAAGTATGACGGTGTGACGAGAGCAACACTGGGGAGATTTTTAGGCGCTTGGATTGCAAAGAGGGCCGCAAGTATGACGGAGTGGCGAGAGCCACATTGGGATGTTTGTTAGGCACTTGGATTGCAAAGAGGGCCGCAAGTATGACGGTGTGACGAGAGCCACATTGGGGGATTGTTATGCGCTTGGATTGCAAAGAGGGCCGCAAGTATGACGGAGTGACGAGAGATACATTGGGGATATGTTAGGCACTTGGATTGCAAAGAGGGCCGCAAGTTTGAAGGTTTGACGAGAGCCACATTGGGGAGATTGTTAGGCGTTTTGATTGCAAAGAGGGCCGCAAGTATGGTGGAGTGACGAGAGCCATATTGGGGAGATTGTTAGGCGCTTGGATTGCAAAGAGGGCCGCAAGAATGGCGGAGTGGCGAAAACCACATCGGGGAGATTGTAAGGCGCTCTGATTGCAAAGAGGGCCGCAAGTATGACGGAGTGGCGAGAGCCACATTGGGGAGATTGTTAGGCGCTTGGATGGCAAAGAGGGCCGCAAGTATGACGGTGTGACGAGAGCCACATTGGGGACATAATTAGGCGCTTGGATTGCAAAGAGGGCCGCAAGTTTGACGGAGTGGCGAGAGCAACACTGGGGAGATTGTTATGCGCTTTGATTGCACAGAGGGCCGCAAATATAGATGGAGTGACGAGAGCCACATTGGGGAGATTGTTAGGCGCTTGGATTGCAAAGAGGGCCGCAAGTATGACGGAGTGGCGAGAGCCACATTAGGGAGATGTTAGGCACTTGGATTGCAAAGAGGGCCGCAAGTATGGTGGAGTGACGAGAGCCACATTGGAGAGATTGTTAGACGCTTGTATTGCAAAGAGGGCCGCAAATATGACGGTGTGACGAGGGCCACATTGGGGAGATTGTTAGGCGCTTGGATTGCAAAGAGGGCCGCAAGTATGACGGAGTGGCGAGAGCCACATTGGGGAGATTGTTAGGCGCTTGGATTGCCAAGAGGGCCGCAAGTATGACGGTGTGACGAGAGCCACATTGGGGAGATTGTTAGGCGCTTGGATTGCAAAGAGGGCCGCAAGTATGACGGAAAGGCGAGAGCCACATTGGGGAGATTGTAAGGCGCTTGGATTGCAAAGAGGGCCGCAAGAGTGACTGAGTGAAATTGCCACCTTGGGGAGATTTTTAGGCGCTTGGATTGCAAAGAGGGCCGCAAGTATGACGGAGTGGCGAGAGCCACATTGGGGAGATTGTTAGGCGCTCTGATTGCAAAGAGGGCCGCAAGTATGGCGGTGTGACGAGAGCCACATTAAGGAGATTGTAAGGCGCTTGGATTGCAAAGAGGGCCGCAAGTATGCCGGAGTGACGAGAGCCACATTGGAGAAATTGTTAGGCGCTTGGATTGCAAAGAGGGCCGCAAGAGTGACGGAGTGAAAGTTCCCCCTTTGGGAGATTGTGAGGCGCTTGGATTGCAAAGAGGGCCGCAAGTATGACGGATTGGCGAGAGCCACATTGAGGAGATTGTTAGGCGCTCTGATTACAAAGAGGGCTGCAAGTATGGCGGAGTATCGAGAGCCACCTCGGGGAGATTGTTAGGCGCTTGGATTGCAAAGAGGGCCGCAAGTATGACGGAGTAGCGAGAGCCACACAAAGGAGATTGTTAGGCGCTTGGATTGCAAAGAGGGCCGCAAGTATGGCGGTGTGATGAGAGTCACATTGGGGAGATTGTTAGGCGCTTGTATTGCAAAGAGGGCCGCAAGTATGGCGGAGTAGCGAGTGCCACATTAGGGAGATTGTTAGGCGCTTGATTGCAAAGAGGGCCGCAAGTATGACAGAGTGACGAGAGCCACATTGGGGAGATTGTAAGGCGCTAGGATTGCAAAGTGGGCCGCAAGTATGACGGAGTGGCGAGAGCCACATAAGTGAGATTGTTAGGCACATGGATTGCAAAGAGGGCCAAAAGTATGACGGTGTGACGAGAGCCACATTAGGGAAATTGTTAGGCGCTAGGATTGCAAAGAGGGCCGCAAGTATGACGGAGTGGCGAGAGCCACATAAGTGAGATTGTTAGGCACATGGATTGCAAAGAGGGCCGCAAGTATGACGGTGTGACGAGAGCCACATTAGGGAAATTGTTAGGCGTTTTGATTGCAAAGAGGGCCGCAAGTATGACGGAGTGACGACAGGAGGCCAAGTCTTGAAACCACTCGTTTCAACTCACCACCCGTTCCGAGTCGCGAAATCTAACCAAGTCGCTCAAAAGCATCAAAACGGTAGTCTTGAACACAAACGCGCGACTAGCGGTGCGACTTGAAACGAACTTTTTTTCCCGTTTCAAACCACGAGATAATTCAATGTGAGTTGGTCGTTTTTGGAGACTTGGGGCGCACAACTTCATATCATGGATAACGTTTTTATGATCAATGCGATTGCAGACCTGGAAGAAGCAGAAATCGCAGCTGCAAATGTACAAGATAGGTTCCGTAAAAGAATTAATCCATTTCAATCTCTCTCGGACACTAAATTCATCAAATATTTTAGACTTAGCAAACATTTAGCATTAGATTTAATAGAAGAGCTGTCGGAGTTCATGGAGCCGCCTTCACGTGCTTCATCACTTGATATTCAGACTCACTAGAGTAAGTCAATAAGTATGTATGATTTTAATAAGGAAACAAAGGCAATCATTAAGTTATCCTTGCCGAAAGGATAGGCCTACTTGTGGACCTATCTTCTTATATATCCACCGGCGTACGGCTAAAGCCGCTTAAAACCCAGAATAAAAACCCGAAATTTCATTTTAAGTAAAGAAGATTTAATTCATGTGTATTACAAGTGCAAACACTTTAGATTATAAGAGCGAAAAAAAAACGGATATGTTGGGGATCGAACCCGAGATTTTTTGGTGACAGCCGCGGACGCAGTCGTTGAGCCACGACGGCGGCTGGAAATTTTCAATCTTAATTGAGAGCTGATTTGGCCGTTTGTAGGCCTAGGGCTCCAGGCTTACTAAAAATAGAATTATTGCTTTTTAATGGTGTATTTTACTTCACTCATCCATAACATAATTTAATTGATCACTTTTATCCTGAATATACCTAGGAAATACGATATTTAAGCCCTGACATTCTTCGAAGCGTCCGTTTTGATTCTCTGTTGTCACTTTCGTCCGTTCCGAGAAGAGATAGCGCTCGAGTAGCTTTGCCGTGTTGACGTGCACCTATGAAGAGCTATAATAATTACCGGACCACTGTTAACAGAACAATAATAAATAACAGGTAATTACACTATATAATAACTTATAACAGATATACATTTATGTAGGCCTAGGAGAGGGTCTAGAGTTGACACCGAATATGTAGCTAGTGTTAGCACGCTAAATGGTATAAATCGATTATTTACTATCGATATCTCGACATTTGTTGTAACACCGTTTTTGATTGGTCCTTTTGCTAGTCGAGGGGGGCGGAGACTCAAGTCGCGAAAAGTCAGTCACTCGGAATATTTTGAACTCTCTTTGCGTTTCGAATCACTTGGTCGGTTTCAAGACTACGCTAATACAAGCTTGTCAAGTCGCGCGCGATTTCAACAAGTGACTCGAACCGTCATAGCGGGCCGAGTCGCGAGGTTTCAAGACTTGGCCTCCAGGCCTATTTGGGAGATGTGAGGCACTTGGATTGCAAAGAGGGCCGCAAGTATGGTGGAGTGACGAGAGCCACATTGGAGAGATTGTTAGGCGTTTGGATTGCAAAGAGGGCCGCAAGTATGACGGTGTGAAGAGAGCCACATTGGGGAAATTGTTAGGCACTTGGATTGCAAAGAGGGCCGCAAGTATGAAGGAGCGACGAGAGCCACATTGGGGAGATTGTTAGGCGCTTGGATTGCAAAGAGGGCCGCAAGTATGAAGGTGTGAAGAGAGCCACATTGGGGAGATTGCTAGACGCTTGGTTTGCAAAGAGGGCCGCAAGTATGACGGAGTGGCGAGAGCAACACTGGGGAGATTGTTAAACGCTTGGATTGCAAAGAGGGCCGCAAGTATAACGGAGTGGCGAGAGCCACATTAGGGAGATGTTAGGCACATGGATTGCAAACAGCACATTTTTGTTTTCAGGATGTCTAGATAATTAACGCAAAAAAAATAAAAAAAAATACAAAAACAAATTTGGACATCCCGTATGGTAGCTACGAGCGCTTGAAAAAAAAATTTCCCCTTACTAAACCCTTCTCAACTTTGCTTGTCTGAATATGGAAGAAAAAAAGACTGCCGGTTACGGGACTCGAACCCCGGACCGCAAAAATACTAATCGGCGTCGCTACCCCGTACGCCATGCCACTCGATGGAAGTTGGATCGCTTACACTGATAGATAACCCTTTGCTCTCAATGTATGCATGAATACATCTCATTGTATCTCGATTCATTCTTATTGTAATTGTAACACCAAAACTAGATAGATTTATGGACAGCGAGGGTCTCATTGGATTTAAAAAACATCCAAGAATATCCAGGAAGCCGTTTTTTAACTAACTCTAAAAATTCAGTTTCAACACATTGTCTTTTTAAAATCGCCTTTGATAGATCTTGATCGCGTGATCGCGAAAGAGTCAATCGTTTGTGGTAACAACGAGCCGTTTAACCGGTAAAAAATAAACCGTGTCCATTCACGTTGATGCATTGATATTAATGCGTGAAAATGGTGGAACAAAAAAGTGTGGGTGTACCGGGTCTCGAACCCCAGACCTCAAGTATTCGAAGCTAAACGTTACTTCGTACGCCACGCCAATCGATGGAAGTAACGTTGCTTACACTGGTAGATAACACACTGGTCTCAATGTATGGCATAGCTTGTTGTATTCAGATAGCTCGTCATCACGCCAACATTAAAACATGTTTCCTCGGCTAACCATTAATGCAAGGCAAGCATTAACATGTTTTATGTATAGAGTATGAATGTCCAACGGAGAAACTCTAATCATTATTATATTAACCATTTAACAAGAGACGCTACGCGTCGTCAAAGACGTGCTCAAAGACACTCTGTTTTTTATAATTATATTCTTTACGGCTATATTGTTTAATTGGGGGATCTTAAAGTTACTTCTCAAGGTAGATATGAACATGGTCTACTTTCAAAAAAATCATCGCGTCGCTATGTTTTTTGTGAGCGACGTGAGGCGTCGCCGAAATTTCAAAGATTTTCTTATCAAGTTCCACTTTCGGTACCGATTGTGGATGAACGGTGGTACCTAGTTAGTCGTAGCGTCGAACTTAAGGTCAACAATAATCCTTGGTGACGTAGTAACTCTACTGGTGTGACGAGTGACGGTGTGACGAGAGCCACATTGGGGAGATTGTTTGGCACTTGGATTGCAAAGAGGGCCGCAAGTATGACGGAGCGACGAGAGCCACATTGGGGAGATTGTTAGGCGCTTGGATTGCAAAGAGGGCCGCAAGTATGACGTAGTGACGAGAGCCACATTGGGGAGTTTGTGAGGCGCTTGGATTGCAAAGAGGGCCGCAAGTATGACGGAGTGACGAGAGATACATTGGGGATATGTTAGGCACTTATATTGCAAAGAGGGCCGCAAGTATGACGGAGTGACGAGAGCCACATTGGGGAGTTTGTGAGGCGCTTGGATTGCAAAGAGGGCCGCAAGTATGACGGAGAAACGAGAGATACATTGGGGATATGTTAGGCACTTGGATTGCAAAGAGGGCCGCAAGTATGAAGGTTTGACGAGAGCCACATTGGGGAGATTGTACAGCGTTTTGATTGCAAAGAGGGCCGCAAGTATGGTTGAGTGACGAGAGCCATATTGGGGAGATTGTTAGGCGCTTGGATTGCAAAGAGGGCCGCAAGAATGGCGGAGTGGCGAAAGCCACATCGGGGAGATTGTAAGGCGCTCTGATTGCAAAGAGGGCCGCAAGTATGACGGAGTGGCGAGAGCCACATTGGGGAGATTGTAAGGCGCTTGGATGGCAAAGAGGGCCGCAAGTATGACGGTGTGACGAGAGCCACATTGGGGACATAATAAGGCGCTTGGATTGCAAAGAGGGCCGCAAGTTTGACGGAGTGGCGAGAGCAACACTGGGGAGATTGTTAGGCGCTTTGATTGCACAGAGGGCCGCAAATATAGGTGAAGTGACGAGAGCCACATTGGGGAGATTGTTAGGCGCTTGGATTGCAAAGAGGGCCGCCAGTATGACGGAGTGGCGAGAGCCAAATTGGGGAGATTGTTAGGCGCTTTGATTGCAAAGAGGGCCGCAAGTATGACGGAGTGGCGAGAGCCACATTGGGGAGATTGTTAGGCGCTCTGATTCAAGAGGGCCGCAGGTATGCCGGAGTGACGAGAGCCACATTGGAGAGATTGTTAGGCGCTTGGATTGCAAAGAGGGCCGCAAGAGTGACGGAGTGAAAGTGCCACCTTGGGGAGATTGTTCGGCGCTTGGATTGCAAAGAGGGCCGCAAGTATGGCGGAGTGGCGAGAGCAATATTGGGGAGATTGTTAGGCACTTGGATTGCAAAGAGAACCGCAAGTATGGGGGAGTGACGAGAGCCACATTGGAGAGATTGTGAGACGCTTGTATTGCAAAGAGGGCCGCAAGTATGACGGTGTGACGAGAGCCACATTGGGGACATTGTTAGGCGCTTGGATTGCAAAGAGGGCCGCAAGTATGACGGAGTGGCGAGAGCAACACTGGGGAGATTGTTAGGCGCTTTGATTGCACAGAGGGCCGCAAATATAGGTGGATGGACGAGAGCCACATTGGGGAGATTGTTAGGCGCTTGGATTGCAAAGAGGGCCGCAAGTATGGCGGAGTGACGAGAGCCACACTGGGGAGATTGTTAGGCGCTTGAATTGCAAAGAGGGCCGCAAGCATTACGGTTTGACGAGAGCCACATTGGGGAGATTGTTAGGCGCTTGGATTGAAAAGAGGGCCGCAAGTATGACGGAGTGGCGAGAGCCACATTGGGGAGATTGTAAGGCGCTTGGATGGAAAAGAGGGCCGCAAGTATGGCGGAGTGGCGAGAGCCACATTAGGGAGATGTAAGGCACTTGGATTGCAAAGAGGGCCGCAAGTATGGTGGAGTGACGAGAACCACATCGGGGAGATGGTAAGGCGCTTGGATTGCAAAGAGGGCCGCAAGTATGACAAAGTGACGAGAGCCACATTGGGGAGATTGTAAGGCGCTTGGATTGAAAAGAGGGCCGCAAGTATGACGGAGTGGCGAGAGCCACATCGGGGAGATTGTTATGCTCTTTGATTGCAAAGAGGGCCGCAAGTATGACGGAGTGGCGAGAACCACATTGGGGAGATTGTTAGGCGCTTGGATTGCAAAGAGGGCCGCAAGTATGACGGAGTGGCGGAAGCCACATTGGGGAGATTGTTAGGCGCTTGGATTGCAAAGAGGGCCGCAAGTATGACGGTGTGACGAGAGCCTCATTGGGGAGATTGTTAGGCGCTTTGATTGCAAAAAGGGCCGCAAGTATGAAGGTGTGACGAGAGCCACATTAGGGAGATTGTTAGTTGTTTTGATTGCAAAGAGGGCCGCAAGTATGGTGGAGTGACGAGAGCCATATTGGGGAGATTGTTAGGCGCTTGAATTGCAAAGAGGGCCGCAAGTATGACGGTGTGACGAGAGCCACATTGGGGAGATTGTAAGGCGCTCTGATTGCAAAGAGGGCCGCAAGTATGACGGAGTGGCGAGAGCCACATTGGGGAGATTGTAAGGCGCTTGGATGGAAAAGAGGGCCGCAAGTATGGCGGAGTGGCGAGAGCCACATTAGGGAGATGTAAGGCACTTGGATTGCAAAGAGGGCCGCAAGTATGGTGGAGTGACGAGAGCCACATTGGAGAGATTGTTAGACGCTTGTATTGCAAAGAGGGCCGCAAGTATGACGGTGTGACGAGAGCCACATTGGAGAGATTGTTAGGCGCTTGGATTGCAAAGAGGGCCGCAAGTATGACGGAGTGGCGAGAGCAACACTGGGGAGATGTTAGGCACTTGGATTGCAAAGAGGGCCGCAAGTATGGGGGAGTGACGAGAGCCACATTGGAGAGATTGTTAGACGCTTGTATTGCAAAGAGGGCCGCAAGTATGACGGTGTGACGAGAGCCACATTGGGGAGATTGTTAGGCGCTTGGATTGCAAAGAGGGCCGCAAGTATGACGGAGTATCGAGAGCCACATCGGGGAGATTGTTAGGCGCTTGGATTGCAAAGAGGGCCGCAAGTATGACGGAGTAGCGAGAGCCACATTAGGGATATTGTTAGACGCTTGGATTGCAAAGAGGGCCGCCAGTATGACGAAGTGGCGAGAGCCACATTGGGGAGATTGTTAGGCGCTTGGTTTGCAAAGAGGGCCGCAAGTATGACGGAGTGGCGAAAGCCACATTGGGGAGATTGTTAGGCGCTTGGATTGCAAAGAGGGCCGCAAGTATGACGGAGTGGCGAGAGCCACGTTGGGGAGATTGTTAGGCGCTCTGATTACAAAGAGGGCCGCAAGTATGGCGGAGTACCGAGAGCCACCTCGGGGAGATTGTTAGGCGCTTGGATTGCAAAGAGGGCCGCAAGTATGACGGAGTAGCGAGAGCCACATTAAGGAGATTGTTAGGTGCTTGGATTGCAAAGAGAGCCGCTAGTATGGCGGTGTGATGAGAGTCACATTGGGGTGATTGTTAGGCGCTTGGATTGCAAAGAGGGCCGCAAGTATGGCGGAGTAGCGAGAGCCACATGAGGGAGATTGTTAGGCGCTTGATTGCAAAGAGGGCCGCAAGTATGACAGAGTGACGAGAGCCACATTGGGGAGATTGTAAAGCGCAAGGATTGCAAAGAGGGCCGCAAGTATGACGGAGTGGCGAGAGCCACATAAGTGAGATTGTTAGGCACATGGATTGCAAAGAGGGCAACAAGTATGGCGGTGTGAAGAGAGCTACATTAGGGAGATTGTTAGGCGCTTGGTTTGCAAAGAGGGCCGCAAGAATGACGGAGTGGCGAGAGAACACTGGGGAGATTGTTAGACGCTTGGATTGCAAAGAGGGCCGCAAGTATGACGGAGTGGCGAGAGCCACATTAGGGAGATGTTAGGCACATGGATTGCAAACAGCACATTTTTGTTTTCAAGATGTCTAGATAATTAACGCAAAAAAAATAAAAAAAAATACAAAAACAAATTTGGACATCCCGTATGGTAGCTACGAGCGCTTGAAAAAAAAATTTCCCCTTAGTAAACCCTTCTCAACTTTGCTTGTCTGAATATGGAAGAAAAAAAGACTGCCGGGTACGGGACTCGAACCCTGGACCGCGATAACTCTAGTCGGCGTCGCTACCCCGTACGCCATGCCACTCGATGGAAATTGGATCGCTTACACTGATAGATAACCCACTGCTCTCAATGTATGCATGAATACATCTCATTGTATCTCGATTCATTCTTATTGTTATTGTAACACCAAAGCTAGATAGATTTATGGACAGCGAGGGTCTCATTGGATTTAAAAAACATCCAAGAATATCCAGGAAGCCGTTTTTTAAACTAACTCTAAAAATTCAGTTTCAACACATTGTCTTTTTAAAATCGCCTTTGATAGATCTTGATCGCGTGATCGCGAAAGAGTAAATCGTTTGTGGTAACAACGAGCCGTTTAACCGGTAAAAAATAAACCGTGTCCATTCACGTTGATGCATTGATATTAATGCGTGAAAATGGTGGAACAAAAAAGAGTGGGTGTACCGGGTCTCGAACCCCAGACCTCAAGTATTCGAAGCTACAACGTTACTTCGTACGCCACGCCAATCGATGGAAGTAACGTTGCTTACACTGGTAGATAACACACTGGTCTCAATGTATGGCATAGCTTGTTGTATTCAGATAGCTCGTCATCACGCCAACATTAAAACATGTTTCCTCGGCTAACCATTAATGCAAGGCAAGCATTAACATGTTTTATGTATAGAGTATGAATGTCCAACGGAGAAACTCTAATCATTATTATATTAACCATTTAACAAGAGACGCTACGCGTCGTCAAAGACGTGCAAAAGACACTCTGTTTTTTAGAATTATATTCTTTACGGCTATATTGTTTAATTGGAGGATCTTAAGTTACTTCTCAAGGTAGATATGAACATGGTCTACTTTCAAAAAAATCATTGCGTCGCTATGTTTTTTGTGAGCGACGTGAGGCGTCGCCGAAATTTCAAAGATTTTCTTATCAAGTTCCACTTTCGGTACCGATTGTGGATGAACGGTGGTACCTAGTTAGTCGTAGCGTCGAACTTAAGGTCAACAATAATCCTTGGTGACGTAGTAACTCTACTGGTGTGACGAGTGACGGTGTGACGAGAGCCACATTGGGGAGATTGTTTGGCACTTAGATTGCAAAGAGGGCCGCAAGTATGACGGAGCGACGAGAGCCACATTGGGGAGATTGTTAGGCGCTTGGATTGCAAAGAGGGCCGCATGTATGACGGAGTGACGAGAGCCACATTGGGGAGTTTGTGAGGCGCTTGGATTGCAAAGAGGGCCGCAAGTATGACGGAGTGACGAGAGATACATTGGGGATATGTTAGGCACTTATATTGCAAAGAGGGCCGCAAGTATGAAGGTTTGACGAGAGCCACATTGGGGAGATTGTTAAGCGTTTTGATTGCAAAGAGGGCCGCAAGTATGGTGGAGTGACGAGAGCCATATTGGGAAGATTGTTAGGCGCTTGGATTGCAAAGAGGACCGCAAGAATGGCGGAGTGGCGAAAGCCACATCGGGGAGATTGTAAGGCGCTCTGATTGCAAAGAGGGCCGCAAGTATGACGGAGTGGCGAGAGCCACATTAAGGAGATTGTTAGGCGCTTGGATGGCAAAGAGGGCCGCAAGTATGACGGTGTGACGAGAGCCACATTGGGGACATAATAAGGCGCTTGGATTGCAAAGAGGGCCGCAAGTTTGACGGAGTGGCGAGAGCAACACTGGGGAGATTGTAAGGCGCTTTGATTGCACAGAGGGCCGCAAATATAGGTGGAGTGACGAGAGCCACATTGGGGAGATTGTAAGGCGCTTGGATTGCAAAGAGGGCCGCAAGTATGACGGAGTGGCGAGAGCAACATTGGGGAGATTGTTAGGCGCTTGGATTGCAAAGAGGGCCGCAAGTATGGCGGAGTGACGAGAGCCACACTGGGGAGATTGTTAGGCGCTTGGATTGCAAAGAGGGCCGCAAGTATGGCGGAGTGATGAGAGCCACACTGGGGAGATTGTTAGGCGCTTGAATTGCAAAGAGGGCCGCAAGCATGACGGTGTGACGAGAGCCACATTGGGGAGATTGTTAGGCGCTTGGACTGCAAAGAGGGCCGCAAGTATGGCGGAGTGACGAGAACCACATCGAGAGATTGTTAGGCGCTTGGATTGCAAAGAGGGCCGCAAGTATGACGGAGTGGCGAGAGCCACATTGGGGAGATTGTTAGGCGCTCTGATTACAAAGAGGGCCGCAAGTATGGCGGAGTACCGAGAGCCACCTCGGGGAGATTGTTAGGCGCTTGGATTGCAAAGAGGGCCGCAAGTATGACGGAGTAGCGAGAGCCACATTAAGGAGATTGTTAGGCGCTTGGATTGCAAAGAGGGCCGCTAGTATGGCGGTGTGATGAGAGTCACATTGGGGTGATTGTTAGGCGCTTGGATTGCAAAGAGGGCCGCAAGTATGGCGGAGTAGCGAGAGCCACATAAGGAAGATTGTTAGGCGCTTGATTGCAAAGAGGGCCGCAAGTATGACAGAGTGACGAGAGCCACATTGGGGAGATTGTTAGGCACATGGATTGCAAAGAGGGCCACAAGTATGACGGTGTGACGAGAGCCACATTAGGGAAATTGTTAGGCGTTTTGATTGCAAAGAGGGCCGCAAGTATGACGGAGTGACGACAGGCCTATTTGGGAGATGTGAGGCACTTGGATTGCAAAGAGGGCCGCAAGTATGGTGGAGTGACGAGAGCCACATTGGGGAGATTGTTAGGCGTTTGGATTGCAAAGAGGGCCGCAAGTATGACGGTGTGAAGAGAGCCACATTGGGGAAATTGTTAGGCACTTGGATTGCAAAGAGGGCCGCAAGTATGACGGAGCGACGAGAGCCACATTGGGGAGATTGTTAGGCGCTTGGATTGCAAAGAGGGCCGCAAGTATGGCGGTGTGAAGAGAGCTACATTGGGGAGATTGTTAGGCGCTTGGATTGCAAAGAGGGCCGCAAGTATGACGGAGTGACGAGAGCCACATTGGGGAGTTTGTGAGGCGCTTGGATTGCAAAGAGGGCCGCAAGTATGACGGAGTGACGAGAGATACATTGGGGATATGTTAGGAACTTATATTGCAAAGAGGGCCGCAAGTATGAAGGTTTGACGAGAGCCACATTGGGGAGATTGTTAAGCGTTTTGATTGCAAAGAGGGCCGCAAGTATGGTGGAGTGACGAGAGCCATATTGGGAAGATTGTTAGGCGCTTGGATTGCAAAGAGGACCGCAAGAATGGCGGAGTGGCGAAAGCCACATCGGGGAGATTGTAAGGCGCTCTGATTGCAAAGAGGGCCGCAAGTATGACGGAGTGGCGAGAGCCACATTAAGGAGATTGTTAGGCGCTTGGATGGCAAAGAGGGCCGCAAGTATGACGGTGTGACGGGAGCCACATTGGGGACATAATAAGGCACTTGGATTGCAAAGAGGGCCGCAAGTTTGACGGAGTGGCGAGAGCAACACTGGGGAGATTGTAAGGCGCTTTGATTGCACAGAGGGCCGCAAATATAGGTGGAGTGACGAGAGCCACATTGGGGAGATTGTAAGGCGCTTGGATTGCAAAGAGGGCCGCAAGTATGACGGAGTGGCGAGAGCAACATTGGGGAGATTGTTAGGCGCTTGGATTGCAAAGAGGGCCGCAAGTATGGCGGAGTGACGAGAGCCACACTGGGGAGATTGTTAGGCGCTTGGATTGCAAAGAGGGCCGCAAGTATGGCGGAGTGAAGAGAGCCACACTGGGGAGATTGTTAGGCGCTTGAATTGCAAAGAGGGCCGCAAGCATGACGGTGTGACGAGAGCCACATTGGGGAGATTGTTAGGCGCTTGGACTGCAAAGAGGGCCGCAAGTATGGCGGAGTGACGAGAACCACATCGAGAGATTGTTAGGAGCTTGGATTGCAAAGAGGGCCGCAAGTATGACAAAGTGACGAGAGCCACATTGGGGAGATTGTTAGGCGCTTGGATTGAAAAGAGGGCCGCAAGTATGACGGAGTGGTGAGAGCCACATCGGGGAGATTGTTAAGCGCTTTGATTGCAAAGAGGGCCGCAAGTATGACGGAGTGGCGAGAACCACATGGGGGAGATTGTTAGGCGCTTGGATTGCAAAGAGGGCCGCAAAAGTGACGGAGTGAAAGTGCCACCTTGGGGAGATTGTGAGGCGCTTGGATTGCAAAGAGGGCCTCTAGTATGACGGAGTGGCGAGAGCCACATTGAAGAGATTGTTAGGCGCTCTGATTCAAGAGGGCCGCAAGTATGCCGGAGTGACGAGAGCCACATTGGAGAGATTGTTATGCGCTTGGATTGCAAAGAGGGCCGCAAGAGTGACGGAGTGAAAGTGCCACCTTGGGGAGATTGTTGGGCGCTTGGATTGCAAAGAGGGCCGCAAAAATGGCGGAGTGGCGAGAGCCATATTGGGGAGATTGTTAGGCACTTGGATTGCAAAGAGGGCCGCAAGTATGGGGGAGTGACGAGAGCCACATTGGAGAGATTGTGAGACGCTTGTATTGCAAAGAGGGCCGCAAGTATGACGGAGTGGGAAAGCAACACTGGGGAGATTGTTAGGCGCTTGGATTGCAAAAAGGGCCGCAAGTATGATGGTGTGACGAGAGCCACAATGGGGACATTGTTAGGCGCTTGGATGGCAAAGAGGGCCGCAAGTATGACGGATTGGCGAGAGCAACACTGGGGAGATTGTTAGGCGCTTTGATTGCACAGAGGGCCGCAAATATAGGTGGAGGGACGAGAGCCACATTGGGGAGATTTTTAGGCGCTTGGATTGCAAAGAGGGCCGCAAGTATGGCGGAGTGACGAGAGCCATATTGGGGAGATTGTTAGGCGCTTGGATTGCAAAGAGGGCCGCAAGAATGGCGGAGTGGCGAGAGCCACATCGGGGAGATTGTTACGCGTTTTGATTGCAAAGAGGGCCGCAAGTATGGTGGAGTGACGAGAGCCATATTGGGGAGATTGTTAGGCGCTTGGATTGCAAAGAGGGCCGCAAGAATGGCGGGGTGGCGAGAGCCACATCGGGGAGATTGTAAGGCGCTCTGATTGCAAAGAGGGCCGCAAGTATGACGGAGTGGCGAGAGCAACATTGGGGAGATTGTTAGGTGCTTGGATGGCAAAGAGGGCCGCAAGTATGACGGTGTGACGAGAGCCACATTGGGGAGATTGTAAGGCGCTCTGATTGCAAAGAGGGCCGCAAGTATGACGGAGTGGCGAGAGCCACATTGGGGAGATTGTAAGGCGCTTTGATTGCAAAGAGAGCCGCAAGTATGACGGAGTGGTGTAACCGTACAGTACCATGCACGGTACATATATTTAGTTTAGATAATAGTTAGTTGATATTTCTTAGTCCAATAGTATAAAAATCAATAGAATAGGGTAGTTTAGAAAGTAGGTCAAGGGCTGCGGAGAGCGAACGCACGGGGCGGAAGATTTGGAGAAGAAGGTAGTAGACGAGGACTCGAGCAAGAAGCAACACGTCGTCCTGTAGAGGAAGCCAACAACCAGTCTGCGCTGCGTGTGCGAATAAAAATAAATAAGTTAAAATAGTGTTACTCAATTTCCAAGTGGAAATTTGTTTCTTTTTACATATTATATATATATACCGGTATCTAACATAATATTCGAAGTGAATATAATAATTCAAGTGTGCGACGTCAGCCACGTGAATATCACTACCTACACCACATCTTCCAGCAACAAGTCAACTATAAACCACATATACAGGTCAGAACAATATAAAAGAAAAACAACAGAACAATAGATAATAATAAATACCGGAACAATTTTATCACATCAAGACGACAGTAGGCAAATCAAGCAAACAAACCATTGTGTGTACTTTCATAACAAACCATAAAACCAACCAACAATAATATAAAATCGACAAACAGAACAATCACTAGCATTAAGATAATTATAAGTATAAGAAGGAACTTTGACTAAAGTAAAACACCAGGTAGTAAGAAAAAGAACCTATATTATAGTTAGTTATAAGCTTTGAATTATCACCATACAATATATATATATATTAGTGTCAGTGTTCACAAGGATAGTAAACCGCAACCATTATTTAAATACCAGTAAAAATAGTTCAAACTCCTAATCACCCAATATTGCTTAATCTATGTTCAACCCGGAAACCCATACCACACCATCCATATAGAACACTCCTTCAACCGGAAGACTACGACCGTCACCGCCAGTCCACAATACGTCAGGCTTACGGTAAGACTACATTGGCGCCCAACAATACAGGTCCGGGTGTGGAACAATGCCGCCTAAAATTGATATAGAACAATTAATTAAGGACTTAGGAGCACAACTAGCGGGACAGATTGCAGAGCAAGGGACTCAAATCGAGCAGTTAAAATCTACTATGGATAATAGACTCACGGCACTAGAGACACCCAGTAACACCGCGGACACACGTGACGACGGGGTGACCGAGGTGAGACGGGAGGGCCCGGTGCCACCAAATAGCGGAACAACTCACGGACAGGAGGTTGCCGGGTTTGCGGCACCAATCATAGTGAGGGCAGAAACATTTGTGAAAGTGATGCAGTTCACGGGTACCAATCTCACACACCCAGTAACATTTATACAACAACTCGAGCAATACTTTAGGGCACATGCTGCTCCGAAAGATGCTCAGTCCGCCATTGCCATGAGTAATATGTCTGGCAGCGCGCTGACGTGGGCAGAGGCGTTTTTAGATCGCTCGGTGAGCTTTCAAGATTTCAAGAAGGCATTCCTCGACACCTATTGGGGTACATCACAGCAAAGGGCGGTACGATTCGACATATACCAAGGTAGTTTTAAAAGAGGTCCCGGAAAAAAAATGGCGGATCACTTCGCGGAAATGGTCGTCAAAGCGAAATATTTAGAACCGCGCCTCACAGACCTAGAGCTAATAGAAGCAGTGACCGAACACTATGCACCGTCTATTGCCAATATCATTTTGGCTGCGCACCCGCAAACGAATGCAGATATGGTGAAGTTCTCGCGGAAATTAGATGCCAATGAAGAGCGAAAGGCACTTACCTATCAAACGCAATATCAATCCACCAGGAGTGGCAGCTGGCGCGACACTCAGGAGCCTAATACCTCAGCGGGGAATTGGAGAAGTCCTGATCAAAGGCTCAACCCAAGCCTGGGGAACAGGCAAACACCGGCAGGGGGACGTCAAGATGGACGTCAGGCTGATAGACGCCAAATCAATACAATGCAAATCGGGGAAGAGGAGGATTCAGTGCTAGAGGTAAATGACACAATCTCGGAAAACTGAGGACGGTCGCTAGCTTCGAACCCTCACAAGCGACCGTGATAAAAGACAACATCGACATACGGGTTCAAACGATATTTAGTGACATGCAGAGTGACCTGATGGATGAACATCGCGAGGAGGAAGAGGGCCGGCCTGACAAGGCAGTTACGCCGAAAATTTGGGTAGAGATAGCAGGATCGCGGGTGCTTACGTTAATTGATTCCGGGAGTGAGGTGTCGGGCATTTCGGAGCAAGTTTTCAAGGAAATGAATTCAGCCACTACATGATACCTACGCTACCGGTTACAGGAGTCACCATTCTGGGAGCAGTGGGGGGCCACAGCAGCCATGTTACTCAACAGGCGATGCTACCAATTACGATTGCGGGACATAAACAAGATGTTGTATGCCTAGTAATAAAGAACCTTATATGCCCGTTGATTTTGGGAGCAGACTGGCTTCGAGACAACAACGTGAAACTACATTTTGACACGGCTATATTAGAGATACCTGTTGACCAGAGCCACACACTGGTTCCCTTCGTAGGAGAAGGACAGACCACGGACACGAACGATAGGACGGTACAGGAGACTATTTCCCTAAATGACATGGAATGTTGCGGAGAACAGGACAACTTGCCTCCATGTTTGATACAATTTCCAGAACCTGAATGCGCGGAGACGATATCTACAGGGTCTCAACTAAAAATTGATCTGGGACAGCTGGTGGACATGGACACGCTTTCACAACCCCAGGGAGAACAAGTTCAGGCGTTGCTCACGGAATACTCTGAAGTGTTTTCAGATAAACCTGGCAGAACGACGCTTTATGAGCATGAAATTAAATTGACCACGGACAAACCTTTCATGCAGCAAACGTACCCGGTACCGTTCTCCAAACGAAAGGCTGTAGAGAGCCAGCTTATGAAAATGATGGAATGGGGAGTTATCGAGAGAGCCCCATCACCCTATGTCAACCCGTTAGTTGTTGTATCCAAAACTGATGGCACGGTTCGGCTATGTCTGGACGCGAGACGTTTAAACCAACACATGGAGAGGGACTGTGAGAGACCATCCAACCAAGACGAGCTGCTGCACAAGTTTGGAAATGCCAAATATATTTCCACCGTCGATCTTACCAGCTCCTACTGGCAAATACCTCTAAGATACAACGATCGGAAGTACACGTCTTTCCTATACGACTCTCGGAGCTACCAATTCACGGTATTACCGTTCGGTCTGGCAACCTCGGTTGCCAGCTTCACACGATGCCTTGACAAAGTTCTTGGACCGGAGGTCCTTCAATTTACGGCATGTTACGTGGACGATTTGGTTATAGCATCGCCCGATTTTGATACACACATTAAACATTTGCGAGCGGTTTTACAACGCCTGAAAGACGCGGGCATGACCGTGAATATAAAAAAATCAAAGTTTATACGAAAAGAAGTCCCATTTCTGGGGCACATCCTTACCACAAAAGGAATTTTGCCTGACACGCGGAAGATAGAAGCAATACAACATTTTCCCATACCGACTAATGTCAAGAAGCTACGTGGTTTCCTTGGACTGTGCAATTTCTATCGACGTTTTTGTATTCGCTATGCCTGTAAAACTGTTGTTCTCCTACGACTTCTCCAAAAAGGGGTGAAATGGAAATGGGGCGTTGAGGAAACAATAGCTTTTGAGGACGTGAAGAAGGCGTTTTTGAAAACTGTATTACTACACCACCCACAGCCGCACAAACCATTCTTCCTACAAACGGATAGTTCAGACGTTGGACTCGGTTCTTTCTTATATCAAATAAATGAAGAAGGTGATAAGGAGGTCATAGCTTTTGCCAGCCGAACGCTGCGGGGAGCTGAAAAGAATTACTCCACAACTGAAAAGGAGGCCCTTGCTGTGGTTTGGTCACTC
This sequence comes from Isoperla grammatica, assembly GCA_945910005.1. Taxonomy (NCBI): domain Eukaryota; kingdom Metazoa; phylum Arthropoda; class Insecta; order Plecoptera; family Perlodidae; genus Isoperla; species Isoperla grammatica. The sequence continues at coordinate 21,632,188 of OX246749.1, read as the reverse complement.
CAAAAATTCCGGATTTATGTACTCGGTAATGATTTGACGGTCATAACAGATCACAAGTCCTTATCGTTCCTCCTGAAGTGCCGGCTTCGAAACAATAGATTGACTCGTTGGATACTAGCAATACAAGAATACAATTTTAAAGTACAATATTGTCGCGGTTCAGACAATATTGCTGCAGATGTCTTGTCACGAAACCCTGTACCATCTGCAGGTTATGAGCAAACAGAGTCAGAGTGCAACCAACACCAATTTCACATAGCAAAAGTGATTCTGGAAAATGACAAAGCTATGAATAAAGATCTTAACAATATTGAAGAACTACAGAAGAATGACAAAGAATTACAAAACATCAGGGATTACATCACATCGGGAGACTCGAGTACGCCAAGACTACAGCGCATTGTAGGGAAGTATAGACTGCACAAAGGGGTTTTGTTTAAACAAGCAGAACAGGGGTTAAAGTGGAAACTGTGCATACCGCAAGAGCTCACTGTTCCCATGGTAACGCTCTTCCATGTGAAGTTAGGTCATTTTGGTACCGACAAAATTTTGGCGGCCATCCAAGAGCACTTCATTTGGAAAGGGATCAGCCGTACCGTTCGAAAAGTAGTGTCTGCCTGCGACCTTTGCCAAAAGACCAAATGGCCGAATCAACCTTGCAGGGGGAAGATGGTTCCTATCATAGCTAGTACCCCTGGGGAATTGGTAGCTATTGATCTGTACGGGCCACTGCCCAAATCAAGAGGAGGGGTGACATATTTGTTGGTCATGCTTGATGTTTTTACTAAATATGTGAAACTCTACCCGATAAAGCGAGCAACTACTCAAAGCATCTTACACCGAATTTTGCAAGAATACGTTCCTCAGGTTAACAAGCCAACAACTATACTGTGTGATCATGGCACGCAATTCACGGCGAAGAAATGGTACACGACTTTAAAGCAAACGGCATTCAAGTAAGGCACTCGTCCATCCGCCATCCCCAGAGTAATCCCAGTGAACGTGTAATGAGGGAGTTGGGCCGGATGTTCAGGGCATACTGCAATGAGAAGCACACCGCTTGGGTTACACATGTGCAACAACTCGAAACATGGATGAACACTACGATACACAGCAGTACAGGCTACAAGCCGGAAGAACTACAAACGGGGAAAACACCTCCAGCAGTGGTAACAACTAGGTGCGAATACCCACAAAGTCAAGCAGTTGACATCAACAGGGCAACTAAGTTCATTCTGGCAAATGATACCATGTTGACAAAAGCCCAGAAGAGAAAAAGCAGACATGACAGCAACGGAAAGACCCAGAACTTCGCACCAGGTACCATGGTGTTGTTACGAACTAACAAGCCATCGGATGCGGCGGAGAAAGTAATTCATAAATTCTTCCTCATATATGAAGGACCATACGTGGTGGAGAAGGAAACGCATCCAAATGCGTATGCCATCAAGGATCCAGACACTGGAGAGCGTCGAGGGGTGTACAATATCACCAATCTAAAACCGTACACTTCCCTTCCCAAAACTAAATAATTCCGAAACTCCTTCAAAAATCTTCCGAATTCCGGGTTTTCGAAATGGGGGGCGGTTGTAACCGTACAGTACCATGCACGGTACATATATTTAGTTTAGATAATAGTTAGTTGATATTTCTTAGTCCAATAGTATAAAAATCAATAGAATAGGGTAGTTTAGAAAGTAGGTCAAGGGCTGCGGAGAGCGAACGCACGGGGCGGAAGATTTGGAGAAGAAGGTAGTAGACGAGGACTCGAGCAAGAAGCAACACGTCGTCCTGTAGAGGAAGCCAACAACCAGTCTGCGCTGCGTGTGCGAATAAAAATAAATAAGTTAAAATAGTGTTACTCAATTTCCAAGTGGAAATTTGTTTCTTTTTACATATTATATATATATATCGGTATCTAACATAATATTCGAAGTGAATATAATAATTCAAGTGTGCGACGTCAGCCACGTGAATATCACTACCTACACCACATCTTCCAGCAACAAGTCAACTATAAACCACATATACAGGTCAGAACAATATAAAATAAAAACAACAGAACAATAGATAATAATAAATACCGGAACAATTTTATCACATCAAGACGACAGTAGGCAAATCAAGCAAACAAACCATTGTGTGTACTTTCATAACAAACCATAAAACCAACCAACAATAATATAAAATCGACAAACAGAACAATCACTAGCATTAAGATAATTATAAGTATAAGAAGGAACTTTGACTAAAGTAAAACACCAGGTAGTAAGAAAAAGAACCTATATTATAGTTAGTTATAAGCTTTGAATTATCACCATACAATATATATATATATATTAGTGTCAGTGTTCACAAGGATAGTAAACCGCAACCATTATTTAAATACCAGTAAAAATAGTTCAAACTCCTAATCACCCAATATAGCTTAATCTATGTTCAACCCGGAAACCCATACCACACCATCCATATAGAACACTCCTTCAACCGGAAGACTACGACCGTCACCGCCAGTCCACAATACGTCAGGCTTACGGTAAGACTACATTGGCGAGAGCCACATTGAGGAGATTGTTAGGCGCTTGGATGGCAAAGAGGGCCGCAAGTATGGCGGAGTGGCGAGAGCCACATTGAGGAGATTGTTAGGCGCTTGGATGGCAAAGAGGGCCGCAAGTATGGCGGAGTGGCGAGAGCCACATTAGGGAGATGTAAGGCACTTGGATTGCAAAGAGGGCCGCAAGTATGGTGGAGTGACGAGAGCCACATTGGAGAGATTGTTAGACGCTTGTATTGCAAAGAAGGCCGCAAGTATGACGGTGTGACGAGAGCCACATTGGGGAGATTGTTCGGCGCTTGGATTGCAAAGAGGGCCGCAAGTATGACGGAGTGGGAAAGCAACACTGGGGAGCTTGTTAGGCACTTGGATTGCAAAGAGGGCCGCAAGTATGGGGGAGTGACGAGAGCCACATTGGAGAGATTGTAAGGCGCTCTGATTGCAAAGAGCCATATTGGGGAGATTGTTATGCGCTTGGATTGCAAAGAGGGCCGCAAGTATGACGGAGTGGCGAGAGCCACATTAGGGAGATTGTTAGGCGCTTGGATTGCAAAGAGGGCCGCAAGTATGACGAAGTGGCGAGAGCCACATTGGGGAGATTGTAAGGCGCTCTGATTGCAAAGAGGGCCTCAAGAATGGCGGAGTAGCGAAAGCCACATTAGGGAGATTGTTAGGCGGTTGGATTGCAAAGAGGGCCGCAAGTATGACGAAGTGGCGAGAGCCACATTGGGGAGATTGTTAGGCGCTTGGATTGCAAAGAGGGCCTCAAGAATGGCGGAGTGGCGAGATCCACATCGGGGAGATTGTAAGGCGCTCTGATTGCAAAGAGCCATATTGGGAAGATTGTTATGCGCTTGGATTGCAAAGAGGGCCGCAAGTATGACGGAGTGGCGAGAGCCACATTAGGGAGATTGTTAGGCGCTTGGATTGCAAAGAGGGCCGCAAGTATGGCGGAGTGGCGAGAGCCACATTAGGGAGATGTTAGGCATTTGGATTGCAAAGAGGGCCGCAAGTATGGTGGAGTGACGAGAGCCACATTGGAGAGATTGTTAGACGCTTGTATTGCAAAGAGGGCCGCAAGTATGACGGTGTGACGAGGGCCACATTGGGGAGATTGTTAGGCGCTTGGATTGCAAAGAGGGCCGCAAGTATGACGGAGTGGCGAGAGCCACATTGGGGAGATTGTTAGGCGCTTGGATTGCAAAGAGGGCCGCAAGTATGACGGTGTGACGAGAGCCACATTGGGGAGATTGTTAGGGTCTTGGATTGCAAAGAGGGCCGCAAGTATGACGGAAAGGCGAGAGCCACATTGGGGAGATTGTTAGGCGCTTGGATTGCAAAGAGGGCCGCAAGAGTGACTGAGCTAAATTGCCACCTTGGGGAGATTGTGAGGCGCTTGGATTGCAAAGAGGGCCGCAAGTATGGCGGTGTGACGAGAGCCACATTGGGGAGATTGTAAGGCGCTTGCATTGCAAAGAGGGCCGCAAGTATGCCGGAGTGACGAGAGCCACATTGGAGAAATTGTTAGGCGCTTGGATTGCAAAGAGGGCCGCAAGAGTGACGGAGTGAAAGTGCCACCTTGGGGAGATTGTGTGGCGCTTGGATTGCAAAGAGGGCCGCAAGTATAACGAAGTGACGAAAGCAACACTGGGGAGATTTTTAGGCGCTCTGATTGCAAAGAGGGCCGCAAGTATGAAGCTTTGACGAGAGCCACATTGGGGAGATTGTTAGGCGTTTTGATTGCAAAGAGGGCCGCAAGTATGAAGGTTTGACGAGAGCCACATTGGGGAGATTGTTAGGCGTTTTGATTGCAAAGAGGGCCGGAAGTATGGTGGAGTGACGAGAGCCATATTGCGGAGATTGTTAGGCGCTTGGATTGCAAAGAGGGCCGCAAGAATGGCGGAGTGACGAAAACCACATCGGGGAGATTGTAAGGCGCTCTGATTGCAAAGAGGGCCGCAAGTATGACGGAGTGGCGAGAGCCACATTGGGGAGATTGATAGGAGCTTTGATTGCAAAGAGGGCCGCAAGTATGACAGATTGTTAGGCGCTTGGATTGAAAAGAGGGCCGCAAGTATGACGGAGTGGCGAGAGCCACATCGGGGAGATTGTTAGGCGCTCTGATTGCAAAGAGGGCCGCAAGTATGACGGAGTGGCGAGAGCCACATTGGGGAGATTGTTAGGCGCTTGGATTGCAAAGAGGGCCGCAAGAGTGATGGAGTGAAAGTGCCACCTTAGGGAGATTGTGAGGCGCTTCGATTGCAAAGAGGGCCGCAAGTATGACGGTGTGACGAGAGCCACATTAGGGAGATTGTAAGGAGTTTTGATTGCAAAGAGGGCCGCAAGTATGGTGGAGTGACGAGAGCCATATCGGGGAGATTGTTAGGCGCTTGGATTGCAAAGAGGGCCGAGAGAATGGCGGAGTGGCGAGAGCCACATCGGGGAGATTGTTAGGCGCTCTGATTGCAAAGAGGGCCGCAAGTATGACGGAGTGGCGAGAGCCACATTGGGATGATTGTTAGGCACTTGGATTGCAAAGAGGGCCGCAAGTATGACGGTGTGACGAGAGCCACATTGGGGGATTGTTATGCGCTTGGATTGCAAAGAGGGCCGCAAGTATGACGGAGTGACGACAGATACATTGAGGATATGTTAGGCACTTGGATTGCAAAGAGGGCCGCAAGTATGAAGGTTTGACGAGAGCCACATTGGGGAGATTGTTAGGCGTTTTGATTGCAAAGAGGGCCGCAAGTATGGTGGAGTGACGAGAGCCATATTGGGGAGATTGTTAGGCGCTTAGATTGCAAAGAGGGCCGCAAGAATGGCGGAGTGGCGAAAGCCACATCGGGGAGATTGTAAGGCGCTCTGATTGCAAAGAGGGCCGCAAGTATGACGGAGTGGCGAGAGCCACATTGGGGAGATTGTTAGGCGCTTGGATGGCAAAGAGGGCCGCAAGTATGACGGTGTGACGAGAGCCACATTGGGGACATAATTAGGCGCTTGGATTGCAAAGAGGGCCGCAAGTTTGACGGAGTGGCGAGAGCAACACTGGGGAGATTGTTAGGCGCTTTGATTGCACAGAGGGCCGCAAATATAGGTGGAGTGACGAGAGCCACATTGGGGAGATTGTTAGGCGCTTGGATTGCAAAGAGGGTCGCAAGTATGACGGAGTGGCGAGAGCCACATTGGGGAGATTGTTAGGCGCTTGGATTGCAAAGAGGGCCGCAAGAGTGACGGAGTGAAAGTGCCACCTTGGGGAGATTGTGAGGCGCTTGGATTGCAAAGAGGGCCGCAAGTATAACGAAGTGACAAAAGCCACATTGGGAAGATTGTTAGGCGCTTGGATGGCAAAGAGGGCCGCAAGTATGACGGTGTGACGAGAGCCACATTGGGGCCATTGTTAGGCGCTTGGATTGCAAAGTGGGCCGCAAATATGACGGAGTGGCGAGAGCAACACTGGGGAGATTGTTAGGCGCTTTGATTGCACAGAGGGCCGCAAATATAGGTGGGGTGACGAGAGCCACATTGGGGAGATTGTTAGGCGCTTGGATTGCAAAGAGGGCCGCAAGTATAGCGGAGTGACGAGAGCCACACTGGGGAGATTGTTAGGCGCTTGAATTGCAAAGAGGGCCGCAAGCATAACGGTTTGACGAGAGCCACATTGGGGAGATTGTTAGGCGCTTGGATGGCAAAGAGGGCCGCAAGTATGACGGAGTGACGAGAACCACATCGGGGAGATTGTTAGGCGCTTGGATTGCAAAGAAGGCCGCAAGTATGACAAAGTGACGAGAGCCACATTGGGGAGATTGTTAGGCGCTTGGATTGAAAATAGGGCCGCCAGTATGACGGAGTGGCGATAGCCACATCGGGGAGATTGTTATGCGCTTTGATTGCAAAGAGGGCCGCAAGTATGACGGAGTGGCGAGAACCGCATTGGGGAGATTGTTAGGTGCTTGGATTGCAAAGAGGGCCGCAAGTATGACGGAGTGGCGAGAGCCACATTGGGGAGATTGTTAGGCGCTTGGATTGCAAAGAGGGCTGCAAGTATGATGGTGTGACGAAAGCCACATTGGGGAGATTGTTAGGCGCTTTGATTGCCAAGAGGGCCGCAAGTATGGTGGAGTGACGAGAGCCATATTGGGGAGATTGTTAAGCGCTTGGATTGCAAAGAGGGCCGCAAGAATGGCGGAGTGGCGAGAGCCACATCGGGGAGATTGTCAGGCGCTCTGATTGCAAAGAGGGCCGCAAGTATGACGGAGTGGCGAAAGAAACATTGGGGAGATTGTAAGGCGCTTGGATGGCAAAGAGGGCCGCAAGTATGACGGTGTGACGAGAGCCACATTGGGAAGATTGTCAGGCGCTCTTATTGCAAAGAGGGCCGCAAGTATGACGGAGTGGCGAGAGCCACATTGGGGAGATTGTTAGGCGCTTGGATGGCAAAGAGGGCCGCAAGTATGGCGGAGTAGCGAGAGCCACATAAGGGAGATGTTAGGCACTTGGATTGCAAAGAGGGCCGCAAGTATGGTGGAGTGACGAGAGCCACATTGGAGAGATTATTAGACGCTTGTATTGCAAAAAGGGCCGCAAGTATGACGGTGTGACGAGAGCCACATTGGGGAGATTGTTAGGCGCTTGGATTGCAAAGAGGGCCGCAAGTATGACGGAGTGGCGAGAGCAACACTGGGGAGATGTTAGGCACTTGGATTGCAAAGAGGGCCGCAAGTATGGGGGAGTGACGAGAGCCACATTGGAGAGATTGTTAGACGCTTGTATTGCAAAGAGGGCCGCAAGTATGACATTGTGACGAGAGCCACATTGGGGAGATTGAAAGGCGCTTGGATTGCAAAGAGGGCCGCAAGTATGACGGAGTATCGAGAGCCACATCGAGGAGATTGTTAGGCGCTTTGATTGCAAAGAGGGCCGCAAGTATGACGGAGTATCGAGAGCCACGTCGGGGAGATTGTTAGGCGCTTGGATTGCAAAGAGGGCCGCAAGTATGACGGAGTAGCGAGAGCCACATTAAGGAGATTATTAGGCGCTTGGATTGCAAAGAGGGCCGCAAGTATGGCGGTTTGATGAGAGTCACATTGGGGAGATTGTTAGGCGCTTGGATTGCAAAGAGGGCCGCAAGTATGGCGGAGTGGCGAGAGCCACATTGGGGATATGTTAGGCACTTATATTGCAAAGAGGGCCGCAAGTATGAAGGTTTGACGAGAGCCACATTGGGGAGATTGTTAAGCGTTTTGATTGCAAAGAGGGCCGCAAGTATGGTGGAGTGACGAGAGCCATATTGGGAAGATTGTTAGGCGCTTGGATTGCAAAGAGGACCGCAAGAATGGCAAAGTGGCGAAAGCCACATCGGGGAGATTGTAAGGCGCTCTGATTGCAAAGAGGGCCGCAAGTATGACGGAGTGGCGAGAGCCACATTAAGGAGATTGTTAGGCGCTTGGATGGCAAAGAGGGCCGCAAGTATGACGGTGTGACGAGAGCCACATTGGGGACATAATAAGGCGCTTGGATTGCAAAGAGGGCCGCAAGTTTGACGGAGTGGCGAGAGCAACACTGGGGAGATTGTAAGGCGCTTTGATTGCACAGAGGGCCGCAAATATAGGTGGAGTGACGAGAGCCACATTGGGGAGATTGTTAGGCGCTTGGATTGCAAAGAGGGCCGCAAGTATGACGGAGTGGCGAGAGCAACATTGGGGAAATTGTTAGGCGCTTGGATTGCAAAGAGGGCCGCTAGTATGGCGGAGTGACGAGAGCCACACTGGGGAGATTGTTAGGCGCTTGGATTGCAAAGAGGGCCGCAAGTATGGCGGTGTGACGAGAGCCACACTGGGGAGATTGTTAGGCGCTTGGACTGCAAAGAGGGCCGCAAGTATGGCGGAGTGACGAGAACCAAATCGAGAGATTGTTAGGCGCTTGGATTGCAAAGAGGGCCGCAAGTATGACAAAGTGACGAGAGCCACATTGGGGAGATTAATAGGCGCTTGGATTGAAAAGAGGGCCGCAAGTATGACGGAGTTGCGAGAGCCACATTGGGGAGATTGTTAGGCGCTCTGATATCAAAGAGGGCCGCAAGTATGGCGAAGTACCGAGAGCCACCTCGGGGAGATTGTTAGGCGCTTGGATTGCAAAGAGGGCCGCAAGTATGACGGAGTAGCGAGAGCCACATTAAGGAGATTGTTAGGCGCTTGGATTGCAAAGAGGGCCGCAAGTATGACGGAGTGACGACAGGCCTATTTGGGAGATGTGAGGCACTTGGATTGCAAAGAGGGCCGCAAGTATGGTGGAGTGACGAGAGCCACATTGGAGAGATTGTTAGGCGTTTGGATTGCAAAGAGGGCCGCAAGTATGACGGAGTGACGACAGGCCTATTTGGGAGATGTGAGGCACTTGGATTGCAAAGAGGGCCGCAAGTATGGTGGAATGACGAGAGCCACATTGGAGAGATTGTTAGGCGTTTGGATTGCAAAGAGGGCCGCAAGTATGCCGGAGTGACGAGAGCCACATTGGAGAAATTGTTAGGCGCTTGGATTGCAAAGTGGGCCGCAAGAGTGACGGAGTGAAAGTGCCACCTTGGGGAGATTGTGTGGCGCTTGGATTGCAAAGAGGGCCGCAAGTATAACGAAGTGACGAAAGCAACACTGGGAAGATTTTTAGGCGCTCTGATTGCAAAGAGGGCCGCAAGAATGAAGCTTTGACGAGAGCCACATTGGGGAGATTGTTAGGCGTTTTGATTGCAAAGAGGGCCGCAAGTATGACGGTTTGACGAGAGCCACATTGGGGAGATTGTTAGGCGTTTTGATTGCAAAGAGGGCCGAAAGTATGGTGGAGTGACGAGAGCCATATTGCGGAGATTGTTAGGCGCTTGGATTGCAAAGAGGGCCGCAAGAATGGCGGAGTGACGAAAACCACATCGGGGAGATTGTAAGGCGCTCTGATTGCCAAGAGGGCCGCAAGTATGACGGAGTGGCGAGAGCCACATTGGGGACATTGTAAGGCGCTTGGATTGCAAAGAGGGCCGCAAGTTTAACGGAGTGGCGAGAGCAACACTGGGGAGATTGATAGGCGCTTTGATTGCAAAGAGGGCCGCAAGTATGACAGATTGTTAGGCGCTTGGATTGAAAAGAGGGCCGCAAGAATGACGGAGTGGCGAGAGCCACATCGGCCAGATTGTTAGCCGCTTGGATTGCAAAGAGGGCCGCAAGTATGACGGTGTCGCGAGAGCCACATTGGGGAGATTGTTAGGAGTTTGGATTGCAAAGTGGGCCGCAAGTATGACGGTGTGACGAGAGCCACATTAGGGAGATTGTAAGGAGTTTTGATTGCAAAGAGGGCCGCAAGTATGGTGGAGTGACGAGAGCCATATCGGGGAGATTGTTAGGCGCTTGGATTGCAAAGAGGGCCGAGAGAATGGCGGAGTGGCGAGAGCCACATCGGGGAGATTGTTAGGCGCTCTGATTGCAAAGAGGGCCGCAAGTATGACGGAGTGGCGAGAGCCACATTGGGGAGATTGTTAGGCGCTTGGATTGCAAAGAGGGCCGCAAGAGTGATGGAGTGAAAGTGCCACCTTAGGGAGATTGTGAGGCGCTTCGATTGCAAAGAGGGCCGCAAGTATGACGGTGTGACGAGAGCAACACTGGGGAGATTTTTAGGCACTTGGATTGCAAAGAGGGCCGCAAGTATGACGGAGTGGCGAGAGCCACATTGGGATGATTGTTAGGCACTTGGATTGCAACAAGGGCCGCAAGTATGACGGTGTGACGAGAGCCACATTGGGGGATTGTTATGCGCTTGGATTGCAAAGAGGGCCGCAAGTATGACGGAGTGACGAGAGATACATTGGGGATATGTTAGGCACTTGGATTGCAAAGAGGGCCGCAAGTTTGAAGGTTTGACGAGAGCCACATTGGGGAGATTGTTAGGCGTTTTGATTGCAAAGAGGGCCGCAAGTATGGTGGAGTGACGAGAGCCATATTGGGGAGATTGTTAGGCGCTTGGATTGCAAAGAGGGCCGCAAGAATGGCGGAGTGGTGAAAGCCACATCGGGGAGATTGTAAGGCGCTCTGATTGCAAAGAGGGCCGCAAGTATGACGGAGTGGCGAGAGCCAAATTGGGGAGATTGTTAGGCGCTTGGATGGCAAAGAGGGCCGCAAGTATGACGGTGTGACGAGAGCCACATTGGGGACATAATTAGGCGCTTGGATTGCAAAGAGGGCCGCAAGTTTGACGGAGTGGCGAGAGCAACACTGGGGAGATTGTTAGGCGCTTTGATTGCACAGAGGGCCGCAAATATAGGTGGAGTGACGAGAGCCACATTGGGGAGATTGTTAGGCGCTTGGATTGCAAAGAGGGCCGCAAGTATGACGGAGTGGCGAGAGCCACATAAGGGAGATGTGAGGCACTTGGATTGCAAAGAGGGCCGCAAGTATGGTGGAGTGACGAGAGCCACATTGGAGAGATTGTTAGACGCTTGTATTGCAAAGAGGGCCGCAAATATGACGGTTTGACGAGGGCCACATTGGGGAGATTGTTAGGCGCTTGGATTGCAAAGAGGGCCGCAAGTATGACGGAGTGGCGAGAGCCACTTTGGGGAGATTGTTAGGCGCTTGGATTGCCAAGAGGGCCGCAAGTATGACGGTGTGACGAGACACACATTGGGGAGATTGTTAGGCGCTTGGATTGCAAAGAGGGCCGCAAGTATGACGGAAAGGCGAGAGCCACATTGGGGAGATTGTAAGGCGCTTGGATTGCAAAGAGGGCCGCAAGAGTGACTGAGTGAAATTGCCACCTTGGGGAGATTTTGAGGCGCTTGGATTGCAAAGAGGGCCGCAAGTATGACGGAGTGGCGAGAGCCACATTGGGGAGATTGTTAGGCGCTCTGATTGCAAAGAGGGAAGCAAGTATGGCGGTGTGACGAGAGCCACATTAAGGAGATTGTAAGGCGCTTGGATTGCAAAGAGGGCCGCAAGTATGCCGGAGTGACGAGAGCCACATTGGAGAAATTGTTAGGCGCTTGGATTGCAAAGAGGGCCGCAAGAGTGACGGAGTGAAAGTTCCCCCTTTGGGAGATTGTGAGGCGCTTGGATTGCAAAGAGTAACGCAAGTATGACGGAGTGGCGAGAGCCACATTGGGGAGATTGTTAGGCGCTCTGATTACAAAGAGGGCCGCAAGTATGGCGGAGTATCGAGAGCCACCTCGGGGAGATTGTTAGGCGCTTGGATTGCAAAGAGGGCCGCAAGTATGACGGAGTAGCGAGAGCCACATTAAGGAGATTGTTAGGCGCTTGGATTGCAAAGAGGGCCGCAAGTATGGCGGTGTGATGAGAGTCACATTGGGGAGATTGTTAGGCGCTTGGATTGCAAAGAGGGCCGCAAGTATGGCGGAGTAGCGAGTGCCACATTAGGGAGATTGTTAGGCGCTTGATTGCAAAGAGGGCCGAGAGTATGACAGAGTGACGAGAGCCACATTGGGGAGATTGTAAGGCGCTAGGATTGCAAAGAGGGCCGCAAGTATGACGGAGTGGCGAGAGCCACATAAGTGAGATTGTTAGGCACATGGATTGCAAAGAGGGCCGCAAGTATGACGGCTTGACGAGAGCCACATTAGGGAAATTGTAAGGCGCTAGGATTGCAAAGAGGGCCGCAAGTATGACGGAGTGGCGAGAGCCACATAAGTGAGATTGTTAGGCACATGGATTGCAAAGAGGGCCGCAAGTATGACGGTGTGACGAGAGCCACATTAGGGAAATTGTTAGGCGTTTTGATTGCAAAGAGGGCCGCAAGTATGACGGAGTGACGACAGGCCTATTTGGGAGATGTGAGGCACTTGGATTGCAAAGAGGGCCGCAAGTATGGTGGAGTGACGAGAGCCACATTGGAGAGATTGTTAGGCGTTTGGATTGCAAAGAGGGCCGCAAGTATGACGGTGTGAAGAGAGCCACATTGGGGAAATTGTTAGGCACTTGGATTGCAAAGAGGGCCGCAAGTATGAAGGAGCGACGAGAGCCACATTGGGAGGATTGTTAGGCGCTTGGATTGCAAAGAGGGCCGCAAGTATGAAGGTGTGAAGAGAGCCACATTGGGGAGATTGCTAGACGCTTGGTTTGCAAAGAGGGCCGCAAGTATGACGGAGTGGCGAGAGCAACACTGGGGAGATTGTTAAACGCTTGGATTGCAAAGAGGGCCGCAAGTATAACGGAGTGGCGAGGGCCACATTAGACAGATGTTAGGCACATGGATTGCAAACAGCACATTTTTGTTTTCAGGATGTCTAGATAATTAACGCAAAAAAAATAAAAAAAAAATACAAAAACAAATTTGGACATCCCGTATGGTAGCTACGAGCGCTTGAAAAAAAAATTTCCCCTTACTAAACCCTTCTCAACTTTGCTTGTCTGAATATGGAAGAAAAAAAGACTGCCGGTTACGGGACTCGAACCCCGGACCGCAAAAATACTAATCGGCGTCGCTACCCCGTACGCCATGCCACTCGATGGAAGTTGGATCGCTTACACTGATAGATAACCCACTGCTCTCAATGTATGCATGAATACATCTCATTGTATCTCGATTCATTCTTATTGTAATTGTAACACCAAAACTAGATAGATTTATGGACAGCGAGGGTCTCATTGGATTTAAAAAACATCCAAGAATATCCAGGAAGCCGTTTTTTAACTAACTCTAAAAATTCAGTTTCAACACATTGTCTTTTTAAAATCGCCTTTGATAGATCTTGATCGCGTGATCGCGAAAGAGTCAATCGTTTGTGGTAACAACGAGGCGTTTAACCGGTAAAAAATAAACCGTGTCCATTCACGTTGATGCATTGATATTAATGCGTGAAAATGGTGGAACAAAAAAGAGTGGGTGTACCGGGTCTCGAACCCCAGACCTCAAGTATTCGAAGCTACAACGTTACTTCGTACGCCACGCCAATCGATGGAAGTAACGTTGCTTACACTGGTAGATAACACACTGGTCTCAATGTATGGCATAGCTTGTTGTATTCAGATAGCTCGTCATCACGCCAACATTAAAACATGTTTCCTCGGCTAACCATTAATGCAAGGCAAGCATTAACATGTTTTATGTATAGAGTATGAATGTCCAACGGAGAAACTCTAATCATTATTATATTAACCATTTAACAAGAGACGCTACGCGTCGTCAAAGACGTGCTCAAAGACACTCTGTTTTTTAGAATTATATTCTTTACGGCTATATTGTTTAATTGGGGGATCTTAAAGTTACTTCTCAAGGTAGATATGAACATGGTCTACTTTCAAAAAAATCATCGCGTCGCTATGTTTTTTGTGAGCGACGTGAGGCGTCGCCGAAATTTCAAAGATTTTCTTATCAAGTTCCACTTTCGGTACCGATTGTGGATGAACGGTGGTACCTAGTTAGTCGTAGCGTCGAACTTAAGGTCAACAATAATCCTTGGTGACGTAGTAACTCTACTGGTGTGACGAGTGACGGTGTGACGAGAGCCACATTGGGAAGATTGTTTGGCACTTGGATTGCAAAGAGGGCCGCAAGTATGACGGAGCGACGAGAGCCACATTGGGGAGATTGTTAGGCGCTTGGATTGCAAAGAGGGCCGCAAGTATGACGGAGTGACGAGAGCCACATTGGGGAGTTTGTGAGGCGCTTGGATTGCAAAGAGGGCCGCAAGTATGACGGAGTGACGAGAGATACATTGGGGATATGTTAGGCACTTATATTGCAAAGAGGTCCGCAAGTATGACGGAGTGACGAGAGCAACATTGGGGAGTTTGTGAGGCGCTTGGATTGCAAAGAGGGCCGCAAGTATGACGGAGTGACGAGAGATACATTGGGGATATGTTAGGCACTTGGATTGCAAAGAGGGCCGCAAGTATAAGGGTTTGACGAGAGCCACATTGGGGAGATTGTAAAGCGTTTTGATTGCAAAGAGGGCCGCAAGTATGGTGGAGTGACGAGAGCCATATTGGGGAGATTGTTAGGCGCTTGGATTGCAAAGAGGGCCGCAAGAATGGCGGAGTGGCGAAAGCCACATCGGGGAGATTGTAAGGCGCTCTGATTGCAAAGAGGGCCGCAAGTATGACGGAGTGGCGAGAGCCACATTGGGGAGATTGTAAGGCGCTTGGATGGCAAAGAGGGCCGCAAGTATGACGGTGTGACGAGAGCCACATTGGGGACATAATAAGGCGCTTGGATTGCAAAGAGGGCCGCAAGTTTGACGGAGTGGCGAGAGCAACACTGGGGAGATTGTTAGGCGCTTTGATTGCACAGAGGGCCGCAAATATAGGTGAAGTGACGAGAGCCACATTGGGGAGATTGTTAGGCGCTTGGATTGCAAAGAGGGCCGCCAGTATGACGGAGTGGCGAGAGATACATTGGGGAGATTGTTAGGCGCTTTGATTGCAAAGAGGGCCGCAAGTATGACGGAGTGGCCAGAACCACATGGGGGAGATTGTTAGGCGCTTGGATTGCAAAGAGGGCCGCAAGAGTGACGGAGTGAAAGTGCCACCTTGGGGAGATTGTGAGGCGCTTGGATTGCAAAGAGGGCCGCAAGTATGACGGAGTGGCGAGAGCCACATTGGGGAGATTGTTAGGCGCTCTGATTCAAGAGGGCCGCAAGTATGCCGGAGTGACGAGAGCCACATTGGAGAGATTGTTAGGCGCTTGGATTGCAAAGAGGGCCGCAAGAGTGACGGAGTGAAAGTGCCACCTTGGGGAGATTGTTCGGCGCTTGGATTGCAAAGAGGGCCGCAAGTATGGCGGAGTGGCGAGAGCCATATTGGGGAGATTGTTAGGCACTTGGATTGCAAAGAGGGCCGCAAGTATGGGGGAGTGACGAGAGCCACATTGGAGAGATTGTGAGACGCTTGTATTGCAAAGAGGGCCGCAAGTATGACGGTGTGACGAGAGCCACATTGGGGACATTGTTAGGCGCTTGGATTGCAAAGAGGGCCGCAAGTATGACGGAGTGGCGGAAGCCACATTGGGGAGATTGTTAGGCGCTTGGATTGCAAAGAGGGCCGCAAGTATGACGGTGTGACGAGAGCCTCATTGGGGAGATTGTTAGGCGCTTTGATTGCAAAAAGGGCCGCAAGTATGAAGGTGTGACGAGAGCCACATTAGGGAGATTGTTAGTTGTTTTGATTGCAAAGAGGGCCGCAAGTATGGCGGAGTACCGAGAGCCACCTTGGGGAGATTGTTAGGCGCTTGGATTGCAAAGAGGGCCGCAAGTATGACGGTGTGACGAGAGCCACATTGGGGAGATTGTAAGGCGCTCTGATTGCAAAGAGGGCCGCAAGTATGACGGAGTGGCGAGAGCCACATTGGGGAGATTGTAAGGCGCTTGGATGGCAAAGAGGGCCGCAAGTATGGCGGAGTGGCGAGAGCCACATTAGGGAGATGTAAGGCGCTTGATTGCAAAGAGGGCCGCAAGTATGACAGAGTGACGAGAGCCACATTGGGGAGATTGTAAAGCGCAAGGATTGCAAAGAGGGCCGCAAGTATGACGGAGTGGTTAGAGCCACATAAGTGAGATTGTTAGGCACATGGATTGCAAAGAGGGCCACAAGTATGACGGTGTGACGAGAGCCACATTAGGGAAATTGTTAGGCGTTTTGATTGCAAAGAGGGCCGCAAGTATGACGGAGTGACGACAGGCCTATTTGGGAGATGTGAGGCACTTGGATTGCAAAGAGGGCCGCAAGTATGGTGGAGTGACGAGAGCCACATTGAGGAGATTGTTAGGCGTTTGGATTGCAAAGAGGGCCGCAAGTATGACGGTGTGAAGAGAGCCACATTGGGGAAATTGTTAGGCACTTGTATTGCAAAGAGGGCCGCAAGTATGACGGAGCGACGAGAGCCACATTGGGGAGATTGTTAGGCGCTTGGATTGCAAAGAGTGCCGCAAGTATGGCGGTGTGAAGAGAGCTACATTGGGGAGATTGTTAGGCGCTTGGTTTGCAAAGAGGGCCGCAAGTATGACGGAGTGGCGAGAGCAACACTGGGGAGATTGTTAGACGCTTGGATTGCAAAGAGGGCCGCAAGTATGACGGAGTGGCGAGAGCCACATTAGGGAGATGTTAGGCACATGGATTGCAAACAGCACATTTTTGTTTTCAAGATGTCTAGATAATTAACGCAAAAAAAATAAAAAAAATACAAAAACAAATTTGGACATCCCGTATGGTAGCTACGAGCGCTTGAAAAAAAAATTTCCCCTTAGTAAACCCTTCTCAACTTTGCTTGTCTGAATATGGAAGAAAAAAAGACTGCCGGGTACGGGACTCGAACCCCGGACCGCGAAAACTCTAGTCGGCGTCGCTACCCCGTACGCCATGCCACTCGATGGAAGTTGGATCGCTTACACTGATAGATAACCCACTGCTCTCAATGTATGCATGAATACATCTCATTGTATCTCGATTCATTCTTATTGTTATTGTAACACCAAAGCTAGATAGATTTATGGACAGCGAGGGTCTCATTGGATTTAAAAAACATCCAAGAATATCCAGGAAGCCGTTTTTTAAACTAACTCTAAAAATTCAGTTTCAACACATTGTCTTTTTAAAATCGCCTTTGATAGATCTTGATCGCGTGATCGCGAAAGAGTAAATCGTTTGTGGTAACAACGAGCCGTTTAACCGGTAAAAAATAAACCGTGTCCATTCACGTTGATGCATTGATATTAATGCGTGAAAATGGTGGAACAAAAAAGAGTGGGTGTACCGGGTCTCGAACCCCAGACCTCAAGTATTCGAAGCTACAACGTTACTTCGTACGCCACTCCAATCGATGGAAGTAACGTTGCTTACACTGGTAGATAACACACTGGTCTCAATGTATGGCATAGCTTGTTGTATTCAGATAGCTCGTCATCACGCCAACATTAAAACATGTTTCCTCGGCTAACCATTAATGCAAGGCAAGCATTAACATGTTTTATGTATAGAGTATGAATGTCCAACGGAGAAACTCTAATCATTATTATATTAACCATTTAACAAGAGACGCTACGCGTCGTCAAAGACGTGCTCAAAGACACTCTGTTTTTTAGAATTATATTCTTTACGGCTATATTGTTTAATTGGAGGATCTTAAAGTTACTTCTCAAGGTAGATATGAACATGGTCTACTTTCAAAAAAATCATTGCGTCGCTATGTTTTTTGTGAGCGACGTGAGGCGTCGCCGAAATTTCAAAGATTTTCTTATCAAGTTCCACTTTCGGTACCGATTGTGAATTAACGGTGGTACCTAGTTAGTCGTAGCGTCGAACTTAAGGTCAACAATAATCCTTGGTGACGTAGTAACTCTACTGGTGTGACGAGTGACGGTGTGACGAGAGCCACATTGGGGAGATTGTTTGGCACTTGGATTGCAAAGAGGGCCGCAAGTATGACGGTGTGACGAGAGCCACATTATGGAGATTGTTAGGCGCTTTGATTGCAAAGAGGGCCGCAAGTATGAAGGTGTGACGAGAGCCACATTAGGGAGATTGTTAGTTGTTTTGATTGCAAAGAGGGCCGCAAGTATGGTGGAGTGACGAAAGCCATATTGGGGAGATTGTTAGGCGCTTGGAATGCAAAGAGGGCCGCAAGAATGGCGGAGTGGCGAGAGCCACATCGGGGATATTGTTACGCGTTTTGATTGCAAAGAGGGCCGCAAGTATGGTGGAGTGACGAGAGCCATATTGGGGAGATTGTAAGGCGCTCTGATTGCAAAGAGGGCCGCAAGTATGATGGAGTGGCGAGAGCAACATAGGGGAGATTGTTTGGTGCTTGGATGGCAAAGAGGGCCGCAAGTATGACGGTGTGACGAGAGCCACATTGGGGAGATTGTAAGGCGCTCTGATTGCAAAGAGGGCCGCAAGTATGACGGAGTGGCGAGAGCTACATTGGGGAGATTGTAAGGCGCTTTGATTGCAAAGAGGGCCGCAAGTATGACGAAGTGGCGAGAGCCACATTGAGGAGATTGTTAGGCGCTTGGATGGCAAAGAGGGCCGCAAGAATGGCGGAGTGGCGAGAGCCACATTAGGGAGATGTAAGGCACTTGGATTGCAAAGAGGGCCGCAAGTATGGGGGAGTGACGAGAGCCACATTGGAGAGATTGTTAGACGCTTGTATTGCAAAGAGGGCCGCAAGTATGACGGTGTGACAAGAGCCACATTGGGGAGATTGTTAGGCGCTTGGATTGCAAAGAGGGCCGCAAGTATGACGGAGTGGCGAGAGCAACATTGGGGAGATTGAAAGGTGCTTGGATTGCTAGGAGGGCCGCAAGTATGACGGAGTGGCGAGAGCCACATTGGGGAGATTGTTAGGCGCTCTGATTAAAAAGAGGGCCGCAAGTATGGCGGAGTATCGAGAGCCACCTCGGGGAGATTGTTTGGCGCTTGGATTGCAAAGAGGGCCGCAAGAATGACGGAGTAGCGAAAGCCACATTAAGGAGATTGTTAGGCGCTTGGATTGCAAAGAGGGCCGCAAGTATGGCGGTGTGATGAGAGTCACATTGGGGAGATTGTTAGGCGCTAAGATTGCAAAGAGGGCCGCAAGTATGGCGGAGTAGCGAGAGCCACATTAGGGAGATTGTTAGGCGCTTGATTGCAAAGAGGGTCGCAAGTATGACAGAGTGACGAGAGCCACATTGGGGAGATTGTAAGGCGCTAGGATTGCAAAGAGGGCCACAAGTATGACGGAGTGGCGAGAGCCACATAAGTGAGATTGTTTGGCACATGGATTGCAAAGAGGGCCGCAAGTATGACGGTGTGACGAGAGCCACATTAGGGAAATTGTTAGGCGCTAGGATTGCAAAGAGGGCCGCAAGTATGACGGAGTGGCGAGAGCCACATAAGTGAGATTGTTAGGCACATGGATTGCAAAGACGGCCGCAAGTATGACGGTGTGACGAGAGCCACATTAGGGAAATTGTTAGGCGTTTTGATTGCAAAGAGGGCGTCAAGTATGACGGAGTGACGACAGGCCTATTTGGGAGATGTGAGGCACTTGGATTGCAAAGAGGGCCGCAAGTATGGTAGAGTGACGAGAGCACAATTGGGGAGATTGTTAGGCGTTTGGACGCAAAGAGGGCCGCAAGTATGACGGTGTGAAGAGAGCCACATTGGGGAAATTGTTAGGCACTTAGATTGCAAAGAGGGCCGCAAGTATGACGGAGCGACGAGAGCCACATTGGGGAGGTTGTTAGGCGCTTGGATTTCAAAGAGGGCCGCAAGTATGACGGTGTGAAGAGAGCCACATTGGGGAGATTGTTAGGCGCTTGGTTTGCAAAGAGGGCCGCAAGTATGACGGAGTGGCGAGAGCAACACTGGGGAGATTGTTAGACGCTTGGATTGCAAAGAGGGCCGCAAGTATGACGGAGTGGCGAGAGCCACATTAGGGACATGTTAGGCACATGAATTGCAAACAGCACATTTTTATTTTCAGGATGTCTAGATAACTAACGCAAAAAAAATAAAAAAAAATACAAAAACACATTTGGACATCCCGTATGGTAGCTACGAGCGCTTGAAAAAAAAATTTCCCCTTAGTAAACCCTTCTCAACTTTGCTTGTCTGAATATGGAAGAAAAAAAGACTTCCGGTTACGGGACTCGAACCCCGGACCGCGAAAACACTAGTCGGCGTCGCTACCCCGTACGCCATGCCACTCGATGGAAGTTGGATCGCTTACACTGATAGATAACCCACTGCTCTCAATGTATGCATGAATACATCTCATTGTATCTCGATTCATTCTTATTGTAATTGTAACACCAAAGCTAGATAGATTTATGGACAGCGAGGGTCTCATTGGATTTAAAAAACATCCAAGAATATCCAGGAAGCCGTTTTTTAACTAACTCTAAAAATTCAGTTTCAACACATTGTCTTTTTAAAATCGCCTTTGATAGATCTTGATCGCGTGATCGCGAAAGAGTAAATCGTTTGTGGTAACAACGAGCCGTTTAACCGGTAAAAAATAAACCGTCTCCATTCACGTTGATGCATTGATATTAATGCGTGAAAATGGTGGAACAAAAAAGAGTGGGTGTACCGGGTCTCGAACCCCAGATCTCAAGTATTCGAAGCTACAACGTTTCTTCGTACGCCACGCCAATCGATGGAAGTAACGTTGCTTACACTGGTAGATAACACACTGGTCTCAATGTATGGCATAGCTTGTTGTATTCAGATAGCTCGACATCACGCCAACATTAAAACATGTTTCCTCGGCTAACCATTAATGCAAGGCAAGCATTAACATGTTTTATGTATAGAGTATGAATGTTTAACGGAGAAACTCTAATCATTATTATATTAACCATTTAACAAGAGACGCTACGCGTCGTCAAAGACGTGCTCAAAGACACTCTGTTTTTTAGAATTATATTCTTTACGGCTATATTGTTTTATTGGGGGATCTTAAAGTTACTTCTCAAGGTAGATATGAACATGGTCTACTTTCAAAAAAATCATCGCGTCGCTATGTTTTTTGTGAGCGACGTGAGGCGTCGCCGAAATTTCAAAGATTTTCTTATCAAGTTCCACTTTCGGTACCGATTGTGGATGACCGGTGGTACCTAGTTAGTCGTAGCGTCGAACTTAAGGTCAACAATAATCCTTGGTGACGTAGTAACTCTACTGGTGTGACGAGTGACGGTGTGACGAGAGCCACATTGGGGAGATTGTTGGCACTTGGATTGCAAAGAGGGCCGCAAGTATGACGGAGCGACGAGAGCCACATTGGGGAGATTGTTAGGCGCTTGGATTGCAAAGAGGGCCGCAAGTATGACGGAGTAACGAGAGCCACATTGGGGAGTTTGTGAGGCGCTTGGATTGCAAAGAGGGCCGCAAGTATGACGGAGTGACGAGAGATACATTGGGGATATGTTAGGCACTTGGATTGCAAAGAGGGCCGCAAGTATGAAGGTTTGACGAGAGCTACATTGGGGAGATTGTTAAGCGTTTTGATTGCAAAGAGGGCCGCAAGTATGGTGGAGTGACGAGAGCCATATTGGGGAGATTGTTAGGCGCTTGAATTGCAAAGAGGGCCGCAAAAATGGCGGAGTGGCGAAAG
Source organism: Isoperla grammatica (assembly GCA_945910005.1). Classification (NCBI taxonomy): domain Eukaryota; kingdom Metazoa; phylum Arthropoda; class Insecta; order Plecoptera; family Perlodidae; genus Isoperla; species Isoperla grammatica. Next base: position 21,610,554 of record OX246749.1, on the reverse strand, counting down.
CCACATCGGGGAGATTGTAAGGCGCTGTGATTGCAAAGAGGGCCGCAAGTATGACGGAGTGGCGAGAGCCACATTGGGGAGATTGTTAGGCGCTTGGATGGCAAAGAGGGCCGCAAGTATGACGGTGTGACGAGAGCCACATTGGGGACATAAATAGGCGCTTGGATTGCAAAGAGGGCCGCAAGTTTGACGGAGTGGCGAGAGCAACACTGGGGAGATTGTAAGGCGCTTTGATTGCACAGAGGGCCGCAAATATAGGTGGAGTGACGAGAGCCACATTGGGGAGATTGTTAGGCGCTTGGATTGCAAAGAGGGCCGCAAGAATGACGGAGTGGCGAGAGCCACATTGGGGAGATTGTTAGGCGCTTGGATTGCAAAGAGGGCCGCAAGTATGGCGGAGTGACGAGAGCCACACTGGGGAGATTGTTAGGAACTTGAATTGCAAAGAGGGCCGCAAGCATGACGGTTTGACGAGAGCCACATTGGGGAGATTGTTAGGCGCTTGGACTGCAAAGAGGGCCGCAAGTATGGCGGAGTGACGGGATCACATCGAGAGATTGTTAGGCGCTTGGATTGCAAAGAGGGCCGCAAGTATGAAAAAGTGACGAGAGCCACATTGGGGAGATTGTTAGGCGCTTTGATTGCAAAGAGGGCCGCAAGTATGACGGAGTGGCGAGAACCACATGGGGGAGATTGTTAGGCGCTTGGATTGCAAAGAGGGCCGCAAGAGTGACGGAGTGAAAGTGCTTCCTTAGGGAGATTGTGAGGCGCTTGGATTGCAAAGAGGGCCGCAAGTATGACGGAGTGGCGAGATCCACATTGGGGAGATTGTTAGGCGCTCTGATTCAAGAGGGCCGCAAGTATGCCGGAGTGACGAGAGCCACATTGGAGAGATTGTTAGGCGCTTGGATTGCAAGGAGGGCCGCAAGAGTGACGGAGTGAAAGTGCCACCTTGGGGAGATTGTTAGGCGCTTGGATTGCAAAGAGGGCCGCAAGTATGGTGGAGTGACGAGAGCCATATTGGGGAGATTGTAAGGCGCTCTGATTGCAAAGAGGGCCGCAAGTATGACGGAGTGGCGAGAGCAACATTGGGGAGATTGTTTGGTGCTTAGATGGCAAAGAGGGCCGCAAGTATGACGGTGTGACGAGAGCCACATTGGGGAGATTGTAAGGCGCTCTGATTGCAAAGAGGGCCGCAAGCATTACGGTTTGACGAGAGCCACATTGGGGGATTGTTATGCGCTTGGATTGCAAAGAGGGCCGCAAGTATGACGGAGTGACGAGAGATACATTGGGGATATGTTAGGCACTTGGATTGCAAAGAGGGCCGCAAGTATGAAGGTTTGACGAGAGCCACATTGGGGAGATTGTTAGTCGTTTTGATTGCAAAGAGGGCCGCAAGAGTGATGGAGTGAAAGTGCCACCTTGGGGAGATTGTGAGGCGCTTCGATTGCAAAGAGGGCCGCAAGTATAACGGTGTGACGAGAGCAACACTAGGGAGATTTTTAGGCGCTTGGATTGCAAAGAGGGCCGCAAGTATGACGGAGTGGCGAGAGCCACATTGGGATGATTGTTAGGCGCTTGGATTGCAAAGAGGGCCGCAAGTATGACGGTGTGACGAGAGCCACATTGGGGGATTGTTATGCGCTTGGATTGCAAAGAGGGCCGCAAGTATGACGGAGTGACGAGAGATACATTGGGGATATGTTAGGCACTTGGATTGCAAAGAGGGCCGCAAGTATGAAGGTTTGACGAGAGCCACATTGGGGAGATTGTTAGTCGTTTTGATTGCAAAGAGGGCCGCAAGTATGGTGGAGTGACGAGAGCCATATTGGGGAGATTGTTAGGCGCTTGGATTGCAAAGAGGGCCGCAAGAATGGCGGAGTGGCGAAAGCCACATCGGGGAGATTTTAAGGCGCTCGGATTGCAAAGAGGGCCACAAGTATGACGGAGTGGCGAGAGCCACATTGGGGAGATTGTTAAGCGTTTTGATTGCAAAGAGGGCCGAAAGTATGGTGGAGTGACGAGAGCCATATTGGGGAGATTGTTAGGCGCTTGAATTGCAAAGAGGGCCGCAAGAATGGCGGAGTGGCGAAAGCCACATCGGGGAGATTGTAAGGCGCTGTGATTGCAAAGAGGGCCGCAAGTATGACGGAGTGGCGAGAGCCACATTGGGGACATCAATAGGCGCTTGGATTGCAAAGAGGGCCGCAAGTTTGACGGAGTGGCGAGAGCAACACTGGGGAGATTGTTAGGCGCTTTGATTGCACAGAGGGCCGCAAATAAAGGTGGAGTGACGAGAGCCACATTGGGGAGATTGTTAGGCGCTTGGATTGCAAAGAGGGCCGCAAGAATGACGGAGTGGCGAGAGCCACATTGGGGAGATTGTTAGGCGCTTGGATTGCAAAGAGGGCCGCAAGTATGGCGGAGTGACGAGAGCCACACTGGGGAGATTGTTAGGCGCTTGAATTGCAAAGAGGGCCGCAAGCATGACGGTGTGACGAGAGCCACATTGGGGAGATTGTTAGGCGCTTGGACTGCAAAGAGGGCCGCAAGTATGGCGGAGTGACGAGAACCACATCGAGAGATTGTTAGGCGCTTGGATTGCAAAGAGGGCCGCAAGTATGACAAAGTGACGAGAGCCACATTGGGGAGATTGTTAGGCGCTTGGATTGAAAAGAGGGCCGCAAGTATGACGGAGTGGCGAGAGCCACATCGGGGAGATTGTTAGGCGCTTTGATTGCAAAGAGGGCCGCAAGTATGACGGAGTGGCGAGAACCACATGGGGGAGATTGTTAGGCGCTTGGAATGCAAAGAGGGCCGCAAGAGTGACGGAGTGAAAGTGCTTCCTTAGGGAGATTGTGAGGCGCTTGGATTGCAAAGAGGGCCGCAAGTATGACGGAGTGGCGAGATCCACATTGGGGAGATTGTTAGGCGCTCTGATTCAAGAGGGCCGCAAGTATGCCGGAGTGACGAGAGCCACATTGGAGAGATTGTTAGGCGCTTGGATTGCAAGGAGGGCCGCAAGAGTGACGGAGTGAAAGTGCCACCTTGGGGAGATTGTTAGACGCTTGGATTGCAAAGAGGGCCGCAAGTATGGCGGAGTGGCGAGAGCCATATTGGGGAGATGGTAAGGCACTTGGATTGCAAAGAGGGCCGCAAGTATGGGGGAGTGACGAGAGCCACATTGGAAAGATTGTGAGACGCTTGTATTGCAAAGAGGGCCGCAAGTATGACGGTGTGACGAGAGCCACATTGGGGAGATTGTTAGGCGCTTGGATTGCAAAGAGGGCCGCAAGTATGACGGAGTGGGAAAGCAACACTGGGGAGATTGTTAGGCGCTTGGATTGCAAAGAGGGCCGCAAGTATGACGGTGTGACGAGAGCCACATTGGGGACATTGTTAGGCGCTTGGATTGCAAAGAGGGCCGCAAGTATGACGGAGTGGCGAGAGCAACACTGGGGAGATTGTTAGGCGCTTTGATTGCACAGAGGGCCGCCAATATAGGTGGAGGGACGAGAGCCACATTGGGGAGATTGTAAGGCGCTTGATTGCAAAGAGGGCCGCAAGTATGGCGGAGTGACGAGAGCAACACTGGGGAGATTGTTAGGCGCTTGAATTGCAAAGAGGGCCGCAAGCATTACGGTTTGACGAGAGCCACATTGGGGAGATTGTTAGGCGCTCTGATTGCAAAGAGGGCCGCAAGTATGGCGGAGTACCGAGAGCCACCTCGGGGAGATTGTTAGGCGCTTGGATTGCAAAGAGGGCCGCAAGTATGACAAAGTGTCGAGAACCACATTGGGGAGATTGTTAGGCGCTTGGATTGAAAAGAGGGCCGCAAGTATGACGGAGTGGCGAGAGCCACATCGGGGAGATTGTTATGCGCTTTGATTGCAAAGAGGGCCGCAAGTATGACGGAGTGGCGAGTACCACATTGGGGAGACTGTTAGGCGCTTGGATTGCAAAGAGGTTCGCAAGTATGACGGAGTGGCGAGAGCCACATTGGGGAGATTGTTAGGCGCTTGGATTGCAAAGAGGGCCGCAAGTATGACGGTGTGACGAGAGCCACATTATGGAGATTGTTAGGCGCTTTGATTGCAAAGAGGGCCGCAAGTATGAAGGTGTGACGAGAGCCACATTAGGGAGATTGTTAGTTGTTTTGATTGCAAAGAGGGCCGCAAGTATGGTGGAGTGACGAAAGCCATATTGGGGAGATTGTTAGGCGCTTGGAATGCAAAGAGGGCCGCAAGAATGGCGGAGTGGCGAGAGCCACATCGGGGAGATTGTTACGCGTTTTGATTGCAAAGAGGGCCGCAAGTATGGTGGAGTGACGAGAGCCATATTGGGGAAATTGTAAGGCGCTCTGATTGCAAAGAGGGCCGCAAGTATGACGGAGTGGCGAGAGCAATATTGGGGAGATTGTTTGGTGCTTAGATGGCAAAGAGGGCCGCAAGTATGACGGTGTGACGAGAGCCACATTGGGGAGATTGTAAGGCGCTCTGATTGCAAAGAGGGCCGCAAGTATGACGGAGTGGCGAGAGCCACATTGGGGAGATTGTAAGGCGCTTTGATTGCAAAGAGGGCCGCAAGTATGACGGAGTGGCGAGAGCCACATTGAGGAGATTGTTAGGCGCTTGGATGGCAAAGAGGGCCGCAAGTATGGCGGAGTGGCGAGAGCCACATTAGGGAGATGTAAGGCACTTGGATTGCAAAGAGGGCCGCAAGTATGGGGGAGTGACGAGAGCCACATTGGAGAGATTGTTAGACGCTTGTATTGCAAAGAGGGCCGCAAGTATGACGGTGTGACTAGAGCCACATTGGGGAGATTGTTAGGCGCTTGGATTGCAAAGAGGGCCGCAAGTATGACGGAGTGGCGAGAGCAACACTGGGGAGATGTAAGGCACTTGGATTGCAAAGAGGGCCGCAAGTATGGGGGAGTGACGAAAGCCACATTGGAGAGATTGTAAGGCGCTCTGATTGCAAAGAGCCATATTGGGGAGATTGTTAGGCGCTTGGAATGCAAAGAGGGCCGCAAGAATGGCGGAGTGGCGAGAGCCACATCGGGGATATTGTTACGCGTTTTGATTGCAAAGAGGGCCGCAAGTATGGTGGAGTGACGAGAGCCATATTGGGGAGATTGTAAGGCGCTCTGATTGCAAAGAGGGCCGCAAGTATGATGGAGTGGCGAGAGCAACATAGGGGAGATTGTTTGGTGCTTGGATGGCAAAGAGGGCCGCAAGTATGACGGTGTGACGAGAGCCACATTGGGGAGATTGTAAGGCGCTCTGATTGCAAAGAGGGCCGCAAGTATGACGGAGTGGCGAGAGCCACATTGGGGAGATTGTAAGGCGCTTTGATTGCAAAGAGGGCCGCAAGTATGACGAAGTGGCGAGAGCCACATTGAGGAGATTGTTAGGCGCTTGGATGGCAAAGAGGGCCGCAAGAATGGCGGAGTGGCGAGAGCCACATTAGGGAGATGTAAGGCACTTGGATTGCAAAGAGGGCCGCAAGTATGGGGGAGTGACGAGAGCCACATTGGAGAGATTGTTAGACGCTTGTATTGCAAAGAGGGCCGCAAGTATGACGGTGTGACAAGAGCCACATTGGGGAGATTGTTAGGCGCTTGGATTGCAAAGAGGGCCGCAAGTATGACGGAGTGGCGAGAGCAACACTGGGGAGATGTAAGGCATTTGGATTGCAAAGAGGGCCGCAAGTATGGGGGAGTGACGAGAGCCACATTGGAGAGATTGTAAGGCGCTCTGATTGCCAAGAGCCATATTGGGGAGATTGTTATGCGCTTGGATTGCAAAGAGGGCCGCAAGTATGACGGAGTGGCGAGAGCCACATTAGGGAGATTGTTAGGCGCTTGGATTGCAAAGAGGGCCGCAAGTATGGCGGAGTATCGAGAGCCACGTCGGGGAGATTGTTAGGCGCTTGGATTGCAAAGAGGGCCGCAAGTATGAAAGAGTAGCGAGAGCCACATTAAGGAGATTATTAGGCGCTTGGATTGCAAAGAGGGCCGCAAGTATGGCGGTGTGATGAGAGTCACATTGGGAGATTGTACGGCGCTTGGATTGCAAAGAGGGCCGCAAGTATGGCGGAGTGGCGAGAGCCACATTGGGGAGATTGAAAGGTGCTTGGATTGCTAGGAGGGCCGCAAGTATGACGGAGTGGCGAGAGCCACATTGGGGAGATTGTTAGGCGCTCTGATTAAAAAGAGGGCCGCAAGTATGGCGGAGTATCGAGAGCCACCTCGGGGAGATTGTTTGGCGCTTGGATTGCAAAGAGGGCCGCAAGAATGACGGAGTAGCGAAAGCCACATTAAGGAGATTGTTAGGCGCTTGGATTGCAAAGAGGGCCGCAAGTATGGCGGTGTGATGAGAGTCACATTGGGGAGATTGTTAGGCGCTAAGATTGCAAAGAGGGCCGCAAGTATGGCGGAGTAGCGAGAGCCACATTAGGGAGATTGTTAGGCGCTTGATTGCAAAGAGGGTCGCAAGTATGACAGAGTGACGAGAGCCACATTGGGGAGATTGTAAGGCGCTAGGATTGCAAAGAGGGCCACAAGTATGACGGAGTGGCGAGAGCCACATAAGTGAGATTGTTTGGCACATGGATTGCAAAGAGGGCCGCAAGTATGACGGTGTGACGAGAGCCACATTAGGGAAATTGTTAGGCGCTAGGATTGCAAAGAGGGCCGCAAGTATGACGGAGTGGCGAGAGCCACATAAGTGAGATTGTTAGGCACATGGATTGCAAAGACGGCCGCAAGTATGACGGTGTGACGAGAGCCACATTAGGGAAATTGTTAGGCGTTTTGATTGCAAAGAGGGCGTCAAGTATGACGGAGTGACGACAGGCCTATTTGGGAGATGTGAGGCACTTGGATTGCAAAGAGGGCCGCAAGTATGGTAGAGTGACGAGAGCCACATTGGGGAGATTGTTAGGCGTTTGGATTGCAAAGAGGGCCGCAAGTATGACGGTGTGAAGAGAGCCACATTGGGGAAATTGTTAGGCACTTAGATTGCAAAGAGGGCCGCAAGTATGACGGAGCGACGAGAGCCACATTGGGGAGGTTGTTAGGCGCTTGGATTGCAAAGAGGGCCGCAAGTATGACGGTGTGAAGAGAGCCACATTGGGGAGATTGTTAGGCGCTTGGTTTGCAAAGAGGGCCGCAAGTATGACGGAGTGGCGAGAGCAACACTGGGGAGATTGTTAGACGCTTGGATTGCAAAGAGGGCCGCAAGTATGACGGAGTGGCGAGAGCCACATTAGGGACATGTTAGGCACATGGATTGCAAACAGCACATTTTTATTTTCAGGATGTCTAGATAACTAACGCAAAAAAAATAAAAAAAAATACAAAAACACATTTGGACATCCCGTATGGTAGCTACGAGCGCTTGAAAAAAAAATTTCCCCTTAGTAAACCCTTCTCAACTTTGCTTGTCTGAATATGGAAGAAAAAAAGACTTCCGGTTACGGGACTCGAACCCCGGACCGCGAAAACACTAGTCGGCGTCGCTACCCCGTACGCCATGCCACTCGATGGAAGTTGGATCGCTTACACTGATAGATAACCCACTGCTCTCAATGTATGCATGAATACATCTCATTGTATCTCGATTCATTCTTATTGTAATTGTAACACCAAAGCTAGATAGATTTATGGACAGCGAGGGTCTCATTGGATTTAAAAAACATCCAAGAATATCCAGGAAGCCGTTTTTTAACTAACTCTAAAAATTCAGTTTCAACACATTGTCTTTTTAAAATCGCCTTTGATAGATCTTGATCGCGTGATCGCGAAAGAGTAAATCGTTTGTGGTAACAACGAGCCGTTTAACCGGTAAAAAATAAACCGTCTCCATTCACGTTGATGCATTGATATTAATGCGTGAAAATGGTGGAACAAAAAAGAGTGGGTGTACCGGGTCTCGAACCCCAGATCTCAAGTATTCGAAGCTACAACGTTTCTTCGTACGCCACGCCAATCGATGGAAGTAACGTTGCTTACACTGGTAGATAACACACTGGTCTCAATGTATGGCATAGCTTGTTGTATTCAGATAGCTCGTCATCACGCCAACATTAAAACATGTTTCCTCGGCTAACCATTAATGCAAGGCAAGCATTAACATGTTTTATGTATAGAGTATGAATGTTTAACGGAGAAACTCTAATCATTATTATATTAACCATTTAACAAGAGACGCTACGCGTCGTCAAAGACGTGCTCAAAGACACTCAGTTTTTTAGAATTATATTCTTTACGGCTATATTGTTTTATTGGGGGATCTTAAAGTTACTTCTCAAGGTAGATATGAACATGGTCTACTTTCAAAAAAATCATCGCGTCGCTATGTTTTTTGTGAGCGACGTGAGGCGTCGCCGAAATTTCAAAGATTTTCTTATCAAGTTCCACTTTCGGTACCGATTGTGGATGAACGGTGGTACCTAGTTAGTCGTAGCGTCGAACTTAAGGTCAACAATAATCCTTGGTGACGTAGTAACTCTACTGGTGTGACGAGTGACGGTGTGACGAGAGCCACATTGGGGAGATTGTTGGCACTTGGATTGCAAAGAGGGCCGCAAGTATGACGGAGCGACGAGAGCCACATTGGGGAGATTGTTAGGCGCTTGGATTGCAAAGAGGGCCGCAAGTATGACGGAGTAACGAGAGCCACATTGGGGAGTTTGTGAGGCGCTTGGATTGCAAAGAGGGCCGCAAGTATGACGGAGTGACGAGAGATACATTGGGGATATGTTAGGCACTTGGATTGCAAAGAGGGCCGCAAGTATGAAGGTTTGACGAGAGCTACATTGGGGAGATTGTTAAGCGTTTTGATTGCAAAGAGGGCCGCAAGTATGGTGGAGTGACGAGAGCCATATTGGGGAGATTGTTAGGCGCTTGAATTGCAAAGAGGGCCGCAAAAATGGCGGAGTGGCGAAAGCCACATCGGGGAGATTGTAAGGCGCTGTGATTGCAAAGAGGGCCGCAAGTATGACGGAGTGGCGAGAGCCACATTGGGGAGATTGTTAGGCGCTTGGATGGCAAAGAGGGCCGCAAGTATGACGGTGTGACGAGAGCCACATTGGGGACATAAATAGGCGCTTGGATTGCAAAGAGGGCCGCAAGTTTGACGGAGTGGCGAGAGCAACACTGGGGAGATTGTAAGGCGCTTTGATTGCACAGAGGGCCGCAAATATAGGTGGAGTGACGAGAGCCACATTGGGGAGATTGTTAGGCGCTTGGATTGCAAAGAGGGCCGCAAGAATGACGGAGTGGCGAGAGCCACATTGGGGAGATTGTTAGGCGCTTGGATTGCAAAGAGGGCCGCAAGTATGGCGGAGTGACGAGAGCCACACTGGGGAGATTGTTAGGAACTTGAATTGCAAAGAGGGCCGCAAGCATGACGGTTTGACGAGAGCCACATTGGGGAGATTGTTAGGCGCTTGGACTGCAAAGAGGGCCGCAAGTATGGCGGAGTGACGGGATCACATCGAGAGATTGTTAGGCGCTTGGATTGCAAAGAGGGCCGCAAGTATGAAAAAGTGACGAGAGCCACATTGGGGAGATTGTTAGGCGCTTTGATTGCAAAGAGGGCCGCAAGTATGACGGAGTGGCGAGAACCACATGGGGGAGATTGTTAGGCGCTTGGATTGCAAAGAGGGCCGCAAGAGTGACGGAGTGAAAGTGCTTCCTTAGGGAGATTGTGAGGCGCTTGGATTGCAAAGAGGGCCGCAAGTATGACGGAGTGGCGAGATCCACATTGGGGAGATTGTTAGGCGCTCTGATTCAAGAGGGCCGCAAGTATGCCGGAGTGACGAGAGCCACATTGGAGAGATTGTTAGGCGCTTGGATTGCAAGGAGGGCCGCAAGAGTGACGGAGTGAAAGTGCCACCTTGGGGAGATTGTTAGGCGCTTGGATTGCAAAGAGGGCCGCAAGTATGGTGGAGTGACGAGAGCCATATTGGGGAGATTGTAAGGCGCTCTGATTGCAAAGAGGGCCGCAAGTATGACGGAGTGGCGAGAGCAACATTGGGGAGATTGTTTGGTGCTTAGATGGCAAAGAGGGCCGCAAGTATGACGGTGTGACGAGAGCCACATTGGGGAGATTGTAAGGCGCTCTGATTGCAAAGAGGGCCGCAAGCATTACGGTTTGACGAGAGCCACATTGGGGGATTGTTATGCGCTTGGATTGCAAAGAGGGCCGCAAGTATGACGGAGTGACGAGAGATACATTGGGGATATGTTAGGCACTTGGATTGCAAAGAGGGCCGCAAGTATGAAGGTTTGACGAGAGCCACATTGGGGAGATTGTTAGTCGTTTTGATTGCAAAGAGGGCCGCAAGAGTGATGGAGTGAAAGTGCCACCTTGGGGAGATTGTGAGGCGCTTCGATTGCAAAGAGGGCCGCAAGTATAACGGTGTGACGAGAGCAACACTAGGGAGATTTTTAGGCGCTTGGATTGCAAAGAGGGCCGCAAGTATGACGGAGTGGCGAGAGCCACATTGGGATGATTGTTAGGCGCTTGGATTGCAAAGAGGGCCGCAAGTATGACGGTGTGACGAGAGCCACATTGGGGGATTGTTATGCGCTTGGATTGCAAAGAGGGCCGCAAGGATGACGGAGTGACGAGAGATACATTGGGGATATGTTAGGCACTTGGATTGCAAAGAGGGCCGCAAGTATGAAGGTTTGACGAGAGCCACATTGGGGAGATTGTTAGTCGTTTTGATTGCAAAGAGGGCCGCAAGTATGGTGGAGTGACGAGAGCCATATTGGGGAGATTGTTAGGCGCTTGGATTGCAAAGAGGGCCGCAAGAATGGCGGAGTGGCGAAAGCCACATCGGGGAGATTTTAAGGCGCTCGGATTGCAAAGAGGGCCACAAGTATGACGGAGTGGCGAGAGCCACATTGGGGAGATTGTTAAGCGTTTTGATTGCAAAGAGGGCCGAAAGTATGGTGGAGTGACGAGAGCCATATTGGGGAGATTGTTAGGCGCTTGAATTGCAAAGAGGGCCGCAAGAATGGCGGAGTGGCGAAAGCCACATCGGGGAGATTGTAAGGCGCTGTGATTGCAAAGAGGGCCGCAAGTATGACGGAGTGGCGAGAGCCACATTGGGGACATCAATAGGCGCTTGGATTGCAAAGAGGGCCGCAAGTTTGACGGAGTGGCGAGAGCAACACTGGGGAGATTGTTAGGCGCTTTGATTGCACAGAGGGCCGCAAATAAAGGTGGAGTGACGAGAGCCACATTGGGGAGATTGTTAGGCGCTTGGATTGCAAAGAGGGCCGCAAGAATGACGGAGTGGCGAGAGCCACATTGGGGAGATTGTTAGGCGCTTGGATTGCAAAGAGGGCCGCAAGTATGGCGGAGTGACGAGAGCCACACTGGGGAGATTGTTAGGCGCTTGAATTGCAAAGAGGGCCGCAAGCATGACGGTGTGACGAGAGCCACATTGGGGAGATTGTTAGGCGCTTGGACTGCAAAGAGGGCCGCAAGTATGGCGGAGTGACGAGAACCACATCGAGAGATTGTTAGGCGCTTGGATTGCAAAGAGGGCCGCAAGTATGACAAAGTGACGAGAGCCACATTGGGGAGATTGTTAGGCGCTTGGATTGAAAAGAGGGCCGCAAGTATGACGGAGTGGCGAGAGCCACATCGGGGAGATTGTTAGGCGCTTTGATTGCAAAGAGGGCCGCAAGTATGACGGAGTGGCGAGAACCACATGGGGGAGATTGTTAGGCGCTTGGATTGCAAAGAGGGCCGCAAGAGTGACGGAGTGAAAGTGCTTCCTTAGGGAGATTGTGAGGCGCTTGGATTGCAAAGAGGGCCGCAAGTATGACGGAGTGGCGAGATCCACATTGGGGAGATTGTTAGGCGCTCTGATTCAAGAGGGCCGCAAGTATGCCGGTGTGACGAGAGCCACATTGGAGAGATTGTTAGGCGCTTGGATTGCAAGGAGGGCCGCAAGAGTGACGGAGTGAAAGTGCCACCTTGGGGAGATTGTTAGACGCTTGGATTGCAAAGAGGGCCGCAAGTATGGCGGAGTGGCGAGAGCCATATTGGGGAGATGGTAAGGCACTTGGATTGCAAAGAGGGCCGCAAGTATGGGGGAGTGACGAGAGCCACATTGGAAAGATTGTGAGACGCTTGTATTGCAAAGAGGGCCGCAAGTATGACGGTGTGACGAGAGCCACATTGGGGAGATTGTTAGGCGCTTGGATTGCAAAGAGGGCCGCAAGTATGACGGAGTGGGAAAGCAACACTGGGGAGATTGTTAGGCGCTTGGATTGCAAAGAGGGCCGCAAGTATGACGGTGTGACGAGAGCCACATTGGGGACATTGTTAGGCGCTTGGATTGCAAAGAGGGCCGCAAGTATGACGGAGTGGCGAGAGCAACACTGGGGAGATTGTTAGGCGCTTTGATTGCACAGAGGGCCGCCAATATAGGTGGAGGGACGAGAGCCACATTGGGGAGATTGTAAGGCGCTTGATTGCAAAGAGGGCCGCAAGTATGGCGGAGTGACGAGAGCAACACTGGGGAGATTGTTAGGCGCTTGAATTGCAAAGAGGGCCGCAAGCATTACGGTTTGACGAGAGCCACATTGGGGAGATTGTTAGGCGCTTGGATGGCAAAGAGGGCCGCAAGTATGACGGAGTGACGCAAACCACATCGGGGAGATGGTAAGGCGCTTGGATTGCAAAGAGGGCCGCAAGTATGACAAAGTGTCGAGAACCACATTGGGGAGATTGTTAGGCGCTTGGATTGAAAAGAGGGCCGCAAGTATGACGGAGTGGCGAGAGCCACATCGGGGAGATTGTTATGCGCTTTGATTGCAAAGAGGGCCGCAAGTATGACGGAGTGGCGAGTACCACATTGGGGAGACTGTTAGGCGCTTGGATTGCAAAGAGGTTCGCAAGTATGACGGAGTGGCGAGAGCCACATTGGGGAGATTGTTAGGCGCTTGGATTGCAAAGAGGGCCGCAAGTATGACGGTGTGACGAGAGCCACATTATGGAGATTGTTAGGCGCTTTGATTGCAAAGAGGGCCGCAAGTATGAAGGTGTGACGAGAGCCACATTAGGGAGATTGTTAGTTGTTTTGATTGCAAAGAGGGCCGCAAGTATGGTGGAGTGACGAAAGCCATATTGGGGAGATTGTTAGGCGCTTGGAATGCAAAGAGGGCCGCAAGAATGGCGGAGTGGCGAGAGCCACATCGGGGAGATTGTTACGCGTTTTGATTGCAAAGAGGGCCGCAAGTATGGTGGAGTGACGAGAGCCATATTGGGGAAATTGTAAGGCGCTCTGATTGCAAAGAGGGCCGCAAGTATGACGGAGTGGCGAGAGCAATATTGGGGAGATTGTTTGGTGCTTAGATGGCAAAGAGGGCCGCAAGTATGACGGTGTGACGAGAGCCACATTGGGGAGATTGTAAGGCGCTCTGATTGCAAAGAGGGCCGCAAGTATGACGGAGTGGCGAGAGCCACATTGGGGAGATTGTAAGGCGCTTTGATTGCAAAGAGGGCCGCAAGTATGACGGAGTGGCGAGAGCCACATTGAGGAGATTGTTAGGCGCTTGGATGGCAAAGAGGGCCGCAAGTATGGCGGAGTGGCGAGAGCCACATTAGGGAGATGTAAGGCACTTGGATTGCAAAGAGGGCCGCAAGTATGGGGGAGTGACGAGAGCCACATTGGAGAGATTGTTAGACGCTTGTATTGCAAAGAGGGCCGCAAGTATGACGGTGTGACGAGAGCCACATTGGGGAGATTGTTAGGCGCTTGGATTGCAAAGAGGGCCGCAAGTATGACGGAGTGGCGAGAGCAACACTGGGGAGATGTAAGGCACTTGGATTGCAAAGAGGGCCGCAAGTATGGGGGAGTGACGAAAGCCACATTGGAGAGATTGTAAGGCGCTCTGATTGCAAAGAGCCATATTGGGGAGATTGTTATGCGCTTGGATTGCAAAGAGGGCCGCAAGTATGACGGAGTGGCGAGAGCCACATTAGGGAGATTGTTAGGCGCTTGGATTGCAAAGAGGGCCGCAAGTATGACGAAGTGGCGAGAGCCACATTGGGGAGATTGTTAGGCGCTTGGATTGCAAAGAGGGCCTCAAGAATGGCGGAGTAGCGAGAGCCACATTAGGGAGATTGTTAGGCGCTTGGATTGCAAAGAGGGCCTCAAGAATGGCGGAGTGGCGAGATCCACATCGGGGAGATTGTAAGGCGCTCTGATTGCAAAGAGGGCCGCAAGTATGGTGGAGTGACGAGAGCCACATTGGAGAGATTGTAAGACGCTTGTATTGCAAAGAGGGCCGCAAGTATGACGGTGTGACGAGGGCCACATTGGGGAGATTGTTAGGCGCTTGCATTGCAAAGAGGGCCGCAAGTATGACGGAGTGGCGAGAGCCACATTGGGAAGATTGTTAGGCGCTTGGATTGCAAAGAGGGCCGCAAGTATGACGGTGTGACGAGAGCCACATTGGGGAGATTGTTAGGCGCTTGGATTGCAAAGAGGGCCGCAAGTATGACGGAAAGGCGAGAGCCACATTGAAGAGATTGTTAGGCGCTTGGATTGCAAAGAGGGCCGCAAGAGTGACTGAGTGAAATTGCCACCTTGGGGAGATTGTGAGGCGCTTGGATTGCAAAGAGGGCCGCAAGTATGACGGAGTGGCGAGAGCCACATTGGGGAGATTGTTAGGCGCTCTGATTGCAAAGAGGGCCGCAAGTATGGCAGTGTGACGAGAGCCACATTGGGGAGATTGTAAGGCGCTTGGATTGCAAAGAGGGCCGCAAGTATGCCGGAGTGACGAAAGCCACATTGGAGAAATTGTTAGGCGCTTGGATTGCAAAGAGGGCCGCAAGAGTGACGGAGTGAAAGTGCCACCTTGGGGAGATTGTGAGGCGCTTGGATTGCAAAGAGGGCCGCAAGTATAACGAAGTGACGAGAGCAACACTGGGGATATTTTTAGGCGCTCTGATTGCAAAGAGGGCCGCAAGTATGAAGGTTTGACGAGAGCCACATTGGGGAGATTGTTAGGCGTTTTGATTGCAAAGAGGGCTGCAAGTATGAAGGTTTGACGAGAGCCACATTGGAGAGATTGTTAGGCGCTTGGATTGCAAAGAGGGCCGAGAGAATGGCGGAGTGGCGAGAGCCACATCGGGGAGATTGTTAGGCGCCCTGATTGCAAAGAGGGCCGCAAGTATTACGGAGTGGCGAGAGCCACATTGGGGAGATTGTAAGGCGCTTGGATTGCAAAGGTGGCCGCAAGAGTGATGGAGTGAAAGTGCCACCTTGGGGAGATTGTGAGGCGCTTCGATTGCAAAGAGGGCCGCAAGTATGACGGTGTGACGAGACTAACACTGGGGAGATTTTTAGGCGCTTGGATTGCAAAGAGGGCCGCAAGTATGACGGAGTGGCGAGAGCCACATTGGGATGATTGTTAGGCGCTTGGATTGCAAAGAGGGCCGCAAGTATGACGGTGTGACGAGAGCCACATTAGGGGATTGTTATGCGCTTGGATTGCAAAGAGGGCCGCAAATATGACGGAGTGACGAGAGATACATTGGGGATATGTTAGGCACTTGGATTGCAAAGAGGGCCGCAAGTATGAAGGTTTGACGAGAGCCACATTGGGGAGATTGTTAGTCGTTTTGATTGCAAAGAGGGCCGCAAGTATGGTGGAGTGACGAGAGCCATATTGGGGAGATTGTTAGGCGCTTGGATTGCAAAGAGGGCCGCAAGAATGGCGGAGTGGCGAAAGCCACATCGGGGAGATTGTAAGGCGCTCTGATTGCAAAGAGGGCCGCAAGTATGACGGAGTTGCGAGAGCCACATTGGGGAGATTGTTAGGCGCTTGGATGGCAAAGATGGCCGCAAGTATGACGGTGTGACGAGAGCCACATTGGGGACATAATTAGGCGCTTGGATTGCAAAGAGGGCCGCAAGTTTGACGGAGTGGCGAGAGCAACACTGGGGAGATTGTTAGGCGCTTTGATTGCACAGAGGGCCGCAAATATAGGTGGAGTGACGAGAGCCACATTGGGGAGATTGTTAGGCGCTTGGATTGCAAAGAGGGCCTCAAGTATGACGCAGTGGCGAGAGCCACATTGGGGAGATTGTAAGGCGCTTGGATTGCAAAGAGGGCCGCAAGTATGGCGGAGTGACGAGAGCCACACTTGGGAGATTGTTAGGCGCTTGAATTGCAAAGAGGGCCGCAAGCATGACGGTGTGACGAGAGCCACATTGGGGAGATTGTTAGGCGCTTGGACTGCAAATAGGGCCGCAAGTATGACAAAGTGACGAGAGCCACATTGGGGAGATTGTTAGGCGCTTGGATTGCAAAGAGGGCCGCAAGTATGGCGGAGTTACGAGAGCCACACTGGGGAGATTGTTAGGCGCTTGAATTGCAAAGAGGGCCGCAAGCATTACGGTTTGACGAGAGCCACATTGGGGAGATTGTTAGGCGCTTGGATGGCAAAGAGGGCCGCAAGTATGACGGAGTGACGAGAACCACATCGAGAGATTGTTAGGCGCTTGGATTGCAAAGAGGGCCGCAAGTATGACAAAGTGACGAGAGCCACATTGGGGAGATTGTTAGGCGCTTGGATTGAAAAGAGGGCCGCAAGTATGACGGAGTTGCGAGAGCCACATCGGGGAGATTGTTAGGCGCATTGATTGCAAAGAGGGCCGCAAATATGACGGAGTGGCGAGAACCACATGGGGGAGTATGTTAGGCGCTTGGATTGCAAAGAGGGCCGCAAGTATGACGGAGTGGCGAGAGCCACATTGGGGAAATTGTTAGGCAATCTGATTGCAAAGAGGGCCGCAAGTATGCCGGAGTGACGAGAGCCACATTGGAGAGATTGTTAGGCGCTTGGATTGCAAAGCGGGCCGCAAGAGTGACGGAGTGAAAGTGCCACCTTGGGGAGATTGTGAGGCGCTTGGATTGCAAAGAGGGCCGCAAGTATAACGAAGTGACGAGAGCAACACTTGGGAGATTTTAAGGCGCTTGGATTGCAAAGAGGGCCGCAAGTATGACGGAATGGCGAGAGCCACATCGGGGAGATTGTAAGGCGCTTGGATTGCAAAGTGGGCCGCAAGTATGACGGATTGGCGAGAGCAACACTGGGGAGATTGTTAGGCGCTTTGATTGCACAGAGGGCCGCAAATATAGGTGGGGTGACGAGAGCCACATTGGGGAAATTGTTAGGAGCTTGGATTGCAAAGAGGGCCGCAAGTATGGCGGAGTGACGAGAGCCACATTGGGGAGATTGTTAGGCGCTTGGATTGCAAAGAGGGCCGCAAGTATGGCGGAGTGACGAGAGCCACATTGGGGAAATTGTGAGGCGCTTGGATTGCAAAGAGGGCCGCAAGTATGGCGGAGTGACGAGAGCCACACTGGGGAGATTGTTAGGCGCATGAATTGCAAAGAGGGCCGCAAGCATAACGGTTTGACGAGAGCCACATTGGGGAGATTGTTAGGCGCTTGGATGGCAAAGAGGGCCGCAAGTATGACGGAGTGACGAGAACCACATCGGGGAGATTGTTAGGCGCTTGGATTGCAAAGAGGGCTGCAAGTATGACAAAGTGACGAGAGCCACATTGGGGAGATTGTTAGGCGCTTGGATTGAAAAGAGGGCCGCAAGTATGACGGAGTGGCGAGAGCCACATCGGGGAGATTGTTATGCGCTTTGATTGCAAAGAGGGCCGAGAGTATGACGGAGTGGCGAGAACCGCATTGGGGAGATTGTTAGGTGCTTGGATTGCAAAGAGGGCCGCAAGTATGACGGAGTGGCGAGAGCCACATTGGGGAGATTGTTAGGCGCTTGAATTGCAAAGTGGACCGCAAGTATGACGGTGTGACGAGAGCCACATTGGTGAGATTGTTAGGCGCTTTGATTGCAAAGAGGGCCGCAAGTATGGTGGAGTGACGAGAGCCATATTGGGGAGATTGTTAGGCGCTTGGATTGCAAAGAGGGCCGCAAGAATGGCGGAGTGGCGAGAGCCACATCGGGGAGATTGTCAGGCGCTCTGATTGCAAAGAGGGCCGCAAGTATGACGGAGTGGCGAGAGAAACATTGGGGAGATTGTTAGGCGCTTGGATTGCAAAGAGGGCCGCAAGTATGACGGAGTGGCGAGAGCCACATTGGGGAGATTGTTAGGCCTTTGAATTGCAAAGAGGACCGCAAGTATGACGGTGTGACGAGAGCCACATTGGTGAGATTGTTAGGCGCTTTGATTGCAAAGAGGGCCGCAAGTATGGTGGAGTGACGAGAGCCATATTGGGGAGATTGTTAGGCGCTTGGATTGCAAAGAGGGCCGCAAGAATGGCGGAGTGGCAAGAGCCACATCGGAGAGATTGTCAGGCACTCTGATTGCAAAGAGGGCCGCAAGTATGACGGAGTGGCGAGAGAAACATTGGGGAGATTGTTAGGCGCTTGGATGGCAAAGAGGGCCGCAAGTATGACGGTGTGACGAGAGCCACATTGGGGAGATTGTAAGGCGCTCTGATTGCAAAGAGGGCCGCAAGTATGACGGAGTGGCGAGAGCCACATTGAGGAGATTGTAAGGCGCTTGGATGGCAAAGAGGGCCGCAAGTATGGCGGAGTGGCGAGAGCCACATTAGGGAGATGTTAGGCACTTGGATTGCAAAGAGGGCCGCAAGTATGGTGGAGTGACGAGAGCCACATTGGAGAGATTATTAGACGCTTGTATTGCAAAGAGGGCCGCAAGTATGACGGTGTGACGAGAGCCACATTGGGGAGATTGTTAGGCGCTTGGATTGCAAAGAGGGCCGCAAGTATGACGGAGTGGCGAGAGCAACACTGGGGATATGTTAGGCACTTGGATTGCAAAGAGGGCCGCAAGTATGGGGGAGTGACGAGAGCCACATTTTAGAGATTGTTAGACGCTTGTATTGCAAAGAGGGCCGCAAGTATGACAATGTGACGAGAGCCACATTGGGGAGATTGTTAGGCGGTTGGATTGCAAAGAGGGCCGCAAGTATGACGGAGTATCGAGAGCCACATCGAGGAGATTGTTAGGCGCTTGGATTGCAAAGAGGGCCGCAAGTATGACGGATTAGCGAGAGCCACATTAGGGAAATTGTTAGGCGCTTGGATTGCAAAGAGGGCCGCAAGTATGACGAAGTGGCGAGAACCACATTGGGGAGATCGTAGGCGCTTGGATTGAAAAGAGGGCCGCAAGTATGACGGAGTGGCGAGAGCCACATTGGGGAGATTGTTAGGCGCTCTGATTACAAAGAGGGCCGCAAGTATGGCGGAGTATCGAGAGCCACGTCGGGGAGATTGTTAGGCGCTTGGATTGCAAAGAGGGCCGCAAGTATGACGGAGTAGCGAGAGCCACATTAAGGAGATTGTTAGGCGCTTGGATTGCAAAGAGAGCCGCAAGTATGGCGGTGTGATGAGAGTCACATTGGGGAGATTGTTAGGCGCTTGGATTGCAAAGAGGGCCGCAAATATGGCGGAGTGGCGAGAGGCACATCGGGGAGATTGTTAGGCGCTTGGATTGCAAAGAGGGCCGCAAGTATGACGGTGTGGCGAGAGCCACATTGGGGAGATTGTTAGGCGTTTGGATTGCAAAGAGGGCCGCAAGTATGACGGTGTGACGAGAGCCACATTAGGGAGATTGTTAGGAGTTTTGATTGCAAAGAGGGCCGCAAGTATGGTGGAGTGATGAGAGCCATATCGGGGAGAATGTTAGGCGCTTGGATTGCAAAGAGGGCCGAGAGAATGGCGGAGTGGCGAGAGCCACATCGGGTAGATTGTTAGGCGCTCTGATTGCAAAGAGGGCCGCAAGTATGACGGAGTGGCGAGAGCCACATTGGGGAGATAATTAGGCGCTTGGATTGCAAAGAGGGCCGCAAGAGTGATGGAGTGAAAGTGCCACCTTGGGGAGATTGTGAGGCACTTCGATTGCAAAGAGGGCCGCAAGTATGACGGTGTGACGAGAGCAACACTAGGGAGATTTTTAGGCGCTTGGATGGCAAAGAGGGCCGCAAGTATGACGGAGTGGCGAGAGCCACATTGGGATGATTGTTAGGCGCTTGGATTGCAAAGAGGGCCGCAAGTATGACGGTGTGACGCGAGCCACATTGGGGGATTGTTATGCGCTTGGATTGCAAAGAGGGCCGCAAGTATGACGGAGTGACGAGAGATACATTGGGGATATGTTAGGCACTTGGATTGCAAAGAGGGCCGCAAGTATGAAGGTTTGACGAGAGCCACATTGGGGAGATTGTTAGTCGTTTTGATTGCAAAGAGGGCCGCAAGTATGGTGGAGTGACGAGAGCCATATTGGGGAGATTGTTAGGCGCTTGGATTGCAAAGAGGGCCGCAAGAATGGCGGAGTGGCGAAAGCCATATTGGGGAGATTTTAAGGCGCTCGGATTGCAAAGAGGGCCACAAGTATGACGGAGTGGCGAGAGCCACATTAGGGAGATTGTTAGGCGCTTGGATTGCAAAGAGGGCCGCAAGTATGGCGGAGTGGCGAGAGCCACATTAGGGAGATGTTAGGCACTTGGATTGCAAAGAGGGCCGCAAGTATGGTGGAGTGACGAGAGCCACATTGGAGAGATTGTTAGACGCTTGTATTGCAAAGAGGGCCGCAAGTATGACGGTGTGACGAGGGCCACATTGGGGAGATTGTTAGGCGCTTGCATTGCAAAGAGGGCCGCAAGTATGACGGAGTGGCGAGAGCCACATTGGGGAGATTGTTTTATTTTATTTATCGTATGGAAGCAACAGCTAAGATTCAACAAAGTACAATATACATATAAAGTTATCATAAATATAAATCATAAACATAAATCTAAGCCGGCCAACCAGGCCAGCGCGTCAGGTGTCGCTCTGTGGATCTCAGACCAATCCCCCTGGAAAGAGCGCAGGCGGCAATCCCTCACAATGTGGTTGATGGTCTGGCGAGGTTCGCCACAGTCACAGGCGCTGGATGGGATCGCGCCCCATTTGAACAGGGAGTCTGCGCACCGGCCATGATTGGTTCTGATGCGGTTTAGTCTGGTCCACAGGTGTCTAGGAAGATCAAAGCCTGGAACGGGAGTCGTTGGGTCTACAATTGGCGAGTTTGGTGCAAATTCCGACCACATTCTTTTCCACTCCATAGCACTGTCAAAGTTAGATTCTTGAAGTTTGGCAGCTTGTCTCAAAGATGGATTCCGCGACTTCAAGCGACCGCGGTACATTATGGCAGCATCTTCATGAATAGGCAAATTGTGTTTTTTGCATATTTTGTCGTATTCTCTGAGCAGCGCTTTTGAGCGCCTTAATGATGGTGGGGTGATATTGCTCAGGACAGGTAGCCATTGGGTCGGCGTTGATCTGAGTGTTCCGGAAATCGTCCGCATTGTAATATTGAGCTGGGTATCTATAATCCGAGTATGCGTGCTTTCCAGCCAGACCGGTGCACAGTACTCTGCTGACGAGTACACCAGGCCAAGGGCAGCAGTGCGCAATGTAGCAGGCGAGGCTCCCCATGTAGTCGAAGCAAGTTTGTGAAGTAGGTTATTTCTTGTTTTAAGCTTGGCTGCGCAGTTATGCAGATGCTGTTTAAACGTGAGAGATCTGTCCAGCGTTATTCCGAGATACTTTGGATGAAAGTTATGTTGCAGTACAGCACCATTGAAAACTACTTGAAGCGGGACGTGGGCTATTTTGTTGTTCAGATGAAACCATGCTGACTCCGTCTTACTGAGGCTGGGAGTGAGTCTCCAATTTTTGAAGTAAGCACTCAGGCCTTCAAGGTCTTGTGTAAGAACTTCTTCAGCAACGTGCATGTCCTTGTGCTGGAAGGTCAAGGCTAGGTCGTCTGCATACTGGAACTTTCTAGACTTTGTCTCCGGCATGTCGTGTATATAGAGGTTGAACATCAACGGGGCGAGAACGGATCCTTGTGGTAACCCGTTATTGAGTTGTCTCTGCTTACTTTTAGCCTCGTCCATGAAGACTTCAAAGGTGCGATTACTCAGCATATTATTGATGAGTCTGCTTATTCTTTTGCAGGGCACAACTTTGAGGAGTTTGTAGATTAGGCCCGTGCGCCACACTGTATCGTACGCCGCAGTTAGGTCCACAAATACTGCAGCTGTTTTAAGCTTTTTCTCAAAACCAGCTTCAATGTGTGTTGTTAAGGACATGACTTGGTCTGTGCAGCTGCGTCCTTGGCGAAATCCGGCCTGCTCTACGGGGATGACTTCATTCACTGCATGCTCAATTCTGTTATAGATAAGCCGTTCCAGAACCTTGTAGCAACTGCTCAAGAGTGCAATTGGGCGATAGCTTTCCGCTATGTCAGCTGGTTTGCCAGGCTTGAGAATTGCTAGGATCTTCGATTTCCTGAATTCCCTGGGGTAACTTCCAGATATCAAAATGTCGCTGTAAAACTTACAGAGCCACCTTTTGGTGTTCTTCCCACAGGCCTTCAGGAATTCGGGGTGGATTCCATCAGGGCCGGCTGCCTTCCCAGCTTTAGTTCTTGATATGGCTGCTTCTAGCTCAAGCATTGTAAAATCTTTGCTAAATTCTGATGAGTCAGGAGTGGTGGATCTTAAGTCTTTGAGTGATCTTCTTATCGTCCTCGTGAATTCCTTGTCGGCCTTAGCCTTGGAGGTTTCAACTATCCGGCGCGCTACCGCCTCTGGGTTGATTTTGGGCAGATGTGATGTAGTCACATTTGCGCCACCAAGTTTACGTAGGAGGCTCCAAGCTTTCCTACTTGAATGGGTGAAATCTAAGTTGTTGGTCGTGTTTTTCCATTTGTCTCGGCGTGCCGTGTCCAGCGAATATAAAAGGTCCTCAGCTATTTCTGGGTCTCCAGACTGCAGGAATTCTTGGTATAGCCTGTCGCTCTCTTCACTCCACCCCGGAATGTATTCCTTACGGTAACCACGCGGGATGTGTCTCTTGGCAGTTGAGATGACGGCTCCAACAAATCTCGAGTAGTTCTGGGCAGATGGAGGGATCCAGCGGACGTTAAAGTCTAACTCTTTGGAGAATGAACCCCAGGCAGCTTTGTTGAAATTCCATCTAGGCCGCTGGACAGAGTTTATCAGCGGGATTTTTATACCACTTTCTATCATAACGGGCCGGTGTTGGCTCCGGGGGAAGCTTTTGAGAACTCTTCTGGACACGTGCATATTATGTCGCTCGGTGTCACTGGTAGTTACAAAGCATAAATCAGGGTTGTAATCTCTCTGCCATCGTCCAGAGTGAAAGGTACCTTTATCTTTTGCGTCAAATATCAGAACCATGTGGTATATATCAGCCCAGTTGGATAATCTGATGCCATTCTCGTCATTTGACTGATACCTCCACGAAGTATGGTGGCTGTTGAAATCGCCGGCATAAACCGCCGGGTGCTGGTAGACAGGGAGCGTTACCGCTGGCCAAGGAACGTTAGGTGGTTTATAGATGTTTACAATCTTAATATCAGCTACTTGAACAGTCACCAAGAAGACGTTGTCATCGCCACTCGTTACAATGAGAATTGCATTCTCTATTGTCGACTTGACGTATGTGGCAACGCCGTACGCATGGTGGTTGACAGCCCCCACGAGGGTGTAGCCGACTATCTTGCCGCGAGCCATTAGGCTAGCGTCGTCTGGGCAGTGGGTCTCTTGGAGAAGGACAACGTCAGTGTTGATTTCTTGTAGTACTCTGTGTAGATGGTCGCATTTAGCTCTGCTAATGCCTTCGATGTTTAGTTGGCAGATACGGACCGAGGGTCCAATATCTCTTGTCAGGTGGCGCTGAGAAGTGCCGGTCGGGAAGTTGGTATCCTGAGATTCTTGCATTGTTGAGTTATAGCTGTTACTGGTTGCCGGGAGCTCGAGGAACTTAGTCGAGGAAGTGTTCGGCATCCAGTTGTGAATAGACTTTTAGCGTTACCCAGGGTGCAGCGCGAGGAGCTTGTCTGTTAGGCGCTTGGATTGCAAAGAGGGCCGCAAGTATGACGGTGTGACGAGAGCCACATTGGGGAGATTGTTAGGCGCTTGGATTGCAAAGAGGGCCGCAAGTATGACGGAAAGGCGAGAGCCACATTGGGGAGATTGTTAGGCGCTTGGATTGCAAAGAGGGCCGCAAGAGTGACTGAGTGAAATTGCCACCTTGGGGAGATTGTGAGGCGCTTGGATTGCAAAGAGGGCCGCAGGTATGACGGAGTGGCGAGAGCCACATTGGGGAGATTGTTAGGCGCTCTGATTGCAAAGAGGGCCGCAAGTATGGCAGTGTGACGAGAGCCACATTGGGGAGATTGTAAGGCGCTTGGATTGCAAAGAGGGCCGCAAGTATGCCGGAGTGACGAAAGCCACATTGGAGAAATTGTTAGGCGCTTGGATTGCAAAGAGGGCCGCAAGAGTGACGGAGTGAAAGTGCCACCTTGGGGAGATTGTGAGGCGCTTGGATTGCAAAGAGGGCCGCCAGTATAACGAAGTGACGAGAGCAACACTGGGGATATTTTTAGGCGTTCTGATTGCAAAGAGGGCCGCAAGTATGAAGGTTTGACGAGAGCCACATTGGGGAGATTGTTAGGCGTTTTGATTGCAAAGAGGGCTGCAAGTATGAAGGTTTGACGAGAGCCACATTGGGGAGATTGTTAGGCGTTTTGATTGCAAAGAGGGCCGCAAGTATGGTGGAGTGACGAGAGATATATTGGGGAGTTTGTTAGGCGCTTGGATTGCAAAGAGGGCCGCAAGAATGGCGGAGTGACGAAAGCCACATTGGGGAGATTGTAAGGCGCTCTGATTGCAAAGAGGGCCGCAAGTATGACGGAGTGGCGAGAGCCACATTGGGGACATTGTTAGGCGCTTGGATTGCAAAGAGGGCCGCAAGTATGACGGTGTGACGAGAGCCATATTGGGGAGTTTGTTAGGCGCTTGGATTGCAAAGAGGGCCGCAAGAATGGCGGAGTGACGAAAGCCACATCGGGGAGATTGTAAGGCGCTCTGATTGCAAAGAGGGCCGCAAGTATGACGGAGTGGCGAGAGCCACATTGGGGAGATTGATAGGCGCTTTGATTGCAAAGAGGGCCGCAAGTATGCCAGATTGTAAGGCGCTTGGATTAAAAAGAGGGCCGCAAGTATGACGGAGTGGCGAGATCCACATCGGGGAGATTGTTAGGCGTTTGGATTGCAAAGAGGGCCGCAAGTATGACGGTGTGACGAGAGCCACATTAGGGAGATTGTTAGGAGTTTTGATTGCAAAGAGGGCCGCAAGTATGGTGGAGTGATGAGAGCCATATCGGGGAGATTGTTAGGCGCTTGGATTGCAAAGAGGGCCGAGAGAATGGCGGAGTGGCGAGAGCCACATCGGGGAGATTGTTAGGCGCTCTGATTGCAAAGAGGGCCGCAAGTATGACGGAGTGGCGAGAGCCACATTGGGGAGATTGTAAGGCGCTTGGATTGCAAAGAGGGCCGCAAGAGTGATGGAGTGAAAGTGCCACCTTGGGGAGATTGTGAGGCGCTTCGATTGCAAAGAGGGCCGCAAGTATGACGGTGTGACGAGACTAACACTGGGGAGATTTTTAGGCGCTTGGATTGCAAAGAGGGCCGCAAGTATGACGGAGTGGCGAGAGCCACATTGGGATGATTGTTAGGCGCTTGGATTGCAAAGAGGGCCGCAAGTATGACGGTGTGACGAGAGCCACATTAGGGGATTGTTATGCGCTTGGATTGCAAAGAGGGCCGCAAGTATGACGGAGTGACGAGAGATACATTGGGGATATGTTAGGCACTTGGATTGCAAAGAGGGCCGCAAGTATGAAGGTTTGACGAGAGCCACATTGGGGAGATTGTTAGTCGTTTTGATTATAAAGAGGGCCGCAAGTATGGTGGAGTGACGAGAGCCATATTGGGGAGATTGTTAGGCGCTTGGATTGCAAAGAGGGCCGCAAGAATGGCGGAGTGGCGAAAGCCACATCGGGGAGATTGTAAGGCGCTCTGATTGCAAAGAGGGCCGCAAGTATGACGGAGTGGCGAGAGCCACATTGGGGAGATTGTTAGGCGCTTGGATGGCAAAGAGGGCCGCAAGTATGACGGTGTGACGAGAGCCACATTGGGGACATAATTAGGCGCTTGGATTGCAAAGAGGGCCGCAAGTTTGACGGAGTGGCGAGAGCAACACTAGGGAGATTGTTAGGCGCTTTGATTGCACAGAGGGCCGCAAATATAGGTGGAGTGACGAGAGCCACATTGGGGAGATTGTTAGGCGCTTGGATTGCAAAGAGGGCCTCAAGTATGACGGAGTGGCGAGAGCCACATTGGGGAGATTGTAAGGCGCTTGGATTGCAAAGAGGGCCGCAAGTATGGCGGAGTGACGAGAGCCACACTTGGGAGATTGTTAGGCGCTTGAATTGCAAAGAGGGCCGCAAGCATGACGGTGTGACGAGAGCCACATTGGGGAGATTGTTAGGCGCTTGGACTGCAAATAGGGCCGCAAGTATGACAAAGTGACGAGAGCCACATTGGGGAGATTGTTAGGCGCTTGGATTGCAAAGAGGGCCGCAAGTATGGCGGAGTGACGAGAGCCACACTAGGGAGATTGTTAGGCGCTTGAATTGCAAAGAGGGCCGCAAGCATAACGGTTTGACGAGAGCCACATTGGGGAGATTGTTAGGCGCTTGGATGGCAAAGAGGGCCGCAAGTAGGACGGAGTGACGAGAACCACATCGAGAGATTGTTAGGCGCTTGGATTGCAAAGAGGGCCGCAAGTATGACAAAGTGACGAGAGCCACATTGGGGAGATTGTTAGGCGCTTGGATTGAAAAGAGGGCCGCAAGTATGACGGAGTTGCGAGAGCCACATCGGGGAGATTGTTAGGCGCTTTGATTGCAAAGAGGGCTGCAAGTATGACGGAGTGGCGAGAACCACATGGGGGAGTATGTTAGGCGCTTGGATTGCAAAGAGGGCCGCAAGTATGACGGAGTGGCGAGAGCCACATTGGGGAAATTGTTAGGCAATCTGATTGCAAAGAGGGCCGCAAGTATGCCGGAGTGACGAGAGCCACATTGGAGAGATTGTTAGGCGCTTGGATTGCAAAGCGGGCCGCAAGAGTGACGGAGTGAAAGTGCCACCTTGGGGAGATTGTGAGGCGCTTGGATTGCAAAGAGGGCCGCAAGTATAACGAAGTGACGAGAGCAACACTTGGGAGATTTTAAGGCGCTTGGATTGCAAAGAGGGCCGCAAGTATGACGGAATGGCGAGAGCCACATCGGGGAGATTGTAAGGCGCTCTGATTGCAAAGAGGGCCGCAAGTATGACGGAGTGGCGAGAGCCACATTGGGAAGATTGTTAGGCGCTTGGATGGCAAAGAGGGCCGCAAGTATGACGGTGTGACGAGAGCCACATTGGGGACATTGTTAGGCGCTTGGATTGCAAAGTGGGCCGCAAGTATGGCGGAGTGGCGAGAGCAACACTGGGGAGATTGTTAGGCGCTTTGATTGCAAAGAGGGCCGCAAATATAGGTGGGGTGACGAGAGCCACATTGGGGAAATTGTTAGGCGCTTGGATTGCAAAGAGGGCCGCAAGTATGGCGGAGTGACGAGAGCCACATTGGGGAGATTGTTAGGCGCTTGGATTGCAAAGAGGGCCGCAAGTATGGCGGAGTGACGAGAGCCACATTGGGGAAATTGTTAGGCGCTTGGATTGCAAAGAGGGCCGCAAGTATGGCGGAGTGACGAGAGCCACACTGGGGAGATTGTTAGGCGCTTGAATTGCAAAGAGGGCCGCAAGCATAACGGTTTGACGAGAGCCACATTGGGGAGATTGTTTGGCGCTTGGATGGCAAAGAGGGCCGCAAGTATGACGGAGTGACGAGAACCACATCGGGGAGATTGTTAGGCGCTTGGATTGCAAAGAGGGCCGCAAGTATGACAAAGTGACGAGAGCCACATTGGGGAGATTGTTAGGCGCTTGGATTGAAAAGAGGGCCGCAAGTATGACGGAGTGGCGAGAGCCACATCGGGGAGATTGTTATGCGCTTTGATTGCAAAGAGGGCCGAGAGTATGACGGAGTGGCGAGAACCGCATTGGGGAGATTGTTAGGTGCTTGGATTGCAAAGAGGGCCGCAAGTATGACGGAGTGGCGAGAGCCACATTGGGGAGATTGTTAGGCGCTTGAATTGCAAAGAGGACCGCAAGTATGACGGTGTGACGAGAGCCACATTGGTGAGATTGTTAGGCGCTTTGATTGCAAAGAGGGCCGCAAGTATGGTGGAGTGACGAGAGCCATATTGGGGAGATTGTTAGGCGCTTGGATTGCAAAGAGGGCCGCAAGAATGGCGGAGTGGCGAGAGCCACATCGGGGAGATTGTCAGGCGCTCTGATTGCAAAGAGGGCCGCAAGTATGACGGAGTGGCGAGAGAAACATTGGGGAGATTGTTAGGCGCTTGGATGGCAAAGAGGGCCGCAAGTATGACGGTGTGACGAGAGCCACATTGGGGAGATTGTAAGGCGCTCTGATTGCAAAGAGGGCCGCAAGTATGACGGAGTGGCGAGAGCCACATTGAGGAGATTGTAAGGCGCTTGGATGGCAAAGAGGGCCGCAAGTATGGCGGAGTGGCGAGAGCCACATTAGGGAGATGTTAGGCACTTGGATTGCAAAGAGGGCCGCAAGTATGGTGGAGTGACGAGAGCCACATTGGAGAGATTATTAGACGCTTGTATTGCAAAGAGGGCCGCAAGTATGACGGTGTGACGAGAGCCACATTGGGGAGATTGTTAGGCGCTTGGATTGCAAAGAGGGCCGCAAGTATGATGGAGTGGCGAGAGCAACACTGGGGATATGTTAGGCACTTGGATTGCAAAGAGGGCCGCAAGTATGGGGGAGTGACGAGAGCCACATTTTAGAGATTGTTAGACGCTTGTATTGCAAAGAGGGCCGCAAGTTGACAATGTGACGAGAGCCACATTGGGGAGATTGTTAGGCGGTTGGATTGCAAAGAGGGCCGCAAGTATGACGGAGTATCGAGAGCCACATCGAGGAGATTGTGAGGCGCTTGGATTGCAAAGAGGGCCGCAAGTATGACGGATTAGCGAGAGCCACATTAGGGAAATTGTTAGGCGCTTGGATTGCAAAGAGGGCCGCAAGTATGACGAAGTGGCGAGAACCACAATGGGGAGATCGTAGGCGCTTGGATTGAAAAGAGGGCCGCAAGTATGACGGAGTGGCGAGAGCCACATTGGGGAGATTGTTAGGCGCTCTGATTACAAAGAGGGCCGCAAGTATGGCGGAGTATCGAGAGCCACGTCGGGGAGATTGTTAGGCGCTTGGATTGCAAAGAGGGCCGCAAGTATGACGGAGTAGCGAGAGCCACATTAAGGAGATTGTTAGGCGCTTGGATTGCAAAGAGAGCCGCAAGTATGGCGGTGTGATGAGAGTCACATTGGGGAGATTGTTATGCGCTTGGATTGCAAAGAGGGCCGCAAATATGGCGGAGTGGCGAGAGGCACATCGGGGAGATTGTTAGGCGCTTGGATTGCAAAGAGGGCCGCAAGTATGACGGTGTGGCGAGAGCCACATTGGGGAGATTGTTAGGCGTTTGGATTGCAAAGAGGGCCGCAAGTATGACGGTGTGACGAGAGCCACATTAGGGAGATTGTTAGGAGTTTTGATTGCAAAGAGGGCCGCAAGTATGGTGGAGTGATGAGAGCCATATCGGGGAGATTGTTAGGCGCTTGGATTGCAAAGAGGGCCGAGAGAATGGCGGAGTGGCGAGAGCCACATCGGGGAGATTGTTAGGCGCTCTGATTGCAAAGAGGGCCACAAGTATGACGGAGTGGCGAGAGCCACATTGGTGAGATTGTTAGGCGCTTGGATGGCAAAGAGGGCCGCAAGTATGACGGTGTGACGAGAGCCACATTGGGGACATAATTAGGCGCTTGGATTGCAAAGAGGGCCGCAAGTTTGACGGAGTGGCGAGAGCAACACTGGGGAGATTGTTAGGCACTTTGATTGCACAGAGGGCCGCAAATATAGGTGGAGTGACGAGAGCCACATTGGGGAGATTGTTAGGCGCTTGGATTGCAAAGAGGGCCGCAAGTATGACGGAGTGGCGAGAGCCACATTGGGGAGATTGTAAGGCGCTTGGATTGCAAAGAGGGCCGCAAGTATGGCGGAGTGACGAGAGCCACACTTGGGAGATTGTTAGGCGCTTGAATTGCAAAGAGGGCCGCAAGCATGACGGTGTGACCAGAGAGCCACATTGGGGAGATTGTTAGGCGCTTGGACTGCAAAGAGGGCCGCAAGTATGGCGGAGTGACGACAACCACATCGAGAGATTGTAAGGCGCTTGGATTGCAAAGAGGGCCGCAAGATGACAAAGTGACGAGAGCCACATTGGGGAGATTGTTAGGCGCTTGGATTGAAAAGAGGGCCGCAAGTATGACGGAGTGGCGAGAGCCACATCAGGGAGATTATTAGGCGCTTGGATTGCAAAGAGGGCCGCAAGTATGGCGGAGTGACGAGAGCCACACTGGGGAGATTGTTAGGCGCTTGAATTGCAAAGAGGGCCGCAAGCATCACGGTTTGACGAGAGCCACATTGGGGAGATTGTTAGGCGCTTGGATGGCAAAGAGGGCCGCAAGTATGACGGAGTGACGAGAACCACATCGAGAGATTGTTAGGCGCTTGGATTGCAAAGAGGGCCGCAAGTATGACAAAGTGACGAGAGCCACATTGGGGAGATTGTTAGGCGCTTGGATTGAAAAGAGGGCCGCAAGTATGACGGAGTTGCGAGAGCCACATCGGGGAGATTGTTAGGCGCTTTGATTGCAAAGAGGGCCGCAAGTATGACGGAGTGGCGAGAACCACATGGGGGAGTATGTTAGGTGCTTGGATTGCAAAGAGGGCCGCAAGTTTGACGGAGTGGCGAGAGCCACATTGGGGAAATTGTTAGGCAATCTGATTGCAAAGAGGGCCGCAAGTATGCCGGAGTGACGAGAGCCACATTGGAGAGATTGTTAGGCGCTTGGATTGCAAAGCGGGCCGCAAGAGTGACGGAGTGTAAGTGCCACCTTGGGGAGATTGTGAGGCGCTTGGATTGCAAAGAGGGCCGCAAGTATAACGAAGTGACGAGAGCAATACTTGGGAGATTTTAAGGCGCTTGGATTGCAAAGAGGGCCGCAAGTATGACGGAATGGCGAGAGCCACATCGGGGAGATTGTAAGGCGCTCTGATTGCAAAGAGGGCCGCAAGTATGACGGAGTGGCGAGAGCCACATTGGGAAGATTGTTAGGCGCTTGGATGGCAAAGAGGGCCGCAAGTATGACGGTGTGACGAGAGCCACATTGGGGACATTGTTAGGCGCTTGGATTGCAAAGTGGGCCGCAAGTATGACGGAGTGGCGAGAGCAACCCTGGGGAGATTGTTAGGCGCTTTGATTGCACAGAGGGCCGCAAATATAGGTGGGGTGACGAGAGCCACATTGGGGAAATTGTTAGGCGCTTGGATTGCAAAGAGGGCCGCAAGTATGGCGGAGTGACGAGAGCCACATTGGGGAGATTGTTAGGCGCTTGGATTGCAAAGAGGGCCGCAAGTATGGCGGAGTGGCGAGAGCCACATTGGGGAAATTGTTAGGCGCTTGGATTGCAAAGAGGGCCGCAAGTATGGCGGAGTGACGAGAGCCACACTGGAGAGATTGTAAGGCGCTTGAATTGCAAAGAGGGCCGCAAGCATAACGGTTTGACGAGAGCCACATTGGGGAGATTGTTAGGCGCTTGGATGGCAAAGAGGGCCGCAAGTATGACGGAGTGACGAGAACCACATCGGGGAGATTGTTAGGCGCTTGGATTGCAAAGAGGGCCGCAAGTATGACAAAGTGACGAGAGCCACATTGGGGAGATTGTTAGGCGCTTGGATTGAAAAGAGGGCCGCAAGTATGACGGAGTGGCGAGAGCCACATCGGGGAGATTGTTATGCGCTTTGATTGCAAAGAGGGCCGAGAGTATGACGGAGTGGCGAGAACCGCATTGGGGAGATTGTTAGGTGCTTGGATTGCAAAGAGGGCCGCAAGTATGACGGAGTGGCGAGAGCCACATTGGGGAGATTGTTAGGCGCTTGAATTGCAAAAAGGACCGCAAGTATGACGGTGTGACGAGAGCCACATTGGTGAGATTGTTAGGCGCTTTGATTGCAAAGAGGGCCGCAAGTATGGTGGAGTGACGAGAGCCATATTGGGGAGATTGTTAGGCGCTTGGATTGCAAAGAGGGCCGCAAGAATGGCGGAGTGTCGAGAGCCACATCGGGGAGATTGTCAGGCGCTCTGATTGCAAAGAGGGCCGCAAGTATGACGGAGTGGCGAGAGAAACATTGGGGAGATTGTTAGGCGCTTGGATTGCAAAGAGGACCGCAAGTATGACGGTGTGACGAGAGCCACATTGGGGAGATTGTAAGGCGCTCTGATTGCAAAGAGGGCCGCAAGTATGACGGAGTGGCGAGAGCCACATTGAGGAGATTGTAAGGCGCTTGGATGGCAAAGAGGGCCGCAAGTATGGCGGAGTGGCGAGAGCCACATTAGGGAGATGTTAGGCACTTGGATTGCAAAGAGGGCCGCAAGTATGGTGGAGTGACGAGAGCCACATTGGAGAGATTATTAGACGCTTGTATTGCAAAGAGGGCCGCAAGTATGACGGTGTGACGAGAGCCACATTGGGGAGATTGTTAGGCGCTTGGATTGCAAAGAGGGCCGCAAGTATGACGGAGTGGCGAGAGCAACACTGGGGAGATGTTAGGCACTTGGATTGCAAAGAGGGCCGCAAGTATGGGGGAGTGACGAGAGCCACATTTTAGAGATTGTTAGACGCTTGTATTGCAAAGAGGGCCGCAAGTATAACAATGTGACGAGAGCCACATTGGGGAGATTGTTAGGCGGTTGGATTGCAAAGAGGGCCGCAAGTATGAAAGAGTATCGAAAGCCACATAGAGGAGATTGTTAGGCGCTTGGATTGCAAAGAGGGCCGCAAGTATGACGGATTAGCGAGAGCCACATAAGGGAAATTGTTAGGCGCTTGGATTGCAAAGAGGGCCGCCAGTATGACGAAGTGGCGAGAACCACATTGGGGAGATTGTTAGGCGCTTGGATTGAAAAGAGGGCCGCAAGTATGACGGAGTGGCGAGAGCCACATTGGGGAGATTGTTAGGCGCTCTGATTACAAAGAGGGCCGCAAGTATGGCGGAGTATCGAGAGCCACGTCGGGGAGATTGTTAGGCGCTTGGATTGCAAAGAGGGCCGCAAGTATGACGGAGTAGCGAGAGCCACATTAAGGAGATTGTTAGGCGCTTGGATTGCAAAGAGAGCCGCAAGTATGGCGGTGTAATGAGAGTCACATTGGGGAGATTGTTAGGCGCTTGGATTGCAAAGAGGGCCGCAAATATGGCGGAGTGGCGAGAGGCACATCGGGGAGATTGTTAGGCGCTTGGATTGCAAAGAGGGCCGCAAGTATGACGGTGTGGCGAGAGCCACATTGGGGAGATTGTTAGGCGTTTGGATTGCAAAGAGGGCCGCAAGTATGACGGTGTGACGAGAGCCACATTAGGGAGATTGTTAGGAGTTTTGATTGCAAAGAGGGCCGCAAGTATGGTGGAGTGATGAGAGCCATATCGGGGAGATTGTTAGGCGCTTGGATTGCAAAGAGGGCCGAGAGAATTGCGGAGTGGCGAGAGCCACATCGGGGAGATTGTTAGGCGCTCTGATTGCAAAGAGGGCCGCAAGTAGGACGGAGTGGCGAGAGCCACATTGGGGAGATTGTTAGGCGCTTGGATTGCAAAGAGGGCCGCAAGAGTGATGGAGTGAAAGTGCCACCTTGGGGAGATTGTGAGGCGCTTCGATTGCAAAGAGGGCCGCAAGTATGACGGTGTGACGAGAGCAACACTAGGGAGATTTTTAGGCGCTTGGATTGCAAAGAGGGCCGCAAGTATGACGGAGTGGCGAGAGCCACATTGGGATGATTGTTAGGCGCTTGGATTGCAAAGAGGGCCGCAAGTATGACGGTGTGACGAGAGCCACATTGGGGGATTGTTATGCGCTTGGATTGCAAAGAGGGCCGCAAGTATGACGGAGTGACGAGAGTTACATTGGGGATATGTTAGGCACTTGGATTGCAAAGAGGGCCGCAATTATGAAGGTTTGACGAGAGCCACATTGGGGAGATTGTTAGTCGTTTTGATTGCAAAGAGGGCCGCAAGTATGGTGGAGTGACGAGAGCCATATTGGGGAGATTGTTAGGCGCTTGGATTGCAAAGAGGGCCGCAAGAATGGCGGAGTGGCAAAAGCCACATCGGGGAGATTTTAAGGCGCTCGGATTGCAAAGAGGGCCACAAGTATGACGGAGTGGCGAGAGCCACATTGGGGAGATTGTTAGGCGCTTGGATGGCAAAGAGGGCCGCAAGTATGACGGTGTGACGAGAGCCACATTGGGGACATAATTAGGCGCTTGGATTGCAAAGAGGGCCGCAAGTTTGACGGAGTGGCGAGAGCAACACTGGGGAGATTGTTAGGCACTTTGATTGCACAGAGGGCCGCAAATATAGGTGGAGTGACGAGAGCCACATTGGGGAGATTGTTAGGCGCTTGGATTGCAAAGAGGGCCGCAAGTATGACGGAGTGGCGAGAGCCACATTGGGGAGATTGTAAGGCGCTTGGATTGCAAAGAGGGCCGCAAGTATGGCGGAGTGACGAGAGCCACACTTGGGAGATTGTTAGGCGCTTGAATTGCAAAGAGGGCCGCAAGCATGACGGTGTGACCAGAGAGCCACATTGGGGAGATTGTTAGGCGCTTGGACTGCAAAGGGGTCCGCAAGTATGGCGGAGTGACGACAACCACATCGAGAGATTGTAAGGCGCTTGGATTGCAAAGAGGGCCGCAAGTATGACAAAGTGACGAGAGCCACATTGGGGAGATTGTTAGGCGCTTGGATTGAAAAGAGGGCCGCAAGTATGACGGAGTGGCGAGAGCCACATCGGGGAGATTGTTAGGCGCTTTGATTGCAAACAGGGCCGCAAGTATGACGGAGTGGCGAGAACCACATGGGGGAGATTGTTAGGCGCTTGGATTGCAAAGAGGGCCGCAAGTATGACGGAGTGGCGAGAGCCACATTGGGGAAATTGTTAGGCAATCTGATTGCAAAGAGGGCCGCAAGTATGCCGGAGTGACGAGAGCCACATTGGAGAGATTGTTAGGCGCTTGGATTGCAAAGAGGGCCGCAAGAGTGACGGAGTGAAAGTGCCACCTTGGGGAGATTGTGAGGCGCTTGGATTGCAAAGAGGGCCGCAAGTATAACGAAGTGACGAGAGCAACACTGGGGAGATTTTAAGGCGCTTGGATTGCAAAGAGGGCCGCAAGTATGACGGAATGGCGAGAGCCACATCGAGGAGATTGTAAGGCGCTCTGATTGCAAAGAGGGCCGCAAGTATGACGGAGTGGCGAGTTCCACATTGGGAAGATTGTTAGGCGCTTGGATGGCAAAGAGGGCCGCAAGTATAACGGTGTGACGAGAGCCACATTGGGGACATTGTTAGGCGCTTGGATTGCAAAGTGGGCCGCAAGTATGACGGAGTGGCGAGAGCAACACTGGGGAGATTGTTAGGCGCTTTGATTGCACAGAGGGCCGCAAATATAGGTGGGGTGACGAGAGCCACATTGGGAAGATTGTTAGGCGCTTGGATTGCAAAGAGGGCCGCAAGTATGGCGGAGTGACGAGAGCCACACTGGGGAGATTGTTAGGCGCTTGAATTGCAAAGAGGGCCGCAAGCATAACGGTTTGACGAGAGCCACATTGGGGAGATTGTTAGGCGCTTGGATGGAAAAGAGGGCCGCAAGTATGACGGAGTGACGAGAACCACATCGGGGAGATTGTTAGGCGCTTGGATTGCAAAGAGGGCCGCAAGTATGACGGAGTGGCGAGAGCCACATGGGGGAGATTGTTAGGCGCTTGGATTGCAAAGAGGGCCTTAAGTATGACGGAGTGGCGAGAGCCACATTGGGGAAATTGTTAGGCAATCTGATTGCAAAGAGGGCCGCAAGTATGCCGGAGTGACGAGAGCCACATTGGAGAGATTGTTAGGCGCTTGGATTGCAAAGTGGGCCGCAAGAGTGACGGAGTGAAAGTGCCACCTTGGGGAGATTGTGAGGCGCTTGGATTGCAAAGAGGGCCGCAAGTATAACGAAGTGACGATAGCAACACTGGGGAGATTTTAAGGCGCTTGGATTGCAAAGAGGGCCGCAAGTATGACGGAATGGCGAGAGCCACATCGGGGAGATTGTAAGGCGCTCTGATTGCAAAGAGGGCCGCAAGTATGACGGAGTGGCGACAGCCACATTGGGAAGATTGTTAGGAGCTTGGATGGCAAAGAGGGCCGCAAGTATGACGGTGTGACGAGAGCCACATTGGGGACATTGTTAGGCGCTTGGATTGCAAAGTGGGCCGCAAGTATGACGGAGTGGCGAGAGCAACACTGGGGAGATTGTTAGGCGCTTTGATTGCACAGAGGGCCGCAAATATAGGTGGGGTTACGAGAGCCACATTGGGGAGATTGTTAGGCGCTTGGATTGCAAAGAGGGCCGCAAGTATGGCGGAGTGACGAGAGCCACACTGGGGAGATTGTTAGGCGCTTGAATTGCAAAGAGGGCCGCAAGCATAACGGTTTGACGAGGGCCACATTGGGGAGATTGTTAGGCGCTTGGATGGCAAAGAGGGCCGCAAGTATGACGGAGTGACGAGAACCACATCGGGGAGATTGTTAGGCGCTTGGATTGCAAAGAGGGCCGCAAGTATGACAATTTGACGAGAGCCACATTGGGGAGATTGTTAGGCACTTGGATTGAAAAGAGGGCCGCAAGTATGACGGAGTGGCGAGAGCCACATCGGGGAGATTGTTATGCGCTTTGATTGCAAAGAGGGCCGCAAGTATGACGGAGTGGCGAGAACCGCATTGGGGAGATTGTTAGGTGCTTGGATTGCAAAGAGGGCCGCAAGTATGATGGAGTGGCGAAAGCCACATTGGGGAGATTGTTAGGCGCTTGAATTGCAAAGAGGACCGCAAGTATGACGGTGTGACGAGAGCCACATTGGGGAGATTGTTAAGCGCTTTGATTGCAAAGAGGGCCGCAAGTATGGTGGAGTGACAAGAGCCATATTGGGGAGATTGTTAGGCGCTTGGATTGCAAAGAGGGCCGCAAGAATGGCGGAGTGGCGAGAGCCACATCGGGGAGATTGTCAGGCGCTCTGATTGCAAAGAGGGCCGCAAGTATAACGGAGTGGCGAGAGAAACATTGGGGAGATTGTTAGGCGCTTGGATGGCAAAGAGGGCCGCAAGTATGACGGTGTGACGAGAGCCACATTGGGGAGATTGTAAGGCGCTCTGATTGCAAAGAGGGCCGCAAGTATGACGGAGTGGCGAGAGCCACATTGGGGAGATTGTTAGGAGCTTGGATGGCAAAGAGGGCCGCAAGTATGGCGGAGGGGCGAGAGCCACATTAGGGAGATGTTAGGCACTTGGATTGCAAAGAGGGCCGCAAGTATGACGGAGTGACGAGAGATACATTGGGGATATGTTAGGCACTTGGATTGCAAAGAGGGCCGCAAGTATGAAGGTTTGACGAGAGCCACATTGGGGAGATTGTTAGTCGTTTTGATTGCAAAGAGGGCCGCAAGTATGGTGGAGTGACGAGAGCCATATTGGGGAGATTGTTAGGCGCTTGGATTGCAAAGAGGGCCGCAAGAATGGCGGAGTGGCGAAAGCCACATCGGGGAGATTTTAAGGCGCTCGGATTGCAAAGAGGGCCACAAGTATGACGGAGTGGCGAGAGCCACATTGGGGAGATTGTTAGGCGCTTGGATGGCAAAGAGGGCCGCAAGTATGACGGTGTGACGAGAGCCACATTGGGGACATAATTAGGCGCTTGGATTGCAAAGAGGGCCGCAAGTTTGACGGAGTGGCGAGAGCAACACTGGGGAGATTGTTAGGCACTTTGATTGCACAGAGAGCCGCAAATATAGGTGGAGTGACGAGAGCCACATTGGGGAGATTGTTAGGCGCTTGGATTGCAAAGAGGGCCGCAAGTATGACGGAGTGGCGAGAGCCACATTGGGGAGATTGTAAGGCGCTTGGATTGCAAAGAGGGCCGCAAGTATGGCGGAGTGACGAGAGCCACACTTGGGAGATTGTTAGGAGCTTGAATTGCAAAGAGGGCCGCAAGCATGACGGTGTGACCAGAGAGCCACATTGGGGAGATTGTTAGGCGCTTGGACTGCAAAGAGGGCCGCAAGTATGGCGGAGTGACGACAACCACATCGAGAGATTGTAAGGCGCTTGGATTGCAAAGAGGGCCGCAAGTATGACAAAGTGACGAGAGCCACATTGGGGAGATTGTTAGGCGCTTTTATTGAAAAGAGGGCCGCAAGTATGACGGAGTGGCGAGAGCCACATCGGGGAGATTGTTAGGCGCTTTAATTGCAAAGAGGGCCGCAAGTATGACGGAGTGGCGAGAACCACATGGGGGAGAATGTTAGGCGCTTGGATTGCAAAGAGGGCCGCAAGTATGACGGAGTGGCGAGAGCCACATTGGGGAAATTGTTAGGCAATCTGATTGCAAAGAGGGCCGCAAGTATGCCGGAGTGACGAGAGCCACATTGGAGAGATTGTTAGGCGCTTGGATTGCAAAGAGGGCCGCAAGAGTGACGGAGTGAAAGTGCCACCTCGGGGAGATTGTGAGGCGCTTGGATTGCAAAGAGGGCCGCAAGTATAACGAAGTGACGAGAGCAACACTGGGGAGATTTTAAGGCGCTTGGATTGCAAAGAGGGCCGCAAGTATGACGGAATGGCGAGAGCCACATCGAGGAGATTGTAAGGCGCTCTGATTGCAAAGAGGGCCGCAAGTATGACGGAGTGGCGAGAGCCACATTGGGAAGATTGTTAGGCGCTTGGATGGCAAAGAGGGCCGCAAGTATAACGGTGTGACGAGAGCCACATTGGGGACATTGTTAGGCGCTTGGATTGCAAAGTGGGCCGCAAGTATGACGGAGTGGCGAGAGCAACACTGGGGAGATTGTTAGGCGCTTTGATTGCACAGAGGGCCGCAAATATAGGTGGGGTGACGAGAGCCACATTGGGAAGATTGTTAGGCGCTTGGATTGCAAAGAGGGCCGCAAGTATGGCGGAGTGACGAGAGCCACACTGGGGAGATTGTTAGGCGCTTGAATTGCAAAGAGGGTTGCAAGCATAACGGTTTGACGAGAGCCACATTGGGGAGATTGTTAGGCGCTTGGATGGCCTAGAGGGCCGCAAGTATGACGGAGTGACGAGAACCACATCAGGGAGATTGTTAGGCGCTTGGATTGCAAAGAGGGCCGCAAGTATGACGGAGTGGCGAGAGCCACATGGGGGAGATTGTTTGGCGCTTGGATTGCAAAGAGGGCCTTAAGTATGACGGAGTGGCGAGAGCCACATTGGGGAAATTGTTAGGCAATCTGATTGCAAAGAGGGCCGCAAGTATGCCGGAGTGACGAGAGCCACATTGGAGAGATTGTTAGGCGCTTGGATTGCAAAGCGGGCCGCAAGAGTGACGGAGTGAAAGTGCCACCTTGGGGAGATTGTGAGGCGCTTGGATTGCAAAGAGGGCCGCAAGTATAACGAAGTGACGATAGCAACACTGGGGAGATTTTAAGGCGCTTGGATTGCAAAGAGGGCCGCAAGTATGACGGAATGGCCTGAGCCACATCGGGGAGATTGTAAGGCGCTCTGATTGCAAAGAGGGCCGCAAGTATGACGGAGTGGCGAGAGCCACATTGGGAAGATTGTTAGGCGCTTGGATGGCAAAGAGGGCCGCAAGTATGACGGTGTGACGAGAGCCACATTGGGGACATTGTTAGGCGCTTGGATTGCAAAGAGGGCCGCAAGTATGACGGAGTGACGAGAACCACATCGGGGAGATTGTTAGGCGCTTGGATTGCAAAGAGGGCCGCAAGTATGACAATTTGACGAGAGCCACATTGGGGAGATTGTTAGGCGCTTGGATTGAAAAGAGGGCCGCAAGTATGACGGAGTGGCGAGAGCCACATCGGGGAGATTGTTATGCGCTTTGATTGCAAAGAGGGCCGCAAGTATGACGGAGTGGCGAGAACCGCAATGGGGAGATTGTTAGGTGCTTGGATTGCAAAGAGGGCCGCAAGTATGATGGAGGGGCGAGAGCCACATTGGGGAGATTGTTAGGCGCTTGAATTGCAAAGAGGACCGCAAGTATGACGGTGTGACGAGAGCCACATTGGGGAGATTGTTAGGCGCTTTGATTGCAAAGAGGGCCGCAAGTATGGTGGAGTGACGAGAGCCATATTGGGGAGATTGTTAGGCGCTTGGATGGCAAAGAGGGCCGCAAGTATGACGGTGTGACGAGAGCCACATTGGGGAGATTGTAAGGCGCTCTGATTGCAAAGAGGGCCGCAAGTATGACGGAGTGGCGAGAGCCACATTGGGGAGATTGTTAGGCGCTTGGATGGCAAAGAGGGCCGCAAGTATGGCGGAGGGGCGAGAGCCACATTAGGGAGATGTTAGGCACTTGGATTGCAAAGAGGGCCGCAAGTATGGTGGAGTGACGAGAGCCACATTGGAGAGATTATTAGACGCTTGTATTGCAAAGAGGGCCGCAAGTATGACGGTGTGACGAGAGCTACATTGGGGAGATTGTTAGGCGCTTGGATTGCAAAGAGGGCCGCAAGTATGACGGAGTGGCGAGAGCAACACTGGGGAGATGTTAGGCACTTGGATTGCAAAGAGGGCCGCAAGTATGGGGGAGTGACGAGAGCCACATTTTAGAGATTGTTAGACGCTTGTATTGCAAAGAGGGCCGCAAGTATGACAATGTGACGAGAGCCACATTGGGGAGATTGTTAGGCGCTCGGATTGCAAAGAGGGCCGCAAGTATGACGGAGTATCGAGAGCCACATCGAGGAGATTGTTAGGCGCTTGGATTGCAAAGAGGGCCGCAAGTATGACGGAGTAGTGAGAGCCACATTAGGGAAATTGTTAGGCGCTTGGATTGCAAAGAGGGCCGCAAGTATGACGAAGTGGCGAGAGCCACATTGGGGAGATTGTTAGGCGCTTGGATTGAAAAGAGGGCCGCAAGTATGACGGAGTGGCGAGAGCCACATCGGGGAGATTGTTAGGCGCTTTGATTGCAAAGAGGGCCGCAAGTATGACGGAGTGGCGAGAACCACATGGGGGAGATTGTTAGGCACTTGGATTGCAAAGAGGGCCGCAAGTATGGTGGAGTGACGAGAGCCACATTGGAGAGATTATTAGACGCTTGTATTGCAAAGAGGGCCGCAAGTATGACGGTGTGACGAGAGCCACATTGGGGAGATTGCTAGGCGCTTGGATTGCAAAGAGGGCCGCAAGTATGACGGAGTGGCGAGAGCAACACTGGGGAGATGTTAGGCACTTGGATTGCAAAGAGGGCCGCAAGTATGGGGGAGTGACGAGAGCCACATTGGAGAGATTGTTAGACGCTTGTCTTGCAAAGAGGGCCGCAAGTATGACAATGTGACGAGAGCCACATTGGGGAGATTGTTAGGCGCTTGGATTGCAAAGAGGGCCGCAAGTATGACGAAGTGGCGAGAGCCACATTGGGGAGATTGTTAGTCGCTTGGATTGCAAAGAGGGCCGCAAGTATGACGGAGTGGCGAGAGCCACATTGGGTAGATTGTTAGGCGCTCTGATTACAAAGAGGGCCGCAAGTATGGCGGAGTATCGAGAGCCACGTCGGGGAGATTGTTAGGCGCTTGGATTGCAAAATGGGCCGCAAGTATGACGGAGTAGCGAGAGCCACATTAAGGAGATTGTTAGGCGCTTGGATTGCAAAGAGGGCCGCAAGTATGACGGTGTGAAGAGAGCCACATTGGGGAGATTGTAAGGCGCTTGGATTGCAAAGAGGGCCGCAAGTATGACGGAGTGGCGAGAGCCACATAAGTGAGAGTGTTAGGCACATGCATTGCAAAGAGGGCCGCAAGTATGACGGTGTGACGAGAGCCACATTTGGGAATATGTTAGGCGTTTTGATTGCAAAGAGGGGC
The DNA here is from genome assembly GCA_945910005.1 of Isoperla grammatica. Lineage (NCBI taxonomy): Eukaryota > Metazoa > Arthropoda > Insecta > Plecoptera > Perlodidae > Isoperla > Isoperla grammatica. Next base: position 21,568,450 of record OX246749.1, on the reverse strand, counting down.
GCAAGTATGGTGGAGTGACGAGAGCCATATTGGGGAGATTGTTAGGAGCTTGGATTGCAAAGAGGGCCGCAAGAATGGCGGAGTGGCGAGAGCCACATCGGGGAGATTGTAAGGCGCTCTGAATGCAAAGAGGGCCGCAAGTATGACGGAGTGGCGAGAGCCACATTGGGGAGATTGTTAGGCGCTTGGATTGCAAAGAAGGCCCCAAGTATGGCGGAGTGACGAGAGCCACATTGGGGAGATTGTTAGGCGTTTTGATTGCAAAGAGGGCCGCAAGTATGGTGAAGTGGCGAGAGCCACATTGGGGAGATTGTAAGGCGCTCTGATTGCAAAGAGGGCCGCAAGTATGACGGAGTGGCGAGAGCCACATTGGGGAGATTGTTAGGCGCTTGGATGGCAAAGAGGGCCGCAAGTATGACGGAGGGACGAGAGCCACATTGGGGAGTTTGTTAGGCGCTTGGATTGCAAAGGGGACCGCAAGTATGGCGGAGTGGCGAGAGCCACATCGGGGAGATTGTTAGGCGCTTGGATTGCAAAGAGGGCCGCAAGTATGACGGAGTGGCGAGAGCCACATTGGGGAGATTGTTAGGCGCTCTGATTACAAAGAGGGCCGCAAGTATGGCGGAGTATCGAGAGCCACGTCGGGGAGATTGTTAGGCGCTTGGATTGCAAAGAGGGCCGCAAGTATGACGGAGTAGCGAGAGCCACATTAAGGAGATTGTTAGGCGCTTGGATTGCAAAGAGAGCCGCAAGTATGGCGGTGTAATGAGAGTCACATTGGGGAGATTGTTAGGCGCTTGGATTGCAAAGAGGGCCGCAAATATGGCGGAGTGGCGAGAGGCACATCGGGGAGATTGTTAGGCGCTTGGATTGCAAAGAGGGCCGCAAGTATGACGGTGTGGCGAGAGCCACATTGGGGAGATTGTTAGGCGTTTGGATTGCAAAGAGGGCCGCAAGTATGACGGTGTGACGAGAGCCACATTAGGGAGATTGTTAGGAGTTTTGATTGCAAAGAGGGCCGCAAGTATGGTGGAGTGATGAGAGCCATATCGGGGAGATTGTTAGGCGCTTGGATTGCAAAGAGGGCCGAGAGAATTGCGGAGTGGCGAGAGCCACATCGGGGAGATTGTTAGGCGCTCTGATTGCAAAGAGGGCCGCAAGTAGGACGGAGTGGCGAGAGCCACATTGGGGAGATTGTTAGGCGCTTGGATTGCAAAGAGGGCCGCAAGAGTGATGGAGTGAAAGTGCCACCTTGGGGAGATTGTGAGGCGCTTCGATTGCAAAGAGGGCCGCAAGTATGACGGTGTGACGAGAGCAACACTAGGGAGATTTTTAGGCGCTTGGATTGCAAAGAGGGCCGCAAGTATGACGGAGTGGCGAGAGCCACATTGGGATGATTGGTAGGCGCTTGGATTGCAAAGAGGGCCGCAAGTATGACGGTGTGACGAGAGCCACATTGGGGGATTGTTATGCGCTTGGATTGCAAAGAGGGCCGCAAGTATGACGGAGTGACGAGAGTTACATTGGGGATATGTTAGGCACTTGGATTGCAAAGAGGGCCGCAATTATGAAGGTTTGACGAGAGCCACATTGGGGAGATTGTTAGTCGTTTTGATTGCAAAGAGGGCCGCAAGTATGGTGGAGTGACGAGAGCCATATTGGGGAGATTGTTAGGCGCTTGGATTGCAAAGAGGGCCGCAAGAATGGCGGAGTGGCAAAAGCCACATCGGGGAGATTTTAAGGCGCTCGGATTGCAAAGAGGGCCACAAGTATGACGGAGTGGCGAGAGCCACATTGGGGAGATTGTTAGGCGCTTGGATGGCAAAGAGGGCCGCAAGTATGACGGTGTGACGAGAGCCACATTGGGGACATAATTAGGCGCTTGGATTGCAAAGAGGGCCGCAAGTTTGACGGAGTGGCGAGAGCAACACTGGGGAGATTGTTAGGCACTTTGATTGCACAGAGGGCCGCAAATATAGGTGGAGTGACGAGAGCCACATTGGGGAGATTGTTAGGCGCTTGGATTGCAAAGAGGGCCGCAAGTATGACGGAGTGGCGAGAGCCACATTGGGGAGATTGTAAGGCGCTTGGATTGCAAAGAGGGCCGCAAGTATGGCGGAGTGACGAGAGCCACACTTGGGAGATTGTTAGGCGCTTGAATTGCAAAGAGGGCCGCAAGCATGACGGTGTGACCAGAGAGCCACATTGGGGAGATTGTTAGGCGCTTGGACTGCAAAGGGGTCCGCAAGTATGGCGGAGTGACGACAACCACATCGAGAGATTGTAAGGCGCTTGGATTGCAAAGAGGGCCGCAAGTATGACAAAGTGACGAGAGCCACATTGGGGAGATTGTTAGGCGCTTGGATTGAAAAGAGGGCCGCAAGTATGACGGAGTGGCGAGAGCCACATCGGGGAGATTGTTAGGCGCTTTGATTGCAAAGAGGGCCGCAAGTATGACGGAGTGGCGAGAACCACATGGGGGAGATTGTTAGGCGCTTGGATTGCAAAGAGGGCCGCAAGTATGACGGAGTGGCGAGAGCCACATTGGGGAAATTGTTAGGCAATCTGATTGCAAAGAGGGCCGCAAGTATGCCGGAGTGACGAGAGCCACATTGGAGAGATTGTTAGGCGCTTGGATTGCAAAGAGGGCCGCAAGAGTGACGGAGTGAAAGTGCCACCTTGGGGAGATTGTGAGGCGCTTGGATTGCAAAGAGGGCCGCAAGTATAACGAAGTGACGAGAGCAACACTGGGGAGATTTTAAGGCGCTTGGATTGCAAAGAGGGCCGCAAGTATGACGGAATGGCGAGAGCCACATCGAGGAGATTGTAAGGCGCTCTGATTGCAAAGAGGGCCGCAAGTATGACGGAGTGGCGAGTTCCACATTGGGAAGATTGTTAGGCGCTTGGATGGCAAAGAGGGCCGCAAGTATAACGGTGTGACGAGAGCCACATTGGGGACATTGTTAGGCGCTTGGATTGCAAAGTGGGCCGCAAGTATGACGGAGTGGCGAGAGCAACACTGGGGAGATTGTTAGGCGCTTTGATTGCACAGAGGGCCGCAAATATAGGTGGGGTGACGAGAGCCACATTGGGAAGATTGTTAGGCGCTTGGATTGCAAAGAGGGCCGCAAGTATGGCGGAGTGACGAGAGCCACACTGGGGAGATTGTTAGGCGCTTGAATTGCAAAGAGAGCCGCAAGCATAACGGTTTGACGAGAGCCACATTGGGGAGATTGTTAGGCGCTTGGATGGAAAAGAGGGCCGCAAGTATGACGGAGTGACGAGAACCACATCGGGGAGATTGTTAGGCGCTTGGATTGCAAAGAGGGCCGCAAGTATGACGGAGTGGCGAGAGCCACATGGGGGAGATTGTTAGGCGCTTGGATTGCAAAGAGGGCCTTAAGTATGACGGAGTGGCGAGAGCCACATTGGGGAAATTGTTAGGCAATCTGATTGCAAAGAGGGCCGCAAGTATGCCGGAGTGACGAGAGCCACATTGGAGAGATTGTTAGGCGCTTGGATTGCAAAGTGGGCCGCAAGAGTGACGGAGTGAAAGTGCCACCTTGGGGAGATTGAGAGGCGCTTGGATTGCAAAGAGGGCCGCAAGTATAACGAAGTGACGATAGCAACACTGGGGAGATTTTAAGGCGCTTGGATTGCAAAGAGGGCCGCAAGTATGACGGAATGGCGAGAGCCACATCGGGGAGATTGTAAGGCGCTCTGATTGCAAAGAGGGCCGCAAGTATGACGGAGTGGCGACAGCCACATTGGGAAGATTGTTAGGAGCTTGGATGGCAAAGAGGGCCGCAAGTATGACGGTGTGACGAGAGCCACATTGGGGACATTGTTAGGCGCTTGGATTGCAAAGTGGGCCGCAAGTATGACGGAGTGGCGAGAGCAACACTGGGGAGATTGTTAGGCGCTTTGATTGCACAGAGGGCCGCAAATATAGGTGGGGTTACGAGAGCCACATTGGGGAGATTGTTAGGCGCTTGGATTGCAAAGAGGGCCGCAAGTATGGCGGAGTGACGAGAGCCACACTGGGGAGATTGTTAGGCGCTTGAATTGCAAAGAGGGCCGCAAGCATAACGGTTTGACGAGGGCCACATTGGGGAGATTGTTAGGCGCTTGGATGGCAAAGAGGGCCGCAAGTATGACGGAGTGACGAGAACCACATCGGGGAGATTGTTAGGCGCTTGGATTGCAAAGAGGGCCGCAAGTATGACAATTTGACGAGAGCCACATTGGGGAGATTGTTAGGCACTTGGATTGAAAAGAGGGCCGCAAGTATGACGGAGTGGCGAGAGCCACATCGGGGAGATTGTTATGCGCTTTGATTGCAAAGAGGGCCGCAAGTATGACGGAGTGGCGAGAACCGCATTGGGGAGATTGTTAGGTGCTTGGATTGCAAAGAGGGCCGCAAGTATGATGGAGTGGCGAAAGCCACATTGGGGAGATTGTTAGGCGCTTGAATTGCAAAGAGGACCGCAAGTATGACGGTGTGACGAGAGCCACATTGGGGAGATTGTTAAGCGCTTTGATTGCAAAGAGGGCCGCAAGTATGGTGGAGTGACAAGAGCCATATTGGGGAGATTGTTAGGCGCTTGGATTGCAAAGAGGGCCGCAAGAATGGCGGAGTGGCGAGAGCCACATCGGGGAGATTGTCAGGCGCTCTGATTGCAAAGAGGGCCGCAAGTATAACGGAGTGGCGAGAGAAACATTGGGGAGATTGTTAGGCGCTTGGATGGCAAAGAGGGCCGCAAGTATGACGGTGTGACGAGAGCCACATTGGGGAGATTGTAAGGCGCTCTGATTGCAAAGAGGGCCGCAAGTATGACGGAGTGGCGAGAGCCACATTGGGGAGATTGTTAGGAGCTTGGATGGCAAAGAGGGCCGCAAGTATGGCGGAGGGGCGAGAGCCACATTAGGGAGATGTTAGGCACTTGGATTGCAAAGAGGGCCGCAAGTATGACGGAGTGACGAGAGATACATTGGGGATATGTTAGGCACTTGGATTGCAAAGAGGGCCGCAAGTATGAAGGTTTGACGAGAGCCACATTGGGGAGATTGTTAGTCGTTTTGATTGCAAAGAGGGCCGCAAGTATGGTGGAGTGACGAGAGCCATATTGGGGAGATTGTTAGGCGCTTGGATTGCAAAGAGGGCCGCAAGAATGGCGGAGTGGCGAAAGCCACATCGGGGAGATTTTAAGGCGCTCGGATTGCAAAGAGGGCCACAAGTATGACGGAGTGGCGAGAGCCACATTGGGGAGATTGTTAGGCGCTTGGATGGCAAAGAGGGCCGCAAGTATGACGGTGTGACGAGAGCCACATTGGGGACATAATTAGGCGCTTGGATTGCAAAGAGGGCCGCAAGTTTGACGGAGTGGCGAGAGCAACACTGGGGAGATTGTTAGGCACTTTGATTGCACAGAGAGCCGCAAATATAGGTGGAGTGACGAGAGCCACATTGGGGAGATTGTTAGGCGCTTGGATTGCAAAGAGGGCCGCAAGTATGACGGAGTGGCGAGAGCCACATTGGGGAGATTGTAAGGCGCTTGGATTGCAAAGAGGGCCGCAAGTATGGCGGAGTGACGAGAGCCACACTTGGGAGATTGTTAGGCGCTTGAATTGCAAAGAGGGCCGCAAGCATGACGGTGTGACCAGAGAGCCACATTGGGGAGATTGTTAGGCGCTTGGACTGCAAAGAGGGCCGCAAGTATGGCGGAGTGACGACAACCACATCGAGAGATTGTAAGGCGCTTGGATTGCAAAGAGGGCCGCAAGTATGACAAAGTGACGAGAGCCACATTGGGGAGATTGTTAGGCGCTTTTATTGAAAAGAGGGCCGCAAGTATGACGGAGTGGCGAGAGCCACATCGGGGAGATTGTTAGGCGCTTTAATTGCAAAGAGGGCCGCAAGTATGACGGAGTGGCGAGAACCACATGGGGGAGAATGTTAGGCGCTTGGATTGCAAAGAGGGCCGCAAGTATGACGGAGTGGCGAGAGCCACATTGGGGAAATTGTTAGGCAATCTGATTGCAAAGAGGGCCGCAAGTATGCCGGAGTGACGAGAGCCACATTGGAGAGATTGTTAGGCGCTTGGATTGCAAAGAGGGCCGCAAGAGTGACGGAGTGAAAGTGCCACCTCGGGGAGATTGTGAGGCGCTTGGATTGCAAAGAGGGCCGCAAGTATAACGAAGTGACGAGAGCAACACTGGGGAGATTTTAAGGCGCTTGGATTGCAAAGAGGGCCGCAAGTATGACGGAATGGCGAGAGCCACATCGAGGAGATTGTAAGGCGCTCTGATTGCAAAGAGGGCCGCAAGTATGACGGAGTGGCGAGAGCCACATTGGGAAGATTGTTAGGCGCTTGGATGGCAAAGAGGGCCGCAAGTATAACGGTGTGACGAGAGCCACATTGGGGACATTGTTAGGCGCTTGGATTGCAAAGTGGGCCGCAAGTATGACGGAGTGGCGAGAGCAACACTGGGGAGATTGTTAGGCGCTTTGATTGCACAGAGGGCCGCAAATATAGGTGGGGTGACGAGAGCCACATTGGGAAGATTGTTAGGCGCTTGGATTGCAAAGAGGGCCGCAAGTATGGCGGAGTGACGAGAGCCACACTGGGGAGATTGTTAGGCGCTTGAATTGCAAAGAGGGTTGCAAGCATAACGGTTTGACGAGAGCCACATTGGGGAGATTGTTAGGCGCTTGGATGGCAAAGAGGGCCGCAAGTATGACGGAGTGACGAGAACCACATCAGGGAGATTGTTAGGCGCTTGGATTGCAAAGAGGGCCGCAAGTATGACGGAGTGGCGAGAGCCACATGGGGGAGATTGTTTGGCGCTTGGATTGCAAAGAGGGCCTTAAGTATGACGGAGTGGCGAGAGCCACATTGGGGAAATTGTTAGGCAATCTGATTGCAAAGAGGGCCGCAAGTATGCCGGAGTGACGAGAGCCACATTGGAGAGATTGTTAGGCGCTTGGATTGCAAAGCGGGCCGCAAGAGTGACGGAGTGAAAGTGCCACCTTGGGGAGATTGTGAGGCGCTTGGATTGCAAAGAGGGCCGCAAGTATAACGAAGTGACGATAGCAACACTGGGGAGATTTTAAGGCGCTTGGATTGCAAAGAGGGCCGCAAGTATGACGGAATGGCCTGAGCCACATCGGGGAGATTGTAAGGCGCTCTGATTGCAAAGAGGGCCGCAAGTATGACGGAGTGGCGAGAGCCACATTGGGAAGATTGTTAGGCGCTTGGATGGCAAAGAGGGCCGCAAGTATGACGGTGTGACGAGAGCCACATTGGGGACATTGTTAGGCGCTTGGATTGCAAAGAGGGCCGCAAGTATGACGGAGTGACGAGAACCACATCGGGGAGATTGTTAGGCGCTTGGATTGCAAAGAGGGCCGCAAGTATGACAATTTGACGAGAGCCACATTGGGGAGATTGTTAGGCGCTTGGATTGAAAAGAGGGCCGCAAGTATGACGGAGTGGCGAGAGCCACATCGGGGAGATTGTTATGCGCTTTGATTGCAAAGAGGGCCGCAAGTATGACGGAGTGGCGAGAACCGCAATGGGGAGATTGTTAGGTGCTTGGATTGCAAAGAGGGCCGCAAGTATGATGGAGGGGCGAGAGCCACATTGGGGAGATTGTTAGGCGCTTGAATTGCAAAGAGGACCGCAAGTATGACGGTGTGACGAGAGCCACATTGGGGAGATTGTTAGGCGCTTTGATTGCAAAGAGGGCCGCAAGTATGGTGGAGTGACGAGAGCCATATTGGGGAGATTGTTAGGCGCTTGGATGGCAAAGAGGGCCGCAAGTATGACGGTGTGACGAGAGCCACATTGGGGAGATTGTAAGGCGCTCTGATTGCAAAGAGGGCCGCAAGTATGACGGAGTGGCGAGAGCCACATTGGGGAGATTGTTAGGCGCTTGGATGGCAAAGAGGGCCGCAAGTATGGCGGAGGGGCGAGAGCCACATTAGGGAGATGTTAGGCACTTGGATTGCAAAGAGGGCCGCAAGTATGGTGGAGTGACGAGAGCCACATTGGAGAGATTATTAGACGCTTGTATTGCAAAGAGGGCCGCAAGTATGACGGTGTGACGAGAGCTACATTGGGGAGATTGTTAGGCGCTTGGATTGCAAAGAGGGCCGCAAGTATGACGGAGTGGCGAGAGCAACACTGGGGAGATGTTAGGCACTTGGATTGCAAAGAGGGCCGCAAGTATGGGGGAGTGACGAGAGCCACATTTTAGAGATTGTTAGACGCTTGTATTGCAAAGAGGGCCGCAAGTATGACAATGTGACGAGAGCCACATTGGGGAGATTGTTAGGCGCTCGGATTGCAAAGAGGGCCGCAAGTATGACGGAGTATCGAGAGCCACATCGAGGAGATTGTTAGGCGCTTGGATTGCAAAGAGGGCCGCAAGTATGACGGAGTAGTGAGAGCCACATTAGGGAAATTGTTAGGCGCTTGGATTGCAAAGAGGGCCGCAAGTATGACGAAGTGGCGAGAGCCACATTGGGGAGATTGTTAGGCGCTTGGATTGCAAAGAGGGCCGCAAGTATGACGGAGTGGCGAGAGCCACATTGGGGAGATTGTTAGGCGCTCTGATTACAAAGAGGGCCGCAAGTAAGGCGGAGTATCGAGAGCCACGTCGGGGAGATTGTTAGGCGCTTGGATTGCAAAGAGGGCCGCAAGTATGACGGAGAAGCGAGAGATACATTGGGGATATGTTAGGCACTTGGATTGCAAAGAGGGCCGCAAGTATGAAGGTTTGACGAGAGCCACATTGGGGAGATTGTTAGTCGTTTTGATTGCAAAGAGGGCCGCAAGTATGGTGGAGTGACGAGAGCCATATTTTGGAGATTGTTAGGCGCTTGGATTGCAAAGAGGGCCGCAAGAATGGCGGAGTGGCGAAAGCCACATCGGGGAGATTGTAAGCCGCTCTGATTGCAAAGAGGGCCGCAAGTATGACGGAGTGGCGAGAGCCACATTGGGGAGATTGTTAGGCGCTTGGATGGCAAAGAGGGCCGCAAGTATGACGGTGTGACGAGAGCCACATTGGGGACATAATTAGGCGCTTGGATTGCAAAGAGGGCCGCAAGTTTGACGGAGTGGCGAGAGCAACACTGGGGAGATTGTTAGGCGCTTTGATTGCACAGAGGGCCGCAAATATAGGTGGAGTGACGAGAGCCACATTGGGGAGATTGTTAGGCGCTTGGATTGCAAAGAGGGCCGCAAGTATGACGGAGTGGCGAGAGCCACATTGGGGAGATTGTAAGGCGCTTGGATTGCAAAGAGGGCCGCAAGTATGGCGGAGTGACGAGAGCCACACTTTGGAGATTGTTAGGCGCTTGAATTGCAAAGAGGGCCGCAAGCATGACGGTGTGACGAGAGCCACATTGGGGAGATTGTTAGGCGCTTGGACTGCAAAAAGGGCCGCAAGTATGGCGGAGTGACGACAACCACATCGAGAGATTGTTAGGCGCTTGGATTGCAAAGAGGGCCGCAAGTATGACAAAGTGACGAGAGCCACATTGGGGAGATTGTTAGGCGCTTGGATTGAAAAGAGGGCCGCAAGTATGACGGAGTGGCGAGAGCCACATCGGGGAGATTGTTAGGCGCTTTGATTGCAAAGAGGGCCGCAAGTATGACGGAGTGGCGAGAACCACATGGGGGAGATTGTTAGGCACTTGGATTGCAAAGAGGGCCGCAAGTATGGTGGAGTGACGAGAGCCACATTGGAGAGATTATTAGACGCTTGTATTGCAAAGAGGGCCGCAAGTATGACGGTGTGACGAGAGCCACATTGGGGAGATTGCTAGGCGCTTGGATTGCAAAGAGGGCCGCAAGTATGACGGAGTGGCGAGAGCAACACTGGGGAGATGTTAGGCACTTGGATTGCAAAGAGGGCCGCAAGTATGGGGGAGTGACGAGAGCCACATTGGAGAGATTGTTAGACGCTTGTCTTGCAAAGAGGGCCGCAAGTATGACAATGTGACGAGAGCCACATTGGGGAGATTGTTAGGCGCTTGGATTGCAAAGAGGGCCGCAAGTATGACGAAGTGGCGAGAGCCACATTGGGGAGATTGTTAGTCGCTTGGATTGCAAAGAGGGCCGCAAGTATGACGGAGTGGCGAGAGCCACATTGGGTAGATTGTTAGGCGCTCTGATTACAAAGAGGGCCGCAAGTATGGCGGAGTATCGAGAGCCACGTCGGGGAGATTGTTAGGCGCTTGGATTGCAAAATGGGCCGCAAGTATGACGGAGTAGCGAGAGCCACATTAAGGAGATTGTTAGGCGCTTGGATTGCAAAGAGGGCCGCAAGTATGACGGTGTGAAGAGAGCCACATTGGGGAGATTGTAAGGCGCTTGGGTTGCAAAGAGGGCCGCAAGTATGACGGAGTGGCGAGAGCCACATAAGTGAGAGTGTTAGGCACATGCATTGCAAAGAGGGCCGCAAGTATGACGGTGTGACGAGAGCCACATTTGGGAATATGTTAGGCGTTTTGATTGCAAAGAGGGGCGCAAGTATGGTGGAGTGACGAGAGCCATATTGGGGAGATTGTTAGGACCTTGGATTGCAAAGAGGGCCGCAAGAATGGCGGAGTGGCGAGAGCCACATCGGGGAGATTGTAAGGCGCTCTGAATGCAAAGAGGGCCGCAAGTATGACGGAGTGGCGAGAGCCACATTGGGGAGATTGTAAGGCGCTTGGATTGCAAAGAAGGCCCCAAGTATGGCGGAGTGACGAGAGCCACATTGGGGAGATTGTTAGGCGTTTTGATTGCAAAGAGGGCCGCAAGTATGGTGAAGTGGCGAGAGCCACATTGGGGAGATTGTAAGGCGCTCTGATTGCAAAGAGGGCCGCAAGTATGACGGAGTGGCGAGAGCCACATTGGGGAGATTGTTAGGCGCTTGGATGGCAAAGAGGGCCGCAAGTATGACGGAGGGACGAGAGCCACATTGGGGAGTTTGTTAGGCGCTTGGATTGCAAAGGGGACCGCAAGTATGGCGGAGTGGCGAGAGCCACATCGGGGAGATTGTTAGGCGCTTGGATTGCAAAGAGGGCCGCAAGTATGACGGAGTGACGAGATCCACATCGGAGAGATTGTTAGGCGCTTGGATTGCAAAGAAGGCCCCAAGTATGGCGGAGTGACGAGAGCCACATTGGGGAGATTGTTAGGCGTTTTGATTGCAAAGAGGGCCGCAAGTATGGTGAAGTGGCGAGAGCCATATTGGGGAGATTGTTAGGCGCTTGGATTGCAAAGAGGGCCGCGAGTATGACGGAGTGGCGAGAGCCACATTAGGGAGATTGTTAGGCGCTTGGATTGCAAAAAGGGCCGCAAGTATGGCGGAGTGGTGAGAGCCACATTAGGGAGATTGTTAGGCGCTTGGATTGCAAAGAGGGCCGCAAGTATGGAAGAGTGGCGAGAGCCACATTGGGAAGATTGTTAGGTGCTTGGATTGCAAAAAGGGCCGCAAGAAAGGCGGAGTGGCGAGATCCACATCGGGGAGATTGTAAGAAGCTCTGATTGCAAAGAGGGCCGCAAGTATGACGAAGTGACGAGATCCACATTGGGGAGATTGTTAGGCGCTCTGATTGCAAAGAGGGCCGCAAGTATGGCGGTGTGACGAGAGCCACATTGGGGAAATTGTGAGGCACTTGGATTTCAAAGAGGGCCGCAAGTATGACGGAGTGGCGAGAGCAACATTGGGGAGATTGTGAGGCGCTTGGATTGCAAAGAGGGCCGCAAGTATGACGGAGTGACGACAGGCCCATTTGGGAGATGTGAGGCGCTTGGATTGCAAAGAGGGCCGCAAGTATGACGGAGTGACGACAGGCCCATTTGAGAGATGTGAGGCACTTGGATTGCAAAGAGGGCCGCAAGTATGACGGAGCGACGAGAGCCACATTGGGGAGATTGTTAGGCGCTTGTATTGCAAAGAGGGCCGCAAGTATGACGGTGTGAAGAGAGCCACATTGGGGAGATTGTTAGGCGCTTGGTTTGCAAAGAGGGCCGCAAGTATGACGGAGTGGCGAGAGCAACACTGGGGAGATTGTTAGACGCTTGGATTGCAAAGAGGGCCGCAAGTATGACGGAGTGGCGATGGCCACATTAGGGAGATGTTAGGCACATGGATTGCAAACAGCACATTTTTGATTTCAGGATGACTAGATAATTTACGCAAAAAAAAAAAAAAAAAATACAAAACAAATTTGGACACCCCGTATGGTAGCTACGAGCGCTTGAAAAAAAAATTTTCCCTAAGTAAACCCTTCTCAACTTTACTTGTCTGAATATGGAAGAAAAAAAGACTGCCGGTTACGGGACTCGAACCCCGGACCGCGAAAACACTAGTCGGCGTCGCTACCCCGTACGCCATGCCACTCGATGGAAGTTGGTTCGCTTACACTGATAGATAACCCACCGCTCTCAATGTATGCATGAATACATCTCATTGTATCTCGATTCATTCTTATTGTAATTGTAACACCAAAGCTAGATAGATTTATGGACAGCGAGGGTCTCATTGGATTTAAAAAACATCCAAGAATATCCAGGAAGCCGTTTTTTAACTAACTCTAAAAATTTAGTTTTAACACATTGTCTTTTAAAAATCGCCTTTGATAGATCTTGATCGCGTGATCGCGAAAGAGTAAATCGTTTGTGGTAACAACGAGCCATTTAACCGGTAAAAAATAAACCGTGTCCATTCACGTTGATGCATTGATATTAATGCGTGAAAATGGTGGAACAAAAAAGAGTGGGTGTACCGGGTCTCGAACCCCAGACCTCAAGTATTCGAAGCTACAACGATACTTCGTACGCCACGCCAATCGATGGAAGTAGCGTTGCTTACACTGGTAGATAACACACTGGTCTCAATGTATGACATAGCTTGTTGTATTCAGATAGCTCGTCATCACGCCAACATTAAAACATGTTTCCTCGGCTAACCATTAATGCAAGGCAAGCATTACCATGTTTTATGTATAGAGTATGAATGTCCAACGGAGAAACTCTAATCATTATTATATTAACCATTTAACAAGAGACGCTACGCGTCGTCAAAGACGTGCTCAAAGACACTCTGTTTTTTAGAATTATATTCTTTACGGCTATATTGTTTAATTGGGGGATCTTAAAGTTACCTTTCAAGGTAGATATGAACATGGTCTACTTTCAAAAAAATCATCGCGTCGCTATGTTTTTTGTGAGCGACGTGAGGCGTCGCCGAAATGTTAAAGATTTTCTTGTCAAGTTCCACTTTCGGTACCGATTGTGGATGAACGGTGGTACCTAGTTAGTCGTAGCGTCGAACTTAAGGTCAACAATAATCCTTGGTGACGTAATAACTCTACTGGTGTGACGAGTGACGGTGTGACGAGAGCCACATTGGGGAGATTGTTTGGCACTTGGATTGCAAAGAGGGCCGCAAGTATGGTGGAGTTACGAGAGCCACACTGGGGAGATTGTTAGGCGCTTGGATTGCAAAGAGGGCCGCAAGTATGACGGAGTGACGAGAGAGCCACATTGGGGAGTTTGTGAGGCGCTTGGATTGCAAAGAGGGCCGCAAGTATGACAGAGCGACGAGAGCCACATTGGGGAGATTGTTAGGCGCTTGGATTGCCAAGGGGGCTGCCAGTATGGTGGAGTTACGAGAGCCACACTGGGGAGATTGTTAGGCGCTTGGATTGCAAAGAGGGCCGCAAGTATGACGGAGTGACGAGAGCCACATCGAAGAGATTGTTAGGCGCTTGGGGCCACCTTGGGGAGTTTGTTAGGCGCTTGGATTGCAAAGAGGGCCGCAAGTATGGCGGAGTGGCGAGAGCCACATCGGGGAGATTGTTAGGCGCTTGGATTGCAAAGAGGGCCGCAAGTATGACGGAGTGGCGAAAGCAACACTGGGGAGATTGTTAGACGCTTGGATTGCAAAGAGGGCCGCAAGTATGACGGAGTGGCGAGAGCCACATTAGGGAGATGTTAGGCACTTGGATTGAAAAGAGGGCCGCAAGTATGGTGGAGTGACGAGAGCCAGATTGGAGAGATTGTTAGACGCTTGTATTGCAAAGAGGGCCGCAAGTATGACAATGTGACGAGCGCCACATTGGGGAGATTGTTAGGCGCTTGGATTGCAAAGAGGGCCGCAAGTATGACGGAAAGGCGAGAGCAACATTGGGGAGATTGTAAGGCGCTTGGATTGCAAAGAGGGCCGCAAGTATGGTGCAGTGACGAGAGCCACATTGGGAAGATTGTTAGGTGCTTGGATTGCAAAGAGGGCCGCAAGAATGGCGGTGTGACGAGAGCCACATTGGGGAGATTGTTAGGCGCTTGGATTGCAACGAGGGCCGCAAGTATGACAGAGTGACGAGAGCCACATTGGGGAGATTGTGAGGCGCTTGGATTGCAAAGAGGGCCGCAAGTTTGAAGGAGTGACGACAGGCCCATTTGGGAGATGTGAGGCACTTGGATTGCAAAGAGGTCCGCAAGTATGGCGGAGTGGCGAGAGCCATATTGGGGAGATTGTTAGGCGCTTGGATTTCAAAGAGGGCCGCAAGTATGGCGGAGCGGCGAGAGCCACATTAGGGAGATGTTAGGCACTTGGATTGCAAAGAGGGCCGCAATTATGGGGGAGTGACGAGAGCCACATTGGAGAGATTGTGAGACGCTTGTATTGCAAAGAGGGCCGCAAGTATGACGGTGTGACCAGAGCCACATTGGGGAGATTGTTAGGCGCTTGGATTGCAAAGAGGGCCGCAAGTTTGACGGAGTGGGGAAGCAACACTAGGGAGCTTGTTAGGCGCTTGGATTGCAAAGAGGGGCGCAAGTATGGTGCAGTGACGAGAGCCACATTGGGAAGATTGTAAGGTGCTTGGATTGCTAAGAGGGCCGCAAGAATGGCGGAGTGGCGAGATCATCATCGGGGAGATTGTCTGAAGCTCTGATTGCAAAGAGGGCCGCAAGTATGACGAAGTGACGAGAGCCACATTGGGGAGATTGTTAGGTGCTCTGATTACAAAGATGGCCGCAAGTATGGCGGTGTGACGAGAGCCACATTAGGGAGATTGTTTGGCACTTGGATTGCAAAGAGGGCCGCTAGTATGACGGTGTGACGAGAGACACATTGGGGGATTGTTATGCGCTTGGATTGCAAAGAGGGCCGCAAGTATGGTGGAGTGACGAGAGCCACATTGGAGAGATTATTAGACGCTTGTATTGCAAAGAGGGCCGCAAGTATGACGGTGTGACGAGAGCCACATTGGGGAGATTGTTAGGCGCTTGGATTGCAAAGAGGGCCGCAAGTATGACGGAGTGGCGAGAGCAACACTGGGGAGATGTTAGGCACTTGGATTGCAAAGAGGGCCGCAAGTATGGGGGAGTGACGAGAGCCACATTGGAGAGATTGTTAGACGCTTGTCTTGCAAAGAGGGCCGCAAGTATGACAATGTGACGAGAGCCACATTGGGGAGATTGTTAGGCGCTTGGATTGCAAAGAGGGCCGCAAGTATGACGAAGTGGCGAGAGCCACATTGGGGAGATTGTTAGTCGCTTGGATTGCAAAGAGGGCCGCAAGTATGACGGAGTGGCGAGAGCCACATTGGGGAGATTGTTAGGCGCTCTGATTACAAAGAGGGCCGCAAGTATGGCGGAGTATCGAGAGCCACGTCGGGGAGATTGGTTTGCGCTTGGATTGCAAAATGGGCCGCAAGTATGACGGAGTAGCGAGAGCCACATTAAGGAGATTGTAAGGCGCTCTGATTGCAAAGAGGGCCGCAAGTATGACGGAGTGGCGAGAGCCACATTGGGGAGATTGTTAGGCGCTTGGATTGCAAAGAGGGCTGCAAGTATGACGGTATGACGAGAGCAACACCTGGGAGATTTTAAGGCGCTTGGATTGCAAAGAAGGCCCCAAGTATGGCGGAGTGACGAGAGCCACATTGGGGAGATTGTTAGGCGTTTTGATTGCAAAGAGGGCCGCAAGTATGGTGAAGTGGCGAGAGCCACATTGGGGAGATTGTAAGGCGCTCTGATTGCAAAGAGGGCCGCTAGTATGACGGAGTGGCGAGAGCCACATTGGGGAGATTGTTAGGCGCTTGGATGGCAAAGAGGGCCGCAAGTATGACGGAGGGACGAGAGCCACATTGGGGAGTTTGTTAGGCGCTTGGATTGCAAAGGGGGCCGCAAGTATGGCGGAGTGGCGAGAGCCACATCGGGGAGATTGTTAGGCGCTTGGATTGCAAAGAGGGCCGCAAGTATGACGGAGTGACGAGATCCACATCAGAGAGATTGTTAGGCGCTTGGATTGCAAAGAAGGCCCCAAGTATGGCGGAGTGACGAGAGCCACATTGGGGAGATTGTTAGGCGTTTTGATTGCAAAGAGGGCCGCAAGTATGGTGAAGTGGCGAGAGCCATATTGGGGAGATTGTTAGGCGCTTGGATTGGAAAGAGGGCCGCGAGTATGACGGAGTGGCGAGAGCCACATCGGGGAGATTGTAAGGCGCTCTGATTGCAAAGAGGGCCGCAAGTATGACGGAGTGGCGAGAGCCACATTGGGGAGATTGTTAGGCGCTTGGATTGCAAAGAAGGCCCCAAGTATGGCGGAGTGACGAGAGCCACATTGGGGAGATTGTTAGGCGTTTTGATTGCAAAGAGGGCCGCAAGTATGGTGAAGTGGCGAGAGCCACATTGGGGAGATTGTTAGGCGCTTGGATGGCAAAGAGGGCCGCAAGTATGACGGAGGGACGAGAGCCACATTGGGGAGTTTGTTAGGCGCTTGGATTGCAAAGGGGACCGCAAGTATGGCGGAGTGGCGAGAGCCACATCGGGGAGATTGTTAGGCGCTTGGATTGCAATGAGGGCCGCAAGTATGACGGAGTGACGAGATCCACATCGGAGAGATTGTTAGGCGCTTGGATTGCAAAGAAGGCCCCAAGTATGGCGGAGTGACGAGAGCCACATTGGGGAGATTGTTAGGCGTTTTGATTGCAAAGAGGGCCGCAAGTATGGTGAAGTGGCGAGAGCCATATTGGGGAGATTGTTAGGCGCTTGGATTGCAAAGAGGGCCGCGAGTATGACGGAGTGGCGAGAGCCACATTAGGGAGATTGTTAGGCGCTTGGATTGCAAAGAGGGCCGCAAGTATGGCGGAGTGGTGAGAGCCACATTAGGGAGATTGTTAGGCGCTTGGATTGCAAAGAGGGCCGCAAGTATGGAAGAGTGGCGAGAGCCACATTGGGAAGATTGTTAGGTGCTTGGATTGCAAAAAGGGCCGCAAGAATGGCGGAGTGGCGAGATCCACATCGGGGAGATTGTAAGAAGCTCTGATTGCAAAGAGGGCCGCAAGTATGACGAAGTGACGAGATCCACATTGGGGAGATTGTTAGGCGCTCTGATTGCAAAGAGGGCCGCAAGTATGGCGGTGTGACGAGAGCCACATTGGGGAAATTGTGAGGCACTTGGATTTCAAAGAGGGCCGCAAGTATGACGGAGTGGCGAGAGCAACATTGGGGAGATTGTGAGGCGCTTGGATTGCAAAGAGGGCCGCAAGTATGACGGAGTGACGACAGGCCCATTTGGGAGATGTGAGGCGCTTGGATTGCAAAGAGGGCCGCAAGTATGACGGAGTGACGACAGGCCCATTTGAGAGATGTGAGGCACTTGGATTTTAAAGAGGGCCGCAAGTATGACGGAGCGACGAGAGCCACATTGGGGAGATTGTTAGGCGCTTGTATTGCAAAGAGGGCCGCAAGTATGACGGTGTGAAGAGAGCCACATTGGGGAGATTGTTAGGCGCTTGGTTTGCAAAGAGGGCCGCAAGTATGACGGAGTGGCGAGAGCAACACTGGGGAGATTGTTAGACGCTTGGATTGCAAAGAGGGCCGCAAGTATGACGGAGTGGCGATAGCCACATTAGGGAGATGTTAGGCACATGGATTGCAAACAGCACATTTTTGATTTCAGGATGACTAGATAATTTACGCAAAAAAAAAAAAAAAAAATACAAAAACAAATTTGGACATCCCGTATGGTAGCTACGAGCGCTTGAAAAAAAAATTTTCCCTTAGTAAACCCTTCTCAACTTTGCTTGTCTGAATATGGAAGAAAAAAAGACTGCCGGTTACGGGACTCGAACCCCGGACCGCGAAAACACTAGTCGGCGTCGCTACCCCGTACGCCATGCCACTCGATGGAAGTTGGATCGCTTACACTGATAGATAACCCACCGCTCTCAATGTATGCATGAATACATCTCATTGTATCTCGATTCATTCTTATTGTAATTGTAACACCAAAGCTAGATAGATTTATGGACAGCGAGGGTCTCATTGGATTTAAAAAACATCCAAGAATATCCAGGAAGCCGTTTTTTAACTAACTCTAAAAATTTAGTTTTAACACATTGTCTTTTAAAAATCGCCTTTGATAGATCTTGATCGCGTGATCGCGAAAGAGTAAATCGTTTGTGGTAACAACGAGCCATTTAACCGGTAAAAAATAAACCGTGTCCATTCACGTTGATGCATTGATATTAATGCGTGAAAATGGTGGAACAAAAAAGAGTGGGTGTACCGGGTCTCGAACCCCAGACCTCAAGTATTCGAAGCTACAACGATACTTCGTACGCCACGCCAATCGATGGAAGTAGCGTTGCTTACACTGGTAGATAACACACTGGTCTCAATGTATGATATAGCTTGTTGTATTCAGATAGCTCGTCATCACGCCAACATTAAAACATGTTTCCTCGGCTAACCATTAATGCAAGGCAAGCATTACCATGTTTTATGTATAGAGTATGAATGTCCAACGGAGAAACTCTAATCATTATTATATTAACCATTTAACAAGAGACGCTACGCGTCGTCAAAGACGTGCTCAAAGACACTCTGTTTTTTAGAATTATATTCTTTACGGCTATATTGTTTAATTGGGGGATCTTAAAGTTACCTTTCAAGGTAGATATGAACATGGTCTACTTTCAAAAAAATCATCGCGTCGCTATGTTTTTTGTGAGCGACGTGAGGCGTCGCCGAAATTTTAAAGATTTTCTTGTCAAGTTCCACTTTCGGTACCGATTGTGGATGAACGGTGGTACCTAGTTAGTCGTAGCGTCGAACTTAAGGTCAACAATAATCCTTGGTGACGTAATAACTCTACTGGTGTGACGAGTGACGGTGTGACGAGAGCCACATTGGGGAGATTGTTTGGCACTTGGATTGCAAAGAGGGCCGCAAGTATGGTGGAGTTACGAGAGCCACACTGGGGAGATTGTTAGGCGCTTGGATTGCAAAGAGGGCCGCAAGTATGACGGAGTGACGAGAGAGCCACATTGGGGAGTTTGTGAGGCGCTTGGATTGCAAAGAGGGCCGCAAGTATGACAGAGCGACGAGAGCCACATTGGGGAGATTGTTAGGCGCTTGGATTGCCAAGGGGGCTGCCAGTATGGTGGAGTTACGAGAGCCACACTGGGGAGATTGTTAGGCGTCGGATTGCAAAGAGGGCCGCAAGTATGACGGAGTGACGAGAGCCACATCGAAGAGATTGTTAGGCGCTTGGGGCCACCTTGGGGAGTTTGTTAGGCGCTTGGATTGCAAAGAGGGCCGCAAGTATGGCGGAGTGGCGAGAGCCACATCGGGGAGATTGTTAGGCGCTTGGATTGCAAAGAGGGCCGCAAGTATGACGGAGTGGCGAAAGCAACACTGGGGAGATTGTTAGACGCTTGGATTGCAAAGAGGGCCGCAAGTATGACGGAGTGGCGAGAGCCACATTAGGGAGATGTTAGGCACTTGGATTGAAAAGAGGGCCGCAAGTATGGTGGAGTGACGAGAGCCACATTGGAGAGATTGTTAGACGCTTGTATTGCAAAGAGGGCCGCAAGTATGACGGTGTGACGAGCGCCACATTGGGGAGATTGTTAGGCGCTTGGATTGCAAAGAGGGCCGCAAGTATGACGGAAAGGCGAGAGCAACATTGGGGAGATTGTAAGGCGCTTGGATTGCAAAGAGGGCCGCAAGTATGGTGCAGTGACGAGAGCCACACTGGGAAGATTGTTAGGTGCTTGGATTGCAAAGAGGGCCGCAAGAATGGCGGTGTGACGAGAGCCACATTGGGGAGATTGTTAGGCGCTTGGATTGCAACGAAGGCCGCAAATATGACAGAGTGACGAGAGCCACATTGGGGAGATTGTGAGGCGCTTGGATTGCAAAGAGGGCCGCAAGTTTGACGGAGTGACGACAGGCCCATTTGGGAGATGTGAGGCACTTGGATTGCAAAGAGGTCCGCAAGTATGGCGGAGTGGCGAGAGCCATATTGGGGAGATTGTTAGGCGCTTGGATTTCAAAGAGGGCCGCAAGTATGGCGGAGTGGCGAGAGCCACATTAGGCAGATGTTAGGCACTTGGATTGCAAAGAGGGCCGCAATTATGGGGGAGTGACGAGAGCCACATTGGAGAGATTGTGAGACGCTTGTATTGCAAAGAGGGCCGCAAGTATGACGGTGTGACCAGAGCCACATTGGGGAGATTGTTAGGCGCTTGGATTGCAAAGAGGGCCGCAAGTATGACGGAGTGGGGAAGCAACACTGGGGAGCTTGTTAGGCGCTTGGATTGCAAAGAGGGCCGCAAGTATGGTGCAGTGACGAGAGCCACATTGGGAAGATTGTAAGGTGCTTGGATTGCTAAGAGGGCCGCAAGAATGGCGGAGTGGCGAGATCATCATCGGGGAGATTGTCTGAAGCTCTGATTGCAAAGAGGGCCGCAAGTATGACGAAGTGACGAGATCCACATTGGGGAGATTGTTAGGTGCTCTGATTACAAAGATGGCCGCAAGTATGACGGAGTGGCGAGAGCAACACTGGGGAGATGTTAGGCACTTGGATTGCAAAGAGGGCCGCAAGTATGGGGGAGTGACGAGAGCCACATTGGAGAGATTGTTAGACGCTTGTCTTGCAAAGAGGGCCGCAAGTATGACAATGTGACGAGAGCCACATTGGGGAGATTGTTAGGCGCTTGGATTGCAAAGAGGGCCGCAAGTATGACGAAGTGGCGAGAGCCACATTGGGGAGATTGTTAGTCGCTTGGATTGCAAAGAGGGCCGCAAGTATGACGGAGTGGCGAGAGCCACATTGGGGAGATTGTTAGGCGCTCTGATTACAAAGAGGGCCGCAAGTATGGCGGAGTATCGAGAGCCACGTCGGGGAGATTGTTATGCGCTTGGATTGCAAGTGGGCCGCAAGTATGACGGAGTAGCGAGAGCCACATTAAGGAGATTGTAAGGCGCTCTGATTGCAAAGAGGGCCGCAAGTATGACGGAGTGGCGAGAGCCACATTGGGGAGATTGTTAGGCGCTTGGATTGCAAAGAGGGCTGCAAGTATGACGGTATGACGAGAGCAACACCTGGGAGATTTTAAGGCGCTTGGATTGCAAAGAAGGCCCCAAGTATGGTGAAGTGGCGAGAGCCACATTGGGGAGATTGTTAGGCGCTCTGATTGCAAAGAGGGCCGCTAGTATGACGGAGTGGCGAGAGCCACATTGGGGAGATTGTTAGGCGCTTGGATGGCAAAGAGGGCCGCAAGTATGACGGAGGGACGAGAGCCACATTGGGGAGTTTGTTAGGCGCTTGGATTGCAAAGGGGGCCGCAAGTATGGCGGAGTGGCGAGAGCCACATCGGGGAGATTGTTAGGCGCTTGGATTGCAAAGAGGGCCGCAAGTATGACGGAGTGACGAGATCCACATCAGAGAGATTGTTAGGCGCTTGGATTGCAAAGAAGGCCCCAAGTATGGCGGAGTGACGAGAGCCACATTGGGGAGATTGTTAGGCGTTTTGATTGCAAAGAGGGCCGCAAGTATGGTGAAGTGGCGAGAGCCATATTGGGGAGATTGTTAGGCGCTTGGATTGGAAAGAGGGCCGCGAGTATGACGGAGTGGCGAGAGCCACATTAGGGAGATTGTTAGGCGCTTGGATTTTAAAGAGGGCCGCAAGTATGGCGGAGTGGTGAGAGCCACATTAGGGAGATTGTTAGGCGCTTGGATTGCAAAGAGGGCCGCAAGTATGGAAGAGTGGCGAGAGCCACATTGGGAAGATTGTTAGGTGCTTGGATTGCAAAAAGGGCCGCAAGAATGGCGGAGTGGCGAGATCCACATCGGGAAGATTGTAAGAAGCTCTGATTGCAAAGAGGGCCGCAAGTATGACGAAGTGACGAGATCCACATTGGGGAGATTGTTAGGCGCTCTGATTGCAAAGAGGGCCGCAAGTATGGCGGTGTGACGAGAGCCACATTGGGGAAATTGTGAGGCACTTGGATTTCAAAGAGGGCCGCAAGTATGACGGAGTGGCGAAAGCAACATTGGGGAGATTGTGAGGCGCTTGGATTGCAAAGAGGGCCGCAAGTATGACGGAGTGACGACAGGCCCATTTGGGAGATGTGAGGCGCTTGGATTGCAAAGAGGGCCGCAAGTATGACGGATTGACGACAGGCCCATTTGAGAGATGTGAGGCACTTGGATTGCAAAGAGGGCCGCAAGTATGACGGAGCGACGAGAGCCACATTGGGGAGATTGTTAGGCGCTTGGATTGCAAAGAGGGCCGCAAGTATGACGGTGTGAAGAGAGCCACATTGGGGAGATTGTTAGGCGCTTGGTTTGCAAAGAGGGCCGCAAGTATGACGGAGTGGCGAGAGCAACACTGGGGAGATTGTTAGACGCTTGGATTGCAAAGAGGGACGCAAGTATGACGGAGTGGCGAGAGCCACATTAGGGAGATGTTAGGCACATGGATTGCAAACAGCACATTTTTGATTTCAGGATGACTAGATAATTTACGCAAAAAAAATAAAAATAAATACAAAAACAAATTTGGACATCCTGTATGGTAGCTACGAGCGCTTGAAAAAAAAATTTCCCCTTAGTAAACCCTTCTCAACTTTGCTTGTCTGAATATGGAAGAAAAAAAGACTGCCGGTTACGGGACTCGAACCCCGGACCGCGAAAACACTAGTCGGCGTCGCTACCCCGTACGCCATGCCACTCGATGGAAGTTGGATCGCTTACACTGATAGATAACCCACTGCTCTCAATGTATGCATGAATACATCTCATTGTATCTCGATTCATTCTTATTGTAATTGTAACACCAAAGCTAGATAGATTTATGGACAGCGAGGGTCTCATTGGATTTAAAAAACATCCAAGAATATCTAGGAAGCCGTTTTTTAACTAACTCTAAAAATTTAGTTTTAACACATTGTCTTTTTAAAATCGCCTTTGATAGATCTTGATCGCGTGATCGCGAAAGAGTAAATCGTTTGTGGTAACAACGAGCCATTTAACCGGTAAAAAATAAACCGTGTCCATTCACATTGATGCATTGATATTAATGCGTGAAAATGGTGGAACAAAAAAGAGTGGGTGTACCGGGTCTCGAACCCCAGACCTCAAGTATTCGAAGCTACAACGATACTTCG
Source organism: Isoperla grammatica (assembly GCA_945910005.1). Classification (NCBI taxonomy): domain Eukaryota; kingdom Metazoa; phylum Arthropoda; class Insecta; order Plecoptera; family Perlodidae; genus Isoperla; species Isoperla grammatica. The sequence continues at coordinate 21,544,979 of OX246749.1, read as the reverse complement.
TACGCCACGCCAATCGATGGAAGTAGCGTTGCTTACACTGGTAGATAACACACTGGTCTCAATGTATGACATAGCTTGTTGTATTCAGATAGCTCGTCATCACGCCAACATTAAAACATGTTTGCTCGGCTAACCATTAATGCAAGGCAAGCATTACCATGTTTTATGTATAGAGTATGAATGTCCAACGGAGAAACTCTAATCATTATTATATTAACCATTTAACAAGAGACGCTACGCGTCGTCAAAGACGTGCTCAAAGACACTCTGTTTTTTAGAATTATATTCTTTACGGCTATATTGTTTAATTGGGGGATCTTAAAAATACCTTTCAAGGTAGATATGAACATGGTCTACTTTCAAAAAAATCATCGCGTCGCTATGTTTTTTGTGAGCGACGTGAGGCGTCGCCGAAATTTTAAAGATTTTCTTGTCAAGTTCCACTTTCGGTACCGATTGTGGATGAACGGTGGTACCTAGTTAGTCGTAGCGTCGAACTTAAGGTCAACAATAATCCTTGGTGACGTAATAACCTTACTGGTGTGACGAGTGACGGTGTGACGAGAGCCACATTGGGGAGATTGTTTGGCACTTGGATTGCAAAGAGGGCCGCTAGTATGGTGGAGTTACGAGAGCCACACTGGGGAGATTGTTAGGCGCTTGGATTGCAAAGAGGGCCGCAAGTATGACGGAGTGACGAGAGAGCCACATTGGGGAGTTTGTGAGGCGCTTGGAATGCAAAGAGGGCCGCAAGTATGACAGAGCGACGAGAGCCACATTGGGGAGATTGTTAGGCGCTTGGATTGCCAAGGGGGCTGCCAGTATGGTGGAGTTACGAGAGCCACACTGGGGAGATTGTTAGGCGCTTGGATTGCAAAGAGGGCCGCAAGTATGACGGAGTGACGAGAGCCACATTGGGGAGTTTGTTAGGCGCTTGGATTGCAAAGAGGGCCGCAAGTATGACGGAGTGACGAGATCCACATCGAAGAGATTGTTAGGCGCTTGGGGCCACCTTGGGGAGTTTGTTAGGCGCTTGGATTGCAAAGAGGGCCGCAAGTATGGCGGAGTGGCGATAGCCACATCGGGGAGATTGTTAGGCGCTTGGATTGCAAAGAGGGCCGCAAGTATGACGGAGTGGCGAAAGCAACACTGGGGAGATTGTTAGACGCTTGGATTGCAAAGAGGGCCGCAAATATAGGTGGGGTGACGAGAGCCACATTGGGGAAATTGTTAGGAGCTTGGATTGCAAAGAGGGCCGCAAGTATGGCGGAGTGACGAGAGCCACATTGGGGAGATTGTTAGGCGCTTGGATTGCAAAGAGGGCCGCAAGTATGGCGGAGTGACGAGAGCCACATTGGGGAAATTGTGAGGCGCTTGGATTGCAAAGAGGGCCGCAAGTATGGCGGAGTGACGAGAGCCACACTGGGGAGATTGTTAGGCGCATGAATTGCAAAGAGGGCCGCAAGCATAACGGTTTGACGAGAGCCACATTGGGGAGATTGTTTGGCGCTTGGATGGCAAAGAGGGCCGCAAGTATGACGGAGTGACGAGAACCACATCGGGGAGATTGTTAGGCGCTTGGATTGCAAAGAGGGCTGCAAGTATGACAAAGTGACGAGAGCCACATTGGGGAGATTGTTAGGCGCTTGGATTGAAAAGAGGGCCGCAAGTATGACGGAGTGGCGAGAGCCATATCGGGGAGATTGTTATGCGCTTTGATTGCAAAGAGGGCCGAGAGTATGACGGAGTGGCGAGAACCGCATTGGGGAGATTGTTAGGTGCTTGGATTGCAAAGAGGGCCGCAAGTATGACGGAGTGGCGAGAGCCACATTGGGGAGATTGTTAGGCGCTTGAATTGCAAAGTGGACCGCAAGTATGACGGTGTGACGAGAGCCACATTGGTGAGATTGTTAGGCGCTTTGATTGCAAAGAGGGCCGCAAGTATGGTGGAGTGACGAGAGCCATATTGGGGAGATTGTTAGGCGCTTGGATTGCAAAGAGGGCCGCAAGAATGGCGGAGTGGCGAGAGCCACATCGGGGAGATTGTCAAGCGCTCTGATTGCAAAGAGGGCCGCAAGTATGACGGAGTGGCGAGAGAAACATTGGGGAGATTGTTAGGCGCTTGGATTGCAAAGAGGGCCGCAAGTATGACGGAGTGGCGAGAGCCACATTGGGGAGATTGTTAGGCGCTTGAATTGCAAAGAGGACCGCAAGTATGACGGTGTGACGAGAGCCACATTGGTGAGATTGTTAGGCGCTTTGATTGCAAAGAGGGCCGCAAGTATGGTGGAGTGACGAGAGCCATATTGGGGAGATTGTTAGGCGCTTGGATTGCAAAGAGGGCCGCAAGAATGGCGGAGTGGCAAGAGCCACATCGGAGAGATTGTCAGGCACTCTGATTGCAAAGAGGGCCGCAAGTATGACGGAGTGGCGAGAGAAACATTGGGGAGATTGTTAGGCGCTTGGATGGCAAAGAGGGCCGCAAGTATGACGGTGTGACGAGAGCCACATTGGGGAGATTGTAAGGCGCTCTGATTGCAAAGAGGGCCGCAAGTATGACGGAGTGGCGAGAGCCACATTGAGGAGATTGTAAGGCGCTTGGATGGCAAAGAGGGCCGCAAGTATGGCGGAGTGGCGAGAGCCACATTAGGGAGATGTTAGGCACTTGGATTGCAAAGAGGGCCGCAAGTATGGTGGAGTGACGAGAGCCACATTGGAGAGATTATTAGACGCTTGTATTGCAAAGAGGGCCGCAAGTATGACGGTGTGACGAGAGCCACATTGGGGAGATTGTTAGGCGCTTGGATTGCAAAGAGGGCCGCAAGTATGACGGAGTGGCGAGAGCAACACTGGGGATATGTTAGGCACTTGGATTGCAAAGAGGGCCGCAAGTATGGGGGAGTGACGAGAGCCACATTTTAGAGATTGTTAGACGCTTGTATTGCAAAGAGGGCCGCAAGTATGACAATGTGACGAGAGCCACATTGGGGAGATTGTTAGGCGGTTGGATTGCAAAGAGGGCCGCAAGTATGACGGAGTATCGAGAGCCACATCGAGGAGATTGTTAGGCGCTTGGATTGCAAAGAGGGCCGCAAGTATGACGGATTAGCGAGAGCCACATTAGGGAAATTGTTAGGCGCTTGGATTGCAAAGAGGGCCGCAAGTATGACGAAGTGGCGAGAACCACATTGGGGAGATCGTAGGCGCTTGGATTGAAAAGAGGGCCGCAAGTATGACGGAGTGGCGAGAGCCACATTGGGGAGATTGTTAGGCGCTCTGATTACAAAGAGGGCCGCAAGTATGGCGGAGTATCGAGAGCCACGTCGGGGAGATTGTTAGGCGCTTGGATTGCAAAGAGGGCCGCAAGTATGACGGAGTAGCGAGAGCCACATTAAGGAGATTGTTAGGCGCTTGGATTGCAAAGAGAGCCGCAAGTATGGCGGTGTGATGAGAGTCACATTGGGGAGATTGTTAGGCGCTTGGATTGCAAAGAGGGCCGCAAATATGGCGGAGTGGCGAGAGGCACATCGGGGAGATTGTTAGGCGCTTGGATTGCAAAGAGGGCCGCAAGTATGACGGTGTGGCGAGAGCCACATTGGGGAGATTGTTAGGCGTTTGGATTGCAAAGAGGGCCGCAAGTATGACGGTGTGACGAGAGCCACATTAGGGAGATTGTTAGGAGTTTTGATTGCAAAGAGGGCCGCAAGTATGGTGGAGTGATGAGAGCCATATCGGGGAGATTGTTAGGCGCTTGGATTGCAAAGAGGGCCGAGAGAATGGCGGAGTGGCGAGAGCCACATCGGGTAGATTGTTAGGCGCTCTGATTGCAAAGAGGGCCGCAAGTATGACGGAGTGGCGAGAGCCACATTGGGGAGATAATTAGGCGCTTGGATTGCAAAGAGGGCCGCAAGAGTGATGGAGTGAAAGTGCCACCTTGGGGAGATTGTGAGGCACTTCGATTGCAAAGAGGGCCGCAAGTATGACGGTGTGACGACAGCAACACTAGGGAGATTTTTAGGCGCTTGGATGGCAAAGAGGGCCGCAAGTATGACGGAGTGGCGAGAGCCACATTGGGATGATTGTTAGGCGCTTGGATTGCAAAGAGGGCCGCAAGTATGACGGTGTGACGAGAGCCACATTGGGGGATTGTTATGCGCTTGGATTGCAAAGAGGGCCGCAAGTATGACGGAGTGACGAGAGATACATTGGGGATATGTTAGGCACTTGGATTGCAAAGAGGGCCGCAAGTATGAAGGTTTGACGAGAGCCACATTGGGGAGATTGTTAGTCGTTTTGATTGCAAAGAGGGCCGCAAGTATGGTGGAGTGACGAGAGCCATATTGGGGAGATTGTTAGGCGCTTGGATTGCAAAGAGGGCCGCAAGAATGGCGGAGTGGCGAAAGCCATATTGGGGAGATTTTAAGGCGCTCGGATTGCAAAGAGGGCCACAAGTATGACGGAGTGGCGAGAGCCACATTAGGGAGATTGTTAGGCGCTTGGATTGCAAAGAGGGCCGCAAGTATGGCGGAGTGGCGAGAGCCACATTAGGGAGATGTTAGGCACTTGGATTGCAAAGAGGGCCGCAAGTATGGTGGAGTGACGAGAGCCACATTGGAGAGATTGTTAGACGCTTGTATTGCAAAGAGGGCCGCAAGTATGACGGTGTGACGAGGGCCACATTGGGGAGATTGTTAGGCGCTTGCATTGCAAAGAGGGCCGCAAGTATGACGGAGTGGCGAGAGCCACATTGGGGAGATTGTTAGGCGCTTGGATTGCAAAGAGGGCCGCAAGTATGACGGTGTGACGAGAGCCACATTGGGGAGATTGTTAGGCGCTTGGATTGCAAAGAGGGCCGCAAGTATGACGGAAAGGCGAGAGCCACATTGGGGAGATTGTTAGGCGCTTGGATTGCAAAGAGGGCCGCAAGAGTGACTGAGTGAAATTGCCACCTTGGGGAGATTGTGAGGCGCTTGGATTGCAAAGAGGGCCGCAGGTATGACGGAGTGGCGAGAGCCACATTGGGGAGATTGTTAGGCGCTCTGATTGCAAAGAGGGCCGCAAGTATGGCAGTGTGACGAGAGCCACATTGGGGAGATTGTAAGGCGCTTGGATTGCAAAGAGGGCCGCAAGTATGCCGGAGTGACGAAAGCCACATTAGAGAAATTGTTAGGCGCTTGGATTGCAAAGAGGGCCGCAAGAGTGACGGAGTGAAAGTGCCACCTTGGGGAGATTGTGAGGCGCTTGGATTGCAAAGAGGGCCGCCAGTATAACGAAGTGACGAGAGCAACACTGGGGATATTTTTAGGCGTTCTGATTGCAAAGAGGGCCGCAAGTATGAAGGTTTGACGAGAGCCACATTGGGGAGATTGTTAGGCGTTTTGATTGCAAAGAGGGCTGCAAGTATGAAGGTTTGACGAGAGCCACATTGGGGAGATTGTTAGGCGTTTTGATTGCAAAGAGGGCCGCAAGTATGGTGGAGTGACGAGAGATATATTGGGGAGTTTGTTAGGCGCTTGGATTGCAAAGAGGGCCGCAAGAATGGCGGAGTGACGAAAGCCACATTGGGGAGATTGTAAGGCGCTCTGATTGCAAAGAGGGCCGCAAGTATGACGGAGTGGCGAGAGCCACATTGGGGACATTGTTAGGCGCTTGGATTGCAAAGAGGGCCGCAAGTATGACGGTGTGACGAGAGCCATATTGGGGAGATTGTTAGGCGCTTGGATTGCAAAGAGGGCCGCAAGAATGGCGGAGTGACGAAAGCCACATCGGGGAGATTGTAAGGCGCTCTGATTGCAAAGAGGGCCGCAAGTATGACGGAGTGGCGAGAGCCACATTGGGGAGATTGATAGGAGCTTTGATTGCAAAGAGGGCCGCAAGTATGCCAGATTGTAAGGCGCTTGGATTAAAAAGAGGGCCGCAAGTATGACGGAGTGGCGAGATCCACATCGGGGAGATTGTTAGGCGTTTGGATTGCAAAGAGGGCCGCAAGTATGACGGTGTGACGAGAGCCACATTAGGGAGATTGTTAGGAGTTTTGATTGCAAAGAGGGCCGCAAGTATGGTGGAGTGATGAGAGCCATATCGGGGAGATTGTTAGGCGCTTGGATTGCAAAGAGGGCCGAGAGAATGGCGGAGTGGCGAGAGCCACATCGGGGAGATTGTTAGGCGCTCTGATTGCAAAGAGGGCCGCAAGTATGACGGAGTGGCGAGAGCCACATTGGGGAGATTGTAAGGCGCTTGGATTGCAAAGAGGGCCGCAAGAGTGATGGAGTGAAAGTGCCACCTTGGGGAGATTGTGAGGCGCTTCGATTGCAAAGAGGGCCGCAAGTATGACGGTGTGACGAGACTAACACTGGGGAGATTTTTAGGCGCTTGGATTGCAAAGAGGGCCGCAAGTATGACGGAGTGGCGAGAGCCACATTGGGATGATTGTTAGGCGCTTGGATTGCAAAGAGGGCCGCAAGTATGACGGTGTGACGAGAGCCACATTAGGGGATTGTTATGCGCTTGGATTGCAAAGAGGGCCGCAAGTATGACGGAGTGACGAGAGATACATTGGGGATATGTTAGGCACTTGGATTGCAAAGAGGGCCGCAAGTATGAAGGTTTGACGAGAGCCACATTGGGGAGATTGTTAGTCGTTTTGATTATAAAGAGGGCCGCAAGTATGGTGGAGTGACGAGAGCCATATTGGGGAGATTGTTAGGCGCTTGGATTGCAAAGAGGGCCGCAAGAATGGCGGAGTGGCGAAAGCCACATCGGGGAGATTGTAAGGCGCTCTGATTGCAAAGAGGGCCGCAAGTATGACGGAGTGGCGTGAGCCACATTGGGGAGATTGTTAGGCGCTTGGATGGCAAAGAGGGCCGCAAGTATGACGGTGTGACGAGAGCCACATTGGGGACATAATTAGGCGCTTGGATTGCAAAGAGGGCCGCAAGTTTGACGGAGTGGCGAGAGCAACACTAGGGAGATTGTTAGGCGCTTTGATTGCACAGAGGGCCGCAAATATAGGTGGAGTGACGAGAGCCACATTGGGGAGATTGTTAGGCGCTTGGATTGCAAAGAGGGCCTCAAGTATGACGGAGTGGCGAGAGCCACATTGGGGAGATTGTAAGGCGCTTGGATTGCAAAGAGGGCCGCAAGTATGGCGGAGTGACGAGAGCCACACTTGGGAGATTGTTAGGCGCTTGAATTGCAAAGAGGGCCGCAAGCATGACGGTGTGACGAGAGCCACATCGGGGAGATTGTTAGGCGCTTGGACTGCAAATAGGGCCGCAAGTATGACAAAGTGACGAGAGCCACATTGGGGAGATTGTTAGGCGCTTGGATTGCAAAGAGGGCCGCAAGTATGGCGGAGTGACGAGAGCCACACTAGGGAGATTGTTAGGCGCTTGAATTGCAAAGAGGGCCGCAAGCATAACGGTTTGACGAGAGCCACATTGGGGAGATTGTTAGGCGCTTGGATGGCAAAGAGGGCCGCAAGTATGACGGAGTGACGAGAACCACATCGAGAGATTGTTAGGCGCTTGGATTGCAAAGAGGGCCGCAAGTATGACAAAGTGACGAGAGCCACATTGGGGAGATTGTTAGGCGCTTGGATTGAAAAGAGGGCCGCAAGTATGACGGAGTTGCGAGAGCCACATCGGGGAGATTGTTAGGCGCTTTGATTGCAAAGAGGGCTGCAAGTATGACGGAGTGGCGAGAACCACATGGGGGAGTATGTTAGGCGCTTGGATTGCAAAGAGGGCCGCAAGTATGACGGAGTGGCGAGAGCCACATTGGGGAAATTGTTAGGCAATCTGATTGCAAAGAGGGCCGCAAGTATGCCGGAGTGACGAGAGCCACATTGGAGAGATTGTTAGGCGCTTGGATTGCAAAGCGGGCCGCAAGAGTGACGGAGTGAAAGTGCCACCTTGGGGAGATTGTGAGGCGCTTGGATTGCAAAGAGGGCCGCAAGTATAACGAAGTGACGAGAGCAACACTTGGGAGATTTTAAGGCGCTTGGATTGCAAAGAGGGCCGCAAGTATGACGGAATGGCGAGAGCCACATCGGGGAGATTGTAAGGCGCTCTGATTGCAAAGAGGGCCGCAAGTATGACGGAGTGGCGAGAGCCACATTGGGAAGATTGTTAGGCGCTTGGATGGCAAAGAGGGCCGCAAGTATGACGGTGTGACGAGAGCCACATTGGGGACATTGTTAGGCGCTTGGATTGCAAAGTGGGCCGCAAGTATGACGGAGTGGCGAGAGCAACACTGGGGAGATTGTTAGGCGCTTTGATTGCAAAGAGGGCCGCAAATATAGGTGGGGTGACGAGAGCCACATTGGGGAAATTGTTAGGCGCTTGGATTGCAAAGAGGGCCGCAAGTATGGCGGAGTGACGAGAGCCACATTGGGGAGATTGTTAGGCGCTTGGATTGCAAAGAGGGCCGCAAGTATGGCGGAGTGACGAGAGCCACATTGGGGAAATTGTTAGGCGCTTGGATTGCAAAGAGGGCCGCAAGTATGGCGGAGTGACGAGAGCCACACTGGGGAGATTGTTAGGCGCTTGAATTGCAAAGAGGGCCACAAGCATAACGGTTTGACGAGAGCCACATTGGGGAGATTGTTAGGCGCTTGGATGGCAAAGAGGGCCGCAAGTATGACGGAGTGACGAGAACCACATCGGGGAGATTGTTAGGCGCTTGGATTGCAAAGAGGGCCGCAAGTATGACAAAGTGACGAGAGCCACATTGGGGAGATTGTTAGGCGCTTGGATTGAAAAGAGGGCCGCAAGTATGACGGAGTGGCGAGAGCCACATCGGGGAGATTGTTATGCGCTTTGATTGCAAAGAGGGCCGAGAGTATGACGGAGTGGCGAGAACCGCATTGGGGAGATTGTTAGGTGCTTGGATTGCAAAGAGGGCCGCAAGTATGACGGAGTGGCGAGAGCCACATTGGGGAGATTGTTAGGCGCTTGAATTGCAAAGAGGACCGCAAGTATGACGGTGTGACGAGAGCCACATTGGTGAGATTGTTAGGCGCTTTGATTGCAAAGAGGGCCGCAAGTATGGTGGAGTGACGAGAGCCATATTGGGGAGATTGTTAGGCGCTTGGATTGCAAAGAGGGCCGCAAGAATGGCGGAGTGGCGAGAGCCACATCGGGGAGATTGTCAGGCGCTCTGATTGCAAAGAGGGCCGCAAGTATGACGGAGTGGCGAGAGAAACATTGGGGAGATTGTTAGGCGCTTGGATGGCAAAGAGGGCCGCAAGTATGACGGTGTGACGAGAGCCACATTGGGGAGATTGTAAGGCGCTCTGATTGCAAAGAGGGCCGCAAGTATGACGGAGTGGCGAGAGCCACATTGAGGAGATTGTAAGGCGCTTGGATGGCAAAGAGGGCCGCAAGTATGGCGGAGTGGCGAGAGCCACATTAGGGAGATGTTAGGCACTTGGATTGCAAAGAGGGCCGCAAGTATGGTGGAGTGACGAGAGCCACATTGGAGAGATTATTAGACGCTTGTATTGCAAAGAGGGCCGCAAGTATGACGGTGTGACGAGAGCCACATTGGGGAGATTGTTAGGCGCTTGGATTGCAAAGAGGGCCGCAAGTATGATGGAGTGGCGAGAGCAACACTGGGGATATGTTAGGCACTTGGATTGCAAAGAGGGCCGCAAGTATGGGGGAGTGACGAGAGCCACATTTTAGAGATTGTTAGACGCTTGTATTGCAAAGAGGGCCGCAAGTATGACAATGTGACGAGAGCCACATTGGGGAGATTGTTAGGCGGTTGGATTGCAAAGAGGGCCGCAAGTATGACGGAGTATCGAGAGCCACATCGAGGAGATTGTGAGGCGCTTGGATTGCAAAGAGGGCCGCAAGTATGACGGATTAGCGAGAGCCACATTAGGGAAATTGTTAGGCGCTTGGATTGCAAAGAGGGCCGCAAGTATGACGAAGTGGCGAGAACCACATTGGGGAGATCGTAGGCGCTTGGATTGAAAAGAGGGCCGCCAGTATGACGGAGTGGCGAGAGCCACATTGGGGAGATTGTTAGGCGCTCTGATTACAAAGAGGGCCGCAAGTATGGCGGAGTATCGAGAGCCACGTCGGGGAGATTGTTAGGCGCTTGGATTGCAAAGAGGGCCGCAAGTATGACGGAGTAGCGAGAGCCACATTAAGGAGATTGTTAGGCGCTTGGATTGCAAAGAGAGCCGCAAGTATGGCGGTGTGATGAGAGTCACATTGGGGAGATTGTTAGGCGCTTGGATTGCAAAGAGGGCCGCAAATATGGCGGAGTGGCGAGAGGCACATCGGGGAGATTGTTAGGCGCTTGGATTGCAAAGAGGGCCGCAAGTATGACGGTGTGGCGAGAGCCACATTGGGGAGATTGTTAGGCGTTTGGATTGCAAAGAGGGCCGCAAGTATGACGGTGTGACGAGAGCCACATTAGGGAGATTGTTAGGAGTTTTGATTGCAAAGAGGGCCGCAAGTATGGTGGAGTGATGAGAGCCATATCGGGGAGATTGTTAGGCGCTTGGATTGCAAAGAGGGCCGAGAGAATGGCGGAGTGGCGAGAGCCACATCGGGGAGATTGTTAGGCGCTCTGATTGCAAAGAGGGCCACAAGTATGACGGAGTGGCGAGAGCCACATTGGTGAGATTGTTAGGCGCTTGGATGGCAAAGAGGGCCGCAAGTATGACGGTGTGACGAGAGCCACATTGGGGACATAATTAGGCGCTTGGATTGCAAAGAGGGCCGCAAGTTTGACGGAGTGGCGAGAGCAACACTGGGGAGATTGTTAGGCACTTTGATTGCACAGAGGGCCGCAAATATAGGTGGAGTGACGAGAGCCACATTCGGGAGATTGTTAGGCGCTTGGATTGCAAAGAGGGCCGCAAGTATGACGGAGTGGCGAGAGCCACATTGGGGAGATTGTAAGGCGCTTGGATTGCAAAGAGGGCCGCAAGTATGGCGGAGTGACGAGAGCCACACTTGGGAGATTGTTAGGCGCTTGAATTGCAAAGAGGGCCGCAAGCATGACGGTGTGACCAGAGAGCCACATTGGGGAGATTGTTAGGCGCTTGGACTGCAAAGAGGGCCGCAAGTATGGCGGAGTGACGACAACCACATCGAGAGATTGTAAGGCGCTTGGATTGCAAAGAGGGCCGCAAGATGACAAAGTGACGAGAGCCACATTGGGGAGATTGTTAGGCGCTTGGATTGAAAAGAGGGCCGCAAGTATGACGGAGTGGCGAGAGCCACATCGGGGAGATTGTTAGGCGCTTGGATTGCAAAGAGGGCCGCAAGTATGGCGGAGTGACGAGAGCCACACTGGGGAGATTGTTAGGCGCTTGAATTGCAAAGAGGGCCGCAAGCATCACGGTTTGACGAGAGCCACATTGGGGAGATTGTTAGGCGCTTGGATGGCAAAGAGGGCCGCAAGTATGACGGAGTGACGAGAACCACATCGAGAGATTGTTAGGCGCTTGGATTGCAAAGAGGGCCGCAAGTATGACAAAGTGACGAGAGCCACATTGGGGAGATTGTTAGGCGCTTGGATTGAAAAGAGGGCCGCAAGTATGACGGAGTTGCGAGAGCCACATCGGGGAGATTGTTAGGCGCTTTGATTGCAAAGAGGGCCGCAAGTATGACGGAGTGGCGAGAACCACATGGGGGAGTATGTTAGGTGCTTGGATTGCAAAGAGGGCCGCAAGTTTGACGGAGTGGCGAGAGCCACATTGGGGAAATTGTTAGGCAATCTGATTGCAAAGAGGGCCGCAAGTATGCCGGAGTGACGAGAGCCACATTGGAGAGATTGTTAGGCGCTTGGATTGCAAAGCGGGCCGCAAGAGTGACGGAGTGTAAGTGCCACCTTGGGGAGATTGTGAGGCGCTTGGATTGCAAAGAGGGCCGCAAGTATAACGAAGTGACGAGAGCAATACTTGGGAGATTTTAAGGCGCTTGGATTGCAAAGAGGGCCGCAAGTATGACGGAATGGCGAGAGCCACATCGGGGAGATTGTAAGGCGCTCTGATTGCAAAGAGGGCCGCAAGTATGACGGAGTGGCGAGAGCCACATTGGGAAGATTGTTAGGCGCTTGGATGGCAAAGAGGGCCGCAAATATGACGGTGTGACGAGAGCCACATTGGGGACATTGTTAGGCGCTTGGATTGCAAAGTGGGCCGCAAGTATGACGGAGTGGCGAGAGCAACCCTGGGGAGATTGTTAGGCGCTTTGATTGCACAGAGGGCCGCAAATATAGGTGGGGTGACGAGAGCCACATTGGGGAAATTGTTAGGCGCTTGGATTGCAAAGAGGGCCGCAAGTATGGCGGAGTGACGAGAGCCACATTGGGGAGATTGTTAGGCGCTTGGATTGCAAAGAGGGCCGCAAGTATGGCGGAGTGGCGAGAGCCACATTGGGGAAATTGTTAGGCGCTTGGATTGCAAAGAGGGCCGCAAGTATGGCGGAGTGACGAGAGCCACACTGGAGAGATTGTAAGGCGCTTGAATTGCAAAGAGGGCCGCAAGCATAACGGTTTGACGAGAGCCACATTGGGGAGATTGTTAGGCGCTTGGATGGCAAAGAGGGCCGCAAGTATGACGGAGTGACGAGAACCACATCGGGGAGATTGTTAGGCGCTTGGATTGCAAAGAAGGCCGCAAGTATGACAAAGTGACGAGAGCCACATTGGGGAGATTGTTAGGCGCTTGGATTGAAAAGAGGGCCGCAAGTATGACGGAGTGGCGAGAGCCACATCGGGGAGATTGTTATGCGCTTTGATTGCAAAGAGGGCCGAGAGTATGACGGAGTGGCGAGAACCGCATTGGGGAGATTGTTAGGTGCTTGGATTGCAAAGAGGGCCGCAAGTATGACGGAGTGGCGAGAGCCGCATTGGGGAGATTGTTAGGCGCTTGAATTGCAAAAAGGACCGCAAGTATGACGGTGTGACGAGAGCCACATTGGTGAGATTGTTAGGCGCTTTGATTGCAAAGAGGGCCGCAAGTATGGTGGAGTGACGAGAGCCATATTGGGGAGATTGTTAGGCGCTTGGATTGCAAAGAGGGCCGCAAGAATGGCGGAGTGTCGAGAGCCACATCGGGGAGATTGTCAGGCGCTCTGATTGCAAAGAGGGCCGCAAGTATGACGGAGTGGCGAGAGAAACATTGGGGAGATTGTTAGGCGCTTGGATTGCAAAGAGGACCGCAAGTATGACGGTGTGACGAGAGCCACATTGGGGAGATTGTAAGGCGCTCTGATTGCAAAGAGGGCCGCAAGTATGACGGAGTGGCGAGAGCCACATTGAGGAGATTGTAAGGCGCTTGGATGGCAAAGAGGGCCGCAAGTATGGCGGAGTGGCGAGAGCCACATTAGGGAGATGTTAGGCACTTGGATTGCAAAGAGGGCCGCAAGTATGGTGGAGTGACGAGAGCCACATTGGAGAGATTATTAGACGCTTGTATTGCAAAGAGGGCCGCAAGTATGACGGTGTGACGAGAGCCACATTGGGGAGATTGTTAGGCGCTTGGATTGCAAAGAGGGCCGCAAGTATGACGGAGTGGCGAGAGCAACACTGGGGAGATGTTAGGCACTTGGATTGCAAAGAGGGCCGCAAGTATGGGGGAGTGAAGAGAGCCACATTTTAGAGATTGTTAGACGCTTGTATTGCAAAGAGGGCCGCAAGTATAACAATGTGACGAGAGCCACATTGGGGAGATTGTTAGGCGGTTGGATTGCAAAGAGGGCCGCAAGTATGAAAGAGTATCGAAAGCCACATAGAGGAGATTGTTAGGCGCTTGGATTGCAAAGAGGGCCGCAAGTATGACGGATTAGCGAGAGCCACATAAGGGAAATTGTTTGGCGCTTGGATTGCAAAGAGGGCCGCCAGTATGACGAAGTGGCGAGAACCACATTGGGGAGATCGTAGGCGCTTGGATTGAAAAGAGGGCCGCAAGTATGACGGAGTGGCGAGAGCCACATTGGGGAGATTGTTAGGCGCTCTGATTACAAAGAGGGCCGCCAGTATGGCGGAGTATCGAGAGCCACGTCGGGGAGATTGTTAGGCGCTTGGATTGCAAAGAGGGCCGCAAGTATGACGGAGTAGCGAGAGCCACATTAAGGAGATTGTTAGGCGCTTGGATTGCAAAGAGAGCCGCAAGTATGGCGGTGTAATGAGAGTCACATTGGGGAGATTGTTAGGCGCTTGGATTGCAAAGAGGGCCGCAAATATGGCGGAGTGGCGAGAGGCACATCGGGGAGATTGTTAGGCGCTTGGATTGCAAAGAGGGCCGCAAGTATGACGGTGTGGCGAGAGCCACATTGGGGAGATTGTTAGGCGTTTGGATTGCAAAGAGGGCCGCAAGTATGACGGTGTGACGAGAGCCACATTAGGGAGATTGTTAGGAGTTTTGATTGCAAAGAGGGCCGCAAGTATGGTGGAGTGATGAGAGCCATATCGGGGAGATTGTTAGGCGATGGATTGCAAAGAGGGCCGAGAGAATTGCGGAGTGGCGAAAGCCACATCGGGGAGATTGTTAGGCGCTCTGATTGCAAAGAGGGCCGCAAGTAGGACGGAGTGGCGAGAGCCACATTGGGGAGATTGTTAGGCGCTTGGATTGCAAAGAGGGCCGCAAGAGTGATGGAGTGAAAGTGCCACCTTGGGGAGATTGTGAGGCGCTTCGATTGCAAAGAGGGCCGCAAGTATGACGGTGTGACGAGAGCAACACTAGGGAGATTTTTAGGCGCTTGGATTGCAAAGAGGGCCGCAAGTATGACGGAGTGGCGAGAGCCACATTGGGATGATTGTTAGGCGCTTGGATTGCAAAGAGGGCCGCAAGTATGACGGTGTGACGAGAGCCACATTGGGGGATTGTTATGCGCTTGGATTGCAAAGAGGGCCGCAAGTATGACGGAGTGACGAGAGTTACATTGGGGATATGTTAGGCACTTGGATTGCAAAGAGGGCCGCAATTATGAAGGTTTGACGAGAGCCACATTGGGGAGATTGTTAGTCGTTTTGATTGCAAAGAGGGCCGCAAGTATGGTGGAGTGACGAGAGCCATATTGGGGAGATTGTTAGGCGCTTGGATTGCAAAGAGGGCCGCAAGAATGGCGGAGTGGCAAAAGCCACATCGGGGAGATTTTAAGGCGCTCGGATTGCAATGAGGGCCACAAGTATGACGGAGTGGCGAGAGCCACATTGGGGAGATTGTTAGGCGCTTCGATGGCAAAGAGGGCCGCAAGTATGACGGTGTGACGAGAGCCACATTGGGGACATAATTAGGCGCTTGGATTGCAAAGAGGGCCGCAAGTTTGACGGAGTGGCGAGAGCAACACTGGGGAGATTGTTAGGCACTTTGATTGCACAGAGGGCCGCAAATATAGGTGGAGTGACGAGAGCCACATTGGGGAGATTGTTAGGCGCTTGGATTGCAAAGAGGGCCGCAAGTATGACGGAGTGGCGAGAGCCACATTGGGGAGATTGTAAGGCGCTTGGATTGCAAAGAGGGCCGCAAGTATGGCGGAGTGACGAGAGCCACACTTGGGAGATTGTTAGGCGCTTGAATTGCAAAGAGGGCCGCAAGCATGACGGTGTGACCAGAGAGCCACATTGGGGAGATTGTTAGGCGCTTGGACTGCAAAGGGGTCCGCAAGTATGGCGGAGTGACGACAACCACATCGAGAGATTGTAAGGCGCTTGGATTGCAAAGAGGGCCGCAAGTATGACAAAGTGACGAGAGCCACATTGGGGAGATTGTTAGGCGCTTGGATTGAAAAGAGGGCCGCAAGTATGACGGAGTGGCGAGAGCCACATCGGGGAGATTGTTAGGCGCTTTGATTGCAAAGAGGGCCGCAAGTATGACGGAGTGGCGAGAACCACATGGGGGAGATTGTTAGGCGCTTGGATTGCAAAGAGGGCCGCAAGTATGACGGAGTGGCGAGAGCCACATTGGGGAAATTGTTAGGCAATCTGATTGCAAAGAGGGCCGCAAGTATGCCGGAGTGACGAGAGCCACATTGGAGAGATTGTTAGGCGCTTGGATTGCAAAGAGGGCCGAGGGAGTGACGGAGTGAAAGTGCCACCTTGGGGAGATTGTGAGGCGCTTGGATTGCAAAGAGGGCCGCAAGTATAACGAAGTGACGAGAGCAACACTGGGGAGATTTTAAGGCGCTTGGATTGCAAAGAGGGCCGCAAGTATGACGGAATGGCGAGAGCCACATCGAGGAGATTGTAAGGCGCTCTGATTGCAAAGAGGGCCGCAAGTATGACGGAGTGGCGAGTTCCACATTGGGAAGATTGTTAGGCGCTTGGATGGCAAAGAGGGCCGCAAGTATAACGGTGTGACGAGAGCCACATTGGGGACATTGTTAGGCGCTTGGATTGCAAAGTGGGCCGCAAGTATGACGGAGTGGCGAGAGCAACACTGGGGAGATTGTTAGGCGCTTTGATTGCACAGAGGGCCGCAAATATAGGTGGGGTGACGAGAGCCACATTGGGAAGATTGTTAGGCGCTTGGATTGCAAAGAGGGCCGCAAGTATGGCGGAGTGACGAGAGCCACACTGGGGAGATTGTTAGGCGCTTGAATTGCAAAGAGGGCCGCAAGCATAACGGTTTGACGAGAGCCACATTGGGGAGATTGTTAGGCGCTTGGATGGAAAAGAGGGCCGCAAGTATGACGGAGTGACGAGAACCACATCGGGGAGATTGTAAGGCGCTTGGATTGCAAAGAGGGCCGCAAGTATGACGGAGTGGCGAGAGCCACATGGGGGAGATTGTTAGGCGCTTGGATTGCAAAGAGGGCCTTAAGTATGACGGAGTGGCGAGAGCCACATTGGGGAAATTGTTAGGCAATCTGATTGCAAAGAGGGCCGCAAGTATGCCGGAGTGACGAGAGCCACATTGGAGAGATTGTTAGGCGCTTGGATTGCAAAGTGGGCTGCAAGAGTGACGGAGTGAAAGTGCCACCTTGGGGAGATTGTGAGGCGCTTGGATTGCAAAGAGGGCCGCAAGTATAACGAAGTGACGATAGCAACACTGGGGAGATTTTAAGGCGCTTGGATTGCAAAGAGGGCCGCAAGTATGACGGAATGGCGAGAGCCACATCGGGGAGATTGTAAGGCGCTCTGATTGCAAAGAGGGCCGCAAGTATGACGGAGTGGCGACAGCCACATTGGGAAGATTGTTAGGAGCTTGGATGGCAAAGAGGGCCGCAAGTATGACGGTGTGACGAGAGCCACATTGGGGACATTGTTAGGCGCTTGGATTGCAAAGTGGGCCGCAAGTATGACGGAGTGGCGAGAGCAACACTGGGGAGATTGTTAGGCGCTTTGATTGCACAGAGGGCCGCAAATATAGGTGGGGTTACGAGAGCCACATTGGGGAGATTGTTAGGCGCTTGGATTGCAAAGAGGGCCGCAAGTATGGCGGAGTGACGAGAGCCACACTGGGGAGATTGTTAGGCGCTTGAATTGCAAAGAGGGCCGCAAGCATAACGGTTTGACGAGGGCCACATTGGGGAGATTGTTAGGCGCTTGGATGGCAAAGAGGGCCGCAAGTATGACGGAGTGACGAGAACCACATCGGGGAGATTGTTAGGCGCTTGGATTGCAAAGAGGGCCGCAAGTATGACAATTTGACGAGAGCCACATTGGGGAGATTGTTAGGCACTTGGATTGAAAAGAGGGCCGCAAGTATGACGGAGTGGCGAGAGCCACATCGGGGAGATTGTTATGCGCTTTGATTGCAAAGAGGGCCGCAAGTATGACGGAGTGGCGAGAACCGCATTGGGGAGATTGTTAGGTGCTTGGATTGCAAAGAGGGCCGCAAGTATGATGGAGTGGCGAAAGCCACATTGGGGAGATTGTTAGGCGCTTGAATTGCAAAGAGGACCGCAAGTATGACGGTGTGACGAGAGCCACATTGGGGAGATTGTTAAGCGCTTTGATTGCAAAGAGGGCCGCAAGTATGGTGGAGTGACAAGAGCCATATTGGGGAGATTGTTAGGCGCTTGGATTGCAAAGAGGGCCGCAAGAATGGCGGAGTGGCGAGAGCCACATCGGGGAGATTGTCAGGCGCTCTGATTGCAAAGAGGGCCGCAAGTATAACGGAGTGGCGAGAGAAACATTGGGGAGATTGTTAGGCGCTTGGATGGCAAAGAGGGCCGCAAGTATGACGGTGTGACGAGAGCCACATTGGGGAGATTGTAAGGCGCTCTGATTGCAAAGAGGGCCGCAAGTATGACGGAGTGGCGAGAGCCACATTGGGGAGATTGTTAGGAGCTTGGATGGCAAAGAGGGCCGCAAGTATGGCGGAGGGGCGAGAGCCACATAAGGGAGATGTTAGGCACTTGGATTGCAAAGAGGGCCGCAAGTATGACGGAGTGACGAGAGATACATTGGGGATATGTTAGGCACTTGGATTGCAAAGAGGGCCGCAAGTATGAAGGTTTGACGAGAGCCACATTGGGGAGATTGTTAGTCGTTTTGATTGCAAAGAGGGCCGCAAGTATGGTGGAGTGACGAGAGCCATATTGGGGAGATTGTTAGGCGCTTGGATTGCAAAGAGGGCCGCAAGAATGGCGGAGTGGCGAAAGCCACATCGGGGAGATTTTAAGGCGCTCGGATTGCAAAGAGGGCCACAAGTATGACGGAGTGGCGAGAGCCACATTGGGGAGATTGTTAGGCGCTTGGATGGCAAAGAGGGCCGCAAGTATGACGGTGTGACGAGAGCCACATTGGGGACATAATTAGGCGCTTGGATTGCAAAGAGGGCCGCAAGTTTGACGGAGTGGCGAGAGCAACACTGGGGAGATTGTTAGGCGCTTTGATTGCACAGAGGGCCGCAAATATAGGTGGAGTGACGAGAGCCACATTGGGGAGATTGTTAGGCGCTTGGATTGCAAAGAGGGCCGCAAGTATGACGGAGTGGCGAGAGCCACATTGGGGAGATTGTAAGGCGCTTGGATTGCAAAGAGGGCCGCAAGTATGGCGGAGTGACGAGAGCCACATTGGGGACATAATTAGGCGCTTGGATTGCAAAGAGGGCCGCAAGTTTGACGGAGTGGCGAGAGCCACATCGGGGAGATTGTTAGGCACTTTGATTGCACAGAGAGCCGCAAATATAGGTGGAGTGACGAGAGCCACATTGGGGAGATTGTTAGGCGCTTGGATTGCAAAGAGGGCCGCAAGTATGACGGAGTGGCGAGAGCCACATTGGGGAGATTGTAAGGCGCTTGGATTGCAAAGAGGGCCGCAAGTATGGCGGAGTGACGAGAGCCACACTTGGGAGATTGTTAGGCGCTTGAATTGCAAAGAGGGCCGCAATAATGACGGTGTGACCAGAGAGCCACATTGGGGAGATTGTTAGGCGCTTGGACTGCAAAGAGGGCCGCAAGTATGGCGGAGTGACGACAACCACATCGAGAGATTGTAAGGCGCTTGGATTGCAAAGAGGGCCGCAAGTATGACAAAGTGACGAGAGCCACATTGGGGAGATTGTTAGGCGCTTTTATTGAAAAGAGGGCCGAAAGTATGACGGAGTGGCGAGAGCCACATCGGGGAGATTGTTAGGCGCTTTAATTGCAAAGAGGGCCGCAAGTATGACGGAGTGGCGAGAACCACATGGGGGAGAATGTTAGGCGCTTGGATTGCAAAGAGGGCCGCAAGTATGACGGAGTGGCGAGAGCCACATTGGGGAAATTGTTAGGCAATCTGATTGCAAAGAGGGCCGCAAGTATGCCGGAGTGACGAGAGCCACATTGGAGAGATTGTTAGGCGCTTGGATTGCAAAGAGGGCCGCAAGAGTGACGGAGTGAAAGTGCCACCTCGGGGAGATTGTGAGGCGCTTGGATTGCAAAGAGGGCCGCAAGTATAACGAAGTGACGAGAGCAACACTGGGGAGATTTTAAGGCGCTTGGATTGCAAAGAGGGCCGCAAGTATGACGGAATGGCGAGAGCCACATCGAGGAGATTGTAAGGCGCTCTGATTGCAAAGAGGGCCGCAAGTATGACGGAGTGGCGAGAGCCACATTGGGAAGATTGTTAGGCGCTTGGATGGCAAAGAGGGCCGCAAGTATAACGGTGTGACGAGAGCCACATTGGGGACATTGTTAGGCGCTTGGATTGCAAAGTGGGCCGCAAGTATGACGGAGTGGCGAGAGCAACACTGGGGAGATTGTTAGGCGCTTTGATTGCACAGAGGGCCGCAAATATAGGTGGGGTGACGAGAGCCACATTGGGAAGATTGTTAGGCGCTTGGATTGCAAAGAGGGCCGCAAGTATGGCGGAGTGACGAGAGCCACACTGGGGAGATTGTTAGGCGCTTGAATTGCAAAGAGGGTTGCAAGCATAACGGTTTGACGAGAGCCACATTGGGGAGATTGTTAGGCGCTTGGATGGCAAAGAGGGCCGCAAGTATGACGGAGTGACGAGAACCACATCAGGGAGATTGTTAGGCGCTTGGATTGCAAAGAGGGCCGCAAGTATGACGGAGTGGCGAGAGCCACATGGGGGAGATTGTTTGGCGCTTGGATTGCAAAGAGGGCCTTAAGTATGACGGAGTGGCGAGAGCCACATTGGGGAAATTGTTAGGCAATCTGATTGCAAAGAGGGCCGCAAGTATGCCGGAGTGACGAGAGCCACATTGGAGAGATTGTTAGGCGCTTGGATTGCAAAGCGGGCCGCAAGAGTGACGGAGTGAAAGTGCCACCTTGGGGAGATTGTGAGGCGCTTGGATTGCAAAGAGGGCCGCAAGTATAACGAAGTGACGATAGCAACACTGGGGAGATTTTAAGGCGCTTGGATTGCAAAGAGGGCCGCAAGTATGACGGAATGGCCTGAGCCACATCGGGGAGATTGTAAGGCGCTCTGATTGCAAAGAGGGCCGCAAGTATGACGGAGTGGCGAGAGCCACATTGGGAAGATTGTTAGGCGCTTGGATGGCAAAGAGGGCCGCAAGTATGACGGTGTGACGAGAGCCACATTGGGGACATTGTTAGGCGCTTGGATTGCAAAGAGGGCCGCAAGTATGACGGAGTGACGAGAACCACATCGGGGAGATTGTTAGGCGCTTGGATTGCAAAGAGGGCCGCAAGTATGACAATTTGACGAGAGCCACATTGGGGAGATTGTTAGGCGCTTGGATTGAAAAGAGGGCCGCAAGTATGACGGAGTGGCGAGAGCCACATCGGGGAGATTGTTATGCGCTTTGATTGCAAAGAGGGCCGCAAGTATGACGGAGTGGCGAGAACCGCAATGGGGAGATTGTTAGGTGCTTGGATTGCAAAGAGGGCCGCAAGTATGATGGAGGGGCGAGAGCCACATTGGGGAGATTGTTAGGCGCTTGAATTGCAAAGAGGACCGCAAGTATGACGGTGTGACGAGAGCCACATTGGGGAGATTGTTAGGCGCTTTGATTGCAAAGAGGGCCGCAAGTATGGTGGAGTGACGAGAGCCATATTGGGGAGATTGTTAGGCGCTTGGATGGCAAAGAGGGCCGCAAGTATGACGGTGTGACGAGAGCCACATTGGGGAGATTGTAAGGCGCTCTGATTGCAAAGAGGGCCGCAAGTATGACGGAGTGGCGAGAGCCACATTGGGGAGATTGTTAGGCGCTTGGATGGCAAAGAGGGCCGCAAGTATGGCGGAGGGGCGAGAGCCACATTAGGGAGATGTTAGGCACTTGGATTGCAAAGAGGGCCGCAAGTATGGTGGAGTGACGAGAGCCACATTGGAGAGATTATTAGACGCTTGTATTGCAAAGAGGGCCGCAAGTATGACGGTGTGACGAGAGCTACATTGGGGAGATTGTTAGGCGCTTGGATTGCAAAGAGGGCCGCAAGTATGACGGAGTGGCGAGAGCAACACTGGGGAGATGTTAGGCACTTGGATTGCAAAGAGGGCCGCAAGTATGGGGGAGTGACGAGAGCCACATTTTAGAGATTGTTAGACGCTTGTATTGCAAAGAGGGCCGCAAGTATGACAATGTGACGAGAGCCACATTGGGGAGATTGTTAGGCGCTCGGATTGCAAAGAGGGCCGCAAGTATGACGGAGTATCGAGAGCCACATCGAGGAGATTGTTAGGCGCTTGGATTGCAAAGAGGGCCGCAAGTATGACGGAGTAGTGAGAGCCACATTAGGGAAATTGTTAGGCGCTTGGATTGCAAAGAGGGCCGCAAGTATGACGAAGTGGCGAGAGCCACATTGGGGAGATTGTTAGGCGCTTGGATTGCAAAGAGGGCCGCAAGTATGACGGAGTGGCGAGAGCCACATTGGGGAGATTGTTAGGCGCTCTGATTACAAAGAGGGCCGCAAGTAAGGCGGAGTATCGAGAGCCACGTCGGGGAGATTGTTAGGCGCTTGGATTGCAAAGAGGGCCGCAAGTATGACGGAGAAGCGAGAGATACATTGGGGATATGTTAGGCACTTGGATTGCAAAGAGGGCCGCAAGTATGAAGGTTTGACGAGAGCCACATTGGGGAGATTGTTAGTCGTTTTGATTGCAAAGAGGGCCGCAAGTATGGTGGAGTGACGAGAGCCATATTTTGGAGATTGTTAGGCGCTTGGATTGCAAAGAGGGCCGCAAGAATGGCGGAGTGGCGAAAGCCACATCGGGGAGATTGTAAGCCGCTCTGATTGCAAAGAGGGCCGCAAGTATGACGGAGTGGCGAGAGCCACATTGGGGAGATTGTTAGGCGCTTGGATGGCAAAGAGGGCCGCAAGTATGACGGTGTGACGAGAGCCACATTGGGGACATAATTAGGCGCTTGGATTGCAAAGAGGGCCGCAAGTTTGACGGAGTGGCGAGAGCAACACTGGGGAGATTGTTAGGCGCTTTGATTGCACAGAGGGCCGCAAATATAGGTGGAGTGACGAGAGCCACATTGGGGAGATTGTTAGGCGCTTGGATTGCAAAGAGGGCCGCAAGTATGACGGAGTGGCGAGAGCCACATTGGGGAGATTGTAAGGCGCTTGGATTGCAAAGAGGGCCGCAAGTATGGCGGAGTGACGAGAGCCACACTTTGGAGATTGTTAGGCGCTTGAATTGCAAAGAGGGCCGCAAGCATGACGGTGTGACGAGAGCCACATTGGGGAGATTGTTAGGCGCTTGGACTGCAAAAAGGGCCGCAAGTATGGCGGAGTGACGACAACCACATCGAGAGATTTTTAGGCGCTTGGATTGCAATGAGGGCCGCAAGTATGACAAAGTGACGAGAGCCACATTGGGGAGATTGTTAGGCGCTTGGATTGAAAAGAGGGCCGCAAGTATGACGGAGTGGCGAGAGCCACATCGGGGAGATTGTTAGGCGCTTTGATTGCAAAGAGGGCCGCAAGTATGACGGAGTGGCGAGAACCACATGGGGGAGATTGTTAGGCACTTGGATTGCAAAGAGGGCCGCAAGTATGGTGGAGTGACGAGAGCCACATTGGAGAGATTATTAGACGCTTGTATTGCAAAGAGGGCCGCAAGTATGACGGTGTGACGAGAGCCACATTGGGGAGATTGCTAGGCGCTTGGATTGCAAAGAGGGCCGCAAGTATGACGGAGTGGCGAGAGCAACACTGGGGAGATGTTAGGCACTTGGATTGCAAAGAGGGCCGCAAGTATGGGGGAGTGACGAGAGCCACATTGGAGAGATTGTTAGACGCTTGTCTTGCAAAGAGGGCCGCAAGTATGACAATGTGACGAGAGCCACATTGAGGAGATTGTTAGGCGCTTGGATTGCAAAGAGGGCCGCTAGTATGACGAAGTGGCGAGAGCCACATTGGGGAGATTGTTAGTCGCTTGGATTGCAAAGAGGGCCGCAAGTATGACGGAGTGGCGAGAGCCACATTGGGTAGATTGTTAGGCGCTCTGATTACAAAGAGGGCCGCAAGTATGGCGGAGTATCGAGAGCCACGTCGGGGAGATTGTTAGGCGCTTGGATTGCAAAATGGGCCGCAAGTATGACGGAGTAGCGAGAGCCACATTAAGGAGATTGTTAGGCGCTTGGATTGCAAAGAGGGCCGCAAGTATGACGGTGTGAAGAGAGCCACATTGGGGAGATTGTAAGGCGCTTGGATTGCAAAGAGGGCCGCAAGTATGACGGAGTGGCGAGAGCCACATAAGTGAGAGTGTTAGGCACATGCATTGCAAAGAGGGCCGCAAGTATGACGGTGTGACGAGAGCCACATTTGGGAATATGTTAGGCGTTTTGATTGCAAAGAGGGGCGCAAGTATGGTGGAGTGACGAGAGCCATATTGGGGAGATTGTTAGGAGCTTGGATTGCAAAGAGGGCCGCAAGAATGGCGGAGTGGCGAGAGCCACATCGGGGAGATTGTAAGGCGCTCTGAATGCAAAGACGGCCGCAAGTATGACGGAGTGGCGAGAGCCACATTGGGGAGATTGTTAGGCGCTTGGATTGCAAAGAAGGCCCCAAGTATGGCGGAGTGACGAGAGCCACATTGGGGAGATTGTTAGGCGTTTTGATTGCAAAGAGGGCCGCAAGTATGGTGAAGTGGCGAGAGCCACATTGGGGAGATTGTAAGGCGCTCTGATTGCAAAGAGGGCCGCAAGTATGACGGAGTGGCGAGAGCCACATTGGGGAGATTGTTAGGCGCTTGGATGGCAAAGAGGGCCGCAAGTATGACGGAGGGACGAGAGCCACATTGGGGAGTTTGTTAGGCGCTTGGATTGCAAAGGGGACCGCAAGTATGGCGGAGTGGCGAGAGCCACATCGGGGAGATTGTTAGGCGCTTGGATTGCAAAGAGGGCCGCAAGTATGACGGAGTGACGAGATCCACATCGGAGAGATTGTTAGGCACTTGGATTGCAAAGAAGGCCCCAAGTATGGCGGAGTGACGAGAGCCACATTGGGGAGATTGTTAGGCGTTTTGATTGCAAAGAGGGCCGCAAGTATGGTGAAGTGGCGAGAGCCATATTGGGGAGATTGTTAGGCGCTTGGATTGCAAAGAGGGCCGCGAGTATGACGGAGTGGCGAGAGCCACATTAGGGAGATTGTTAGGCGCTTGGATTGCAAAAAGGGCCGCAAGTATGGCGGAGTGGTGAGAGCCACATTAGGGAGATTGTTAGGCGCTTGGATTGCAAAGAGGGCCGCAAGTATGGAAGAGTGGCGAGAGCCACATTGGGAAGATTGTTAGGTGCTTGGATTGCAAAAAGGGCCGCAAGAAAGGCGGAGTGGCGAGATCCACATCGGGGAGATTGTAAGAAGCTCTGATTGCAAAGAGGGCCGCAAGTATGACGAAGTGACGAGATCCACATTGGGGAGATTGTTAGGCGCTCTGATTGCAAAGAGGGCCGCAAGTATGGCGGTGTGACGAGAGCCACATTGGGGAAATTGTGAGGCACTTGGATTTCAAAGAGGGCCGCAAGTATGACGGAGTGGCGAGAGCAACATTGGGGAGATTGTGAGGCGCTTGGATTGCAAAGAGGGCCGCAAGTATGACGGAGTGACGACAGGCCCATTTGGGAGATGTGAGGCGCTTGGATTGCAAAGAGGGCCGCAAGTATGACGGAGTGACGACAGGCCCATTTGAGAGATGTGAGGCACTTGGATTGCAAAGAGGGCCGCAAGTATGACGGAGCGACGAGAGCCACATTGGGGAGATTGTTAGGCGCTTGTATTGCAAAGAGGGCCGCAAGTATGACGGTGTGAAGAGAGCCACATTGGGGAGATTGTTAGGCGCTTGGTTTGCAAAGAGGGCCGCAAGTATGACGGAGTGGCGAGAGCAACACTGGGGAGATTGTTAGACGCTTGGATTGCAAAGAGGGCCGCAAGTATGACGGAGTGGCGATAGCCACATTAGGGAGATGTTAGGCACATGGATTGCAAACAGCACATTTTTGATTTCAGGATGACTAGATAATTTACGCAAAAAAAAAAAAAAAAAATACAAAACAAATTTGGACACCCCGTATGGTAGCTACGAGCGCT
Organism: Isoperla grammatica; assembly: GCA_945910005.1. NCBI lineage: Eukaryota > Metazoa > Arthropoda > Insecta > Plecoptera > Perlodidae > Isoperla > Isoperla grammatica. Next base: position 21,519,063 of record OX246749.1, on the reverse strand, counting down.
TGAAAAAAAAATTTTCCCTTAGTAAACCCTTCTCAACTTTACTTGTCTGAATATGGAAGAAAAAAAGGACTGCCGGTTACGGGACTCGAACCCCGGACCGCGAAAACACTAGTCGGCGTCGCTACCCCGTACGCCATGCCACTCGATGGAAGTTGGTTCGCTTACACTGATAGATAACCCACCGCTCTCAATGTATGCATGAATACATCTCATTGTATCTCGATTCATTCTTATTGTAATTGTAACACCAAAGCTAGATAGATTTATGGACAGCGAGGGTCTCATTGGATTTAAAAAACATCCAAGAATATCCAGGAAGCCGTTTTTTAACTAACTCTAAAAATTTAGTTTTAACACATTGTCTTTTAAAAATCGCCTTTGATAGATCTTGATCGCGTGATCGCGAAAGAGTAAATCGTTTGTGGTAACAACGAGCCATTTAACCGGTAAAAAATAAACCGTGTCCATTCACGTTGATGCATTGATATTAATGCGTGAAAATGGTGGAACAAAAAAGAGTGGGTGTACCGGGTCTCGAACCCCAGACCTCAAGTATTCGAAGCTACAACGATACTTCGTACGCCACGCCAATCGATGGAAGTAGCGTTGCTTACACTGGTAGATAACACACTGGTCTCAATGTATGACATAGCTTGTTGTATTCAGATAGCTCGTCATCACGCCAACATTAAAACATGTTTCCTCGGCTAACCATTAATGCAAGGCAAGCATTACCATGTTTTATGTATAGAGTATGAATGTCCAACGGAGAAACTCTAATCATTATTATATTAACCATTTAACAAGAGACGCTACGCGTCGTCAAAGACGTGCTCAAAGACACTCTGTTTTTTAGAATTATATTCTTTACGGCTATATTGTTTAATTGGGGGATCTTAAAGTTACCTTTCAAGGTAGATATGAACATGGTCTACTTTCAAAAAAATCATCGCGTCGCTATGTTTTTTGTGAGCGACGTGAGGCGTCGCCGAAATTTTAAAGATTTTCTTGTCAAGTTCCACTTTCGGTACCGATTGTGGATGAACGGTGGTACCTAGTTAGTCGTAGCGTCGAACTTAAGGTCAACAATAATCCTTGGTGACGTAATAACTCTACTGGTGTGACGAGTGTCGGTGTGACGAGAGCCACATTGGGGAGATTGTTTGGCACTTGGATTGCAAAGAGGGCCGCAAGTATGGTGGAGTTACGAGAGCCACACTGGGGAGATTGTTAGGCGCTTGGATTGCAAAGAGGGCCGCAAGTATGACGGAGTGACGAGAGAGCCACATTGGGGAGTTTGTGAGGCGCTTGGATTGCAAAGAGGGCCGCAAGTATGACAGAGCGACGAGAGCCACATTGGGGAGATTGTTAGGCGCTTGGATTGCCAAGGGGGCTGCCAGTATGGTGGAGTTACGAGAGCCACACTGGGGAGATTGTTAGGCGCTTGGATTGCAAAGAGGGCCGCAAGTATGACGGAGTGACGAGAGCCACATCGAAGAGATTGTTAGGCGCTTGGGGCCACCTTGGGGAGTTTGTTAGGCGCTTGGATTGCAAAGAGGGCCGCAAGTATGGCGGAGTGGCGAGAGCCACATCGGGGAGATTGTTAGGCGCTTGGATTGCAAAGAGGGCCGCAAGTATGACGGAGTGGCGAAAGCAACACTGGGGAGATTGTTAGACGCTTGGATTGCAAAGAGGGCCGCAAGTATGACGGAGTGGCGAGAGCCACATTAGGGAGATGTTAGGCACTTGGATTGAAAAGAGGGCCGCAAGTATGGTGGAGTGACGAGAGCCACATTGGAGAGATTGTTAGACGCTTGTATTGCAAAGAGGGCCGCAAGTATGACGGTGTGACGAGCGCCACATTGGGGAGATTGTTAGGCGCTTGGATTGCAAAGAGGGCCGCAAGTATGACGGAAAGGCGAGAGCAACATTGGGGAGATTGTAAGGCGCTTGGATTGCAAAGAGGGCCGCAAGTATGGTGCAGTGACGAGAGCCACATTGGGAAGATTGTTAGGTGCTTGGATTGCAAAGAGGGCCGCAAGAATGGCGGTGTGACGAGAGCCACATTGGGGAGATTGTTAGGCGCTTGGATTGCAACGAGGGCCGCAAGTATGACAGAGTGACGAGAGCCACATTGGGGAGATTGTGAGGCGCTTGGATTGCAAAGAGGGCCGCAAGTTTGAAGGAGTGACGACAGGCCCATTTGGGAGATGTGAGGCACTTGGATTGCAAAGAGGTCCGCAAGTATGGCGGAGTGGCGAGAGCCATATTGGGGAGATTGTTAGGCGCTTGGATTTCAAAGAGGGCCGCAAGTATGGCGGAGTGGCGAGAGCCACATTAGGGAGATGTTAGGCACTTGGATTGCAAAGAGGGCCGCAATTATGGGGGAGTGACGAGAGCCACATTGGAGAGATTGTGAGACGCTTGTATTGCAAAGAGGGCCGCAAGTATGACGGTGTGACCAGAGCCACATTGGGGAGATTGTTAGGCGCTTGGATTGCAAAGAGGGCCGCAAGTATGACGGAGTGGGGAAGCAACACTAGGGAGCTTGTTAGGCGCTTGGATTGCAAAGAGGGCCGCAAGTATGGTGCAGTGACGAGAGCCACATTGGGAAGATTGTAAGGTGCTTGGATTGCTAAGAGGGCCGCAAGAATGGCGGAGTGGCGAGATCATCATCGGGGAGATTGTCTGAAGCTCTGATTGCAAAGAGGGCCGCAAGTATGACGAAGTGACGAGAGCCACATTGGGGAGATTGTTAGGTGCTCTGATTACAAAGATGGCCGCAAGTATGGCGGTGTGACGAGAGCCACATTAGGGAGATTGTTTGGCACTTGGATTGCAAAGAGGGCCGCTAGTATGACGGTGTGACGAGAGCCACATTGGGGGATTGTTATGCGCTTGGATTGCAAAGAGGGCCGCAAGTATGGTGGAGTGACGAGAGCCACATTGGAGAGATTATTAGACGCTTGTATTGCAAAGAGGGCCGCAAGTATGACGGTGTGACGAGAGCCACATTGGGGAGATTGTTAGGCGCTTGGATTGCAAAGAGGGCCGCAAGTATGACGGAGTGGCGAGAGCAACACTGGGGAGATGTTAGGCACTTGGATTGCAAAGAGGGCTGCAAGTATGGGGGAGTGACGAGAGCCACATTGGAGAGATTGTTAGACGCTTGTCTTGCAAAGAGGGCCGCAAGTATGACAATGTGACGAGAGCCACATTGGGGAGATTGTTAGGCGCTTGGATTGCAAAGAGGGCCGCAAGTATGACGAAGTGGCGAGAGCCACATTGGGGAGATTGTTAGTCGCTTGGATTGCAAAGAGGGCCGCAAGTATGACGGAGTGGCGAGAGCCACATTGGGGAGATTGTTAGGCGCTCTGATTACAAAGAGGGCCGCAAGTATGGCGGAGTATCGAGAGCCACGTCGGGGAGATTGTTATGCGCTTGGATTGCAAAATGGGCCGCAAGTATGACGGAGTAGCGAGAGCCACATTAAGGAGATTGTAAGGCGCTCTGATTGCAAAGAGGGCCGCAAGTATGACGGAGTGGCGAGAGCCACATTGGGGAGATTGTTAGGCGCTTGGATTGCAAAGAGGGCTGCAAGTATGACGGTATGACGAGAGCAACACCTGGGAGATTTTAAGGCGCTTGGATTGCAAAGAAGGCCCCAAGTATGGCGGAGTGACGAGAGCCACATTGGGGAGATTGTTAGGCGTTTTGATTGCAAAGAGGGCCGCAAGTATGGTGAAGTGGCGAGAGCCACATTGGGGAGATTGTAAGGCGCTCTGATTGCAAAGAGGGCCGCTAGTATGACGGAGTGGCGAGAGCCACATTGGGGAGATTGTTAGGCGCTTGGATGGCAAAGAGGGCCGCAAGTATGACGGAGGGACGAGAGCCACATTGGGGAGTTTGTTAGGCGCTTGGATTGCAAAGGGGGCCGCAAGTATGGCGGAGTGGCGAGAGCCACATCGGGGAGATTGTTAGGCGCTTGGATTGCAAAGAGGGCCGCAAGTATGACGGAGTGACGAGATCCACATCAGAGAGATTGTTAGGCGCTTGGATTGCAAAGAAGGCCCCAAGTATGGCGGAGTGACGAGAGCCACATTGGGGAGATTGTTAGGCGTTTTGATTGCAAAGAGGGCCGCAAGTATGGTGAAGTGGCGAGAGCCATATTGGGGAGATTGTTAGGCGCTTGGATTGGAAAGAGGGCCGCGAGTATGACGGAGTGGCGAGAGCCACATCGGGGAGATTGTAAGGCGCTCTGATTGCAAAGAGGGCCGCAAGTATGACGGAGTGGCGAGAGCCACATTGGGGAGATTGTTAGGCGCTTGGATTGCAAAGAAGGCCCCAAGTATGGCGGAGTGACGAGAGCCACATTGGGGAGATTGTTAGGCGTTTTGATTGCAAAGAGGGCCGCAAGTATGGTGAAGTGGCGAGAGCCACATTGGGGAGATTGTAAGGCGCTCTGATTGCAAAGAGGGCCGCAAGTATGACGGAGTGGCGAGAGCCACATTGGGGAGATTGTTAGGCGCTTGGATGGCAAAGAGGGCCGCAAGTATGACGGAGGGACGAGAGCCACATTGGGGAGTTTGTTAGGCGCTTGGATTGCAAAGGGGACCGCAAGTATGGCGGAGTGGCGAGAGCCACATCGGGGAGATTGTTAGGCGCTTGGATTGCAATGAGGGCCGCAAGTATGACGGAGTGACGAGATCCACATCGGAGAGATTGTTAGGCGCTTGGATTGCAAAGAAGGCCCCAAGTATGGCGGAGTGACGAGAGCCACATTGGGGAGATTGTTAGGCGTTTTGATTGCAAAGAGGGCCGCAAGTATGGTGAAGTGGCGAGAGCCATATTGGGGAGATTGTTAGGCGCTGGGATTGCAAAGAGGGCCGCGAGTATGACGGAGTGGCGAGAGCCACATTAGGGAGATTGTTAGGCGCTTGGATTGCAAAGAGGGCCGCAAGTATGGCGGAGTGGTGAGAGCCACATTAGGGAGATTGTTAGGCGCTTGGATTGCAAAGAGGGCCGCAAGTATGGAAGAGTGGCGACAGCCACATTGGGAAGATTGTTAGGTGCTTGGATTGCAAAAAGGGCCGCAAGAATGGCGGAGTGGCGAGATCCACATCGGGGAGATTGTAAGAAGCTCTGATTGCAAAGAGGGCCGCAAGTATGACGAAGTGACGAGATCCACATTGGGGAGATTGTTAGGCGCTCTGATTGCAAAGAGGGCCGCAAGTATGGCGGTGTGACGAGAGCCACATTGGGGAAATTGTGAGGCACTTGGATTTCAAAGAGGGCCGCAAGTATGACGGAGTGGCGAGAGCAACATTGGGGAGATTGTGAGGCGCTTGGATTGCAAAGAGGGCCGCAAGTATGACGGAGTGACGACAGGCCCATTTGGGAGATGTGAGGCGCTTGGATTGCAAAGAGGGCCGCAAGTATGACGGAGTGACGACAGGCCCATTTGAGAGATGTGAGGCACTTGGATTTTAAAGAGGGCCGCAAGTATGACGGAGCGACGAGAGCCACATTGGGGAGATTGTTAGGCGCTTGTATTGCAAAGAGGGCCGCAAGTATGACGGTGTGAAGAGAGCCACATTGGGGAGATTGTTAGGCGCTTGGTTTGCAAAGAGGGCCGCAAGTATGACGGAGTGGCGAGAGCAACACTGGGGAGATTGTTAGACGCTTGGATTGCAAAGAGGGCCGCAAGTATGACGGAGTGGCGATAGCCACATTAGGGAGATGTTAGGCACATGGATTGCAAACAGCACATTTTTGATTTCAGGATGACTAGATAATTTACGCAAAAAAAAAAAAAAAAAATACAAAAACAAATTTGGACATCCCGTATGGTAGCTACGAGCGCTTGAAAAAAAAATTTTCCCTTAGTAAACCCTTCTCAACTTTGCTTGTCTGAATATGGAAGAAAAAAAGACTGCCGGTTACGGGACTCGAACCTCGGACCGCGAAAACACTAGTCGGCGTCGCTACCCCGTACGCCATGCCACTCGATGGAAGTTGGATCGCTTACACTGATAGATAACCCACCGCTCTCAATGTATGCATGAATACATCTCATTGTATCTCGATTCATTCTTATTGTAATTGTAACACCAAAGCTAGATAGATTTATGGACAGCGAGGGTCTCATTGGATTTAAAAAACATCCAAGAATATCCAGGAAGCCGTTTTTTAACTAACTCTAAAAATTTAGTTTTAACACATTGTCTTTTAAAAATCGCCTTTGATAGATCTTGATCGCGTGATCGCGAAAGAGTAAATCGTTTGTGGTAATAACGAGCCATTTAACCGGTAAAAAATAAACCGTGTCCATTCACGTTGATGCATTGATATTAATGCGTGAAAATGGTGGAACAAAAAAGAGTGGGTGTACCGGGTCTCGAACCCCAGACCTCAAGTATTCGAAGCTACAACGATACTTCGTACGCCACGCCAATCGATGGAAGTAGCGTTGCTTACACTGGTAGATAACACACTGGTCTCAATGTATGACATAGCTTGTTGTATTCAGATAGCTCGTCATCACGCCAACATTAAAACATGTTTCCTCGGCTAACCATTAATGCAAGGCAAGCATTACCATGTTTTATGTATAGAGTATGAATGTCCAACGGAGAAACTCTAATCATTATTATATTAACCATTTAACAAGAGACGCTACGCGTCGTCAAAGACGTGCTCAAAGACACTCTGTTTTTTAGAATTATATTCTTTACGGCTATATTGTTTAATTGGGGGATCTTAAAGTTACCTTTCAAGGTAGATATGAACATGGTCTACTTTCAAAAAAATCATCGCGTCGCTATGTTTTTTGTGAGCGACGTGAGGCGTCGCCGAAATTTTAAAGATTTTCTTGTCAAGTTCCACTTTCGGTACCGATTGTGGATGAACGGTGGTACCTAGTTAGTCGTAGCGTCGAACTTAAGGTCAACAATAATCCTTGGTGACGTAATAACTCTACTGGTGTGACGAGTGACGGTGTGACGAGAGCCACATTGGGGAGATTGTTTGGCACTTGGATTGCAAAGAGGGCCGCAAGTATGGTGGAGTTACGAGAGCCACACTGGGGAGATTGTTAGGCGCTTGGATTGCAAAGAGGGCCGCAAGTATGACGGAGTGACGAGAGAGCCACATTGGGGAGTTTGTGAGGCGCTTGGATTGCAAAGAGGGCCGCAAGTATGACAGAGCGACGAGAGCCACATTGGGGAGATTGTTAGGCGCTTGGATTGACAAGGGGGCTGCCAGTATGGTAGAGTTACGAGAGCCACACTGGGGAGATTGTTAGGCGTCGGATTGCAAAGAGGGCCGCAAGTATGACGGAGTGACGAGAGCCACATCGAAGAGATTGTTAGGCGCTTGGGGCCACCTTGGGGAGTTTGTTAGGCGCTTGGATTGCAAAGAGGGCCGCAAGTATGGCGGAGTGGCGAGAGCCACATCGGGGAGATTGTTAGGCGCTTGGATTGCAAAGAGGGCCGCAAGTATGACGGAGTGGCGAAAGCAACACTGGGGAGATTGTTAGACGCTTGGATTGCAAAGAGGGCCGCAAGTATGACGGAGTGGCGAGAGCCACATTAGGGAGATGTTAGGCACTTGACTTGAAAAGAGGGCCGCAAGTATGGTGGAGTGACGAGAGCCACATTGGAGAGATTGTTAGACGCTTGTATTGCAAAGAGGGCCGCAAGTATGACGGTGTTACGAGCGCCACATTGGGGAGATTGTTAGGCGCTTGGATTGCAAAGAGGGCCGCAAGTATGACGGAAAGGCGAGAGCAACATTGGGGAGATTGTAAGGCGCTTGGATTGCAAAGAGGGCCGCAAGTATGGTGCAGTGACGAGAGCCACACTGGGAAGATTGTTAGGTGCTTGGATTGCAAAGAGGGCCGCAAGAATGGCGGTGTGAGGAGAGCCACATTGGGGAGATTGTTAGGCGCTTGGATTGCAACGAAGGCCGCAAGTATGACAGAGTGACGAGAGCCACATTGGGGAGATTGTGAGGCGCTTGGATTGCAAAGAGGGCCGCAAGTTTGACGGAGTGACGACAGGCCCATTTGGGAGATGTGAGGCACTTGGATTGCAAAGAGGTCCGCAAGTATGGCGGAGTGGCGAGAGCCATATTGGGGAGATTGTTAGGCGCTTGGATTTCAAAGAGGGCCGCAAGTATGGCGGAGTGGCGAGAGCCACATTAGGGAGATGTTAGGCACTTGGATTGCAAAGAGGGCCGCAATTATGGGGGAGTGACGAGAGCCACATTGGAGAGATTGTGAGACGCTTGTATTGCAAAGAGGGCCGCAAGTATGACGGTGTGACCAGAGCCACATTGGGGAGATTGTTAGGCGCTTGGATTGCAAAGAGGGCCGCAAGTATGACGGAGTGGGGAAGCAACACTGGGGAGCTTGTTAGGCGCTTGGATTGCAAAGAGGGCCGCAAGTATGGTGCAGTGACGAGAGCCACATTGGGAAGATTGTAAGGTGCTTGGATTGCTAAGAGGGCCGCAAGAATGGCGGAGTGGCGAGATCATCATCGGGGAGATTGTCTGAAGCTCTGATTGCAAAGAGGGCCGCAAGTATGACGAAGTGACGAGATCCACATTGGGGAGATTGTTAGGTGCTCTGATTACAAAGATGGCCGCAAGTATGACGGAGTGGCGAGAGCAACACTGGGGAGATGTTAGGCACTTGGATTGCAAAGAGGGCCGCAAGTATGGGGGAGTGACGAGAGCCACATTGGAGAGATTGTTAGACGCTTGTCTTGCAAAGAGGGCCGCAAGTATGACAATGTGACGAGAGCCACATTGGGGAGATTGTTAGGCGCTTGGATTGCAAAGAGGGCCGCAAGTATGACGAAGTGGCGAGAGCCACATTGGGGAGATTGTTAGTCGCTTGGATTGCAAAGAGGGCCGCAAGTATGACGGAGTGGCGAGAGCCACATTGGGGAGATTATTAGGCGCTCTGATTACAAAGAGGGCCGCAAGTATGGCGGAGTATCGAGAGCCACGTCGGGGAGATTGTTATGCGCTTGGATTGCAAGTGGGCCGCAAGTATGACGGAGTAGCGAGAGCCACATTAAGGAGATTGTAAGGCGCTCTGATTGCAAAGAGGGCCGCAAGTATGACGGAGTGGCGAGAGCCACATTGGGGAGATTGTTAGGCGCTTGGATTGCAAAGAGGGCTGCAAGTATGACGGTATGACGAGAGCAACACCTGGGAGATTTTAAGGCGCTTGGATTGCAAAGAAGGCCCCAAGTATGGTGAAGTGGCGAGAGCCACATTGGGGAGATTGTAAGGCGCTCTGATTGCAAAGAGGGCCGCTAGTATGACGGAGTGGCGAGAGCCACATCGGGGAGATTGTTAGGCGCTTGGATTGCAAAGAGGGCCGCAAGTATGACGGAGTGACGAGATCCACATCAGAGAGATTGTTAGGCGCTTGGATTGCAAAGAAGGCCCCAAGAATGGCGGAGTGACGAGAGCCACATTGGGGAGATTGTTAGGCGTTTTTATTGCAAAGAGGGCCGCAAGTATGGTGAAGTGGCGAGAGCCATATTGGGGAGATTGTTAGGCGCTTGGATTGGAAAGAGGGCCGCGAGTATGACGGAGTGGCGAGAGCCACATTAGGGAGATTGTTAGGCGCTTGGATTTTAAAGAGGGCCGCAAGTATGGCGGAGTGGTGAGAGCCACATTAGGTAGATTGTTAGGCGCTTGGATTGCAAAGAGGGCCGCAAGTATGGAAGAGTGGCGAGAGCCACATTGGGAAGATTGTTAGGTGCTTGGATTGCAAAAAGGGCCGCAAGAATGGCGGAGTGGCGAGATCCACATCGGGAAGATTGTAAGAAGCTCTGATTGCAAAGAGGGCCGCAAGTATGACGAAGTGACGAGATCCACATTGGGGAGATTGTTAGGCGCTCTGATTGCAAAGAGGGCCGCAAGTATGGCGGTGTGACGAGAGCCACATTGGGGAAATTGTGAGGCACTTGGATTTCAAAGAGGGCCGCAAGTATGACGGAGTGGCGAAAGCAACATTGGGGAGATTGTGAGGCGCTTGGATTGCAAAGAGGGCCGCAAGTATGACGGAGTGACGACAGGCCCATTTGGGAGATGTGAGGCGCTTGGATTGCAAAGAGGGCCGCAAGTATGACGGATTGACGACAGGCCCATTTGAGAGATGTGAGGCACTTGGATTGCAAAGAGGGCCGCAAGTATGACGGAGCGACGAGAGCCACATTGGGGAGATTGTTAGGCGCTTGGATTGCAAAGAGGGCCGCAAGTATGACGGTGTGAAGAGAGCCACATTGGGGAGATTGTTAGGCGCTTGGTTTGCAAAGAGGGCCGCAAGTATGACGGAGTGGCGAGAGCAACACTGGGGAGATTGTTAGACGCTTGGATTGCAAAGAGGGCCGCAAGTATGACGGAGTGGCGAGAGCCACATTAGGGAGATGTTAGGCACATGGATTGCAAACAGCACATTTTTGATTTCAGGATGACTAGATAATTTACGCAAAAAAAATAAAAATAAATACAAAAACAAATTTGGACATCCTGTATGGTAGCTACGAGCGCTTGAAAAAAAAATTTCCCCTTAGTAAACCCTTCTCAACTTTGCTTGTCTGAATATGGAAGAAAAAAAGACTGCCGGTTACGGGACTCGAACCCCGGACCGCGAAAACACTAGTCGGCGTCGCTACCCCGTACGCCATGCCACTCGATGGAAGTTGGATCGCTTACACTGATAGATAACCCACTGCTCTCAATGTATGCATGAATACATCTCATTGTATCTCGATTCATTCTTATTGTAATTGTAACACCAAAGCTAGATAGATTTATGGACAGCGAGGGTCTCATTGGATTTAAAAAACATCCAAGAATATCTAGGAAGCCGTTTTTTAACTAACTCTAAAAATTTAGTTTTAACACATTGTCTTTTTAAAATCGCCTTTGATAGATCTTGATCGCGTGATCGCGAAAGAGTAAATCGTTTGTGGTAACAACGAGCCATTTAACCGGTAAAAAATAAACCGTGTCCATTCACATTGATGCATTGATATTAATGCGTGAAAATGGTGGAACAAAAAAGAGTGGGTGTACCGGGTCTCGAACCCCAGACCTCAAGTATTCGAAGCTACAACGATACTTCGTACGCCACGCCAATCGATGGAAGTAGCATTGCTTACACTGGTAGATAACACACTGGTCTCAATGTATGACATAGCTTGTTGTATTCAGATAGCTCGTCATCACGCCAACATTAAAACATGTTTCCTCGGCTAACCATTAATGCAAGGCAAGCATTACCATGTTTTATGTATAGAGTATGAATGTCCAACGGAGAAACTCTAATCATTATTATATTATTATTATTATTATTATTTATTCAACAATCTCTTAGGTACAATTCATATAGATACAGACTTACGCTAGAGTGTGGACCCAGGTAGATCTACACCTATATGGAACTATTACTAAGCTATTATTAAGCAGGTTAGAGAGAGCTAAAAGCTCCATGACACAAAGTGCTAAACCTGCTTTTTAATCTAAACTTAAATACTTAAACTTAACTTAAAAATACAATGTTAAATTAAATGAGGATGATAATAGACGACAGTGTAGAGTATGGTAGAGTAGAAGAAATAGAAACGTGGGTGAAATTTTTATGAACCATGCAACGAAACATAATTATATACCGAATTCATGTACCAAGGAATAGCAGTGTTTGTCAATACATATATCATTAGTTATACACTCCCTTTATGTGTCGTGCATACTTAGCCAGAGGGGCGCACTTAATGGACTTATCCACAGCATTCCACTTTGCAGCAACACGATACCAATACCCAGCCTGATATGAATTAGTCCTGGCAAAGGGTGGGACCAAGTTCACACCACGACTGTCTACTCTTCTGTAGCTTAGTTGCAGTCTTTTTAAGGGGTCAACATCTATGTTACGTGTGAAGCACTTTTTTATGAACATAAGGTCTACCTGATTGGCATATTGCTCGATAGAGGGGAAGCCACATGCCTGCCTCCGGAGGGTTGCACTCTTATCATTCCCTCCAGTAATCATCCATGTGGCTCGGTTTTGTACCTTCTCGAGTTTGGCTAAATTTTCTTTTGATGTCGGATGCCAAGCAGGTAGTCCATATGTTATTATGGGGCGCACCAAAGTTAAATACGCAGTCCTGAGAACTCTGCTGCGACTTCCACTGAGAGTTCTATTGATGAAGCCAGTAAGTTTAGACGACTTATCTCGTAATATGTCACAGTGTAAGTTCCATTTAAGATCGTTCGTAATAGTTAGTCCTAGAAGTTTGATGTTTGAATTTTGAGCAACAATGGTGTTATTAATTGAATATGAACATTGAATTTGGTTTTTAGATCTAGATATTCTAAGTAGAGAGCATTTACTGATGTTAAGTTCCATGAAGTTAATTTTGCACCAAATAAAAATTGTGTTTAGGTCCTGTTGAATGAGATTTGCGTCTTCATTGTTACATATTGGACGGTATATTGTTGAGTCATCGGCATACATGGCAATTTGAGACGTTATTGCTGATGGCAGGTCAAGCATGAATATTGTAAAAAGAAGAGGACCCAAAACCGAGCCCTGGGGCACTCCAGATGTTACACTTTCATACCCGGACTGTACACCGTCGTATACGACACTTTGCACACGGTTAGTTAAGAAGCACCGAATCCAGGACAGCAGCTCTCCTCTGACATTGTACTGAAACAGCTTCAGAAGTAGTCTCTGATGTGGTACAGTGTCAAAGGCGCGACTCCAATCAATGCTAATTACATCGATTTGCTTTATTCTTGCGTGATCAAGGTGTGCTTGCCAGTCGTCTATAACGCTCATCAACATTGTAATGCACGACTTTCGAGGGAGAAATCCATGTTGCGAGTCGCCAATCAGTGCATTTTCTTTGAAGTGGGCTAACAGTGACGCGGAAACCAGTCGCTCCATCGCCTTGCATACAGCAGATGTCAGTGAGATGGGCCTGTAGTTGTTGACGTCCGTTTTATCTCCTTTTTTGTGCACTGGGACCACGTGGGCGACTTTCCACTCATCTGGTATCGCGCCACAGGACATCGAGAAGTTAAACAGACCAGTGAGGGATGGTGCCAGTGATTCTGCGCAGTTGTGCAATATTCTAGTTGGGATTTTGTCTGGGCCGTCTGCTGCATTTGGTCGAATGTGCTGTAGACTCGATTTTGTTTCGCAAACTGAGAAGTGCAACTGTTTGATCGGTAAATTCGCACAACGGGGAGGAATGAACATGTTTTCCTCGTTGTTGGGTTCCCTTTTAAATGAGTTTTTGAATTTTTCACTAAATGCTTCAGCAATATGGCTTGGTGTAGAGTGCGAGACGCCGTTACTAGTGAATTGCGTCGGCGCGGCGCTTCCGCGCTTACAGTGGATATAGCGCCAAAGCTTTTTACTGTCACAACCCAGTTCCCATATGTATTTTTGGTGCGCGTCTCTTACTATGGTCTTGACCTTGTTTCGAAGAGTTCTATACGATTCGAAATCATTCGGGGAGTGTGTAGACTTCCATTTAGAGAAGAGAGCGTTTCTCCTTCTAATTTGTTTAATTATGTCTTTAGTTATCCATGGGGGTCTGCGTTTGCCTTTTATTGTAGATTGCGGAATGCACGTATTGACACAGTTCATGAAGATTAATTTCCATTGTTGCCATGCATTATTGATATCTCCATTAAAAAGAGTTGGCAGTCTCTCTGTAAAAAGCTTATTTAGTTGGTTCCAGTTACCCTTAGAAAAATCGAATACACACTTGTTTATCTTTTTTTCTTTGGGTTGTCGCACTGACAGCTCTGTTCTGACCGCAAGATGGTCACTCACCCCAGGTATGATGTCAACAGTGTTTACTGTCTCCGGTCTGTCACAAAAAACAAGGTCTAAGATGGAGCGTGAGTTGTTTACAATACGAGTGGCAGACGAAACAAACTGGGTGAAGAAACAATTATTGAATGCAGTGAGAAAAGAGTCGGCAAGTGGGTTTTTAGGCACAGGTGCTTCTTGTGTCCATGATATATTCAAATTGAAATCCCCTACAAGAATAGTGGCTTTGTGTCCATTGTTGTTATTCGCAACCTTCTCCAGTGAGGCTAACAGCTCTTGATTGCATTGCTCAGAGGAATTCGGCGCCCTGTAGGCAGAGCCTAACAAAAGTTTGTCTTTGCCCACAGTCACTTCGACCCAAATGATTTCCGCATCAGTTTCTAGAGCAGTCAGTCTAACCGGACGCAACTCAGGTAGCGCAGCGATTAGCACTCCCCCTCCACCCCCTTTAAACCTGTCCTTGCGGAAGACGACATAACGGTCAGGAATAACCTCGGAGTCCGATATTGTCTCGTTCAACCACGTTTCATTCACACACAACACTGTTGCCATTTGCTCTTCAAGCCACGCAAGAATGTCTGCTTTCTTCTTATTGTTTTTTAGACTACGAGCATTGAATTGAAGTATGCTTACGCGGTCGGTTGCGCGGATAGAACTAGTGTTTATTGATGAGGCGACGGATATGTTTGAATTGTCAAAGAGTGAGTCACTAAGTGTGGGAAGAGAACACGTCCAGCAAGTCCATACACTCTGTTTCTTAGAGAGCTTACGAAACTCGGCGTTTGAAAGTGAGGCGCAGGTTCTGTGTGTTAAGCACGTGCATGCTTTACACGTCAAGAAGACTTGATTTGTTCGCCCAGAGGAGTTGCACACGGAGCAAATTTTAGTCGTCGTAGTAATGTTCTGGTGGTCGCACGCACTACCGGTAGTGGGTCCTGGGTTCACGTGAACGTCTCCAGCAAGCGCGATTAGAAACACGGCAACCGCGAACGCATTCCTTGGCAGCCGAACGGGTCGAGAAGATCCTCGGCCTCGGGGCCCAGCTGCGCGCGACGTAGACAGCCCGCTCACGGGGGAGGAAGGCGACAGGTTCCTACTCAAGAGCGCATTGAGACACTGCACTTGCGCTGTAATATTGCATTTTGTAATAACCATGACACACTCGAGAGGAACCTGATGATTTGAAACACGCACGTTATCTAAATACACACTATTTACTGATTCACAACTACCGGCTACTGCCTTAAACACAAGAAACATTACGAAATTCCGGAGCAAAAAAATACCGTGACCACTTCCCGCCGCCATCTTGGCATCATTGACAAGAGACGCTACGCGTCGTCAAAGACGTGCTCAAAGACACTCTGTTTTTTAGAATTATATTCTTTACGGCTATATTGTTTAATTGGGGGATCTTAAAAATACCTTTCAAGGTAGATATGAACATGGTCTACTTTCAAAAAAATCATCGCGTCGCTATGTTTTTTGTGAGCGACGTGAGGCGTCGCCGAAATTTTAAAGATTTTCTTGTCAAGTTCCACTTTCGGTACCGATTGTGGATGAACGGTGGTACCTAGTTAGTCGTAGCGTCGAACTTAAGGTCAACAATAATCCTTGGTGACGTAATAACCTTACTGGTGTGACGAGTGACGGTGTGACGAGAGCCACATTGGGGAGATTGTTTGGCACTTGGATTGCAAAGAGGGCCGCTAGTATGGTGGAGTTACGAGAGCCACACTGGGGAGATTGTTAGGCGCTTGGATTGCAAAGAGGGCCGCAAGTATGACGGAGTGACGAGAGAGCCACATTGGGGAGTTTGTGAGGCGCTTGGATTGCAAAGAGGGCCGCAAGTATGACAGAGCGACGAGAGCCACATTGGGGAGATTGTTAGGCGCTTGGATTGCCAAGGGGGCTGCCAGTATGGTGGAGTTACGAGAGCCACACTGGGGAGATTGTTAGGCGCTTGGATTGCAAAGAGGGCCGCAAGTATGACGGAGTGACGAGAGCCACATTGGGGAGTTTGTTAGGCGCTTGGATTGCAAAGAGGGCCGCAAGTATGACGGAGTGACGAGATCCACATCGAAGAGATTGTTAGGCGCTTGGGGCCACCTTGGGGAGTTTGTTAGGCGCTTGGATTGCAAAGAGGGCCGCAAGTATGGCGGAGTGGCGATAGCCACATCGGGGAGATTGTTAGGCGCTTGGATTGCAAAGAGGGCCGCAAGTATGACGGAGTGGCGAAAGCAACACTGGGGAGATTGTTAGACGCTTGGATTGCAAAGAGGGCCGCAAGTATGACGGTGTGACGAGAGCCACATTGGGGAGATTGTTAGGCGGTTGGTTTGCAAAGAGGGCCGCAAGTATGACGGAGTTGCGAGAGCAACACTGGGGAGATTGTTAGACGCTTGGATTGCAAAGCGGGCCGCAAGTATGACGGAGTGGCGAGAGCCACATTAGGGAGATTGTTAGGCGCTTGGATTGCAAAGAGGGCCGAAAGTATGGCGGAGTGGCGAGAGCCACATTAGGGAGATGTTAGGCACTTGGATTGAAAAGAGGGCCGCAAGTATGGTGGAGTGACGAGAGCCACATTGGAGAGATTGTTAGCCGCTTGTATTGCAAAGAGGGCCGCAAGTATGACGGTGTGACGAGCGCCACATTGGGGAGATTGTTAGGCGCTTGGATTGCAAAGAGGGCCGCAAGTATGACGGAGTGGCGAGAGCAACACTAAGGAGATTGTAAGGCGCTTGGATTGCAAAGAGGGCCGCAAGTATGGTGCAGTGACGAGAGCCACATTGGGAAGATTGTTAGGTGCTTGGATTGCAAAGAGGGCCGCAAGAATGGCGGTGTGACGAGAGCCACATTGGGGAGATGGTTAGGCGCTTGGATTGCAACGAGGGCCGCAAGTATGACAGAGTGACGAGAGCCACATTGGGGAGATTGTGAGGCGCTTGGATTGCAAAGAGGGCCGCAAGTTTGACGGAGTGACGACAGGCCCATTTGGGAGATGTGAGGCACTTGGATTGCAAAGAGGTCCGCAAGTATGGCGGAGTGGCGAAAGCCATATTGGGGAGATTGTTAGGCGCTTGGATTTCAAAGAGGGCCGCAAGTATGGCGGAGTGGCGAGAGCCACATTAGGGAGATGTTAGGCACTTGGATTGCAAAGAGGGCCGAAATTATGGGGGAGTGACGAGAGCCACATTGGAGAGATTGTGAGACGCTTGTATTGCAAAGAGGGCCGCAAGTATGACGGTGTGACCAGAGCCACATTGGGGAGATTGTTAGGCGCTTGGATTGAAAAGAGGGACGCAAGTATGACGGAGTGGGGAAGCAACACTGGGGAGCTTGATAGGCGCTTGGATTGCAAAGAGGGCCGCAAGTATGGTGCAGTGACGAGAGCCACATTGGGAAGATTGTAAGGTGCTTGGATTGCTAAGAGGGCCGCAAGAATGGCGGAGTGGCGAGATCATCATCGGGGAGATTGTAAGAAGCTCTGATTGCAAAGAGGGCCGCAAGTATGACGAAATGACGAGAGCCACATTGGGGAGATTGTTAGGTGCTCTGATTGCAAAGAGGGCCGCAAGTATGGCGGTGTGACGAGAGCCACATTAGGGAGATTGTTTGGCACTTGGATTGCAAAGAGGGCCGCAAGTATGACGGTGTGACGAGAGCCACATTGGGGGATTGTTATGCGCTTGGATTGCAAAGAGGGCCGCAAGTATGACGGAGTGACGAGAGATACATTGGGGATATGTTAGGCACTTGGATTGCAAAGAGGGCCGCAAGAATGAAGGTTTGACGAGAGCCACATTGGGGAGATTGTTAGTCGTTTTGATTGCAAAGAGGGCCGCAAGTATGGTGGAGTGACGAGAGCCATATTGGGGAGATTGTTAGGCGCTTGGATTGCAAAGAGGGCCGCAAGAATGGCGGAGTGGCGAAAGCCACATCGGGGAGATTTTAAGGCGCTCGGATTGCAAAGAGGGCCGCAAGTATGACGGAGTGGCGAGAGCCACATTGGGGAGATTGTTAGGCGCTTGGATGGCAAAGAGGGCCGCAAGTATGACGGTGTGACGAGAGCCACATTGGGGACATAATTAGGCGCTTGGATTGCAAAGAGGGCCGCAAGTTTGACGGAGTGGCGAGAGCAACACTGGGGAGATTGTTAGGCACTTTGATTGCACAGAGGGCCGCAAATATAGGTGGAGTGACGAGAGCCACATTGGGGAGATTGTTAGGCGCTTGGATTGAAAAGAGGGCCGCAAGTATGACGGAGTGGCGAGAGCCACATTGGGGAGATTGTAAGGCGCTTGGATTGCAAAGAGGGCCGCAAGTATGGCGGAGTGACGAGAGCCACACTTGGGAGATTGTTAGGCGCTTGAATTGCAAAGAGGGCCGCAAGCATGACGGTGTGACCAGAGAGCCACATTGGGGAGATTGTTAGGCGCTTGGACTGCAAAGAGGGCCGCAAGTATGGCGGAGTGACGACAACCACATCGAGAGATTGTAAGGCGCTTGGATTGCAAAGAGGGCCGCAAGTATGACAAAGTGACGAGAGCCACATTGGGGAGATTGTTAGGCGCTTGGATTGAAAAGAGGGCCGCAAGTATGACGGAGGGGCGAGAGCCACATCGGGGAGATTGTTAGGCGCTTTGATTGCAAAGAGGGCCGCAAGTATGACGGAGTGGCGAGAACCACATGGGGGAGATTGTTAGGCGCTTGGATTGCAAAGAGGGCCGCAAGAATGACGGAGTGGCGAGAGCCACATTGGGGAAATTGTTAGGCAATCTGATTGCAAAGAGGGCCGCAAGTATGCCGGAGTGACGAGAGCCACATTGGAGAGATTGTTAGGCGCTTGGATTGCAAAGAGGGCCGCAAGAGTGACGGAGTGAAAGTGCCACCTTGGGGAGATTGTGAGGCGCTTGGATTGCAAAGAGGGCCGCAAGTATAACGAAGTGACGAGAGCAACACTGGGGAGATTTTAAGGCGCTTGGATTGCAAAGAGGGCCGCAAGTATGACGGAATGGCGAGAGCCACATCGGGGAGATTGTAAGGCGCTCTGATTGCAAAGAGGGCCGCAAGTATGACGGAGTGGCGAGAGCCACATTGGGAAGATTGTTAGGCGCTTGGATGGCAAAGAGGGCCGCAAGTATAACGGTGTGACGAAAGCCACATTGGGGACATTGTTAGGCGCTTGGATTGCAAAGTGGGCCGCAAGTATGACGGAGTGGCGAGAGCAACACTGGGGAGATTGTTAGGCGCTTTGATTGCACAGAGGGCCGCAAATATAGGTGGGGTGACGAGAGCCACATTGGGAAGATTGTTAGGCGCTTGGATTGCAAAGAGGGCCGCAAGTATGGCGGAGTGACGAGAGCCACACTGGGGAGATTGTTAGGCGCTTGAATTGCAAAGAGGGCCGCAAGCATAACGGTTTGACGAGAGCCACATTGGGGAGATTGTTAGGCGCTTGGATGGCAAAGAGGGCCGCAAGTATGACGGAGTGACGAGAACCACATCGGGGAGATTGTTAGGCGCTTGGATTGCAAAGAGGGCCGCAAGTATGACGGAGTGGCGAGAGCCACATGGGGGTGATTGTTAGGCGCTTGGATTGCAAAGAGGGCCTTAAGTATGACGGAGTGGCGAGAGCCACATTGGGGAAATTGTTAGGCAATCTGATTGCAAAGAGGGCCGCAAGTATGCCGGAGTGACGAGGGCCACATTGGAGAGATTGTTAGGCGCTTGGATTGCAAAGCGGGCCGCAAGAGTGACGGAGTGAAAGTGCCACCTTGGGGAGATTGTGAGGCGCTTGGATTGCAAAGAGGGCCGCAAGTATAACGAAGTGACGAGAGCAACACTGGGGAGATTTTAGGGCGCTTGGATTGCAAAGAGGGCCGCAAGTATGACGGAATTGCGAGAGCCACATCGGGGAGATTGTAAGGCGCTCTGATTGCAAAGAGGGCCGCAAGTATGACGGAGTGGCGAGAGCCACATTGGGAAGATTGTTAGGCGCTTGGATGGCAAAGAGGGCCGCAAGTATGACGGTAGGACGAGAGCCACATTGGGGACATTGTTAGGCGCTTGGATTGCAAAGTGGGCCGCAAGTATTACGGAGTGGCGAGAGCAACACTGGGGAGATTGTTAGGCGCTTTGATTGCACAGAGGGCCGCAAATAAAGGTGGGGTGACGAGAGCCACATTGGGGAGATTGTTAGGCGCTTGGATTGCAAAGAGGGCCGCAAGTATGGCGGAGTGACGAGAGCCACACTGGGGAGATTGTTAGGCGCTTGAATTGCAAAGAGGGCCGCAAGCATAACGGTTTGACGAGGGCCACATTGGGGAGATTGTTAGGCGCTTGGATGGCAAAGAGGGCCGCAAGTATGACGGAGTGACGAGAACCACATTGGGGAGATTGTTAGGCGCTTGGATTGAAAAGAGGGCCGCAAGTATGACGGAGTGGCGAGAGCCACATCGGGGAGATTGTTATGCGCTTTGATTGCAAAGAGGGCCGCAAGTATGACGGAGTGGCGAGAACCGCATTGGGGAGATTGTTAGGTGCTTGGATTGCAAAGAGGGCCGCAAGTATGATGGAGTGGCGAGAGCCACATTGGGGAGATTGTTAGGCGCTTGAATTGCAAAGAGGACCGCAAGTATGACGGTGTGACGAGAGCCACATTAGGGAGATTGTTAGGCGCTTTGATTGCAAAGAGGGCCGCAAGTATGGTGGAGTGACGAGAGCCATATTGGGGAGATTGTTAGGCGCTTGGATTGCAAAGAGGGCCGCAAGAATGGCGGAGTGGCGAGAGCCACATCGGGGAGATTGTCAGGCGCTCTGATTGCGAAGAGGGCCGCAAGTATGACGGAGTGGCGAGAGAAACATTGGGGAGATTGTTAGGCGCTTGGATGGCAAAGAGGGCCGCAAGTATGAAGGTGTGACGAGAGCCACATTGGGGAGATTGTAAGGCGCTCTGATTGCAAAGAGGGCCGCAAGTATGACGGAGTGGCGAGAGCCACGTTGGGGAGATTGTTAGGCGCTTGGATGGCAAAGAGGGCCGCAAGTATGGCGGAGTGGCGAGAGCCACATTAGGGAGATGTTGGATTGCAAAGAGGGCCGCAAGTATGGTGGAGTGACGAGAGCCACATTGGAGAGATTATTAGACGCTTGTATTGCAAAGAGGGCCGCAAGTATGACGGTGTGACGAGAGCTACATTGGGGAGATTGTTCGGCGCTTGGATTGCAAAGAGGGCCGCAAGTATGACGGAGTGGCGAGAGCAACACTGGGGAGATGTTAGGCACTTGGATTGCAAAGAGGGCCGCAAGTATGGGGGAGTGACGAGAGCCACATTTTAGAGATTGTTAGACGCTTGTATTGCAAAGAGGGCCGCAAGTATGACAATGTGACGAGAGCCACATTGGGAAGATTGTTAGGCGCTCGGATTGCAAAGAGGGCCGCAAGTATGACGGAGTATCGAGAGCCACATCGAGGAGATTGTTAGGCGCTTGGATTGCAAAGAGGGCCGCAAGTATGACGGAGTAGCGAGAGCCACATTAGGGAAATTGTTAGGCGCTTGGATTGCAAAGAGGGCCGCAAGTATGACGGAGTGGCGAGAGCCACATTGGGGAGATTGTTAGGCGCTCTGATTACAAAGAGGGCCGCAAGTATGGCGGAGTATCGAGAGCCACGTCGGGGAGATTGTTAGGCGCTTGGATTGCAAAGAGGGCCGCAAGTATGACGGAGTAGCGAGAGCCACATTAAGGAGATTGTTAGGCGCTTGGATTGCAAAGAGAGCCGCAAGTATGGCGGTGTGATGAGAGTCACATTGGGGAGATTGTTAGGCGCTTGGATTGCAAAGAGGGCCGCAAGTTTGGCGGAGTGGCGAGATCCACATCGGGGAGATTGTTAGGCGCTTGTATTGCAAAGAGGGCCGCAAGTATGACGGTGTGGCGAGAGCCACATTGGGGATTTTGTTAGGCGTTTGGATTGCAAAGAGGGCCGCAAGTATGACGGTGTGACGAGAGCCACATTAGGGAGATTGTTAGGAGTTTTGATTGCAAAGAGGGCCGCAAGTATGGTGGAGTGATGAGAGCCATATCGGGGAGATTGTTAGGCGCTTGGATTGCAAAGAGGGCCGAGAGAATGGCGGAGTGGCGAGAGCCACATCGGGGAGATTGTTAGGCGCTCTGATTGCAAAGAGGGCCGCAAGTATGACGGAGTAGCGAGAGCCACATTGGGGAGATTGTTAGGCGCTTGGATTGCAAAGAGGGCCGCAAGAGTGATGGAGTGAAAGTGCCACCTTGGGGAGATTGTGAGGCGCTTCGATTGCAAAGAGGGCCGCAAGTATGACGGTGTGACGAGAGCAATACCGGGGAGATTTTTAGGCGCTTGGATTGCAAAGAGGGCCGCAAGTATGACGGAGTGGCGAGAGCCACATTGGGATGATTGTTAGGCGCTTGGATTGCAAAGAGGGCCGCAAGTATGACGGTGTGACGAGAGCCACATTGGGGGATTGTTATGCGCTTGGATTGCAAAGAGGGCCGCAAGTATGACGGAGTGACGAGAGATACATTGGGGATATGTTAGGCACTTGGATTGCAAAGAGGGCCGCAAGTATGAAGGTTTGACGAGAGCCACATTGGGGAGATTGTTAGTCGTTTTGATTGCAAAGAGGGCCGCAAGTATGGTGGAGTGACGAGAGCCATATTTTGGAGATTGTTAGGCGCTTGGATTTAAAAGAGGGCCGCAAGAATAGCGGAGTGGCGAAAGCCACATCGAAGAGATTGTAAGCCGCTCTGATTGCAAAGAGGGCAGCAAGTATGACGGAGTGGCGAGAGCCACATTGGGGAGATTGTTAGGCGCTTGGATGGCAAAGAGGGCCGCAAGTATGACGGTGTGACGAGAGCCACATTGGGGACATAATTAGGCGCTTGGATTGCAAAGAGGGCCGCAAGTTTGACGGAGTGGCGAGAGCAACACTGGGGAGATTGTTAGGCGCTTTGATTGCACAGAGGGCCGCAAATATAGGTGGAGTGACGAGAGCCACATTGGGGAGATTGTTAGGCGCTTGGATTGCAAAGAGGGCCGCAAGTATGACGGAGTGGCGAGAGCCACATTGGGGAGATTGTAAGGCGCTTGGATTGCAAAGAGGGCCGCAAGTATGGCGGAGTGACGAGAGCCACACTTGGGAGATTGTTAGGCGCTTGAATTGCAAAGAGGGCCGCAAGCATGACGGTGTGACGAGAGCCACATTGGGGAGATTGTTAGGCGCTTGGACTGCAAAGAGGGCCGCAAGTATGGCGGAGTGACGACAACCACATCGAGAGATTGTTAGGCGCTTGGATTGCAAAGAGGGCCGCAAGTATGACAAAGTGACAAGAGCCACATTGGGGAGATTGTTAGGCGCTTGGATTGAAAAGGGGGCCGCAAGTATGACGGAGTGGCGAGAGCCACATCGGGGAGATTGTTAGGCGCTTTGATTGCAAAGAGGGCCGCAAGTATGACGGAGTGGCGAGAACCACATGGGGGAGATTGTTAGGCACTTGGATTGCAAAGAGGGCCGCAAGTATGGTGGAGTGACGAGAGCCACATTGGAGAGATTATTAGACGCTTGTATTGCAAAGAGGGCCGCAAGTATGACGGTGTGACGAGAGCCACATTGGGGAGATTGTTAGGCGCTTGGATTGCAAAGAGGGCCGCAAGTATGACGGAGTGGCGAGAGCAACACTGGGGAGATGTTAGGCACTTGGATTGCAAAGAGGGCCGCAAGTATGGGGGAGTGACGAGAGCCACATTGGAGAGATTGTTAGACGCTTGTCTTGCAAAGAGGGCCGCAAGTATGACAATGTGACGAGAGCCACATTGGGGAGATTGTTAGGCGCTTGGATTGCAAAGAGGGCCGCAAGTATGACGAAGTGGCGAGAGCCACATTGGGGATATTGTTAGTCGCTTGGATTGCAAAGAGGGCCGCAAGTATGACGGAGTGGCGAGAGCCACATTGGGGAGATGGTTAGGCGCTCTGATTACAAAGAGGGCCGCAAGTATGGCGGAGTATGGAGAGCCACGTCGGGGAGATTGTTAGGCGCTTGGATTGCAAAATGGGCCGCAAGTATGACGGAGTAGCGAGAGCCACATTAAGGAGATTGTTAGGCGCTTGGATTGCAAAGAGGGCCGCAAGTATGACGGTGTGAAGAGTGCCACATTGGGGAGATTGTAAGGCGCTTGGATTGCAAAGAGAGCCGCAAGTATGACGGAGTGGCGAGAGCCACATAAGTGAGAGTGTTAGGCACATGCATTGCAAAGAGGGCCGTAAGTATGACGGTGTGACGAAAGCCACATTTGGGAATATGTTAGGCGTTTTGATTGCAAAGAGGGGCGCAAGTATGGTGGAGTGACGAGAGCCATATTGGGGAGATTGTTAGGAGCTTGGATTGCAAAGAGGGCCGCAAGAATGGCGGAGTGGCGAGAGCCACATCGGGGAGATTGTAAGGCGCTCTGATTGCAAAGAGGGCCGCAAGTATGACGGAGTGGCGAGAACCGCATTGGGGAGATTGTTAGGTGCTTGGATTGCAAAGAGGGCCGCAAGTATGATGGAGTGGCGAGAGCCACACTCGGGAGATTGTTAGGCGCTTGAATTGCAAAGAGGGCCGCAAGCATAACGGTTTGACGAAGGCCACATTGGGGAGATTGTTAGGCGCTTGGATGGCAAAGAGGGCCGCAAGTATGACGGAGTGACGAGAACCACATTGGGGAGATTGTTAGGCGCTTGGATTGAAAAGAGGGCCGCAAGTATGACGGAGTGGCGAGAGCCACATCGGGGAGATTGTTATGCGATTTGATTGCAAAGAGGGCCGCAAGTATGACGGAGTGGCGAGAACCGCATTGGGGAGATTGTTAGGTGCTTGGATTGCAAAGAGGGCCGCAAGTATGATGGAGTGGCGAGAGCCACATTGGGGAGATTGTTAGGCGCTTGAATTGCAAAGAGGACCGCAAGTATGACGGTGTGACGAGAGCCACATTAGGGAGATTGTTAGGCGCTTTGATTGCAAAGAGGGCCGCAAGTATGGTGGAGTGACAAGAGCCATATTGGGGAGATTGTTAGGCGCTTGGATTGCAAAGAGGGCCGCAAGAATGGCGGAGTGGCGAGAGCCACATCGGGGAGATTGTCAGGCGCTCTGATTGCGAAGAGGGCCGCAAGTATGACGGAGTGGCGAGAGAAACATTGGGGAGATTGTTAGGCGCTTGGATGGCAAAGAGGGCCGCAAGTATGACGGTGTGACGAGAGCCACATTGGGGAGATTGTAAGGCGCTCTGATTGCAAAGAGGGCCGCAAGTATGACGGAGTGGCGAGAGCCACATTGGGGAGATTGTTAGGCGCTTGGATGGCAAAGAGGGCCGCAAGTATGGCGGAGTGGCGAGAGCCACATTAGGGAGATGTTAGGCACTTGGATTGCAAAGAGGGCCGCAAGTATGGTGGAGTGACGAGAGCCACATTGGAGAGATTATTAGACGCTTGTATTGCAAAGAGGGCCGCAAGTATGACGGTGTGACGAGAGCTACATTGGGGAGATTGTTAGGCGCTTGGATTGCAAAGAGGGCCGCAAGTATGACGGAGTGGCGAGAGCAACACTGGGGAGATGTTAGGCACTTGGATTGCAAAGAGGGCCGCAAGTATGGGGGAGTGACGAGAGCCACATTTTAGAGATTGTTAGACGCTTGTATTGCAAAGAGGGCCGCAAGTATGACAATGTGACGAGAGCCACATTGGGAAGATTGTTAGGCGCTCGGATTGCAAAGAGGGCCGCAAGTATGACGGAGTATCGAGAGCCACATCGAGGAGATTGTTAGGCGCTTGGATTGCAAAGAGGGCCGCAAGTATGACGGCGTAGCGAGAGCCACATTAGGGAAATTGTTAGGCGCTTGGATTGCAAAGAGGGCCGCAAGTATGACGAAGTGGCGAGAGCCACATTGGGGAGATTGTTAGGCGCTTGGATTGCAAAGAGGGCCGCAAGTATGACGGAGTGGCGAGAGCCACATTGGGGAGATTGTTAGGCGCTCTGATTACAAAGAGGGCCGCAAGTATGGCGGAGTATCGAGAGCCACGTCGGGGAGATTGTTAGGCGCTTGGATTGCAAAGAGGGCCGCAAGTATGACGGAGTAGCGAGAGCCACATTAAGGAGATTGTTAGGCGCTTGGATTGCAAAGAGAGCCGCAAGTATGGCGGTGTGATAAGAGTCACATTGGGGAGATTGTTAGGCGCTTGGATTGCAAAGAGGGCCGCAAGTATGGGGGAGTGGCGAGATCCACATCGGGGAGATTGTTAGGCGCTTGGATTGCAAAGAGGGCCGCAAGTATGACGGTGTGGCGAGAGCCACATTGGGGATTTTGTTAGGCGTTTGGATTGCAAAGAGGGCCGCAAGTATGACGGTGTGACGAGAGCCACATTAGGGAGATTGTTAGGAAATTTGATTGCAAAGAGGGCCGCAAGTATGGAGGAGTGATGAGAGCCATATCGGGGAGATTGTTAGGCGCTTGGATTGCAAAGAGGGCCGAGAGAATGGCGGAGTGGCGAGAGCCACATCGGGGAGATTGTTAGGCGCTCTGATTGCAAAGAGGGCCGCAAGTATGACGGAGTAGCGAGAGCCACATTGGGGAGATTGTTAGGCGCTTGGATTGCAAATAGGGCCGCAAGAGTGATGGAGTGAAAGTGCCACCTTGGGGAGATTGTGAGGCGCTTCGATTGCAAAGAGGGCCGCAAGTATGACGGTGTGACGAGAGCAACACTGGGGAGATTTTTAGGCGCTTGGATTGCAAAGAGGGCCGCAAGTATGACGGAGTGGCGAGAGCCACATTGGGATGATTGTTAGGCGCTTGGATTGCAAAGAGGGCCGCAAGTATGACGGTGTGACGAGAGCCACATTGGGGGATTGTTATGCGCTTGGATTGCAAAGAGGGCCGCAAGTATGACGGAGTGACGAGAGATACATTGGGGATATGTTAGGCACTTGGATTGCAAAGAGGGCCGCAAGTATGAAGGTTTGACGAGAGCCACATTGGGGAGATTGTTAGTCGTTTTGATTGCAAAGAGGGCCGCAAGTATGGTGGAGTGACGAGAGCCATATTTTGGAGATTGTTAGGCGCTTGGATTGCAAAGAGGGCCGCAAGAATGGCGGAGTGGCGTAAGCCACATCGAAGAGATTGTAAGCCGCTCTGATTGCAAAGAGGGCCGCAAGTATGACGGAGTGGCGAGAGCCACATTGGGGAGATTGTCAGGCGCTTGGATGGCAAAGAGGTCCGCAAGTATGACGGTGTGACGAGAGCCACATTGGGGACATAATTAGGCGCTTGGATTGCAAAGAGGGCCGAAAGTTTGACGGAGTGGCGAGAGCAACACTGGGGAGATTGTTAGGCGCTTTGATTGCACAGAGGGCCGCAAATATAGGTGGAGTGACGAGAGCCACATTGGGGAGATTGTTAGGCGCTTGGATTGCAAAGAGGGCCGCAAGTATGACGGAGTGGCGAGAGCCACATTGGGGAGATTGTAAGGCGCTTGGATTGCAAAGAGGGCCGCAAGTATGGCGGAGTGACGAGAGCCACACTTGGGAGATTGTTAGGCGCTTGAATTGCAAAGAGGGCCGCAAGCATGAAGGTGTGACGAGAGCCACATTGGGGAGATTGTTAGGCGCTTGGACTGCAAAGAGGGCTGCAAGTATGGCGGAGTGACGACAACCACATCGAGAGATTGTTAGGCGCTTGGATTGCAAAGAGGGCCGCAAGTATGACAAAGTGACAAGAGCCACATTGGGGAGATTGTTAGGCGCTTGGATTGAAAAGAGGGCCGCAAGTATGACGGAGTGGCGAGAGCCACATCGGGGAGATTGTTAGGCGCTTTGATTGCAAAGAGGGCCGCAAGTATGACGGAGTGGCGAGAACCACATGGGGGAGATTGTTAGGCACTTGGATTGCAAAGAGGGCCGCAAGTATGGTGGAGTGACGAGAGCCACATTGGAGAGATTAATAGACGCTTGTATTGCAAAGAGGGCCGCAAGTATGACGGTGTGACGAGAGCCACATTGGGGAGATTGTTAGGCGCTTGGATTGCAAAGAGGGCCGCAAGTATGACGGAGTGGCGAGAGCAACACTGGGGAGATGTTAGGCACTTGGATTGCAAAGAGGGCCGCAAGTATGGGGGAGTGACGAGAGCCACATTGGAGAGATTGTTAGACGCTTGTCTTGCAAAGAGGGCCGCAAGTATGACAATGTGACGAGAGCCACATTGGGGAGATTGTTAGGCGCTTGGATTGCAAAGAGGGCTGCAAGTATGACGGTGTGACGAGAGCAACACCTGGGAGATTTTTAGGCGCTTGGATTGCAAAGAAGGCCCCAAGTATGGCGGAGTGACGAGAGCCACATTGGGGAGATTGTTAGGCGTTTTGATTGCAAAGAGGGCCGCAAGTATGGTGAAGTGGCGAGAGCCACATTGGGGAGATTGTAAGGCGCTCTGATTGCAAAGAGGGCCGCAAGTATGACGGAGTGGCGAGAGCCACATTGGGGAGATTGTTAGGCGCTTGGATGGCAAAGAGGGCCGCAAGTATGACGGAGGGACGAGAGCCACATTGGGGAGTTTGTTAGGCGCTTGGATTGCAAAGGGGGCCGCAAGTATGGCGGAGTGGCGAGAGCCACATCGGGGAGATTGTTAGGCGCTTGGATTGCAAAGAGGGCCGCAAGTATGACGGAGTGACGAGATCCACATCGGAGAGATTGTTAGGCGCTTGGATTGAAAAGAAGGCCCCAAGTATGGCGGAGTGACGAGAGCCACATTGGGGAGATTGTTAGGCGTTTTGATTGCAAAGAGGGCCGCAAGTATGGTGAAGTGGCGAGAGCCATATTGGGGAGATTGTTAGGCGCTTGGATTGCAAAGAGGGCCGCGAGTATGACGGAGTGGCGAAAGCCACATTAGGGAGATTGTTAGGCGCTTGGATTGCAAAGAGGGCCGCAAGTATGGCGGAGTGGTGAGAGCCACATTAGGGAGATTGTTAGGCGCTTGGATTGCAAAGAGAGCCGCAAGTATGGAAGAGTGGCGAGAGCCACATTGGGAAGATTGTTAGGTGCTTGGATTGCAAAAAGGGCCGCAAGAATGGCGGAGTGGCGAGATCCACACGGGGAGATTGTAAGAAGCTCTGATTGCAAAGAGGGCCGCAAGTATGACGAAGTGACGAGATCCACATTGGGGAGATTGTTAGGCGCTCTGATTGCAAAGAGGGCCGCAAGTATGGCGGTGTGACGAGAGCCACATTGGGGAAATTGTGAGGCACTTGGATTTCAAAGAGGGCCGCAAGTATGACGGAGTGGCGAGAGCAACATTGGGGAGATTGTGAGGCGCTTGGATTGCAAAGAGGGCCGCAAGTATGACGGAGTGACGACAGGCCCATTTGGGAGATGTGAGGCGCTTGGATTGCAAAAAGGGCCGCAAGTATGACGGAGTGACGACCGGCCCATTTGAGAGATGTGAGGCACTTGGATTGCAAAGAGGGCCGCAAGTATGACGGAGCGACGAGAGCCACATTGGGGAGATTGTTAGGCGCTTGGATTGCAAAGAGGGCCGCAAGTATGACGGTGTGAAGAGAGCCACATTGGGGAGATTGTTAGGCGCTTGGTTTGCAAAGAGGGCCGCAAGTATGACGGAGTGGCGAGAGCAACACTGGGGAGATTGTTAGACGCTTGGATTGCAAAGAGGGCCGCAAGTATGACGGAGTGGCGATAGCCACATTAGGGAGATGTTAGGCACATGGATTGCAAACAGCACATTTTTGATTTCAGGATGACTAGATAATTTACGCAAAAAAAATAAAAAAAAATACAAAAACAAATTTGGACATCCCGTATGGTAGCTACGAGCGCTTGAAAAAAAAATTTCCCCTTAGTAAACCCTTCTCAACTTTGCTTGTCTGAATATGGAAGAAAAAAAGACTGCCGGTTACGGGACTCGAACCCCGGACCGCGAAAACACTAGTCGGCGTCGCTACCCCGTACGCCATGCCACTCGATGGAAGTTGGATCGCTTACACTGATAGATAACCCACTGCTCTCAATGTATGCATGAATACATCTCATTGTATCTCGATTCATTCTTATTGTAATTGTAACACCAAAGCTAGATAGATTTATGGACAGCGAGGGTCTCATTGGATTTAAAAAACATCCAAGAATATCCAGGAAGCCGTTTTTTAACTAACTCTAAAAATTTAGTTTTAACACATTGTCTTTTAAAAATCGCCTTTGATAGATCTTGATCGCGTGATCGCGAAAGAGTAAATCGTTTGTGGTAACAACGAGCCATTTAACCGGTAAAAAATAAACCGTGTCCACTCACGTTGATGCATTGATATTAATGCGTGAAAATGGTGGAACAAAAAAGAGTGGGTGTACCGGGTCTCGAACCCCAGACCTCAAGTATTCGAAGCTTCAACGATACTTCGTACGCCTCGCCAATCGATGGAAGTAGCGTTGCTTACACTGGTAGATAACACACTGGTCTCAATGTATGACATAGCTTGTTGTATTCAGATAGCTCGTCATCACGCCAACATTAAAACATGTTTCCTCGGCTAACCTTTAATGCAAGGCAAGCATTACCATGTTTTATGTATAGAGTATGAATGTCCAACGGAGAAACTCTAATCATTATTATATTAACCATTTAACAAGAGACGCTACGCGTCGTCAAAGACGTGCTCAAAGACACTCTGTTTTTTAGAATTATATTCTTTACGGCTATATTGTTTAATTGGGGGATCTTAAAGTTACCTTTCAAGGTAGATATGAACATGGTCTACTTTCAAAAAAATCATCGCGTCGCTATGTTTTTTGTGAGCGACGTGAGGCGTCGCCGAAATTTTAAAGATTTTCTTGTCAAGTTCCACTTTCGGTACCGATTGTGGATTAACGGTGGTACCTAGTTAGTCGTAGCGTCGAACTTAAGGTCAACAATAATCCTTGGTGACGTAATAACTCTACTGGTGTGACGAGTGACGGTGTGACGAGAGCCACATTGGGGAGATTGTTTGGCACTTGGATTGCAAAGAGGGCCGCAAGTATGGTGGAGTTACGAGAGCCACACTGGGGAGATTGTTAGGCGCTTGGATTGCCAAGGGGGCTGCCAGTATGGTGGAGTTACGAGAGCCACACTGGGGAGATTGTTAGGCGCTTGGATTGCAAAGAGGTCCGCAAGTATGACGGAGTGACGAGAGCCACATTGGGGAGTTTGTTAGGCGCTTGGATTGCAAAGAGGGCCGCAAGTATGACGGAGTGACGAGATCCACATCGAAGAGATTGTTAGGCGCTTGGGGCCACCTTGGGGAGTTTGTTAGGCGCTTGGATTGCAAAGAGGGCCGCAAGTATGGCGGAGTGGCGAGAGCCACATCGGGGAGATTGTTAGGCGCTTGGATTGCAAAGAGGGCCGCAAGTATGACGGAGTGGCGAAAGCAACACTGGGGAGATTGTTAGACGCTTGGATTGCAAAGAGGGCCGCAAGTATGACGGTGTGACGAGAGCCACATTGGGGAGATTGTTAGGCGGTTGGTTTGCAAAGAGGGCCGCAAGTATGACGGAGTTGCGAGAGCAACACTGGGGAGATTGTTAGACGCTTGGATTGCAAAGCGGGCCGCAAGTATGACGGAGTGGCGAGACCCACATTAGGGAGATTGTTAGGCGCTTGGATTGCAAAGAGGGCCGAAAGTATGGCGGAGTGGCGAGAGCCACATAAGGGAGATGTTAGGCACTTGGATTGAAAAGAGGGCCGCAAGTATGGTGGAGTGACGAGAGCCACATTGGAGAGATTGTTAGACGCTTGTATTGCAAAGAGGGCCGCAAGTATGACGGTGTGACGAGCGCCACATTGGGGAGATTGTTAGGCGCTTGGATTGCAAAGAGGGCCGCAAGTATGACGGAGTGGCGAGAGCAACACTGGGGAGATTGTAAGGCGCTTGGATTGCAAAGAGGGCCGCAAGTATGGTGCAGTGACGAGAGCCATATTGGGAAGATTGTTAGGTGCTTGGATTGCAAAGAGGGCCGCAAGAATGGCGGTGTGACGAGAGCCACATTGGGGAGATTGTTAGGCGCTTGGATTGCAACGAGGGCCGCAAGTATGACAGAGTGACGAGAGCCACATTGGGGAGATTGTGAGGCGCTTGGATTGCAAAGAGGTCCGCAAGTATGGCGGAGTGGCGAGAGCCATATTGGGGAGATTGTTAGGCGCTTGGATTTCAAAGAGGGCCGCAAGTATGGCGGAGTGGCGAGAGCCACATTAGCGAGATGTAAGGCACTTGGATTGCAAAGAGGGCCGCAATTATGGGGGAGTGACGAGAGCCACATTGGAGAGATTGTGAGACGCTTGTATTGCAAAGAGGGCCGCAAGTATGACGGTGTGACCAGAGCCACATTGGGGAGATTGTTAGGCGCTTGGATTGCAAAGAGGGCCGCAAGTATGACGGAGTGGGGAAGCAACACTGGGGAGCTTGTTAGGCGCTTGGATTGCAAAGAGGGCCGCAAGTATGGTGCAGTGACGAGAGCCACATTGGGAAGATTGTAAGGTGCTTGGATTGCTAAGAGGGCCGTAAGAATGGCGGAGTGGCGAGATCATCATCGGGGAGATTGTAAGAAGCTCTGATTGCAAAGAGGGCCGCAAGTATGACGAAGTGACGAGAGCCACATTGGGGAGATTGTTAGGGGCTCTGATTGCAAAGAGGGCCGCAAGTATGGCGGTGTGACGAGAGCCACATTAGGGAGATTGTTTGGCACTTGGATTGCAAAGAGG